>CAMRHE010000634.1:0-748694 GCA_947044405.1 Leptodactylus fallax
GTTTATGATAGCATTCTTACTGTGCAGTATTTTTCCACACCCTGCCTAAGACTTGTGCACAGTTCTGTACATCTCCATTCAGAACTGTTCTCTACCTAATATGTCTGACTTCATAAATAACCAAACGTTCTCTCCATCCATCGTCTAGACTTTTTTGTTGCCCCCCTCATTACGTTCTTCCACGCCTTGCTAAGGTATATTGTCTACCTACCTCAACCCTTCTTAGACTTGCCTTCAACCTTCTTATCAAGTCATTTCTCATCTGTCGCGAATCCAGTTTTTTCGTCGAAAACAAAGTCGGACATGCAGGACTTTGTGTCCGACGAAAAAAAAACGGCTTCGAGGCGCAGAGGGTGTAAGCGCATAACCGCCCATTGCTTTAAAAACCCATTCAAATGAATGGGTTTTTAAGAGCAATGCGTCGTTAACCTGTCACTATCCGATGCCTATCCTGTTTCCCGAGATTTTCACTCGGATTGGCAGCGGACGGACTCAAGCGCAAGTGTGAACCCACCCTAACTCTACAAAGTGACTTGCTGTGATTTATTGTGTATTTGGTTGTAGATTCTCAAGAGTCTTTGCTTTCTTTATTACTTGGCTTTTAGCTTAAAGTTTTTTAGCTCTCAGACCTCATGTTGTTTGATGTGTCAGTGTGGGAAGTATATAGCAAGACAACGACCATCAGATCCCTCCAACCATAGTATCAAAGGGCTTGGCCAGATTCAGACCAATATTAACCTTTTCTGTATCAGGCCAGTTTCCCTGGATCAGGACCAAATTCTTTTTTAGGTTTTTTCGTACATGCAGTTTTTAGGGCTATAACATTTATTTGTGTTCAGGTTATTTAAATCATTTTTGCGTCTTTTTCCAGGGATACTTTGGGCTTTTTTTTTTTTGCTATTTTTATTTTTTCATGTTTTTTTTTTTTTTTTTTTATATACAGAGAAATGTAAACAAAAAAGGAGATGTTGATAGCATTTTCTAAGGGTAGACAATCACAATCAATTAAAATACTGGAAAACCCCTTTAAAAACTTCAGGTTTTTTGGAATATTTGGAAATAACCAAGACTTTGTAGACTTAAGGGGACTTTGGGACCACTATTACTATCTGGACCTTAAGGATAGGGTTATATGTTGACCTTGACTGCAACTCAAGATCACCACGTCACCCTTCAACCCCTTGACCAATGTAGGGTGCTGTGATTGTGACTTCTAGTTGCAAAAAGATTGTGCACTGTTAGATTTTTCATGATTAGAAGTAGATATTGTAACACTGTTGGGGTCCCAATGTAACTCCACTCACTTATATTCAAGGAATTGACACAACAATCTTGGGTTTGAGTGACAAGAGTTGCCATCAAAGTCACCGTGTGGCCCTAGCCTTATACAGCCTTGGTAGACCTAAGAATGTCATTGGGCCAAGTGGAGTTTATTTGACCCACAATTTTTGTCTGTCGTACACATTAGATGAATTTTATATGTGGTATCATTGGGGACCAGCCAGTCATCTAATGTATATGAGGATGCCCCATTATCCCCCGACTACAGATATTTTGAAAAAAACTGGATTGGACATGTTGAATTTCAGCATGTCTGATCCTGTTGTTAGAAGTGTCTGGAAGGTGCGTACTAAAGATGGGCTAACCTCAGATATGTTTTGGTCTGAACTTGTTCGGATAGAACCAGAAGGGAAATGATTATAATCTGGAGTCTCTTCAGTGTAATAGCTGGAGGCCTAGGGGAGGTGACAAAAAAACCAAAAAATTTATTGACCCCAGGCCTATGACGTCACAGAAGAGTGCCGTGCAGAGGCAGCCACAGAGCACTGGACGCCGGCAGGAGACCCAAAAAAGTTAACAAAAGGTGAGTATGAATGTTTTTTTATTTTTTATACTCCTCTGAACAGACCCCAGAGTATAATAATTTACCGACGGCCCGAAACGAATCCCAAATTGTTCAGTTTCATTAAAAACCAAACAATTTGTAATATTAGGTTCGAATCCGGTTCATTGTGAATCAATTAACCCATCTCTAGCGCTTATTCTTTTCTCTCTATTGAGAACACTTGCATGCTTCGCAGAGTTGAGTGTGCATGTGTATGGAGGAGTCAGAAGGAATAGCTGTCTGTCAAATACACCTATCTAAAGTGTATGATTAGCTTAATGTTGCAGATAAATTTATTAATTTTGTACTTTACAAGAAACTGTTTTCATGACAAATTCAACTCTGCTGCACCATTGGTAACCTTGAGATAGTCAGTGATGTAGCAAATTGGGATGTTACCCAACACATGCAAATATAACCTCATTTAACTGCGCCCAATACAAATTGTACAGAACCAACTTCTTGTACTTAACTTTCACTGCAGGGGGTTTTCTGAGAACATGCAATTTCAGTTTAAAATAGAAAATTCTGATATTTCAGCAAATATATAATTTGTGCACAATGAGTAGAAAATTACTTTGCTTCCATTATTTATGTGGATACTAATTACACTTTTTGATCCATCCATAACAAAGCTAGACGCAGCTGGAATGCTATGTTTGATTTGCTGCTATAAATAAAGTTTTTTTTTTTAAGTGCATCCTTTCACCGTATTTAGGGCTGTATGATTACCACCATAATGGAAACCGTATTGTGCGCACAATAAATAGATGTTATTGAAGTTATGGTGGGAAGATTTCTCTAATGACTTGGGTATAGGACTAAGTTCCTTGCTTCTTACAATGAATTATTTTTCCATTTAATACAATATAAGGAAAGCAATAAAGAGAGATACTCCAATCAGCCATAACATTAAAACCTCTGAAAAATGAGAAAAAAATAGACCCCTGTCAAGAGTAAAGATCTGAATTACTTTCACAAAGAATAGTATTGATGACTAGATGGCCAGGGCCTGAGAATTTCCAAAATGGCGGGTCTTGTAGGGGGTTCCCAGTATGCATTGGTTAGTGCCTACCCTACCAAAAGTGGTCTAAAGAAGGACAATTGGTGCGCTGGTGATGGAATAATGAGTGCTTAAGACTCTTTGATGCACTTGGGTCAAAAATTCTTCAAAATAGCAGGTTTTGTGGGATGTTCCCAGTATTCAGTGTTTAGTAACTACCAAAAGCAGTCCAAGGAAGGACAACTGGTATACTGGTGACAGGATAATAGATGCCCAAGACACGTTGATGAACTTGGGTCAAAAATCTAAAATGGTGGGTCTTATAGGGTGTTCCCAGTATGCATTGGTTAGTACCCACCAAAAGTGACTTAAGGTAGGACAATTGGAATACTGGTGACAGGATAATGGTTGCCCAAGATTCATTGATGCACTTGGGTTAGAACTTCTCCAAAATAGCAGTTTTGTGGGATTTTTCAGTATGCACTGGTTAATAACTACCGATAGGGGTCCAAGGAAGGACATCTGGTATAATGGTGACAGGATAATGGGTGCCCAAGACTCATTGATGCACTTGGATCAGAACTTCACCTAAATAGCAGGTCTTGTTAGATGTTCCAAGTATGCATGGTTGGTGCGTGCCAAAAGTGGTGTAAGAAAGGACAACTGGTGAACCAACGACAGGATTATGGACCCCCAAGACTTATTGATGCACTTGGGTCTAAGCATCTCCAAAATCTCAGGTCTTGTGGGATGTTCCCTGTATTAAGTGGTTACTACTTACCAAAAGTGGTCAAAGGAAGGACAACTGGTGAACCAGGATAATATGTATACAGTACTCACTGATGCTTATGAGGAGTGAAGGCTAGCCTCTCTAGTCCAATCCTGCAATAGAGATGCAGTAGCACAAATTACAAAAAATTACTTGTGGATATGATAGATGTCAGAACATTCAGGTCACTTGCAGACTCCTGAGAATGGGGCTATGCAGACTGGTTAGAGTGTCCATAATGACCCCTGTCCATCAATTCATGGCCCAGTTAAAATGCTTTTGATTCTTTTGTAGGAATGGGTTTGTGAGCATCAGTGCTGGACCATAAAGCTATGGAAGAAGGTGGCCTAGTCTGGTGAATCAGGTTTTCTTTTACATCATCTGGACAGTCAGGTGGGTGTGAATCCATTTTCTGGAGAAGAGTTGGCACCACGACGAACTATGGGAAGAAGACAAGCTGGGTAATCATCTGTTGGATGTATTGGAAGGACAAATCCAATCCATGGAGGCTGCTCCTCACCTATTTTTTGGAAACAGTTCCCCTCTTTTTCATTAGCTTGGTCTTTGGTATTTTAGCTCATCTATAATAAAGATATTTAGAATGAGCTGCAATTCCAGACACAGACCATGATCAAAAGTCGCACCATTTTTGGAAAAATGTAGACTTTTAATATAATCTTGGACAAACGCTTCAAAGTAGCTACTGCTCATGTATTGGTACTAAATACCCACAAGACACTTTTAGAGATCTTATAGAGTTCATGGCCATGGGAGCATTCTGAAACCTTCAGAAGTAAAAGTCAATAACATTCAGCTCTTTTCCTTTTAATCCAGGCATGACTTCAGTGGAAGATTTGGTGCATGGAGAGCGAGTCACTGAGCCAACTGACCAGAAGCATATGCAATGATACAAATAAAATGTCCTCCAGCGACTGCTTGTTATATTAAAGACATCCATCTTTAGTGAAATCGTTAATAACATTTTGTGCACATCAGGACAAACTGCTTAAATGTTTAGAACTGCAGCTGACCCTGCCTTGGGCACCAAGTAAATTTCTTCAACCCCTAAGAGCAAAATAATAATAACACAGTACAACTTCAATAGTCAAACTGATCAAAACTTGGTTTCTTGGCCGCTTGGACCTTGTGACCAGAATAGTTTTTAATATACAAAGATATAGAGGTTGATAGGAGATGGTATTTCTGACCTACATAGTTATTTAGGGTCCATCACTAAGACTATCTCTTCTTTAAAAAAAATAATAAAAAAAATACACCCTTATAATGAGCTGATCGGGATATTTTTGGCTTATGGAATTTCTTGGTGATCAGTTCTTATTGCTAGAGGACGTTTGCCTGTACACATTACTCATAAATCTACTCTATATATTATCAGAGGCAAGAGTCTAGGAATGCCTTATTATAGCTGTTGTAGATATAAATATAGCAAGGCAAAAACAAAAAGTTTTATCTATCCAAACCATTACTGCACCCATATTTCCATCAGTTACTAAAGGATTATTCCTACCTAACACATTTATGGCGTATCCATAGGACATGTGATAAATTTATGGTACTGTAGATCCAGGTTCCATCTCTGGGTCGAGAATGGAGGTTCCTGAACCCTTTTTCACAGCCTCTTATGGCTCTTTCCATTCATCTCTATGGGAGCTCTGAAAATACAGTCAGGAAAAAAAGTATTTAGTCAGCCACCAATTGTGCAAGTTCTCCCACTTAAAAAGATGAGGCCGGCCTGTAATTGACATCATAGGTAGACCTCAACTATGAGAGACAAAATGAGAAAACAAATCTAGAAAATCACATTGTCTGATTTCTAAAGAATTTATTTGCAAATTATGGTGGAAAATAAGTATTTGGTCAATAACAAAAGTTCATCTCAATACTTTGTTATATATCCTTTGTTGGCAATGATAGAGGTCAAACGTTTTCTGTAAGTCTTCACACGGTTGGCACACACTGTTGCTGGTATGTTGGCCCATTCCTCCATGCAGATCTCCTCTAGAGCAGTGATGTTTTGGGGCTGTCGCTGGGCAACACGGACTTTCAACTCCCTCCAAAGGTTTTCTATGGGTTTGAGATCTGGAGACTTGGTAGGCCACTCCAGGACCTTGAAATTCTTCTTACGAAGCCACTCCTTCGTTGCCCTGGCGGTGTGCTTGGGATCATTGTCATGCTGAATGACCCAGCCACATTTCATATTCAATGCCCTTGCTGATGGAAGGAGGTTTGCACTCAAAATCTCACGATACATGGCCCCATTCATTCTTTCATGTACACGGATCAGTCGTCCTGGTCCCTTTGCAGAGAAACAGCCCCAAAGCATGATGTTGCCACCCCCATGCTTCACAGTAGGTATAGTGTTCTTTGGATGCAACTCAGCATTCACTCTCCTCCAAACACGACGAGTTGTGTTTCTACCATACAGTTCTACTTTGGTTTCATCTGACCATATGACATTCTCCCAATAGTCTTCTGGAACATCCAAATGCTCTCTAGCAAATTTCAGACGGGCCCGGATATGTACTGGCTTAAGCAGAAGGACACATCTGGCACTGCAGGATCTGAGCCCCTGGTGGCATAGTGTGTTACTGACGGTAGCCTTTGTTACGTTAGTCCCAGCTTTCTCCAGGTCATTCACTAGGTCCCCCTGTGTGGTTCTGGGATTTTTGCTCACCGTTCTTGTGATCATTTTGACCCCACGGGGTGAGATCTTGCATGGAGCCCCTGATGGAGGGAGATTATCAGTGGTCTTGTATGTCTTCCATTTTCTAATTATTGCTCCCACAGTTGATTTCTTCACACCAAGCTGCTTGCCTATTGCAGATTCAGTCTTCCCAGCCTGGTGCAGGTCTACAGTTTTGTTTCTGGTGTCCTTCCACAGCTCTTTGGTCTTCACCATAGTGGAGTTTGGAGTGTGACTGTTTGAGGTTGTGGACAGGTGTCTTTTATACTGATAACAATGTTAAACAGGAGCCATTACTACAGGTAATGAGTGGAGGACAGAGGAGCCTCTTAAAGAAGAAGTTACAGGTCTGTGAGAGCCAGAAATCTTGCTTGTTTGTAGGGGACCAAATACTTATTTTCCACCATAATTTGCAAACAAATTCTTTAAAAATCAGACAATATATTTTCTGGATATGTTTTCTCATTTTTTCTCTCATAGTTGAGGTCTACCTATGATGTCAATTACAGGCCGGCCTCATCTTTTAAGTGGGAGAACTTGCACAATTGGTGGCTGACTAAATACTTTTTTTTCCCCACTGTAACTTGGCTATTTTTGGAACTCCCATAGACATTAACATACTAGAAATTTGTGAGATGTGAATAACCCTTTAAATATAAGGTTGGCAAAGCTACAACATATTTCTGCCTCTCTTCTTTTTGGGATATGTTCATATGTGTTATTTTGGTACATACAGTGTGACAGAAAAAAAAAACACATTAAAAAGTGTAACAAAAACATCACTGGTACTAGAACATTGGGTTTATGACATAAGTTGAGGATAAAGTGGCCCACTATTATCCAAGGACCCAAGTATACCTGGAACTGGTCCTACCATGTTTCTTCCATTAGTATCCCATAAGTGTGCCAGTCACACACTTCCACCTATCCTACGGCTATGGTAATTGTATAACACTGCTGGTTCCGCACTTTATCTCTCTGATTGCAATTTACAATAATGATTAATTAATTATAATAAAAGCAAAAACGTGTGAAAGGAGAAGCGGAAATTCTTCATTTTCCGAAGATTTGAACCACTGAAAAGGTATAATCACCAATTTTGATGTAATTTCTCTTGAATATGCATGAATTACGTTAAATGAAAACTCCCTGGAGACAATCATCGTAATGTAAAATATATATTCATAATAATATCTCAGCTTTAAGTACCGTGCTTAAGAAGACACTTGACAGGACAAGAGAAAATGTGCTCCATGTGAATTTCCACTTGTACTCTTTCAAATGTTTTTAACCCAGAGTCTGCTCATGAAGAAGCTTTGTACAACCTCAAAGTGCAAGATGTTGAGTGTTTTTTACTGCCTTCTTTTTTTTCTCATTATGGTCGTTTATCACAATGGTAGGTCCAGAGCAAAGATGTCACGACCACCTTGCTATACAAAATAAGAATAAGCCTAGCACACATTATCCATCTCAGAGCCACTGAAATGTACAAGTGCATCTCAATAAATTAGAATATCATTGAAACGTTTATTTATTTCAGTAATTAAATTAAAAAAGTGACCTCCTATATTTTCTAGATTCTTTACACACAGAGTGTTCTATTTCAAGTGTTTTATTTCTGTAAATGTTGATTATGGATTACAGGTAATGAAAACCCAAATCTAAGAAAATTAGAATATTGTAAAAAAGTTCAGACGTGTAAATTCAGTGTCACCTGCCAAGGTTTCCTAAGCCTTTAAATGGTCCCTCAGTCTGGTTCAGTAGGACACACAATCATGGAAGACGCCGATTATGGATTGTATTACTGAATTACTGAAATGGATGAACGTTTCAAAGATATTCTCATTTATTGAGATGCATCTGTACTTCTATATAGACATTACAGCAGGTAGGTTATTTTTACAGTGCATATGGCAGCTGCAATTACTGTAAGCCAATTCAAAGAGATAGATATCATAGACTATTGCTGTCCTCAGAAAGGATGGGGTGTAGCTCTACTCCAAGACACCAAGGGAGATGTTGACAGAGTCTTATCTGTGTATAGTGTTATTACCCTGCTTTATCCAACCCTGGCTGTATAATAAAGCTGTTGTTCAATCCCACACCCTCTAATGATAATGAAATGACTCCATTCATTCTGTCCTAGTCTACACAGCAAAGTGAGTTGACAAGTGAATTTCATTAAACAGGGAGCCAAAGCCTTTTGCATCTGCTCAAGTGACCATTGTACTACCACTAAGAGTGAAAAATACATTTATACTAATGTAATTAAAATAATATGTCATTTTCTGATAATACATTCTCTTTAAATCATATGTATTCGTCTAAGGAAATTCTAAGAATAACACCCTGTTCACATATTGGGGGGGATTTACTAACCCATCTATGCCAGTTTTCAGGGGTAGATTGGTGTTAATATCACTCATCCTTTCTGCACCGCCCCTTCTTGCTCCAAAGATGTACCCCCTTGCTCTTTCTGCTCCTCTCTTGACGCTTTTTATAAAACTAGGTGGAGCAGGAGGGAGACCAAGATGAGCCAGTGATCCCTATGTATTTATAAAATATGGATTAGTTTTCCATTGTGGAATAATGGGGCTTGAATAATTTTTTGGGAATATTAGCAGTATTTTTGAGTCAGAACACTCATTGGGAAAAAAGATTAGAAAAAAAGTTATTCCCTACAATGCAAACAATTGTGGTCATGGGCAATCATATCATGGGCTATATGGAATAAAGTGCATATTGTATGTTTGTACTGCCCCCCATTTATCCTCCTCAGATGGTAGGAAACACTATGGTTATTAAAGTTCACCACTACGCAATAATAAAGGGAGCAGTCATGACCAAGAATATGTTTGACACATGAACCTATCACAACATCTGTGACTCCATTTGTGAGACACCTGTAAGCCACGCCCACCCGAGTTGCCTGTGAACGACAATAAAACCTTCAGCTAGAGATAAAATCTGCTACTGACTCCCATTGAAATGAATGGGAAGCATTTTTGTGAGGTAGCTTTTGAGGTGGATTCTGCCTCAAAATCCTCCTGCAAAAAACTGTGTAACCTACTTCTCCTGCTCCCTATATTCACTCTGACTGCTTATTTACATTATATCCATATTATCTCTGTATTCAGCCTCACACATAGAACTCTATGGAGCAGGGAGGGTTGAGTAGGATTCTCCTGCTGGCTGAATAATTGATTTATTGCCTCATTCTTTGTACTAGCAGCTTCTTATCTACAACCTAGCAGTGTTAAAAAAGCACAGAGTAGCAGAATGTAACAGCAGCAATTATCTGAGTGTCTTTTCTATCCCCCCTCCCCTCTTCATAGACTAATATGGAGAAAGTAACTGCCTGAAAAGTGGGGAAGTAAACAGATTTCTTTAATAATAAATATTACAAAGTTTCTTATTTCTATCTGTACTATTCATTTATGAAAATTAGTTTATAACTGGGGTTAGGCTTTAAAGGTATAAAGAAGATAAATGACACAATATAGAATTTTTGCCTATAGTATTGATTTTGGAAAAAAGTTTTTTTCTGGGTTAACATATATCAATGACCTATCCTTAGTATGGGTCATCAATATCAGATCTGATATTGTGGTCTGATCAGACACGTCCTCAGCAGCTGCAAACACTGGATCTAACACAGGGAATGGAGATAGCTCTGTTCTCTATGTAGTGGCTTTAGCAGCAAAGTTTCCATGCACTTGAAGCAGCAGCAACCTGAAGCTGAGCAGCAATAACCAGGTCTGGCCACTACATCGAGAAAGCAGCTTTGTTCTCTGTTTTAGTTCAGGCAATAATGGCTGCTTAGAACCGCTGATCAGTAGGGGTGCCAGTCAAGCATCAGACCCCACAAATCTGATAATGAATACATATCTAAGGTTAGGTCATGGTGGGTGGGTGTTATGTTTTTGTTTTTATGTACAGATGTAGTCATCTTCAACTTGAATCCCTCCCAGCATTCTCAGGCACTAGTTCACACTGTGCAGATCCTGGCTCTCGAGCTATTGGTCCTGCTCCAGCCAAGGGGGTGGGTGTACATCTCTATATGCTGCCCAGCCAATCACAAGCAATACCTGCCTATGTGAACTGGCAAAACTATCTGCACTGTGCCCGAACAATATAGAATTTAAGCTAACCGGTTCCTGCAAAGGTTTCTGCAATCTGCTTTTTTGTCTGTTTATTCAGGCATGATCTTTGGATTGTTCTTTGACTGTGTTCCAGTTTAGTTTTTTTCCCCTTATCTGCCTGTGATCTCTGCTTGTCCCCAACCTGTGAACCTGGGCTGCCCCTCCAGACCCTTCGGCTTGTTTATGACCTTGCGCTCTTGCTGCCTGCCACAGACTGCACCTGACCATTCTTTTCCCTGAACCTCTGCTGCTTTGCACCGGCGTCTCTCTGGCCTTTGGACAGCCACCGCCTATACCTGAACCACTGTGAGAGGCAGCGACCTGGTAGTCTCCCTCCAGGGAAAATCAGATTTCCATATGGGAGTTAAAGGGTGAACCTTAGTAGCCTTGGGAGGCTACTTAGATAATGCCCATGGGAGTGGCAACAATTTAGGTGGCACAGTGTGTCCACATCCGCTGCCTATGACACTGATAACTTGTTGCACCATGATCACTCACAAAAAAAGATTACCAATTGCTTATTTACAGGGTACCTTACAGGGTACAACTCCACCAATTCCAATTCTTACCTTCAATAGGTGCCACTTCACTGTTTCCAATGCAGTTGGAATTTTTTCTCTAGCCCTCACCATTCCTGACTAATCAGTGCTGTTAGTTTCAACACTCAATATGATAATTAGAGTCTCTACTGTCAGGTGGGCGGTCCCTGTCTATCTGCTCCATCCCACCTGTCAGTAATGGATGATGAAACTAAGAGAAATGATTGCTGAGGAATGGTAGGGGGCTAGAGAAAAAATTCCAACTGTGTCAGAATGAGTGGAGCGGTGCCTATCGAAGGGTACAAAGAACTGGAGGTGTTGGAGATATGAAAGGTCCTCTTTAACGTGTTAAAAGACATGTTAAATTTGTTATTGTACCCCCACCTTCTGTCTCTATCCCTCTTCCCTCAAGATTGTAAGCCCTTGCGGGCAGGGCCCTCTATCCCACTGTACCAGTTGGTCATTGATAGTATTATATTTGTTTTCTATATCTTGTGTACCGTATGAAAACCCTCAAATGTAATGCACCATGGAATTAATGGTGCTATATAAATAAACAATAATAATAATAATTGTTGATAAATTTTAATAAAACTATTTGATTATAAAATATTAAGTTATCACTATCTGTAACTCATAAAACTCCTTAAGTATGGCAATGCTTTAATTTACAATAGAGACATTTTTATACAATACTATTAGTAGATGTCGTTCAGAGATCAAGATCAATGTTGAGGTTTATATGGCTTTTATGCAGCTTCTATTTTCCATGCTCTTGCTAAGTTAAGAATACACTGAATACAATGAGTGACAATAGAAGGCAAAATAAAATGATAAAACCGTATTTCAGGGTACAGCGGGATCACCGTTTCAGAATCTGCACTCATCCTTGAAATATTTGGAGATTGTGACAAGGTTTATTTTCAATCTAAGAGAATATTCCCACATCTTTTCCTCTCACCTGTCATATGCTCAGCACTGACCTTGCATTATAAAACACCTACTGGTTCTACAGCGCACTTTTACTAACATATCTATTTTGATATTTCAGTCTGTCTCTGTGGATTCGTGCATGTCAGAAAAGTGCATCTCCCACTCAGGTCTAAATAATACCATACCTGCTGCAAGGTATTATTTAGTCCTCAGGTGGTGATATGAGGAGGCAAGCAACGTGTCAATACAACGGGAGACATCCTATTTTATAGCACCTGCGAAAAACAGCTTTGATTTGGAAATGAAATGTATGCAATGTATTTTACTGTATCAAGGTGTTATCTGCAGATATTTATATCCTGTATTCATACAGTGGAAAATAACTATGCCAATCTCTTTATGATATATCCGTGCATGATAATGATGATACAAAGATGTCATGCTTGGACCCCCTGCCATTCTACTGAAGCAAACACTTCAGCGCCGTAGGGGTCTGCAGTGCTAAAAGTTCAGTTGTGTAAATCCGGGAGAAGGGGAATCATTTATGGGTTTTTACATGGAAATATAAATTTACACCAGGATCCAATTCAGCCAAGTACATTAGATATTAACTTGAAAATTTATTGGATATATTTTTATTAGAAAAATAAAAAATAAATTTCACAGTGCTCTTAGAGCCTCACAAAAATTATCTACTGCATAGGGCTCTTTTCCCTACAGCTTTTACCGTAGGCAGACAGTGTACTCTCTCCATTCACTGTCTTCCATGTTTCAGATACAGTAAAGCTACAAACCGGTCACTTTCTCTTAAAACCTTCTAGCTCACATAACACAAAACAATCCTCCCTGCCCCTGCTTTGTATATTCCTACACAGCACTTCAAGCATTGCAGAGGCTGCTGTAATCACAGGACTTTATTAGCTAACATGTTCCCTCTGCATATAAACAGATAAGAACTTCCTGTTAGTGAAGATATTTTAGTTTATTTATTCATTTGGCTTATGTATTTTGCTTACTTATATAGCGCCATCGTATTCTGCAGCGTTTTCATAGCTCCTGTGAGAAAATACTTTTATTTAGAGCTGAAATATATTAATTGTATTTTATTGTATTAAGGTGTTATCTGCAGAAATTTATATCATACCCAATGGAAAACAATTATGTCAATTTGTCTATAATATGTTGGTTTAATTGTGTATGTATGCTAATGATGATACAAAGGTATATTGACCTCCTAATATTTTACTAAAGCAAACTTAAAGCTATAGGTTCACTTGACTTGGGGAAGGGAATAATGGGGGATGATTGCCAGCTTATATAACATTCATCCCCATCCCCTGTTTGTATCCTCCTACACAATGCTTCAACCATTGCAGAGGCTGCTGTAATCACAGGACTTTATTAGCTAGCATATTCCCTCTGCATATACACAAATAAGAATATCATATTGCTATAAACCTTTTAGCCAGTACCATCTCCCTCTATCTGCTACTACAGCTGATATATTCAGGAAGGATGTTATGGGCAGCAAAAATTTCAATCTTCTCGTATTTTGCTTCTTACTGAAATGAATGTAGTTGACAGTCTGTTAGTGAATAAAACTTATAAACAGCATGAAGCACTCATTTTTTAATTCTAGGTTAGAAACTTGAATTTGCATACTCTAAGAGGTTTTTAAGTCGATCACTTGAGCAACTCTTTCAATTATTATTAAATTGAAAATTATTCTAGAATCCTGTTTTTTCCTAGTTGAGTTAGGCACATTTTCAGTGAAGTATTACATTACTTGTCAGATCAGAGGAAAATCTTCATGAGTTAATAATAACTGATTGAAGTGCACAAAACTTTTTCCAGGGCAACCACTAACTTTTAGCAAACACTGCCCCTTTAAAAGTACATTCAATGGGTTGGTCTCTGCCGTTTACGGACCCTGTTTTTCTCTTAGGACTATGGATACTATTATGCTATTTGATAAGATTAATGCTACCATAGCTGACACTCGTCCACACTTTGATAAGGTTTGGTCTTCTTGGATTAACCGATCATGCAATCCTGGCCTGGTCATATTGTCTGCAATTGCGATCCCTGGGTTAGACAATATATGTTCCGCCAATTTCAACTTACCTCAAGACCTTCTATATGTTAATAGTAGCAGTCCCCCCCCAGGTCTCTTTCCCCCTTTTTTCTTTTCTCCCTTTGTGTGTTAGTTAATCTCCCTTTTATCTACGTATCCTATGTTGTTTTAGGTTAACAAGCCTGCATTTACTATTGTACTACATGTTGTCCATGCTATTAGTTTGCTGTATTTTACACCCTTTTCATACTGTAGGATTGTTGTACTTGTCCACCTTTTGTTATATGCAATTGAAACTAAAAGTACACCAAACCTTCAGGATGGAGTCACACTGCCTTTGCAATGTTCATTTGCTGTATTCAACAGTAAATTTTAGTCCGTATACATCCAGACAACAAATACAGTAGAGAGGGGATAGTTCCAGAGGGTAAAGTAAGTAAAAATATCACTAGATAAGGAAACAGCGGTGTAACTAGCAAAGACTGGGCCCCATAGCAAACTTTTGACTTGGATCCCCCCACCATACGAGGTTTGCCCAACAAATACTCTTGCCGAGGTCTTACTTAGCGGTCCCCACTCCTGTCCACGGACACCTCTGCTTCCCCTTCAGCCCTTCAGGAGGCGCCGTGCATCCCATATCATGTCCCTGTCAGCAACGTCCTCACGCTGTTCAGTATCAGTGATATGTTATAGGACTCATCGGGCCCCCTGAAGGGCTAAAGGGGGAGCAGAGGTGTCCATGGATAGGAGCGGGGATCGGAAAGTCAACAGGATCTGTTACCTGCTGGAGTCCAAAAAATCCCTGTCTTCATGCTCACTACTTTATCTCACATATCTTCAGTTCTGCAATGTGTTGTGTGTCCTTCTTATCTTTCCTCTTAGCTCAGCCTATCCAGAGAAGAATGGTGAAAGATGACAAATTTTTTTTTAAAAAACATGTTTTTGCAATACTCTGCCACGTGATGCCTATTCTATGTGTGCTCTTATGTGGCCACCCAACAATTGTGTTGTGAATAGTGGCCTGTTAAGGGTTTTAATGTAGAATGTTGCAATAATGTATTGAATTTATGTTGTGAGAAATTGGAGTCTTTAAGAAAGTTCGAGCTAAGGTAAGGGTGGACACAATTGTAGGTGTAACTGATGACTTTCTATTAGCTTCACTTTTAATGGCAGTAAATGACAGTATATGTTTAGTGTTCCTTTTAAAATGACAGTAAATTAGTGTAATTAATCTATTTTAAATAATTGCTTTCTAAAGTTTCCTATGACACATTTGAGTTTAGTTGAGTAACTTTGTAAACACATTACTTTACTTATCATGTACTGATCCGGAGTTACAGCTCGGAACAAGACAGTGGTATTATTGGTCTTTGTACAGAAGTTTTAATAAGTAACAGTGTGGTAATGTGAATCAGTGACTATGTAGGGGTAATACTGTATAAGGTCATTTGGCAGTATTTTTTTTGGCTTTTTGAATAAAACTATAGTGTATAGTGAGTTTTGTTCAGTATGTACATAATATTAAATCATGTATTATCTATGGTGTCAGACTAAAATTCCTTGGACCCACAATATAAAATGATTCTGGGTGCCCACCCTCCAGCCAACACTAGGAAATTGACCATTGTACCCTTTAAATTTGGGAGTTTTCTGCTAGACTATTATTGTGTAGATTCTGGGCCCATTGGAGGATCTCTTGGTACTCTAGTGGGCCAGTCTAAAACTGTGGTGGAACTATTTGGTCATGGTATAGTGGCAACAATGTCAGATCATAACTGTATAGTGCATACATGAGTCTGAATTTTTTTGGTGGGGCTTGGTTCCATGGGGCTTGGGAGTTTGACCTTAGCAACAACCCTAAAATGTAGTCAACACAGATTGGAAAATTTGAAGTGAAAGACATATGTAATAGAACCCCACACAAAGAACTAGAAACTATATGAATACAATCGCTGGTACTGATATATATGTTGACTTCAGATTAGGACTGAAATACAGTGTTAGAGCACAATCTTGTAAGTTCTTTACAGCAGAGGAAGATACCACTATATACAGTATGGAGTGTTGAAGTATTTCAGCTCATGAAACAGCAGTATTATGAATGCAGCTCTGAATGACTCAAGATTAAAGCAGGGTGATGAATGATCTAAGATCATAAAGTTTCTTATGACACATTGTATAAAATCATCGTGTTGGATCAACATTTTGTAACGTTTTAATTGAGTAAGCCTGTAAATATATATAAATACAAATAAATAAAGTTCTATTCCAGATGCTTTTACTTAAGATTTTTGATCGAACCTGTGTTGGGGTTTGTTCAAACGGCGGAAAATGAAATCCTCTTCATTTTCCGCCACCAGTATTTTTGCCGTGGTCTAGCCGCGGCGGGATGCTGATGCAGGGCATCGGCATTCTGTCGCGGCTTCCCATTTCTGAATAGGCCCAGATGAATGGGCCTAATCAGCAAGGAGTCTCGAGCCGCGGACTCCGCTGCTGAATCAGCCGCAGAATCCCTGGTAAGATCAAGCAGGACGCTTCTTTTTTCCGCGTCCTGCTGCGATCTCTGCCTCCCATTGAAAACAATGGGAGGCAGATTCCGGGCAGAATCTGCTCCAGATTCTGGGGCGACATCCACCAAAACTGTGGCAAATTCTGCCGTGTGAACATGCCCTTACTTGTCAGGGTTGTTGATAAGGTCCTGAAAGATCAGACCCCACATTTATGTACTGTATAGTTTTGATCTGACATTGTTGCCACTATATCAGGACCAAATGGTACCACCACAGTTTCGGACTGGCCCTCTAGAGTACCAGAGGATTCTCCGGTCGGTCCAGGCTCTATCACAATAATAGTCTACCAGGAGACACCCAAATTTGAAGGATAATATGGTCTATTTCCTATGGTTTGCTGGAGGATGAGCCCGCAGAATTATTTTATCTTGTGGGTCCAAGGAACCTCGGTCTGACACTGTCCATACATTGTACATGATTTAATATTATATACACAGTACATTGTACTAAATGAATAGAGATAGACAAACCTCGCCCAAAAGTTTAATTTCCTGAACCAGAAATGCTATTATTTTATGCTTGGCTGAACCCGCCATTTTTGGAAAATTTTTAATGAACTTGGCTTGCTAGAAATTGGTTTGCTCATCTCTATAAATGACAAACTCAACTCTTCCACATCTGCATATATACTGTATACCATAAAATAGTGCTTAAAGCTGAACCTTCTGTCTTCATATATTCATATTTTTACAAATACTATTACTGCTTCACATTCATGCATTCATTTTTCATATTAGTCATACTTTTTAATTTAATTAGCTTTTTTTCCCCAAAACATTGCCCATTTGTGCAGCTTTAAACCTCAGTGTTCTCTTCTCCATTCATCACGATAATAAAATATTGATTTTTCTCGCCGTCATCACATATATTTATAAAAATCTAAAATTATTTGTGCGTTCAATTATTTTTGGTTGTGCCTTCATCCTAGAGCCGTGCCTTCTGATGAGTGACTTATGGGGAAGCATCATAAAGATGGATTTGCTCATGGTAAGGTATGCCCGTTTTTACTGACAGATTTGATATAAAAGATTATGCTTCAACATCAGATGCTTCTTTGTGAACCCATTTGTAATAAGTGACAGGACCAGGTGGCTTGCCCAGTCAGAAATTTCTCGCTCAATGCCGTTTCTTACTCTCGCTGACAATTCATTAAAATAAGTCTAATTTTTTTTTTTGTAAGAAAATATTATCATAGCTAGAATAACAATTAGAGACGTTATCAGTTCTGTCATCTGTTAGTAGAATCGGGAATGAAAAAAATTCTATTTTTGTGTGTGTGCTATCGAAATTGTAAAACGGTGTCACAAATAATACAAAAAAATTGTAACAAATTGTCATTAGAATTTTTAAAACATGCAAATTAGCGCTACTTCTGATGTAAGAAAACTGTCTCTCTCTTAAGTCATTATCCAACCCATAGCGTGAAGAATTGTCTAGGATTATTAGCCAAATAAGATACCCATAAACTCATTTTTGGGCCACAGATTGACTTACATGGTAGGTATCTATAAGTAGCATTAGGAGGATCGTTTTCATTCATCCTTGAGAAGAACTATTTTGCATTTTTCCCATGGAGTATTGCCTGTAAGACTCCATACATCACCTGAATCTCCTCAATGAGGACCAGTACCAACCAAATATTTTGTGTTTTGGTAATATTGCTAATGTACCTGTATAAGGGTGTAAACTGACCAACTCAAATTCTTTAGGGGAAACTGAATAACTGAGGGTCCCACTCTCCATTTTGGGGCAAATTTATTAAGACTGGCATTTCATATGCCAGGCTGGATAGGCTCATGGCATGCCTTATTTATCAGGATGCTCTTATTTATTTATTATGCTTACTTATATAGCGCTATCATATTCTGCAGTGCTTTACAGACATTGTCAGTCACTGTCCCATATACGGATCACAATCTACATTCCCTATCAGTATGTCTTTGGAGTGTGGGAGGAAACTGGAGTACCCGGAGGAAACCCACGCAAACACGGGGAGAACATATAAACTCCTTGCAGATGTTGTCCTTAGCAGGATTCGAACCCAGGACTCCAGCGCTGCAGTGCTAACCACTGAGCCACCGTGCTGCTCTAGCCTCTTAATAAATCAGGCGCATGCCCATATGCCAGAACGGAAATCTACACCAGTCAGAAACTGACGTAGATGTCCTATCTAATGTTTGCTGGAAAACTGGCCTGTGTTATAAAAAAACATGTCGGACTGAGGCATCTTTCTCCTAGTCTGCCCTACTGTGTCCACGTCTATGCCTGAAAACAAGTGTGGATATGTTGATAACTACCTTGGACTCGGCCATGATCAGATAGTTGTACCCTTCAGACATTTTTGGGGTCTATACTTGAATCTGCCCTCTATTCTGCAACCTATCCAAAAGTAAAGGAGTGGCCTTTTGGATGTTTTTGATATGCAATGATCCTGGGGAGTTGGGACTTATATGGCATTGTTGGTCCTTGCCCTTAGTTGTATCTGCCATAGTGCCAACACTCACACCAATGCAAAAGTATGGATGTAGTGCTACATCAGATGCCATTTTATGGAAGGATGATCCCCTAAAGTATTGTCTAAAAGGGAGAATATCTCTGGCATACAACATGGTATAGAGCCCCCACAGCTCTCTAGATCCTTGGCCCTAACCTACAAAAACCTCCAGTGTTTTGTCATATCCACCTTACTTCTCAATGGCACAAAATAATTGAGGCTCAGATTACCAAAGTAAAGAGTAAGGAATATATGTAAGGTATAAGGCAGTGAAACATGTCTGCACGATCAAACTACATATTCTGGAGACATATAGCCCTGCATAGGAGCTGTATACCCAAAATGATAGGGCTTGTTTAGCCAAGACTACAGTATTTTCCAAATTGCTTAATTTTAAAAAAAAATTTAGGTATATATATATGAAGAAATTTTTTGCGATTTCTTCAAGAAAATGCAGTATATGTATTTTGGGCTTCTGTCACAAGGTTGAAATCCAGATCTTCTATTTTATATGCTCTAAAGACGAAAATTTCTTTATGTTCTTTGTATCAACCTTACGAATTTCCTTTATTTTTCTCGATGATCCCCTTTCGATACCTGAACATAGCACGTTTTACTAGGAACATTGTTACTATACAGTAAAATATGTCATTTTATAGTTACAAAATTCAAAATGTTAAATTTGTAGGTCTTTTGAGGAAATCTAAAACTTGTTTAGTTGATTTATTCGAAAAGCAAAAAAAAGTCTAAACGTATAAAAAAAAAAGATAAAAAATCCTCATTTGAACTACTGCCAGTGTAAATTGTATACAACATTCACAGCCTTCAACATCTGAATAAAGACTATTCACAATAAAATTAGAGGTTCTACCGAAGTATACTAACAAATGTAAAGCCTCAGGGTGCGCAGTCTGTAATTTGAAATGTTCTCCAACTCGCCTCTCTTGTTATGTATCTAACACCTACTGTATTTAGATCCCCTAAAGTATATGTCAGCAATTCAAAAGTCAAAAAATTCAAGGCTGCTGAATCCCATATTGTTCCTCCATCCCATTATCATGAGTTTTTGAAGACATCTCTATTATATACTATATTTTGTTACATGCAACTTTTAATGGTTGGCGCTGCTAGTGAGTATAAAAGGATGATAAAACAAGGCACAAAAATAAAAAATATTACAGTCATGGCCAAAAGTTTTGAGAATGACACAAATATTATATTTTCACATGATCTGCTGCCCTCTGGTTTTTATGTGTGTTTGTCAGATGTTTTTATCACATACAGAAATATAATTGCATTCATATTATGAGTAACAGAAGCTTATATTGACAGTTAGAATGAGTTAATGCAGCAAGTCAATATTTGCAGTGTTGACCCTTCTTCTTCAGGACCTCTGCAATTCTCCCTGGCATGCTCTCAATCAACTTCTGGACCAAATCCTGACTGATAGCAGTCCATTCTTGCAGAATCAATGCTTTAATTTTGTCTGAATTTGTTGGTTTTTGTTTGTCCACCCGTCTCTTGATGATTGACCACAAGTTCTCAATGGGATTAAGATCTGGGGAGTTTCCAGGCCATGGACCCAAAATCTCTATGTTTTGTTGACTGAGGTGCAATCTTTCTAGCTGCAATACTCTTCCCAGTTTGGCCATTTTTGTGCAGTGCAATGATGACTGCACGTGTTTCTTTAGAGATAACCATGGTTAACAGAAGAGAAACAATGATGGCAAGCACCAGCCTCCTTTTAAAGTGTCCAGTGGTGTCATTCTTACTTAATCATGACAGATTGATCTCCAGCCCTTTCCTCATCAACACCCACACCTGTGTTAATGGAGCAATCACTGAAACGATGTTAGGTGGTCCTTTTAAGGCAGGGCTGCAATGATGTTGAAATGTGTTTTGAGGGATAAAGTTAATTTTCTAGGCAAATATTGACTTTGCAAGTAATTGCTGTTAAGCTGATCACTCTTTATAACATTCTGGAGTATATGCAAATTGCCATTAGAAAAACTGAAGCAGTAGACTTTGTAAAAATTAATATTTGTATCATTCTCAAAACTTTTGGCCATGACTGTACACAACTGGTGTGCGGAGCATTGTATTATATGTGGAGAAATTGTATAAATACTATCATCATTGTGATTGAATAATCCTGCCATAGGGTTACAGTTTCATACCACTATAGAAAGATTGAAAAGTACCATTTTATGGTGTCTAAATACAAGACCAAGACTGAATAATACTGCCATGTAGTGATTGAATAACACCATAATACAGTGACTTAAAGGGGTTGTCAAGGATTATATATACAGTACAGACCAAAAGTTTGGACACACCTTCTCATTCCAAGAGTTTTCTGTATTTTCATGACTATAAAAATTGTAGATTCACACTGAAGGCATCAAAACTATGAATTAACACATGTGGAATTATATACTTAACAAAAAAGTGTGAAACAACTGAAAATATGTCTTATATTCTAGGTTCTTCAAAGTAGCCACCTTTTGCTTTGATTACTGCTTTGCACACTCTTGGCATTCTCTTGATGAGCTTTAAGAGGTAGTCACCTGAAATGGTTTTCACTTCACAGGTGTGCCCTGTCAGGTTTAATAAGTGGGATTTCTTGCCTTATAAATGGGGTTGGGACCATCAGTTGTGTTGTTCAGAAGTCAGGTGGATACACAGCTGATAGTCCTACTGAATGGAGTGTTAGAATTTGTATTATGGCAAGAAAAAAGCAGCTAAGTAAAGAAAAACGAGTGGCCATCATTACTTTAAGAAATGAAGGTCAGTCAGTCCGAAAAATTGGGAAAACTTTGAAAGTGTCCCCAAGTGCAGTGGCCAAAACCATCAAGCGCTACAAAGAAACTGTCTCACATGAGGACCGCCCCAGGAAAGGAAGACCAAGAGTCACCTCTGCTGCGGAGTATAAGTTCATCCGAGTCACCAGCCTCAGAAATCGCAGGTTAACAGCAGCTCAGATTAGAGACCAGGTCAATGCCACACAGAGTTGTAGCAGCAGACACATCTCTACAACAACTGTTAAGAGGAGACTGTGTGCAGCAGGCCTTCATGGTAAAATAGCTGCTAGGAAACCACTGCTAAGGACAGGCAACAAGCAGAAGAGACTTGTTTCGGCTAAAGAACACAAGGAATGGACATTAGACCTGTGGAAATCTGTGCTTTGGTCTGATGAGTCCAAATTTGAGATCTTTGGTTCCAACCACCGTGTCTTTGTGCAACGCAGAAAAGGTGAATGAATGGACTCTACATGCCTGGTTCCCACCGTGAAGCATGGAGGAGGAGGTGTGATGGTGTGGGGGTGCTTTGCTGGTGACACTGTTGGGGATTTATTCAAAATTGAAGGAATACTGAACCAGCATGGTTACCACAGCATCTTGCAGCGGCATGCTATTCCATCCGGTTTGCGTTTAGTTGGACCATCATTTATTTTTCAACAGGACAATGACCCCAAACACACCTCCAGACTGTGTAAGGGCTATTTGGCCAAGAAGGAGAGTGATGGGGTGCTACGCCAGATGACCTGGCCTCCACAGTCACCAGACCTGAACCCAATCGAGACGGTTTGGGGTGAGCTGGACTGCAGAGTTAAGGCAAAAGGGCCAACAAGTGCTAAGCATCTCTGGGAACTCCTTCAAGACTGTTGGTAGACCATTTCAGGTGACTACCTCTTGAAGCTCATCAAGAGAATGCCAAGAGTGTGCAAAGCAGTAATCAAAGCAAAAGGTGGCTACTTTGAAGAACCTAGAATATAAGACATATTTTCAGTTGTTTCACACTTTTTTGTTAAGTATATAATTCCACATGTGTTAATTCATAGTTTTGATGCCTTCAGTGTGAATCTACAATTTTTATAGTCATGAAAATACAGAAAACTCTTGGAATGAGAAGGTGTGTCCAAACTTTTGGTCTGTATCTTAGGCCGGGGAAGGTGAAAAAAAAAATTCTACAATATCTCCCAGTGTAGACCGGTCCTGCTGCTCTGGTGTTTTCTTCCGGCGAATGAAGTCCCCGCTGCATGTGACTGGTGAGGCCAATCAGTGGATAGTCTGCTGAGGTCACTGATTGGTCTCAGCAGTCAAGTGAACGCTAAGGCCAATCAATGGCCTAAGGAAAGGGACATGGGATGTCACAGTGTGGTGGGGACTTCCACTGCAAGAAAACAATGGAGCAGCAGGACCAGACAGTGCTGGGAGACACCGGAGCTCTGGGAACAGGTGAGTATTTTTTTTTTTTTTTTTTTTTCCCCGTGGCCTACTATAAAGAAAAAAATAATTTTATCCTGGAAAACCTCTTTAAGCTATAGTCACACAACAGTGAAAAATGGCCCTGTCATGTCCGTTAAAATACGACATTAAATTCAATTCATGTGAATGGGGGCTATTCACATGACATTTATTTTGGTGGTCCTTTGTAAAGAATCGTCAAAATATAAGTAAATGTTTCTGCTCTCTTTTGCAAAATTGTATTCCTACATTTCATTATGACTGGAGAGACTAAAGCCACATATAACAGATCTGCTGTAAACATCAGAAGGGCTGGTTTTCACAGTGGGTTTTCTTCCAGTGACACCCGGACCCCACATAGATCTGCTGATCCCGCAATGTTTGGGCATTGGAAGCTATATCAATGGAAGGGGAGAGGAAACAGCTCTGCTCCTATTCAAGTAATAGCAACGGAGTTGCAGTACCCTGATGCCACCACTATGAAGAGCTGCAACTCCTCTCTGATTACTTGAATAGGAGCAGAGCTGTTTTTGCTCCCCGTTCACTGTTATAGCTTCCAGCACCCAGAAACTGCCGAATCAGCAGATCTATATGAGGTCCAGGTTTTAGACGTCCACAGATCACACTGATGACCTGTCCTGTGGACAAGTAGTTGTATTAAAAATGCATTCGAGGCCAGAAAACCCTTTTAATAGAGTATAAAAAAGATGAAAACAAAGATGCATTTTTGCTGTAGCATTTCTAATAAATATTAATAATAATAATAATAATAATAATTTTATTTCTATAGCGCCAACATATTCCGCAAAACTTTACATGTCAGGCTAGGTTCACACCTGCACCTGATCTACGTTTGGGGTTTCCGTTCCAGAATCTGTTTAAAAGCAGGATTTTTCTCTACACATTTTTCCACCTTTTTGGGGCGGAAACCCAGGCGGACCCCATTATAGTTTATGGGGTCTGTGGGGTTCCGCAAGTAACCGCTTGTTTAAGAGGATTAGGTTTCCGTTCGTGGGATCCCCAAGTGGATCCCACGAACGGAAACTCAAATGCAAGTGTGAACCTAGCGTCAGAGGGTTCATGAACAGACAATATTTGACATTACAATGTAACAAAATAATTAACATATCAAACAATAGGAGTGAGGGCCCTGATCAGAGAGCTTACAATGTATGAGGGCTTGTTCGGTGCAATGGTCCAGCCATCTTTTATTAAATAAGGTCATATATCTGAAGCTGTATGAGCCGTCACCAGCCGGTATCTGTGAATATACAGATACTAAGTGCATGGAGTGCAGTGTAACTTCTAGATGGAGGGGTCAGGATCCAAGGAATAGAATAGAAAGGATAGCGTAGAATAAGAAATGTTAGCTTACTGCCCCCTTTGGATAAGATTATGGCGTTACATCTTCTATATTGGATTCCATTTGTCTCTACTATTATATTTTTACACACTCTTATAAAATCTGATAAAGTAAGACAGAATAACCAGCACATACAAAGCGGTCCTAAACCCCCAACATCACTGTAGTCGCTCCTTATGAATAACAATTACGCCTGAATGTAAATTCTAATGATCAGTTAACTTCACACCCAAGAGGCTTGAAAAATGTTATTGTATTCAGCACAGTACATCTAACCGAGTGTGAAAGCCATCTACAATCCCAGCATTGAGAGCTGCCTGATACATTAGTGTGCAATCGGAGGCAAAAACACGACGTACAATCCAAGTAATAAAGAATGACTTCAGATAAACAATTGGCGCCATTGTAGTGGATGCGGAGAGCCTCCTTAGTAAGCCAGTAATTAAAACAAACTAAAAATATCATGCATGAACAGTGTCATTTTCTGTATCCATTCCTTCGAAGGCAAGACATAAAACCCATCAGTCAAACAGTTGGAAGCTGAAGTCATTATCCATCACATTAAGATAATTATGGAGAAATGAATATTGATGAGCGTTCGGCGAGGAGAAAGGGCATCTAAACATTTTAAGAATTTAGAATAAATGTTAGGTGAGAATTCATTTTAATACGGGATGACATTTTCATGAATTATATTTTTCTCTTGACCATTGCTTTTAATTAAAGGATCACGAAGATGCTTTCTCCATAATAAATAAAAGCAAGGGAATATTGGTGAAAACTGAAAAGATAGATTATGCATCATTTTGATATAAACAATCTTAAAGGGAATCTTTCACTGGGATGAAGCTTATTAAACCAACAACACAGATAGGTCAGGCTCTCGAGATTGTAACGCTTTTTAACCCATTTGTGCCTCTGTTGCTGAGGTATTTATTGATCTCATAATATGCAAATAAGTAATCTGGAGCACCAAGGGCGGATCCGTTGCTCCAAACTACTATGACCCTACACTGCTCTAATACGCCAGTCTGAATGTGAGAACATGGGGCCAGGCAAGATTTTGGCATAGCTTCCTGGCCCTGTCATTTAAAGAAGGGAAGAGGGAAAGAAGGGAGTATCAGAGCAATGTGGAGTGTAGCAGTTTGGAGCAACCAATCCACCATTGGTGCTCCAGATTGCAAATTTGCGTATTGTTTGAATAATATAAATGAATATCTTGGCAACGGAGGCACAAAGGGAAAAGACATTACATTAAGGTAATCCTGACCTGTCTAACGGTGTTGCTGGTTTAATATGCTTCACCCTGTTGATAGACTCCCTTTAGGATAAGGCCCCACTTGTCGAAAAACTGCAAAAAAATGTAGCAGTTTTAAAGATTTTCTCTAGCCATCTTAGTAGTGACAATATTTTGTCTTTCTAGGTTGCCAAAGGATATGACCATGAATGCAGAAACTTTCTATGGTCAGAAACCCAGCATTATTTCCTTATTGTAGACAGGTTATCTTCTCATTCATGTAGTGTCCACAAACCATAGAAACTGCATTCAAGGTCGTATCCATTGGAAACCCATCAAAACAATGGACTGTCACCACTAAAATGGTTAGAGAAAATCTTTAAATGTTAATGGTCAGCTTTTGTAGATTTTTTAAAAATATATCAGGTGACATGGTTACTGTACTAGTTGGTGGCAGTGGCGTAACGATTGTGGTCGCAGGGGATGCGACCGGGCCTGGAGGGGTATGGGGCCCGGGGCCCACAGCCAGCTGGAAATTGCCGAGGCCCTGGACCACCATTATAGTGGTCGGGGAACAAGGCTTTCCCCAACCGCTATACATGTTAAAGGAAAGGGGCCCAATCGGGGGGCGCGCCGGCGTGATGACGTCATTGCGTCCCATGTGACAGCTGAGGCCCAATCACAGGCCCCAGCAGTGACGTCTGGAGTGCAGGACCTCAGTTGCAAGACAGAGGAGGAGCGATGATACACAGGAAAGGTAAGGTAAGGTGAGTATATGCTGTGTGGGGGGCCTCTGTGGAGCGCATAATCCTGTGTGGGGGCCTCTGTGGAGTGCAAAATGCTGTGTGGAGGCCGCTGTGGAGCAGATATTGCTCTGTGGGGGCCGCTGTGGAGCGCATAATGCTGTGTGGGGGCCGCTGTGGAGCAGATATAGCTGTGTGGGGGCCGCTGTGGAGCACTGCGCTGCTCACTCACTGTAATCTTGATAACTGCAGTTGTGGGTACTAAATCTGTATCCCTTTCAAGCATCTGAGATATCGCTGCAGCACCCGTAACCGCCACTATCAAGAATTTGCTCTAGGGAGGGGGCCCCGGACAAAAGTTTGCACCCGGGCCCAGAAGACTTTAGTTATGCCACTGGTTGGGGGAGTTTGTTGTCTGGGTGCTATACCAGTGAGGCATGTGGCATAAAGCCAAAAGTCTTAGTCTGGCAGCAAGGGTACTCTTGAGTTGCTGGGCTGTTCCTGCAGGTGCTTTGTTGCAACATTGCTGGTTTCCATGTAGGACTGCACCTAATTATTGAGTAGGAACTCCTTTTAAAAGAGGTTACTGTGAAGAGAAAAGTGGGCTTATAATGTTGCCCTGGCTCTATCCTATTATCGCCTTTCTGGTCCCTGAGCTTTTCCCTATTTCTAATATCTGAGCTGCTGACTTCTGACACTATTACATTTTTTACTTTATTACATTTTG
Source organism: Leptodactylus fallax (assembly GCA_947044405.1). NCBI lineage: Eukaryota > Metazoa > Chordata > Amphibia > Anura > Leptodactylidae > Leptodactylus > Leptodactylus fallax. The sequence goes on from CAMRHE010000634.1 coordinate 27,431, forward strand.
CCCCTTGGTACCATCAAACCTTTGGCTCTGACCTCTGGCTACGTATTAAACTTAAAGGCACATTAAATCTAAGAATGAATCATAAATGTCACAGATGAACTTGTGGACACTGTTTTTCAGATTGCAGCATTTTAGTTATTATTTTCTATTTGGCATCCTTCTCTTCAGTTGTGTCATGTTATCATTTGGGAATTACAAGCCATTTTGGCCTGTCCAGGGGCCATCTCAGACACCACAACTTCCTGTGTGATAAAATTGTCTGGACATGCTTTCCATAGTGAAAACACCAACTCCTACCTCAGTTACTGCTGATGATTAGACAGCTCCTGTCACATAGTTATAATGAAGATGCTAGTGTAGCCTTCCTTGATGTCTACTTATGGGCTCTAAACCCATGAAGGAAAATATAGAGAGAAATATAATAACACTGCCCTCCCAGCAAGCAGAGATGGTGCTGGCTCTAGCTGTCCATGTGATGCTCTTCTGGTCACCTGTACTAGCATTTTATAGCATGGTGAAAGGACCATATCCTGCGGCATCTCCCCCTCTCTAAACTCTGCAAGCAATCGTACATTCTCCAGCATATCTTTGGGGTTACCCAGAGAATTCTCAACCTGTCATCCCGTTTACTGAAAAAAAGAGGTGGGGGTCCTTTACCCAGTTGAATAAATTGAAGTTGGAACTGGGAACAAAGGACAAACCTCTATTGAGGACCCCCACCCATCTCACTTGCGAGTCTTCTGGGGGTCAGGGCTAAACTATCTAGGGGCATTGCAGGGATTATGTTCTAGCCTGAATGGACCTTTGCCCTGCCTCTGACTCCTTGCTGAGAACCTGCATATGGGTAAGATTGAACCATTTACCCTTTTTTTGCATATGTACTCCCTATGTTTATGTATCCCCTGCTATAACTATTAAGGGAATTGTATTGTGTCTCTATCAGTGTTTATATTGGGTCTGATACAGAATTTTTTTTTTAGCTATTTATTTAAAGTTTTATTTGAATTTATTGCATCACTGCTGGGTTATTGTTGAATTTTGCGCTGTATACACAGATGTGAATATGTGAATATATCATTTGTGGATTTGCTGATTTCTTGACAAATTTGTCTCACTTTGTTTCTATTTTCCTGAATGGAGTTGGTTTGGCAGCAAACACATGAACTTCCGCGAGCTCCATTAAATAATTTCAGTATTTATTCACCCTGTATCTATAATTTGATCCCTCTTCTATTCCTCCACTTTTTGTGTACAGTTAAAGCAATACATACAATTCTAACTATAGAAATTAAAATAATTATAATTATTGAAATTGAAATAAAGACTAACAATTTCTGTCTGCTGTGAAATTATATTGTGACGGGGAGCTGAATAGTGGAGCACGGGTTTACAAATCATAGTGGAAGGCGATGACCTATACAGTGCGGAACTACTGGAACATCTGTATGCAGCTAGTTCCATAGAATAACAAGTATTCATTTATGAAACTGGCGGGATTACAGTGGGGAAAAAAAGTATTCAGTCAGCCACCAATTGTGCAAGTTCTCCCACCTGCAATTGTCATCATAGGTAGACCTCAACTATGAGAGACAAAATGAGAAAACATATCTAGAAAATCACATTGTCTGATTTTTAAAGAATTTATTTGCAAATTATGGTGGAAAATAAGTATTTGATCACCTACAAACAAGCAAGATTTTTGGCTCTCACAGACCTGTAACTTCTTCTTTAAGAGGCTCCTCTGTCCTCCACTCATTACCTGTAGTAATGGCTCCTGTTTGACATTGTTATCAGTATAAAAGACACCTGTCCACAACCTCAAACAGTCACACTCCAAACTCCACTATGGTCAAGACCAAAGAGCTGTGGAAGGACACCAGAAACAAAATTGTAGACCTGCACCAGGCTGGGAAGACTGAATCTGCAATAGGCAAGCAGCTCGGTGTGAAGAAATCAACTGTGAGAGCAATAATTAGAAAATGGAAGACATACAAGACCACTGATAATCTCCCTCCATCAGGGGCTCCACACAAGATCTCACCCTGTGGGGTCAAAATGATCACAAGAACGGTGAGCAAAAATCCCAGAACCACACGGGGGGACCTACTGAATGACCTGCAGAAAGCTGGGAGTAATGTAACAAAGGCTACCGTGAGTAACACACTACGCCGCCAGGGACTCAGATCCTGCAGTGCCAGACGTTTCCCCCTGCTTAAGCCAGTAGATATCCGGGCCTGTCTGAAGTTTGCTAGAGAGCATTTGGATGTTCCAGAAGAGTATTGGGAGAATGTCATATGGTCAGATGAAACCAAAGTAGAACTGTTTGGTAGAAACCCAACTCATCGTGTTTGGAGGAGAGTGAATGCTGAGTTGTATCCAAAGAACACCATACCTACTGTGAAGCATTGGGGGGGAAACATCATGCTTTGGGGCTGTTTCTCTGCAAAGGGACCAGGACGACTGATCCGTGTACATAAAAGAATAAATGGGGCCATTTATCGTGAGATTTTGAGTGCAAACCTCCTTCCATCAGCAAGGGCATTGAAGATGAAACGTGGCTGGGTCTTTCAGTATGACAATGATCCCAAGCACACCGCCAGGGCAACGAAGGAGTGGCTTCGTAAGAAGCATTTCAAGGTCCTGGAGTGGCCTAGCCAGTCTCCAGATCTCAACCCCATAGAAAACCTTTGGAGGGAGTTGAAAGTCCGTGTTGCCCAGCGACAGCCCCAAAACATCACTGCTCTAGAGGAGATCTGCATGGAGGAATGGGCCAACATATCAGCAACAGTGTGTGCCAACCTTGAGATGAACTTTTGTTATTGACCAAATACTTATTTTCCACTATAATTTGCAAATAAATTCTTAAAAAATCAGACAGTGTGATTTTCTAGATATGTTTTCTCACTTTGTCTCTCATAGTTGAGGTCTACCTATGATGACAATTACAGGCCGACCTCATTTTTTTAAGTGGGAGAACTTACACAATTGGTGGCTGACTAAATACTTTTTTTCCCCACTGTAAATCAAAATTATGGGAAAATAATCTGTAACAATATAACACTATAATATAACCCACACATACGGAGATACAGTAGAACCTCGTACATTTCCATACATGCTGTATTATGGCTGTACAACTTAGAGCAGGGGTCATCGGCACTACAGCTGCTGTGAAGCTACAACTCCCAACATGCTCCATTCACTTCCATGGGAGTTCCAAGAACAGCAGAGCAAGTATGCATGCTGGGAGCTGTAGTTTTACAATAGCTGGAGTGCTGAAGGTTGTCTACCCCTGACTACCGCTACCCCTGAAGGAAGCGGAGGTGGTTATGAGCAGGAGCAGGCCGCGGACACCACAAACACTGCTATCATTATACTCCGGGGTCTGAAAAGATCAGAGGACCAGGGGAGGTGAGGGTACATAAAAAACAATGTTACTTACCTCTCCTGGGCTCCGGCAGGCTTCAGGCCTGTTAGGTGACATCGCAGACGTCAGCCGACGTCATTATGCGACGCGACGTCTGATCCAACATTGAAGAAGGCCGAAGTAGCAGGGAGTACACCGGAGCCAGGGACAGGTAAGTAACATTGTTTTTTTTTTGTTTGTATCCTCCCCTGGGTCTCCGATCATTATATTCTGGGGGGCGGCCCCATGTCAAACGTTCGCCATGGGGCCCAGCCATTCCTAGTTACGCCACTGCTTAGAGGCTAGTGCTAGGAATGGGGAATGGTATTTGGGGATCCTGTTGTTTCATATTATTGCTTGTTTTACTCCAATCTATACCTCTACCATCTTATTTCTAGGTCAGACAACATAAAAGAACCTGAAATAGTTCTTCCTACTATAAATCAACTAGACATAAAGGAAAAAAGACACAACCTTGTAACACAATATTTGATAATTACATGTACCCCCATTTCCTTTATCGTGTCCCCCTGCAGTCCGCCTTCCTGCCTGTTTGATTTTCTTTCCATTCAATTTAGAGAAATGTCTTTATACTATGCTCGGCTTGGCATTAGTGGCGTGTGACCGCTGTGTTCACAGTGGGTATATGTATTCCAAGCCATGTGAAAAATACAGTTGTTACTGGGATAATTGATCTCCTACCTATCCATATAGCTACATTTTCCAGTGCACACACTGCAGGGAGATTGTATCCTGTCCTTGCATGTGGCTGGACCCTCCGCTGCTTCATGCTGAATGGATAAGGTAACAAGGATAAACAAATATACTATATATGCAAACAGAAATTGTGAAAATATGAAATATATTACCAGTACAGCTTATTAATAATGGCTAGACATCAATATACATTTTTTTTTTTTCATTTTATTTGTTTTTAAATTTTATTTCAAAAAGTAAAAAGTTAAGTTTTTATTATATTTTTATTTTTTTTGTGTAAAACCAAATAAACATATGTAAAAAAAATCACAAGGTAAATAATTAAGAAGAATAGCTATAGTATAGTATAGCTTTTCATTAACATAAAATAAATTGGAAATATCATGAATTTCTAAGAAGCAAAAAATAATGTCCAACCTGGTTCCTTCTTCTTGGATATATCATGAATGAGCAAAGGCATTTTAGCAGAGGAAATGGTTTTGCCATCCTGGTTCTGATGCAACCCAGATCCCTGCTCGTCTTTACTTTATGGTGTATCTCGACACACAAGAAGTTCCTTGTTCTTAGATATATCATGAACGAGCAAAGGTATTTTAGCAAAGGAAATGGTTAAAGGGGCTGTCCATTCATAACCTTTTACTGATCCTCAGCCACCCTGGTTCTGATGATGCCTGGGAACCCACTGGTCTTTTCTTCCTGGAATTTCTTGATACATAAGATACTCTAGAGATATCTGTTCAGTGAATCTTCGGACGGAGGAGTGACCTGCCTTATCTAGTCTTTGGCTGATGAGGCATCTCCAAGCATTGGCAAAGATTCCCAATATCCAAGGGTAGACACAGAGGAGCAAATTGGACCACATGGTAAACATTAAATAGAGTTGTCCTACCATCTCAGGATATCAACCTTATTCCTTTATAGAAAACAAAAATAATGTTCAGCTTGGTTATATCATGGATAAGCAAAGGTATTGTAACAGTGGAAATGGCTAGAGGGGATGTCCAATCATAAAGGATACTCATTTTTCATTGATCCCTTGTCATCCTGGTTCTGATGATGCCTGGCTCCCTGGCTATTTATACTTCTTGGTGTAGTTATCTGACCAGCATCTCCCAACATTGGCAAAGATCACCAATATCCAGTGCTACACAGAATGGGTCAAAGCGCAAAGTTAAACAGAGCCGAAAAGCAGAAAAGAAAAATAATGTCACATAGTGGCCCCTCCACACAGTATAATGTTCCATATTGCTCCATCCACACAGTTAAAATGGCACATAATGGCCACTCCACGTAGTATAATGTCCCCTAACGGCCCCTGCACACAGTATAATGTGCCATAGCAGCCCCTTCACAAAGTATTATGACCCATAGTGGCCCCTACAGTGTTCGTTACAGATATTGCAAAAATTTTGGGTTCGGTAGAACCTAAAATTTTTGGGGTACACCACCCACAAACTATTATTATACTCTGGGGTCTTTTTTAGATCAAAGGCCCAAGGGAAATGACAAACATAAAAACCAGTGTTACGCACCTCTCCTAGGCTCCAGCGTGACTCTTCTTCAATGATGCCACAGACATGGGTTACGTCAGAATCCTTATGCGTGATGTTACTAAAGAGGCCCGAAGCTAGCAGGGAGTCCCACCAGAGTCCAGGAGAGGTAAGTAATACTGTTTTTTTAATGTTTGCTCTCCTCCCCTGGGCCTCTGATCATTATACTTGGAGGTTTGGAGAGACCCCTGAGTATAATAATAGCAGTTTCAGTTTGGATGTATGGAAACTGCCAGACGAGCCTTGCGAGATGAATCTTACAGGGTTCGCCCAACAAATACTCTTTCCACAAGCCCGTGGCCTTTCTAACTGATCCTCCCTCCTGCTTATGGCCGCCTCCTTGCATCCCATATGACATCGCTGTTAGTCACATCGTGGTGCTGTTCAATGTCAGTGACGTGATATGGGACACACGGGGCTCCCTGGAGGGCAGAAGGGGAAGTGGAGGCAGCTGTGAGTAGGAATGGGGACTGGTAAGTCAATAGGGCCCATTATCTGCTGGGGTTACTCCTGCAGGTAACAGACTATTAAAAAAAAAAAAAAAAAAAAAAAAAGCATCAGGGGCCCACCAGCTCCCCGAAGGTCGTGGACCCTATAGCAGCATCTATGGCTGCTACGGCAGTAGTTTCACCACTTCCCCTGGCACTAGGACAAGGGCATCCAAATTATGTATTTATTGGCTACAGAAAACAACGTATGAAACATTCAGGTAGATTGATGTATATATAAAATAAAAAAAATCTTTCCATTCTTACAAATTGCTGCTTAGATCTAATAGTTATTGAACCCATTTATATAGCACTTAATAATGTGTTTTCCTTCAGGGTACAGAACCCACTTGCTAACACCTTTCTCCATGCTGACTAAACGCTTATAATGACAGATTATACAATTAGTTCTTTCCTGTTTGGCTATTACAGGTCATTGACATCCTGCATTTTACTCCCAATAATTTCACAATACACTGTAATCTAATCTAATCACGTTGTATTAGTCAGAATTACAGTATTGTTACAATGTAAAGCTTTGTATCCCAGTGTAAATTACAAGGTTACGGTAAATAATAGTGTATGTTATTATATACTGGTTTTAGTAGTTGATATAAAAATGATTTCCATAAAATTGTACAGGAAGTAACTAAAGTATAGAATCAGACGTTTAACTAAAGTACAGTTTTGCCTACTTAAAAAAGTAGAGCAGAAGGGATGACTTGCATGACTTCACTTTCAAGCCAAATACCTAGAAACCAAAGGGTTTAGGTTGGGGCTACACATCAACGTGTTGCACACATAAGTCTCGTAACAAAAATGTCACATTGTGACATGTGACATCATGGGACTGTTGCGATAGTTGCAAAAAATCCCAAACTGTTGGAATTTGGTTGCAGGTCGCATGCAACTTTTTTTTTTTTTTTACCATAGACTTCAATAGAAGTCACATGTGAGCTGTAGTTGCATGCAACATGTTTACATCTTGCCAGTGTTTTTAGGCTAGGCTACAACATAACGTGTCGCACAACAAAAAGTCATTCTGTGGTCGCACAACTTAAATTTCAGTGTATCTGTATAGTTTCGCATTGCAACATGTGACATCATGTGACTCAGATGAGCAGTTGCAGAAAATACAAACCTGATGGACTTAGATCGCAGGCCACAAGTTGCATGTGAATTTTTAACATAGACCTCAATAGAAGTCACATGCAACATGTTTTTGGCTTAACAGTTTTTTTTTTTTTTTTTTTTTTTTTTAGGGGGGGGGGTTTCACAGCCAAATCACAGCTCTAAAAAGGTTGCTCAACAGTAAGTCACAGACAAGTTGCTCAACTATTCCAGTCTCGCAACTTATGACTTTTTGTGAATTGACAAATGCCCAGCATTAGTTCCCATTTTTACATAGTTAATGGGTGTTATACGTTATACCAATGTGTCAGTTTACAGATGTGACCATGCATAATTTTCAACAAATTTCATTAAAGGGGTTTCCAAGACTTCATGTTGATGGCCTATCCTTGAGATTGGTCATGAATATGAGATTTTGGGGGTCTGATACCCAGCCTCTCCAGCAATCAGCTGATAAATACACTGCACCACCTTAAACTATTCATCCAGATTATGTTGAGCCAAGGGGAAAGGTAAGGATGCATCCAAAACTCTGGTGTTCAGCTTAAAGGGGGCTTTTCACCACCTCCACCAATTCCAACTCTTTACATACTTGAATAGGTTTTGTTTCACTGATTCTGGCACAGTTGGAATTTTTTCTCTAGCTCTTACCTTTCATGACCAATCAGTACATTTTGTTTCAGCACCCGATATGCTAAATAGGCTCTCTTCTGTCAGGTGGGTGGTCCCAGGCTGTCAGATGGGTATTCCTGGGCTTAGAAAGCCTAATTAGCATATTTGGTGGCTAAACTAATAGAAATGTTTGCTCAGGACCAGTGAGCACTAAAGACAAAATTGCAATTGCGCTGGAATCAGTGGATCAACACCTATTGAAAGATGCAAAGAGTTGGTGGAGGTGGTAAAAGAACATGTGTGTAAACATACAAACACATAAATTAATCAGACAAAATACTAACTAATATAAATAATAACACTTTTCATCATCATCATCATCATCATAATAAAAATGGAAATATTTATAGGAATTAATAATATAATAAAAATACAATACATTAATAACAGCTATAGAGTAATATAAAAATTATAAATAAATAAGAAGAAATTGGAATACTACAGTCATGGCCAAAAGTTTTGAGAATGAAACAAATATTATATTTTCACATGATCTGCTGCCCTCTGGTTTTTATGTGTGTTTGTCAGATGTTTTTATCACATACAGAAATATAATTGCATTCATATTATGAGTAACAGAAGCTTATATTGACAGTTAGAATGAGTTAATGCAGCAAGTCAATATTTGCAGTGTTGACCCTTCTTCTTCAGGACCTCTGCAATTCTCCCTGGCATGCTCTCAATCAACTTCTGGACCAAATCCTGACTGATAGCAGTCCATTCTTGCAGAATCAATGCTTTCATTTTGTCTGAATTTGTTGGTTTTTGTTTGTCCACCCGTCTCTTGATGATTGACCACAAGTTCTCAATGGGATTAAGATCTGGGGAGTTTCCAGGCCATGGACCCAAAATCTCTATGTTTTGTTCCCTGAGCCATTTAGTTATCACCTTTGCTTTATGGCAAGGTGCTCCATCATGCTGGAAAAGGCATTGTTGAGCGCCAAACTGCTCTTGGACGGTTGGGAGAAGTTGCTCTTGGAGGACATTCTGGTACCATTCTTTATTCATGGCTGTGTTTTTAGGCAAGACTGTGAGAGAGCCGATTCCCTTGGCTGAGAAGCAACCCCACACATGAATGGTTTCAGGATGCTTTACAGTTGGCATGAGACAAGACTGGTGGTAGAGCTCACCTCTTCTTCTCCGAATAAGCTGTTTTCCAGATGTTCCAAACAATGGAAAAGGGGATTCATCAGAGAAAATGACTTTACCCCAGTCCTCAGCAGTCCACTCCCTGTACCTTTTGCAGAATATCAGTCTGTCCCTGATGTTTTTTCTGGAGAGAAGTGGCTTCTTTGCTGCCCTCCTTGAGACCAGGCCTTGCTCCAAGAGTCTCCGCCTCACAGTGCGTGCAGATGCACTCACACCTGCCTGCTGCCATTCCTCAGCAAGCTCTGCACTGCTGGTAGCCCGATCCCGCAGCTGAAACACTTTTAAGAGACGGTCCTGCCGCTTGCTGGTCTTTCTTGGGCGCCCTGGAGCCTTTTTGGTACCAATGGAACCTCTCTCCTTGAAGTTCTTGATGATGCGATAGATTGTTGACTGAGGTGCAATCTTTCTAGCTGCAATACTCTTCCCAGTTAGGCCATTTTTGTGCAGTGCAATGATGACTGCAAATGTTTCTTTAGAGATAACCATGGTTAACAGAAGAGAAACAATGATGGCAAGCACCAGCCTCCTTTTAAAGTGTCCAGTGGTGTCATTCTTACTTAATCATGAAAGATTGATCTCCAGCCCTGTCCTCATCAACACCCACACCTGTGTTAATGGAGCAATCACTGAAATGATGTTAGGTGGTCCTTTTAAGGCAGGGCTGCAATGATGTTGAAATGTGTTTTGGGGGATAAAGTTCATTTTCTAGGCAAATATTGATTTTGCAAGTAATTGCTGTTAAGCTGATCACTCTTTATAACATTCTGGAGTATATGCAAATTGCCATTAGAAAAACTGAAGCAGTAGACTTTGTAAAAATTAATATTTGTATCATTCTCAAAACTTTTGGCCATGACTGTACTAATACCAATGCTATGAATTCCAAAATTAAAACTAGTGATAAAGAAATGAAAATAAGAAATAATAGTGATTAATATGAATTTAATCTGGTAATGGCTTGAATTAGAAAAATGTGAATAAAGTAAAATAAAACCGGTAGAAAATGAGCTAAAAAAATGATTATAAAGAATAATTTCTAGTGATAAAATTAATAATGACAATAATATAAGGCATTGCAGCTCTGTATAGCTAAGAGGTATAATGATACAATGGAGACAATTTATATTAATCAGTAGTAAAATAAATAATAATAATAATAATAATAATAATAATAATAATAATATTGAATATCTAAATAAAAGCTATACAGTCATGCGCAAATTATAAATTGATAAAAATAAGCTGGAATATACCGCTAGTGCCATAAATAACAACAACAATAATAATAATTAATAATAATAATTAATCTCCTTAACAATGATTCCTGTCCATTGGCTGTGTTTGGTATTGAAATTATCTTTTCATTGAAATGAATGGGGATGAGCTGCAATACCAGTCACAGCCTAAGGGTAAGAGTGGTGCTGTTTCTGGGAAAGACATTTTTTAAGTAATACACATGTAATATGTAATACATTAAGAATATCCTAAGCAACAAGAAAGTGATGGAAGTAGGATGTTTTTGTCTGGGAGAGACAAGTACAACTATCACAGCCATTAACGGGTTAATTGTGTTTGCTTGCATTTCCTTCTTTACACTTCATTAAATAAATATTAACACAAACAGAAAACAATAAAACCTACAGTGTTATAATAGTTAGCTGTAGTCACTGCAGTAAATCCCGGCTGTTTTTCTATGAGAGCGATAAGGTTGGTAAATATCAACAGGTTCAAGCAATTATCTGCTTGGCAGAGAGAGGAAAAGGTCAAGCACTTCAGATTAAACATTATTTTACATGGAACTCCAAGTTAAATGTCAGGCAAACTCGACCAGAACATATGTGTCCAAATGTAAACATCCATAAATTAATCAGTAGCAATATAGACAATAATAATAATAATTAATAATAATAATAATAATAATAATAATAATAATAGCAAGAATAATATATATATATATATATATATATATATATATATATATATATTAGAGATGATAATAATAATATTAATAATGTGTTAGATAATAATAATAGTAAAATACTAATATATACAATATTAATAATATAGATAATAATAATAATATATAATAAAGAAGTCATAAAAGTAATAAAGTCTATATTAATCAATAATAATAATAATTTATGGTAATATAAAAATTATAAATTAATAAGAAGTATTTGGAATACTACTATTAGTAATAATATACATCACACAATAATATTAAAACTAGTTATAAGAATAACAATTAAAATAAGCAATAATAGTAATTAATATGAATTGAAACTAGTAATTGCAATGTTTCAATTATAAACGTGAATAGTAAAAAGTAAAAGTAAAATGAAACTGGTAGAAAATGAGCTAATTAAATCACAATCTTAAAATATTTCTTGTGACAAAACTATTAATAACAATTATTACTATATTGCAATACTATTACTATTGCAATATTTTGAGAGGTATTTTAGCTGTGTATAACTTATACAATTGCTATTAATCAGTATTATTATTATTATTATTAGATAATAATAATAATAATAATAATAATAATATAAAACAAAATACATTAATAATAGCTATACAGTAATATAAAATGATAAAGTAATACTTCTACTAATGATACTATATAGCAATTATATTACAACTAGTAATAAGAATGGCAATTAAAATATGTAATAATGAAAATTAATATGAAATTAAACTGGTAATTGCAATGTTTGAATTATAAAAATGTGAATACATTAATTCAAAACTGATAGAAAAGCAGGTAAATAAATTATAATAAATTATTACTAATGTCAAACCTACAAATGACAATGATGTATTGCAGATCTGTATAGGTGTAATTATCCCTAATACAGTGCCCAACCTTACATAAATCAGTAGTAAAGCAAATAAAAGAAACTAGATACATGTTATATACTTATCAGAGAAAATGCTTCTTTCTCCACTTGTCAGGCTTTTCCCCCTACTTCTTCCCTTTCCTTACAACCTGAACTGACATTCACACTGCAAACTCTGCTAAATTTCTTCTTGGGCATCCAAGACAGACTATTGGGTCAATGAGGAATCAGATTACATGTGTCAAAAGTCTATTGTGACACCAGTGGGGTGGGGATGGAGGGCTAAGTGAAAGAGAAGAAGAAACCTAAGCAAACAGAAACTGCTGCAGCTTATAGTAAGTTTTGTATCTCACCCTATGTGTTTTAATTATATCAACACTGGTCAGTATTTCTCTGTAATGTCCTATATGGTGCTGCTGCTTCTGAGAGAAGGGAGCAGATCATGTGCTGTCTGTAGGAGACATCATATCAGTCAGTATTCACCCACCAACTCAGGGACAAGGGATAGAGCCTATACAAGTGAAACTGCAACTACTTGTAGAGTGCATTTCATACAATGGCTAGATGTAGTGCGCAGAAAGCTTCTGAGCTCCCTCTAATGGGGACAGAATTCTATCTTTTGTATATGTGTGCAGAAGATTTGGTGCTCTGTATAAGATAAAACAGATCTCTGACCATCAGAAAGGAATATGATGAAATTAATTATCGATTCAAGGACCTAAAAAGGAGATGGTATTAAAAGGTGGACGTTCACTTTAGGTTTAATGTAGATTTATAATTCTTACATTATTAACAGTGTAGAACATAATTGGTATTGACCTTGAATCGGACTGAATCATTTCTGAGAGTGAAATTACTCAAGCAGTAACTGTGTATAAAGTAAGGAGAAGAGAAGGCGCTCCTGAGATGTCACAGGCAGGCTGCTGGCTTTTCACAAATGTCAAGTGTTTCTGAAATTAGATGCCTACTTAACCAGATTGTCATGTTTAGTAAATGTATTTCTGGGCTAGATTATTCATAGGCCTCTGGAAGAGAGAGTTATCATTTTATCATGTGGAAAAGAATTTATGCATTTAGAAAATTATAACGATAAAACATGCTATAATTTTGTCCTGAAATGTAGTTCTTAAGACTCAAACTTGCAACCATATTATAAATATTATACTTATTATTTACTTCCCTGTATATCTATTGATTCCTTTCATGTGTTTTAGTGTCCTCAAACTTAAAGAAAAATTTAAAAAACATATCAATTTGAAAAATAAGTTTAAAAAACAAAGTTTTTAATATGATAACCCGATACCCGATTCTGCTCTAGGGCCTTGGTGGTGTCATCCATAGTGCAGCCAGAATTTGGCCACCATGGTCACATCACTATGGATTAAATTTGTCCCCCATCACAATCTGCCCTCAGATAATAATTATTGTCCCCATAGACATCGCATATGAAATACTAACAGCAGAAAATGCTATAAAATGGAAAAAAAAACAAATTAGTCTACCCTTGATTCCCCGCCAAGCAAGTGTAGATGCTCTTTGTCGATGCAGACTCTGCATGGTCCAGTACAAAACTTTATACCCTTAGGCTACGGCCCCACGTTGCGGAAACATAGCTTTTTTTTTTTTGCAGATTTTGCCGCGGTTTTTTGAGCCAAAGCCAAGCATGGCTACAAAAGAAATGGGAAATATATAGGACGCTGTTATACTGCTACCTTCTGGTCATTCCACTCCTGGCTTTGACTCAACAAAACGCACCAAAATTTGCAACAAAAAAAGCTGCGTTTCTGCAACATGGGGCCGTAGTCTTAAAGGGGTTTTTTTTGGAAAAAAAATGGATGATAGGTCATTGATATCAGATTTATGGTGGGCTAATTCCCCACTGATCACAGCAGCCACTGGCACAGAAACTAACATGGGGAAGAGAGCTGGAAGCACAGTTATGTTCTCTGTGTAGTGGATGAACTGGTTTACTGCAGCTTATCTCCAGGTTCTTCAGGTTCGCTAGGGGACCCCAAAAATGGAAACCCAATCTGCTTAAAAAGCAGATACCCATGGAAACCAGTGGACCCCATAGACTACATTGGGGTCCACTGGGTTTCTGTCAGAAAAATGTGGAGAGAAAAATTCTGCTTGCAGGACTTTTCTTTCCATATTTTTCAAGCAGAATAGGGAACGGAATTCCCGAACGGAGACCAAGCACTAGTGTGAACTTAGCCTAAATGAGGTTTCTCATCTCAGGATTTCACCTGCCCTTCTGTCTCCTCTACCCTCTGCTTCCTGTTTTTCAGCTCATTCCAGCTTAAAGCACCTGCTTGCTATAAATGGCTCAGTTACATCTGGATTTACAAACACAGATAACAATAAGAGACAATGCTAAAAAAAAAATTATCTAGTCATTATCAGGGCTCAAAAACTGAAAGCTATATGCAGTGAGAGTGAGAGAAGAGAATATAGGTAGACAGGAGTCATCCCAACCTGTAAGCAGGACTGTAACCTAGGCAACAGAGCTGTAAACAATGAGAGAAATTTAGAGCAAGATAGATTAGCAATGTATTGGGTAAAATATTAACTTCAGCTACAAGTCTGAATATGATCCTTGAGCTGGGGATACCCCTTTAACTTAGCTTAAATTGGGTTATGGACTCCAATTTCTCATGAAACTAATTAACAACAGTACCGAGACAGGATAACAAAACCCTTGAAAGGCTGCAATACACAACACATCCACCCAGTTGCACAGAGAAAGATATGGCGTGATACAATATAACAAAATCACCTTGAAAAGTCAATTATATCATGTCACACATATCCAAACATGTCCAACCAAGAGGAATGGTAAGGATGGACACATCTAAAATATCTAACAGCCTTCAATTCACAACACAATGACTAAATGACCACTCATAGACACATATAGCACATCACTTTGTGGCAGAATATCAAGAAATCAGGTTGTTTTGAAAAGTTGGTCATCTCGTAACAAGCATAATTGGGAATGCCTAACGAAGAGGAAAAGTAAGGAAGGACACATATTTATGTTTTGGTTAGTAAATTGGATGAGCTGTAATACCAGACTCAGCCTGTGTATACAGTTACAGTATTTCAATATTGCTGTTCGTATACAGTTAGGATAATTGTCTATTATGTAAATCAAAGCAAAAATAAAGCTGTAGGTCTTTTTCCTCTAGCAGAGGCTCCCATTAAAGTGACGCCATAAAGTCACATAATGCGATCTTCTCTAACTATACGACCTTTTCCTATGATACGGAATCTCCTGGGTGTTGTTTTCCTCTAATGTTTATTGCCCATTTAAGAATAATCACATTTTTGGATATTATATAAAATGTCATAGAGCAGATCTGGATACTGACCTTTGATGGCTGTCATTGGTTCATGAAAAGAGCAGCTCTAAATATGTCATATTAAAATATTGTCCGATGTGTAATGACATTCGTGTTTCTTATCAAATGCAAAACAGAAATCACTTTCTATTCTAACGTTTGCTTCATATATTCTGGATGTGTTTGTTTTATAGAAAAATGATAATGATGGCGATAAGTCACAACGTAGCACGTGAAACAAATATATACACAGGAAAATAGACTGGAAAATAGGGCAAATGTTTAACCCCTTGGGACTCATTTCGACCTTCAACACACATTGCAACATACACAAAGATGTGCATTGTATTTTTTATGGTATCATGTAGTATAGTTAAAGAGAACCTGAAGAGTCTGAAAAGCCCAATGACATACATCATCTCATAGGCGCTGATCCAAATTTATTCAGCCTTTCCAAAGTTATAAGCCCTTGGTGCAAATTACTGTATACTAGCCAAGTAGTCAGTAACACTGCATGACATACAGCACACAGAGACCCCACCCCCAGAGAAACCACAATGGATTGGTCGCAATGGCCCAATTGGATTGTGTTGATAATTGGACTGTTCAGACCTGTGGCAGGTCCTCTTTAAGGCTGATGAATGTCCGCTGTTCTGATCCGTCAGATCCATCACAACATTACATTGATATAAGATATGAATGAATCTAATTCTATCTTCACACTGTGGTGTTTTAGGCCTCAAGTACACGACCGTGTGTACAGTCAGTGTGCTAGATGTTTTTTGCATGGCTAGCACACTGACCCATACATTTTTATGGCCCCATACACACGACCGTATATTTTCATGGCGTATGTTCCCCATACACCGGGCCTTGAGCCAGGAGCAAGACACAGGACCGTTTTGCGGATCGTGCTCACTGGCTTCCATGAATGGGGCCGCGGAAGCACTGGCAGTGCATGGTGCAGCACACGGATGACTTCTGTGTGCCGTCCATGCCGTTCAATCACGGCCCGGCAACACGCACATGGTCGTGTGTATGTCACCTTAATCAGAATAAAAGACGTTAAAGTGTGTTAAAAAATGTGTAGGGTAATAGAATTTATTAGGGAATTTTGTCGACATATTAAAAAATGGCCTAAAGTTTTCCTTTAGGAATGCTCTAAATGAACATTGCTAAGGAAAATCCATCTACAGCATGTACTGTACCACCTGTACTGGTGTTATATACATAATGCCAACAATTTTATTGCACTTGTAATTGACTATCATTATCTGTAATTTATTGGTTTTGTCTGGGAGAAGGAAATGGTAGGTCTCCTTTCTGGTGATGAGGTCCAGCCTCAGACTACATGCTGGGTAGGAAGTAGTTAGGTTCATTCTGTCCATGCATTGGAATAACACTTTGGCACGTGGTGCTGCATGTCCCAACCAGGTGCTGCTTAGCCAGGCTCTATAATCAACAAAGGTTGACCAACAAAGGCTGGCGGGTCTGGATTCTACTACTCTAACCACAAGAGTGTGTGAAGGAGAAGGTCCTAAAAAAGCCAGATGGTGCTTTGCCAAAGCTGTGGGTACCTTCCTGGAGACCGTGATGGTTGATGGAGAACCTTTCACCACCTCCATCAACCAATTCTATTTTGAAACCATTTTTACTTTTCAGTATTTTTTCCACACCGCCTAAACTTTTGTTCAGTATTGTATCTATCAGAGATCGGCAAACCTCTCAGGATTTGCTTTGTTTCAGGTTCAGATGGCTCAGGTTCAAAATTTGTTTTCCGTGGAACATGTTTGGCATAAACCACATTCTTAAACAAGACCCGTTTTATTTATTAAAAGGAGGTCAAACCTGTGGTCACCACTATCAGGTCATAAATAGTTCAATCAAAGGATAGGGTATCATAGATATCTCAGGAAAAATGTAAAATATGACTTTTTTGGATTGCAGATAAAATAATAAAGACAGAAAAGGGGATGAGACATACAACGGATAATGAACCATCAGCATGAGGGACATATATACTTATATAGTCAGTTGTATCAATTAGATGCACATACAACCATTTCTGCTTTGCTCAATTCAACGCAAAACAGAGGTATATATTCTCAGGTAAAAAGTGTCGTATTATAGATTGGACTCTGGAATCCTGTCCTGTACTGTAGTACTCTGTTCAGCAAGAGGAAATAAATCAAGGCAGAGGCAATAAGTGAGTACTCCGCTAAAATGGATGATATAGTGCCTTGCGAAAGTATTCGGCTTCTTGAACTTTTCAACCTTTTGCCACATTTCAGGCTTCAAACATAAAGATATAAAATTTTAATTTTTTGGTGAAGAATCAACAACAAGCGGGACACAATTGTGAAGTGGAACGAAACTTATTGGATATTTTAAACTTTTGTAAAAAATAAAAAACTGAAAAATGGGGTATGCAATATTATTCGGCCCCTTAAGTTAATACTTTGTAGCGCCACCTTTTGCTGCGATTACAGCTGCAAGTCGCTTGGGGTATGTCTCTATGAGTTTTGCACATCGAGAGACTGAAATTCTTGCCCATTCTTCCTTGGAAAACAGCTGGAGCTCAGTGAGGTTGGATGGAGAGCGTTTGTGAACAGCAGTTTTCAGCTCTTTCCACAGATTTTCAATTGGATTCAGGTCTGGACTTTGACTTGGCCATTCTAACACCTGGATACGTTTATTTGTGAACCATTCCATTGTAGATTTTGCTTTATGTTTGGGATCATTGTCTTGTTGGAAGATAAATCTCCGTCCCAGTCTCAGGTCTTTTGCAGACTCCAACAGGTTTTCTTCCAGAATGGTCCTGTATCTGGCTCCATCCATCTTCCCATCAATTTTAACCATCTGCCCTGTCCCTGCTGAAGAAAAGCAGGCCCAAAACATGATGCTGCCACCACCATGTTTGACAGTGGGGATAGTGTGTTCAGGGTGATGAGCTGTGTTGCTTTTACGCCAAACATATCGTTTTGCATTGTGGCCAAAAAATTCGATTTTGGTTTCATCTGACCAGAGCACCTTCTTCCACATCTTTGGTGTGTCTCCCAGGTGGCTTGTGGCAAACTTTAAACGAGACTTTTTATGGATATTTTTGAGAAATGGCTTCCTTCTTGCCACTCTTCCATAAAGGCCAGATTTGTGCAGTGTACGACTGATTGTTGTCCTATGGACAGACTCTCCCACCTCAGCTGTAGATCTCTGCAGTTCATCCAGAGTGATCATGGGCCTCTTGGCTGCATCTCTGATCAGTCTTCTCCTTGTTTGAGATGAAAGTTTAGAGGGACGGCCGGGTCTTGGTAGCTTTGCAGTGGTCTGATACTCCTTCCATTTCAATATGATCGCTTGCACAGTGCTCCTTGGGATGTTTAAAGTTTGGGAAATCTTTTTGTATCCAAATCCGGCTTTAAACTTCTCCACAACAGTATCACGGACCTGCCTGGTGTGTTCCTTGGTCTTCATGATGCTCTCTGCGCTTTAAACAGAACCCTGAGACTATCACAGAGCAGGTGCATTTATACGGAGACTTGATTACACATAGGTGGATTATATTTATCAT
The DNA here is from genome assembly GCA_947044405.1 of Leptodactylus fallax. Taxonomy (NCBI): domain Eukaryota; kingdom Metazoa; phylum Chordata; class Amphibia; order Anura; family Leptodactylidae; genus Leptodactylus; species Leptodactylus fallax. The sequence continues at coordinate 46,293 of CAMRHE010000634.1, forward strand.
CATCAGTCATTTAGGACAGCATTGGATCATTCAGAGATCCTCACTGAACTTCTGGAGTGAGTTTGCTGCACTGAAAGTAAAGGGGCAGAATAATATTGCACGCCCAACTTTTCAGTTTTTTATTTTTTACAAAAGTTTAAAATAACCAATAAATTTCGTTCCACTTCACAATTGTGTCCCACTTGTTGTTGATTCTTCACCAAAAAATTAAAATTTTATATCTTTATGTTTGAAGCCTGAAATGTGGCAAAAGGTTCAAAAGTTCAAGGGGGCCGAATACTTTCGCAAGGCACTGTATGCTCTTAATTATACTACAGTCATGGCCAAAAGTTTTGAGAATGATACAAATATTAATTTTTACAAAGTCTACTGCTTCAGTTTTTCTAATGGCAATTTGCATATACTCCAGAATGTTATAAAGAGTGATCAGCTTAACAGCAATTACTTGCAAAGTCAATATTTGCCTAGAAAATGAACTTTATCCCCCAAAACACATTTCAACATCATTGCAGCTCTGCCTTAAAAGGACCACCTAACATCGTTTCAGTGATTGCTCCATTAACACAGGTGTGGGTGTTGATGAGGACAGGGCTGGAGATCAATCTGTCATGATTAAGTAAGAATGACACCACTGGACACTTTAAAAGGAGGCTGGTGCTTGCCATCATTGTTTCTCTTCTGTTAACCATGGTTATCTCTAAAGAAACACGTGCAGTCATCATTGCACTGCACAAAAATGGCCTAACTGGGAAGAGTATTGCAGCTAGAAAGATTGCACCTCAGTCAACAATCTATCGCATCATCAAGAACTTCAAGGAGAGAGGTTCCATTGGTGCCAAAAAGGCTCCAGGGCGCCCAAGAAAGACCAGCAAGCGGCAGGACCGTCTCTTAAAAGTGTTTCAGCTGCGGGATCGGGCTACCAGCAGTGCAGAGCTTGCTGAGGAATGGCAGCAGGCAGGTGTGAGTGCATCTGCATGCACTGTGAGGCGGAGACTCTTGGAGCAAGGCCTGGTCTCAAGGAGGGCAGCAAAGAAGCCACTTCTCTCCGGAAAAAACATCAGGGACAGACTGATATTCTGCAAAAGGTACAGGGAGTGGACTGCTGAGGACTGGGGTAAAGTCATTTTCTCTGATGAATCCCCTTTTCGATTGTTTGGAACATCTGGAAAACAGCTTATTCGGAGAAGAAGAGGTGAGCGCTACCACCAGTCTTGTCTCATGCCAACTGTAAAGCATCCTGAAACCATTCATGTGTGGGGTTGCTTCTCAGCCAAGGGAATCGGCTCTCTCACAGTCTTGCCTAAAAACACAGCCATGAATAAAGAATGGTACCAGAATGTCCTCCAAGAGCAACTTCTCCCAACCGTCCAAGAGCAGTTTGGCTCTCAACAATGCCTTTTCCAGCATGATGGAGCACCTTGCCATAAAGCAAAGGTGATAACTAAATGGCTCAGGGAACAAAACATAGAGATTTTGGGTCCATGGCCTGGAAACTCCCCAGATCTTAATCCCATTGAGAACTTGTGGTCAATCATCAAGAGATGGGTGGACAAACAAAAACCAACAAATTCAGACAAAATGAAAGCATTGATTCTGCAAGAATGGACTGCTATCAGTCAGGATTTGGTCCAGAAGTTGATTGAGAGCATGCCAGGGAGAATTGCAGAGGTCCTGAAGAAGAAGGGTCAACACTGCAAATATTGACTTGCTGCATTAACTCATTCTAACTGTCAATATAAGCTTCTGTTACTCATAATATGAATGCAATTATATTCCTGTATGTGATAAAAACATCTGACAAACAAACATAAAAACCAGAGGGCAGCAGATCATGTGAAAATATAATATTTGTGTCATTCTCAAAACTTTTGGCCATGACTGTAGTATAATTTTGAGCAGCACTTTGTGGGCTAGCACGCAATATCATCTATTTGTGTGCAAATTTTGCCTGGAGGCTGTCTCTATAATATACTACTTTATCTGGGCAGAGACCTGTCCCAATTTATTTTGGAAAAACCTGGGCAGAGATAAGCTCTGATTTGTGAGGGTAGCATCTGTCATCATTTTTTAGCCTAGGACATTAGACCTTAAGGGAATACCCAGCCTCACCCCCAGTGCAGTGAAATACTCCAGTGGTGGCACTGGTTATACATATACTCCAATTTAATTCTTGGTCGGAATTTCCTAGTGCCTTGGCATCTCTGATGACTAAAATCCCTAAGAGCATATCATTTGTTTTAACGGAGTACTCACTTATTGCCTCTGCCTTGATTTATTTCCTCTTACTGAACAGAGGGGATGGTCAGTACTACAGGAGTCCAGAGCCCATTCTATAATACGACACTTTTTACCTGAGAATATATACCTCTGTTTTGCGTTGAATTGAGCAAAGCAGAAATGGTTGTATGTGCATCTAATTGATACAACCGACTATATAAGTATATATCCCTCATTCTGATGGTTCCCCTTTTCTGTCTTTATTATTTTATCTTTATGATTAATAAAAGTTATATTGTATGTTTTTACTGAGATGTATAGGATACCCTATCCTTTGATTAAAGTACTTGGCATGAACCACACCTTAAATTGGCTTAAAACATAGTGTAGAACACTGTAAGGGCTCCTAGGAACCTATCTATAAAACATAGTGTATGACACTGCCAGGACTCCTAGGATCCTATCTATAAAACATAGTGTAGAACACTGTCAGGGCTCCTAGGAACCTATCTATAAAACATAGTGTAGAACACTGTAAGGGCTCCTAGGAACATATCTATAAAACATAGTGTAGAACACTGTCAGGGCTCCTAGGAACCTATCTATAAAACATAGTGTATGACACTGCCAGGACTCCTAGGATCCTATCTATAAAACATAGTGTAGAATACTCTTAGGGCTCCTAGGAACCTATCTATAAAACATAGTGTAGAACACTGTCAGGGCTCCTAGGAACCTATCTATAAAACATAGTGTAGAACACTGTCAGGGCTCCTAGGAACCTATCTATAAAACATAGTGTAGAACACTGTCAGGGCTCCTTGGAACCTATCTATAAAACATAGTGTAGAATACTCTTAGGCCTCCTAGGAACCTATCTATAAAACATAATGTAGAATACTCTTAGGCCTCCTAGGAACCTATCTATAAAACATAGTGTAGAAGATTCTTAGGCCTCCTAGGAACCTATCTATAAAACATAGTGTAGAATACTCTTAGGCCTCCTAGGAACTTATCTATAAAACATAGTGTAGAATACTCTTAGGGCTCCTAGGAACCTATCTATAAAACATAGTGTAGAATACTCTTAGGGCTCCTAGGCACCTATCTATAAAACATAGTGTAGAATATTGTCAGGGCTCTCTAAGGCATTGCATTTGCTGTGCCCATGTGACTGCTGGAGACCCAATCACAGGCTGAACCTTGATGCATGACATTACAGGAGAGAGCTAGATGCATCAAAGTGGCAAAAGAGATAACAGAAGGGGAGTATAAATGTAAAAAAAATAACAATTTGGAATATTCGAGACAAATCTATCTATCTATCTATCTATCTATCTATCTATCTATCTATCTATCTATCTATCCTTCTATCTATCTCTGCCTGTCTATCTATCTATGCATTATAAATGCTACCTCCCTTTGGTCACATTTCTAGCTTCCATAAATAAATGGATAGGATTGCAGTAGATCAGTCATCATCATCATCCATAATTGATCATTAGCTTAAAACAATCTGAACTTCTGTTACCCGAACATCAGACATACAAAATTCTCCTAGTCTTAAAGATCAGTCCGAACTGTAATGAACCGTCTTCTTTATAGAATGTCATAACAATAATTGGCTCTAAATGTCACAAAGTAATAACATTATAAAGTTATCAATGTCATAAGAATAAGCAGTGTCGAAAATTCAGTGATCTTTGAAGGTTGTAAAAAATTACTCCATAAAGGCTCAAAAATAGGCACAAAAATGATACAAATGCTATAAATTAAAACATATTGTAAGTAGAAGGTCAGCGAGGAATCTCAGTGATGTATTTAATGGTAAAATTCAAGAGCAGGCCATTTCCATCATCTATTGTATAAGTATGTTATATTATGTAGCATACGTTGAAGTTCTATCAGTGCAAATAAACTGTAACCTAATAGCAGCCTGCATCAGTAGTAATACTAAGTGATGGGACTAGATTGACCTATAGGTTTAGCAGGCCTATTATCTTGAAAAGAGGCTGCTCAGATTAAGGCGACATGTACATGACCATGTGCATGTCGCTGTTCCGTGGTTGAACGGCACAGACAGCACACGGATGTCATCATAGTAAACTATACATCTCACACATCCATACCATTAACGTTAGGTTCACACCTGCGTTCGGGTTTCCGTTCTTTGGTCCGCTTGGGGACCTAATCCTTTTAAAAAGCGGACTATAATGGGGTCCGCCGGGTTTCCTGCTTGCAGGACTTTTCTCTCCATATATTTCAAGCGAATTCGGGAACGGAACCCCCAAACAGAGACAGCACACGGATGTCATCATAGTAAACTATACATCTCACACATCCATACCATCTCACACATCCATACCATTAACCGTTAGGAACCCCCAAACAACAGACAGCACACGGATGTCATCATAGTAAACTATACATCTCACACATCCATACCATTAACGTTAGGTTCACACCTGCGTTCGGGTTTCCGTTCTTTGGTCCGCTTGGGGACCTAATCCTTTTAAAAAGCGGGCTATAATGGGGTCCGCCGGGTTTCCTGCTTGCAGGACTTTTCTCTCCATATATTTCAAGCGAATTCGGGAACGGAACCCCCAAACAGAGACCAGGCACAGGTGTGATCCTATCCTTACTGTGTATGCCCAGGCACCTTACATGTGTCCACTAGAGATGAACGAACTGATTCAGATTAAGCCAAATTCATTTTGAAATTTCCAAAAGTTTTGGGCTTGCCCTGAAGCTGAAACTTTTGGGGTTCAACACCCCCAATCACTATTATACTATGGGGTCTGTTCAATCACAAACCTCAGCAGTGACACCGGGATGTGTAACATCAACCTAGCAGTTAGAAGAGGACACTGAGTCTGTGTAACGTCTCTGCCTGTTCGGGTCTCTGCGCCACCCTCAGCTCGCACGCTGTGGCGAAGGAGGCGTGTTCAGTTTGGTTCCTTGTGTAGGTTGCTCAGTCTGAACATGGTCCTAGACAATGTAATGGATTTCCGGCCACACCCGTGTTCTGAGCATTTCTCTCTGGGCTGGGCCCAGACTTTCTATATACTGGATGTCACTTTCTCAGCAAGTTGCCGGTTATTGCACTGTCTTTGCCTGCTCTCCTTGTTATATCCCTTGCTGCCTTGTTACCTGATTCTCTGACCTTTGCCTTGACTTTTGACTATTCTCTTGGATTTTGATTCTGTACTGCATTGCTCGTCTGTTACCGAACCCTTGGCTTCCTGACCGTTTTGTCGTTTGTTTTGTCTGTGTTGTCACTTACTCAGTATAGGGCTCGTCTTCAGGTTGTCCTTTTACCATTTAGGGTAACTGAGGCAATAGGAAGGGACAGTGGCTGGGGTGAGATTAGGGCTCACTTGTCTCTGTCCTTCCTCCCAGACCGCTGCAGTAGTGTAGGGTATTGCTACATCTGGCAAGACCCTAACAGTCTGACTGTCGGACGCCAGGAAGATGCCAAGGAGAGGTGAGACAAGGTGAGTATAAGGTTTGTTGCATTGCCACACCTCCCCTGGGCCTCCACTTATTATACTATATGGGGTCTGAACAGTTTGTACAAATTGTATTTCTGGTATGTGGCAAACAAGTTGACCAAACCTTACAAATATTCACCAATCTCTTGAAGCTTGCCTTGCAGCAAATTTCGGACTCCAATTTTGACGATACAAATTCAATGCAATATTGCAATATGCTGGCAAAACACTTGACAAATTGAAATGTACAACAATTGCAACAGTATAATAGACGCTTTGTTGAGGATTGGAAAATCATGTTTTTTTATTCTATGCTGGTCATCTCATGCTACATGTCTTAGAATATGATGAGCAAAAAGTTAAAAAAAAGCAAGAACATGTCTATAAATTAATCTCTATTTCATCAGATTTTTAGACTTACTTTATTATAAATAGCTTTATTCTGACAGTCAGTACTATTGGAGAGATACCCAATTTGTATTTTTTTTTTGTTATACTACTTTTGCACAATAAAAACATTTTTTATCATAAATATTTTGTTTTGCATCCGCATATTCTAAAAATCATAACTTTGGAATTTTTCAATTGATCAAGAAGCGTAAAAGTATAACTTTTGCTGGACAAGCTGTAGTTTTTATTGGTACTGTTTTGAGTGCATTTGACTTTTTAATCACTATTTTTTTTTAGTAATTTTTGTTATTTTTTTTTTAATGGTTTTCATTAAATTAGAATTAAATGATATGATAACTTTTTAGTTCTGGATGCTTCAGATGTGGGATACCAGTTATATACTGTGTAGGTATGTATGACGTTATATTCCTCATGCATGGGGATGAAGACGTTACATAGACTGGTTCTTTCCAAACACAGCGCCACCCTTATCGACAGGTTGTGTGCAATACAACAGCTCAGCTCTGATCTCTAGATTGCACATTGAGTCTTAGCATTCCTTTACCTTTTTTGCATATATTTTCTCACAATAAAAGTTTATCTTATTGTTACACATTCATAAGGATACAAATATGATGATAATGCAGATAATGATGAGCACATTCATCTACAATGGCTAAAACTGCGACATGATATCTGAACTATTCATTTGTGAAAAGACTGGGCTTTCATTTTTACCTGCGAGTCATATCTGTGTCTTCAAACAACGCAGCTCTGGCAGCACTGACAAGTAATAAAACGCTGGAATACCGAGTTATCTGATGGTAACATTTGTCATAATGAATCTAGGTTTGAATATAAGAGCAAAGACAGAGGCGACAGAAATGTCATCCAATAACTTGCTAATTCATTCCCGGATACCAGAGTGCATCCACGGGATACATTGCCATGATGTGTCATTGTATTATTATCTGCTTACCGTAAATACATTATCAACAGCCCATTGAGCCTGCAAATAAGAAACAACCTAGAGCAGGGGCAAATAACCACAGTAGATGGAACAATATATGGGCCCCTTGCTCCCACATAGCTCACCATACTGTCCACCACTATTACATTTCTTAAACAATCCACCAAGCAGAACTTATCTGCATACCTTTTACCAAAACATGCCTGGCCTTTTTTAAAGGCCAGATATTAATATACCTATTCGATAGAGGTCACTAGAGGCCTTTTTACTGTAAGGAAAATTAATTTACAATATATTTAAAAAAAAAATTCCTGGAGGACATGTCTGACTTTTAAAGAGGCCCTTTCACCAACTCCAAATCTTTGAATTTGGAGCAGTTGGAATTTTTTCTGCAGCCCCCACTATTCCTGAGCAATCAGTGCTGTCAGTTTCCACACCCGATATGCTAATCAGACTCTTCTGATGGATGGGTGGTCAATGTCTGTCTATCCCTGGTCAGGATCGCCCACCTGACCATAGAGACTCTAATTAGCATATTGAGTTTTGAAACTAACAGCACTGATTGCTCAGAAATGGAGGGGGCTAGAGAAAAAAAAACTCCAGTTGCACCAGAAACAGTGGAGAGGTGCCTATTGAAGGATGCAAAGAGCTGGAGTTGGTGGAGGAGGTGAAAATTCCTCTTTAAGTCTTCCTACACCTGCATAATGAACTTCACGAGGAGAAACTGTAGCCCTCCTGACCACATCATAGCTTCTTACATAGCAAACCAGTACCTGACAATGATTTGGGGCAAGAACCCTGGCAGAGCTGGTCGTGGGTGGGTGTCTTTTCCTTTTGAACAAATTTTTTCTGATTTGACTTATATCACAAGTCAGGACTTCTTTAAAATTGGTACATTGATTTATAGCGTTGCTATATTACAATGGGCAGCACTAGCGGAAAAAGTTTCCTCTTTTCAGCAAGGAGAGCTAATTTACATACTGCTGGGACCACCGCTGATCCTGAGAATGGGGGTCTGGCTCTCCCTACTGCTGCCTTCATAAGCACAGCTGGAGCTGCCACTATTGATCTCAATGGCCATTCCAGATCCATCAATATTTGGCCCATTTGAATTAAGAATTAAAGAGGACCTTTCACGTCCTCATGTACATGCTGTTTTACATACCGCTAGAAAGCCAACAGCGCGCTGAATTCAGCACACTGCCAGCTTTCCCGGTATGTGCCCCGGGGCTGGAGATATCGGGGGTCTAAATTTCACCGTTCACTGTCAGAAGGGCGTTCCTGACAGTCTAGCTGCGCCGTGAGGAACGCCCTCACTGACTGTGCTCGTCCATACACTTGTACTGGGGGGGCGTTCCTCACAGCTCAGTGTCATCACTGGGCTGTAAGGAACGCCCCCTCTGACAGTACTCGGCAGTACTCGCTCAGTGATGACACGGCACAGTTAAACTGTCAGGAATGCCCTTGACAGTGAAACTTAGACCCCGGATATCTCCAGCCCTGGGGCATATAACGGGAAAGCCGGCAGTGCGCTGAATTCAGTGCGCTGTCAGCTTTCTAGCGGTATGTAAAACCGCATATACATGAGGACGTGAAAGGTCCTCTTTAAAGGGATTGTGCAGGACTTCGAAAACATGGCTGCTTTCTTCTTCTCAGGAAGTGACATCATGTTCGTTGGTCATATGACCAGGCTGCAGCTCAATCCCATTCATTTTAATGGGACAGAGTTGTGGCATTGCCATGTGACCAATAGACATGAGGTCACTTCCTGAGAAGAAGAAAGCAGCCATGTTTTCGAAGTGCCAAAACACTGCAACGAATCCGGTGGCTCCTGCTATGGCTATGAATGCAAGTGCCATCCATTATTGATTTCAATGGCCAGATTACTCCCTGTTTTCAGAGCTGGCTCTGCCATTGTGCTTTCACTGATGTTCAAAGCATTTGGGGAACTGTTAACCCCTTCCTGCCAGAGGAATTTTTCGATTTTCGTTTTTCATTTTTTATTTTACTGCTCTCAGAGTCATATAAGATCTTAATGTTTGCAGGACAAATTTTTCTTCATGTTGCAACCATTTATTATTCTGTACAATATAATGGGAAGCTGGAAAAAAAAATCAGAATGGGGTGGATTTGAAGAAAAACTGCATTTGTGCAATTTTCTTATGGGCTTCACTTTTACGACGTTCACTGTGCAGCCAAAATGACATGTCACCTGTATTCTATGTTTCGGTACAATTCCGGGGATACCAAATTTATATAGTTTTATTTACATTTTAACTCTTTAACAAAAATCCAAAACTGCAAAAAAGTATTTTTTTTTTTCTAAAAGTTGCTATATTCTGACACCCACAACTATTTTATAATTCCGTGTACGGGGATGCATAGGGTGTCTTTTTTTGCGGGACCAGGTGTATTTTTTAGTTATACCATTTTGGGGAATGCCTATCGCAGTGATGGCAAACCTTTTAGAGACCGAGTGCCCAAACTGCAACCCAAAGCCCACTAATTTATCGCAAAGTGCCAACACGGCAATTTCACCTTTAATTAACCTGCCTCCCCACGTTGGGTCACACGCAGCCGGCACCCCCATTCCCCCCTCTTGCACGCACCCTGCACCTCTCCCCCCCACACTACACCCTGTACCCCACATCTCTCCCCCCACACTACACCCTATACCCCACATCTCTCCACCCCCACACTACACCCTATACCCCACATCTCTCCACCCCCACACTACACCCTATACCCCACATCTCTCCACCCCCACACTACACCCTGTACCCCACATCTCTCCCCCCCACAGTACACCTCACAGTACACCTTGCACCTCACATCCCCCCCCACAGTACACCCTGCACCCCACATCTCTCCCCCCACACCCTGCATCTCTCCCCCCCATAGTACACCCTGCACCTCACATCTCCCCCATAGTAGACCCTGCACCTCACATCCCCCCACAGTACACCCTACACCCCCACATCTCTCCCACCCCACATCTCTCCATGTTCCTCCACTGCTCAGGATACAACTTTTCTTCATGTAGAAGGACCTTCTTACAAGTAAAGACACGCCTACCCTGTCATGTGACCTTCTGACGTCAGAAGGTCCTTCCAGAGTACAGTATTTAGCCTTTACCGATATACACTGACAGTTTTCAGCTGTATGTGCATTTGCACATACAGCTGAAAGAACGATCGCTCACTAACGGGGAATCCTGTACCGGATTCCCCGTTAGTGAGCGATCAGGGCAATGGCGCGTGTGCCAACTGAGAGGGCTCTGTGTGCCATAGGTTCGCCATCACGGGCCTATTGCTTTGATCACTTTTTATTCAAATTTTTATCAGAGGCGAAACAATAGAAAAACAGCGATTTGGCACTTTTGATTTTTTTTGTGCTATGGCATTCACCACAAGGGAAAAATATTTTTATAAGTGAAAAAACGGCGGTTTGGCACTTTTGATTTTTTTTTATAGATTTGTAGACCGGGTGTTTTTGGACACAGGGATCCCTAATGTGTATGTGTTTCACAGTACTTAAGGACTTTTATATGTGTTCTAGGGAAAGGGGGGTGATTTGAACTTTTAATATTTTTTTTTATTTTTTATTTTTTTTTTTACTTTTTTTTATTTTTTATTTTGCATTTATTAGACCCCCTAGGGGTCTTGAACCCCAGGGGGTCTGATCACTAATGCAATGCATTACAATGCTAATGCATTGCAAAAAAACGGCTCTTCTATTTACATAGAGTAGCCTGCAATAGAAACTAATGAAAGACAGGCCTGGGAGGCTGTCATAGTAATGGTATGCCGGCCCCAGAGCTTGCTCCAGGTGCCGGTGATCCCCGGCAAAAGGGTGGCCCCCACGCGCTTCCAGTAAAATGGCACCTCTGTCAACTTTGACCGAGGCGCCAGAGGGGTTAATGCCCGCGATCAGTGCGCAATCTCCTGTATAAAACAGCCGAGACCCAGCAGCTATGGCGATCGGCCGCCATATTTAAACACTCAACATCCGCCATACTATTACAGTGGATGTCGGGAAAGGGTTAATTTGTTCCGAACTTTATTTGTATTAAATCAAAACTTCCTGTTCTGAGCGAATCGCACAAAAACAAACTTCAGGAGAGTCACTCATCTCTGTGTGGCATCTTGCCGTGTTTTCTGGAGATGGCCATCCACTTTAGATAGCAAACATTTTCTTCCTGACCCCACCATACTCATGCACATTTTGTCTCAGCTGAGCCTTCTTGTGTGGACAGTTGGGTGAAGGGAATAAGAACAACCCATACACATTATATGGTCTGTCAGTCTCTGAAACCGGGTTCTAACATGCATGGCCAGTTAAAGAGGTTATCCACTTTCTAATATCGATGGTCCATCCTTAGGATAGGTCATTAATATAATATCTGTGAGGATACGACATCTGGGACCACAGCAGATCAGCTATTCGGGGACACCATGACTCCCGTTAATGAGCTGCAGTACTGGAAATTGTCACTACACTTTGTATAGTGAGTGAGCCATCAATATTAGAAAGTGAAAAACCCCTTTAAACATTTTTCTAAGTACAAAAGAGATAAAACGTGATGAATTATCTACACTTGATGTGACTTGGGCGACCATTTGTCAAATATATCTCAATAAGGTGTAGGAGCTTCTTAAATTTGTCATTTGCCATGAACTATATCATTTATATTGTGTTTATGCCAGAAAACTAGCATAAATACATAAATCTGCAAAGTTTCCTGACACGTAGTCGTAGTCAGATCAGGCAGAGATTGTGCATAGTCATAATACAGGTAATGGTTGGAACCTACATCTGACATTTGTGGCAAATTCTGTGGATATTCCAGTAATGTTTATATGGGAATAACCCTTTAATGTCAATACTAAAGGCACATCCATGGTCAGTAGAAGGACTGTGTTGTCCCATGTTGTCGTAGTGGGAACTTCTTAGGTATAGGAGACAGCCTGAGATGGTTCGGATGTAAGTTTTTCCACTTATTTGGATGCATTCATCTTGTATAAAGGCAGACAGATAACAAGTTGAGATTGTGAGGAGCGATTCAGGACTGTAAAAGGATTTGTTAAAACATTTTATTCAAAATGTCATTATTGAATGACAAATTGTTAAAAAAGATTGTAAGACAAACAGAAGAGTGTCGGTATAAGCCAGGACTACAAGACATATGAAGTACAGTAAATCAGCTCGATGCAGTCTATTGACGGTGACTCATGATTTTATTACAACCCTGAACATGAGGGATTTGTTACTCTCTAGTCTAACATTGTTTCTGCATCATCTTCTGTTGTAAGCACGTCAATATAGGCAGGTTCAAAAATCATACAAAAATAATTTTCACAGTCTCTCAAAAAATGGTTCTATGCTGGAGGTAAATATACAGGAAAAGTTTCATACGGGGGTACATTAACTGGGGAGGAACATGAAACTGTAGGGGCAATCAGGAGGGGGACATGAATCTGTGGGGAAAACCAGGAAGGGGAAATAAAACTGTGGGGGCAACTTGGAGGGGGACATTAACTGTGAGAACAACTGGAGAGGGACATTATAATATAATATAATGTCGGAAGGGCCACTGGGGAGGACAGGTTAATGCCACTTCAGGTTCATTTGACTGTGTGATGGGTCACTGAGGGGCATTCTTTTGTATGGGGCTACAAACGGGGCATTATACAATGTGAGGGCAACTAAGGAGCATTATACATGTGGTAGTCATTGAGGGGGCATTATAATTTGTGCAGGTGAGGTATGTCCAAGTGGGGGTGATGGGGGGGGCCCTTATGAAACTTTTGTACTGGGCTCACCAATGTGTTAAAATGGCCCTGGTCTCAGGAGTATGCTGCTGGCCTTAGAAGTACATCACACAGGTCCACAAGTCTACTCATCAATTTTTCCTTAAGTGGGAAATCCTTTTAATCTGTAGCCACCAATGAGGGAAAGTGAATTGCAACTGTTAAAAGTTTTTGATAGCATGTCATGATATTGTGTTGAACTTCTTTCAAGACAAACTGGAATCCTTACCCAAATTATAGAACAATTAAAGAGGACTTTATACCACCTCTGCCAACTTCAGCAAGTTGCATCCTTCAGTGGGCGCTGCTCCACTGATCATGATGCAGTTGGAATTTTTTCTCTAGCCCCCACCATTCCTGAGCAATCAGAACTGTTAGTTTCAGCACTCAATACATTAATTAAACCCCTACTGTCCGGTGGGCTGACCTAGACTGCATCAGAAAGCCAGGGACAGCCCCTGAGAAATAGATAGCATACGTGCTTAAACAGTAATGATTGCTCAGGAATGGTGGGGGCTAGAAAAGAAATTCCAACTGCTTCAGAATCAGTGGAGTGGCACCTTTTGATAAATGCAATGAGTTGAAGTTGGTAGAGGTGGTGAAAGGTCCTCTTTAAGTGTGGATACATCTGTATCCTTGCAATAGGGCATCAGTATCAGATCAGTAGGGAGTGACAGCCAGCACCCCCACTGATCAGCTGTTCTCAGCACAGTGTACTGTGCGAAAAGTGGGCAGCTTTGTACACTATGTAGTGTAAATGGGTACTGAGCTGCAATAGCATAGCATTCCCATTACACAGTACATGAAGCCATCTGCTTCTGCCTCACTGTGCTCCGAACAGCTGATTGTAGGGGCCCCTGGGTGTTGTATCACACCCCCCCTCCACCTGTTTAATATTGATGACTTATCCTATGGCCACCAGTCTTGGAAAACCCCTTTAAAATTTATAAATAGAAAAGTTAACTCCCGACAAAGATTGGTTCTCCTTCGCAGATCCCATCCATTTCTTGGACACATGACAAATTTTTATAAACAAATGTCTAAGTATAATGTTTACGCCAAGCTTTTACTACTCTGCTGTCATCTTTGCATAAAATTACAATTTTAATAACAGCAATTGTTTTATCTGGCCCTGTAATGAAAATGAGTAAAAAGTAAATATGATACAACCAAGAAAACAATATTTGTAATTTTTTTTTTTTACCTTTTTGTGTATTCTCAGCTCATAAAATAGTCATGATAATAAAGCTTAGGAATATGTTATTTTTGTTTCTTTGCAGCTAAATTACACAAAACAGGAATCATAAAAGTCGAACTTTTAAGGAATAAGAAGTACAATAAAAATCTAATATTCTCCTCGTATATTTTATGCAGTCGACAAAATATATTGTTCTTCTGCTAGTCAGGGGAAAATACATTAAGTACAAGACGTCTCGCAAAGCAAAAATATGGGATGTCACCTCCAGATGAAATATGGATATGTTTTCTTTCAGCTGTCTGAATGGGATTCTTTAATTTCACCCAATCAAGTGTATTTTATTTCATCTTCTGCTTTTGCTGACCTGCAGGTTGCTGTACGAGAAGATCAAGATATTCATCAGTAAAATGCTTGCATAAACATATCTGACGGATGACAAATGATTAATTTATTATTCAGCATTATGGCATTCAGTTAGAATGGTCGGACTATTACTTTGCAAATGTACGGACTTTAAAGGATTTTCCTAGGTGGACATTTTGGGTTAATTATCCCACCTGCCGAGTGAGGACCTTCAGGGATCAGGGTGCAATCCAGATTGATTTTGACCATTGTTTCCAGGTGGCTTCCTCTATTGGTTGGAGGATGGGACCAAGAGGAAGATGGAAGACTTACCTATACTGTATACCCATAACTATCACGCATAGCCATCTGCAATGGTCTCACTTACAGATGTAACTTTAAGATAGGCCCCATTGTGAGACTTGCAACAATCTCCCACATGGTGTCTGAGATGTGCCTAGAAAGTGGACAAAAATATGCCTCTACATGCTCATTTTTGGCGCATCTCAGGTGCTGCGCTCCGCTCTTTAGACAGTGGGTAGAGTGGGGTGGAAATGTTGGCAGGCCTGGGCTTTGATGCCCCAGTCTTCCAGATTTGTTATAACACACCAGAATACTGTTATGAGTGATACTACAGTTCCTGACCACTGTAGATTTGAGTCTAGGCCCACCTACAAGCCTCTATGGAAGTCTGGCGTGTCTTGTCCTTGTCGGGGGAATGAAGTAAAAGTTAGCCAGTCTTAATAAATTCTGGTGTCTTGTGATATTTTAGTGGGGCCTATGAATGGGTGGATCTGTGCTTAATAGTTTGAAGTGTTGACTTCTTGCGCTGGAATATTGTTATCAGTTGGTCAGCCTTGGTAAAATTGGTGGATTGGGCAAATGTTAATTTAAAGGGATTTTCTGGGACCTACATATTGATACATATGTTATCAGCATCCTTAGGATACATCAATTATATGTGACCAGTGGGGAGTTGTCACCAATCTGTTGTTGAAGAGGGCACTGAGCACAATGGACTTTTTCCTTTGCTGAGAATGTCAAGTTCATTGGTCACATGTTACAGAAGCGGTTCAGTTCTATTTAAGTTAGTGGAGCTGAGCTGGAATACCAACTGTACTGTATGGTGCTGTGATTGGAATTCAGTGAAGAGACAGCAATGCTAAGCTGAACACTGCAGTTTATCTATATTGTTGACCTATTCTATAGATAGGTCATCGATATATACAGTAAGTCCCGGGTGTTGGATCCCCACGATCACAAATCAATGACCTGTGTAAAGTCTTGGTTGTTGAACCCACTCTTGACAACATATTGTTGACCTATCCTAAGGATAGTCATCAATATATAAGTCCCTGGTGTTGGACCCTCACCAATCATATGTCAATTACTTATCCTAAGGATAGGTTATCAATATATAAGTCCCCGGTGTTGGACCCCCCCCCCGATCACATATCAATGACTTATCCTAAGGATAGGTCATGAATATATAAGTCCCCGGTGTTGGACCCCCCCGATCACATATCAATGACTTATCCTAAGGATAGGTCATGAATATATAAGTCCCCGGTGTTGGACCCCCACCAATCATATGTCAATTACTTATCCTAAGGATAGGTAATTAATATATAAGTCCCCAGTGTTGGACCCCCCCTCCCGATCACATATCAATGACTTATCCTAAGGATAGGTAATTAATATATAAGTCACAGAAAACCCCTTTAGGCTGAGGCCCCATGTTGTGGAAACACAGCTTTTTTTGTTGCAGATTTTGCTGCGGTTTTTTGAGCCAACGCCAGGAATGGATTGAGCAGAAGGTAGAAGTATAAAAGCCTCCTATATATTTCCCATTCCTTTTGTAGCCATTCTTGGCTTTGGCTCAGAAAAAGCAGGGAAATCTGAAACAAAAAAAGCTGCATTTCCACAACGTGGGGCCTAAATGTGCATGGACACCTTAAGAGTTTAAAAAAAGCAAGATAAATATTGTAGCAAATTCCACGAATTGGCTCAATAAATATAAAAACCTTTTTAGAGCTGTTTATTTTGCAGAAAGATAAAAGTGACTTGAAGAATAAGCAATCCAAATATTAGTGTGATAATAATAGTTTAATTGCTTTTCCTCCTACACAGTATTGTTGCTTTGTGTAATGAGGTTGCTCTAAATGATTATGACTAGCTGCAAAAAAAAAAAAAAAAAAAAAAAGAAAATAAAAATTAGAAGCAAACTAAATACGTTTCACATTAAGAACTTCCTGCTTTCCAAATGAATGAAAACCTGGTCAGTTTCCAATTTTCTACAGCTGAGACCCATCAAACAACAGAAAACAATTTGTTCAAAGCTCCGACTGTCATCCTCTATTACAGCGAAATATATAAAGTGGCGTTCCTTTCTCAGGCTCCTCGGCTTCAGAAAAACAAAGTTCCCATTTTATCTGACAGTTGTGGACATTGGAATAATATAGGAGATAACCCAATCAATAGACTGTGAAAAATCTGAAAGCTGAAGACAGATGCTCAAAAGTGATCCTCAGCCTTTACTTGTAATTATGGTGACATGCAACCAAACGGCTGAGAAACTTTAGGAAAAATCAACTTTAATTCCACTGTATTCTTAATATTTTTGCTGTTCCGTAATGAGACCCACTAAGTAACAAATCACGAGAGCGCTCATGCAAAAATACTCTTTTTATTCTAGGATTAGAGAAGCTTCTTGTCATCTGTTTTCCTCTTAAATAATTAAAGTATAATAAATTTTGGCAATTGTACAAGTATACACTCTTAAATGGAGTCTGTCAACCGACCCAAGACCTCCCAGACTCTCAATAGATTGGCAAATCTCCCAGATCTTGGAGGTTCTCTGCTATTCTGTATGTGACAAGGGTCACTTTTTTGTGTTTGTGTCATAGCACGCCCAAATGAGATGGGGCATGGCTACTCCAATGTGCTGTTCTTCCTGACAACTGCCAGCAAGTGTTGGCAAGTATGGTATTCAGTGATGAAGCCAGAAAGCTCACTCATCACTGCAGTCTCTTTAAGCAGCTAATCAGTGAGGTCCCGGGTGTTGGACCCCTGACCGATCAGACATAGATGACCCATCTCCAGATAGGACGTTAATAGTTTAGTCCTGAAAAACTGTTGAACTTACGGATGTGTCCACACTTAACTGATCCCGAGTCTGATTAAGGAATTTTTCATGATACCAATTCAATGCAATATTGTGATATGCTAACAAAAGCCTGGAAAGATTGCAATTAACTCCTCCCCTCTGCTCAGTGCCTGCACATAGACACAGTAGGATAGATAGCTTATCAGTTTGTTATAACAATCCCCAAACCATGTTGCTTTTAGCTGCTTAAAAGTGTTTTTTGGGGTCTTGAGAAATTTTTGATATTGATGACTTTTTTTTAGGATCTGTTCACTCTAGTGGCTGTGCTTGAGTGCTGCAGCTATGCTCCAATTCTAAGGAAGCCTTCTGCTTTTGTTTCCATACACCGTATATCTCTGACCCCATAGGCTGCTCATGCAGACACCAGTAGAGTAAAGCCAGAAGGTTGGGACTAATAACTGTGGTCACGGTGGAAAGGATCTCTAACAGACCCTCCAGTGTCAATGTAACTGTAGAGAAGAGTACAAGTAAGAAAGAACACATTTGTAGCTAGCATTTGGTTCACTTTCTTATGAAACCAAAAAAATTCTGACATTCTAATAAAATCCTTGAAAAACTGCAATCGGGTGACTGCACATAGACACATATAGTATATCACTTTGTGATTCATTATCCCATAGCAATATTGTCTTGAAAGTCTATCATCTTATAGCACACATAGTATCTGGACTTTTCCTGCCAAAAGGGAAGTCAAGGAAAGAAATATCTGTCCATGGCATTCACTTAATACAAGGCAGCTGCTGGCAAAGGCCACATAGATCCACATTCATCATTTTAGCCAACTTCTAAGTCTACTTTGACATGTGTGAGGACACACATAACTACAAACTGTGATATCTGCTAAAATACCACAGCGTCACACTTTTAAAGTTACGTTGTTTTGAGAATGACAGGCCCTGTAGAGTAGAGAGTAGGTATGCATAAGCTGTAGATCAGTGTAATATGACTACTGGGACTAATACCAATCATGGGAATGGGGGTTCTTTGTATCCCCATCTGAATGGAACAATGGTTAGTCCATTCACATTTATGCGACTGCTGGAGAGTCAACTGGAGTCGCTTCACTTCTGCTAGACCAGTACTTCAGTGGGGTCCCAGCAATTGAACCCCCCACCAATCTAATATGTGTCCCATATCCTGTGGATAGAGGATAGGTTGTAAACTTGGCACAACTCTTTTAACCTGTTAAACAAAACAGTCCAATGGAGACTCCACCGCAGATGTGAATGTAGCCGGATAAGTTACTGAGCCATCATCATGTACATGCCGTACATTTACCGCATGGTGTGGATAGTCCTATTCTAAGCTTGAATCCACTAGCCATGAGTTTAATTGTGAAGAATACAGATAGTATAATATTGTACAAAACCTCAAAGATTAAAACTCCACGCCACCTCTTTACTGAAAATGGGACCTAACATTCTGGAAAATTTTTGGTGTACCAGCTACCAAACTGGTATGTCTTAAACCGATTTCATTGGCCTTATACGGCCACACTTTAACTTCCATTTTATGACCTACTGAAAGATCACCTTTAATATCAGGCTGGTATAACAGGTCCCACAGTAAAATTCATTCTGGAATCCCCTGTACAGCTTCATGCAAATATTATTTGGCAACCATTCGCAAATTCGGAAAACTACTCCAACACACTATTTTTTCAGTAGTAGTGTAGCTTGCTGCCTAATCCTTGTTCATGTCTTGGTTCCCTTTCAGCAGCTTGCTGGCTAGCTCTTGCATTGAACTTGGGGCTCTCTAAAGTAGCTCTGTGAATTAGGAATACATGCACACACAGACAATGGCCTCAGGCAGAACAAAGACACTAGAAGATTATTAGTGATTGGGGCCCCCATAGCTGAAAAAAATTGGACCCACGGAGGGAGATTACTCATAGACCTGTCTTTATGTCTAGATGTCAACGTCAGCCTCAAAATTCATCTATATAACAATAAACTTGGAAGTTTATTAAATAATTTACCCAGTTTCCCAAATTTTGGGAATGCACAAATTTTGTTTTTCACAAAGTTTGCTGCTTTTTATCTATCTTTTAGTCAGATGTTTCTATGGTTACTGAAGTACAATTATAAATATTTCATAAGTTTTTACTTTTCTTGACAAATACATCAAGTTTACACAAAAACTATTTACAGTGTTGACCCTTATTTTTCAACACTTCTGCAATTCTCTCTGGCATGCTAAATATCAACTTCTGGGCCAGACCTGACTGAAGACAACCCATTCTTACTTAATCTCTACTTGGAATTTAATACAATTTCTTGTAATTTTTTTTGTCCACCCACTTTTAAAAGATTGACCGCAGGTTCAAAATGGAATTGAGATCGGTGGTGGTGATGGCCGTGGGTGGGGGGGGTTCTTGATTATGGACCCAAAATTTCAATGTTTTGTTCACTGAGCCACTTAGATATAATTTTTGCCTTGTGATGTGGCTCTGCATCATGCTGGAAATTTCACCAAATTTCTCCTTGATGGTTGGGAGAAGTTGATCTTGGAGGATGTTTAGATACCATTTTTTATTCATGGCAGGGTTCTTAGGAAAAATTTTGAGTTAGCCCATTGTCTTGGATAAAAAACCATCCCACACATGGATGGTCTCAGGATGCTTTATGGTTGGCATGACAAAGGACTCATGGTAGCTCTGACTGTATCTTCTCTGGACACTCATAGTTACATAGTTACATAGTAGATGAGGTTGGATGAAGACATCAGTCCATCAAGTGCAACCTATAACCCTACAGTCCCCTACAGTGTTGATCCAGAGGAAGGCAAAAAAAAACTCATGAGGCTTATGCCAATTGCCCCATTTCATGGGAATAAATTCCCGACTCCAATCTGGCAATCAGTATAAAACCCTGGATCAATGTGCCCTTAAAATCTAAAACCCATAACCCATAATGTTGTTCTGTTTGAGAAAGGCATCCAGGCCCTCTTTGTACTTGTTCAATGAATCCACCATCACCACTTCCTGGGGCAGAGAGTTCCATAGCCTCGCTGTTCTTACTGTAAAGAATCCTCTTCTATGTTGCTGGTGAAACTTTCTCTCCTCCAGTCATAGAGGATGTCCCCTTGTCAATGTCACTGGCCTAGGGGTAAAAAGATCATTAGAAAGTTCTTTGTGCTGTCCCTTCATGTATTTGTACATTGTTATTAGATCTCCCCATAGACGTCTTTTCTCTAAACTGAATAACCCCAAGTTTGTTAATCTATCGTTGTACTCCAATCCACCCATTCCCCTAATAATTTTGGTTGCCCTTCTTTGCACTCTTTCTAGTTCGATTTTGTCTTTCTTGTATACTGGGGCCCAGAATTGTGCACAATAGTCTAAGAGTGGCCGTACCAGTGATTTGTATAGAGGCATAACTATGTTCTTGTCATGAGAATCTAGACCTCTTTTGATGCATCCCATAATTTTATTTGCCTTGGCAGCCGCTGCCTGGCACTGGTCACTAAAGGTAAGCTTACTGTCCACCACAATCCCCAAATCTTTTTCATTGGCAGTTTTACTCAGTAAAGTAAATAATCATACATTTTATTTTGTCGCCCAAAATGTAAAACCTTACATTTATCTACATTAAACTTCATTTAATGGACCACCACCTCTCCAACTGGATCCTAGACTACCTCACAAATCGACCTCAATACGTGAGAGCCCGAGACTGTGTGTCAGGTACCGTGATCTGTAATACGGGGGGCACCTCAGGGTACGGTTCTCGCCCCTTTCCTCTTCACACTGTACACTGCAGATTTTAGGTGCAACTCATCCAGCTGCTACCTACAGAAGTATTCTGACGACTCTGCAATAGTGGGTCTCATCACAGATGATGATGACAGGGAGTACAGAGAACTGAACCAGCATTTTGTGGACTGGTGCCACCGGAACCACCTGAAGATTAACGCGGGGAAGACCAAGGAGATGGTGGTGGACTTCCGCAAAGGCAGAAGCCCTCCTAAACCAGTGGACATCCTGGGGACGGGCATCGAGATTGTGAACACCTATAAGTACCTGGGTTTGCTCCTTAATAATAAGCTGGACTGGGCAGATCATATGGAGGCCCTGTACAGGAAGGGCCACAGCAGGCTCTACCTGCTTAGGAAACTGAGAGCCTTTGGAATCCGGGGGGCACTTCTTAGAACTTTCTTCAACTCGGTAGTGGCATCAGCCATCTTCTTTGGAGTGGCCTGCTGGGGGAGCAGTATATCAACCAGGGACAGAAATAAACTTGACAAGCTGATTAGAAAGGCCAGCTCTGTCCTGGGGAGTCCACTGGACCCAGTGCAGGTGGTGGGTGACAGAAGGATACTGTCCGTGGTGAGCTCCATGCAGAAGAAGAAGTCCCATCCCATGCATGAGACTGTGATCGCGCTGAGCAGTACTGTCAGTGACCGACTGCTCCACCCTAGGTGTGAGAAGGAGCGCTATCGGAAGTCTTTCCTCCCCACCGCGGTTAGGCTGTACAACCAACACCGACCTAAGCGGAGATCATTACACACAGAGAACTGAAATATCTCTCTGCCTGTTAAATCCCCCCCCCCCTCTGCTACGCCCTATCTGTCTGTCTGCTATTAATGTAATGCCTCTCACCTTGGAACATTCCTGTACATGTTGTATTTGTATTTGTATCTGCTTATCTTATCTTATCTTTGCTGCTGTAACACACTGAATTTCCCCATTGTGGGACTATTAAAGGATTATTATTATTATTATTATTATTATTTGCCAAATCTCGGCCCATGCTTCCAGCTTCCTTAGATCCCCTTGTAATATTCTATTATCCTCCTCATTTTTGATTACCTTACAAAGTTTAGTATCATCTGCAAATATGGACACCCTGCTTTGCAAACCGTCTACCAGGTCATTAATAAAGATATTAAACAGAAGAGGGCCCAATACTGACCCCTGTGGCACCCCACTGGTGACTGTGACCCAGTCTGAATATTTACCATTAATAAGCACCCTCTGTTTCCTATCAGTGAGCCAGTTGCGAACCCAAATGCATATGTTTTCCTCCAGTCCCAACATTCTCATTTTGCATACCAACTCATTCTTCCAGAAGCCACTTCTCTCCAAAAACCTCAAGGACAGACTGACTTTCTACAGGAAATACTGGGATTGGATTGCAGAGGACTGGGGTAAAGTTATTTTCACTGATGAAGCCTTCTTCAGACTACTTGGGACATCTGCAAGGGGTGTGATTTTTGGGATCCACACTGGCTCAGTGGTTGACAAAGCGATTCATCATATAAGCCAGTTCAAACCTGATCAATAAGTTCTAGGTTCCAATACATACACTAAAATATGTTACAACTTTGAAAAACTGGTCTTATATAACATGAATTAACCCTTTATAGCTGGCACTCTTACACCAGGATATCTTTGTATTAAAAATCTATGTAATAGAAAGATGTCTTATGTCTCATTCAATGGTTAAACCTCACCCATAGATGAAAGGAATATTAGAAGCCAAAGTAATAAACTATGTTATGTCTAGTTATGGATCCGAGGGGGCAGTACATGGCACAGATATTATTGGAGTTCTGCCTTTTTAGCATCTCATATCAAATATAAGACAGTTGTGCTTGGAGTGTTCCTTTAATTCTTTTTAATAACTTAGATCATACCTACCTCTATATAGCTGCAAATGTGTACAAGGCCTTTCCTTCATATATACCCTGTACTGTTCACATACTTTAGTTACTGACCTGATTTGTACACTAGAAGCGCAGCAGGAAATGTGGATTTAGAAGTTATCTAAGCATGAAGCACAGCACATTTCCTTGCCTACAACAATTTATTTGCTGTAAAAATTTATATAGAATTCGCTGGCTATATTCTCATGCAAAGTTCTAGTAAGTTCCAGCATATATCAAGCTTGACTTCACATCCCCTAGAGCAGTGTATTTTCTTAACTTTCCTGGCCCAAGCTGAAATTTAGTTCTTATCAAACACTGATCCATGGATCCATCGAAGAGAAGAAATATTAGTGTTGAGCAATGAACAGTATAGAGAAAGGAATAGGATTATTTAATAAACCATCTTTAGAGTAAATCTTAGCAGCTCCATAGACCTGTTCTTTATTTACAAAGTCAGGCAAAAAGAATCCAATGTAGATCCTTGAAAAGACATTTCTTGCTAAATATATGGAATTTACGTATGGGGTGTAGCGATGGGTCCTAATACCTGAGGGGCCAATAGGTCCCTCTTCCACATTTGACCATCATTGATATATTTAAATATAATAATTTACTTGGTTTTGTTCTGTTCTCAGGTTCTGCCATATGTTTTGTCTATTTTACCCTAAAGGGTTTCTCTACTCTGGACGCGCTATACTTAGAAGGGTCCTTTGACAATAATATGATAATGAAGTGTCCTTCTGCTAAGGACCCACAGCAATCAGCTGTAATCTGTGGAGGAACCTCGCAGTAACTGTTCAATTTCTCTGCAGCGCCACCACAGGGCAAATAAAGCATTATCCAATGTCCAGGTTGTCAAACTCGGCGCTGTTCAGTTAAAAAGACAGCTTAGGGGAGACCTGATTGCAATGTCCAAATATATAAATGGACTATATAGAGACTTTCCAGTGATTTATTTCACAACTAGACCAGCAACTATGACAAGGGGATATGGCCTACGTGTAGAAGTGAAAATGGACTATGTACGGCTACAAGATGTGGTGATGGCTGAAAACTTGTGGAGGTCCAATATCATAGGTTATAGGAACTAGAAATTTTTGGCATAAGATGTGATCCAGGGACTTAGTCCAATAGCCATATTTGGTATTGGGAAGGATTCTTTTTTTCTCAGATGAGATAATTGGAGTTAGCCTTGTGGGTCATCTTGGTGGGTTTATAGGTGGATTTGATGGACCTTGTCGTTATCCAACTTTATCTATTATACTACTATGTCTGTTCAAATGGACTGTCTATTTAATACAGAACAGGACAGGTCCTCCAGAGCGAAACACACTATTTCTAACTGATCTTGACTCTGGTGAAGAGATGAGCCATGTTAGCTTGGTTCCTACTCTTAATGGGACACATTTCTTATGGCCCTATGCCACTTATGTGGCATAAAAAAGTTGCACTTGCCCCATCAGATTTATATACACAAGTTTCCAGGCATAAATTATGCCTCAAAGCTATACCAGCACAATTCTGGCATAGACTTCAGTAGTGGTACAGGCTCCACCAGTGGATGCATCTGATTTATGACGAAGTGTGCGCCTTGTTATAAAACAGGCACATCCTTAAGACTTAAGACATGAGTAAACCTTACATAGTAGGACTTACGCAAATGTGTTCCACCTGTGTGCTTTTTTGAGGTTTCATGGTTGTTTCTTGGGGCAAACAGGGCTTAAAGAAGGTCTGGTAAAAATAATAGAAACTTGCCCTTAAAAAGGTTATCTGAACAATATTTTTTTCAGAAAAACAGGTCACAATCACATAAAAATCAAAGTAATACACCAAACAGAATGGTTGAGCTTTTACACAATATATCATGTGTGTAATTACAATAGTAAACATAGAACATAGAAGTAAAATCTTGGGGGGCGTTCACACTACCGTTGGTGACCATCAATAGATTTTAGCAACGGACACTAGCTGAACTTTCACAAATCTGTTAAAATTTCCATTCATTTCAATGGGATTTCATCTTGTGTCCATTAGTGACCGTTAGTGTCCATTTACTCCCAATCCGTCACATGTCCGGTTTTTTTTTCGCGGACAAAAAATCCTACATGCAGGACTTTTGTGTCCGTTAAAAAAACTGGTTTCAATTATTTATATACTAGAATGATACATACACACACACAGACCTTATTTGAGCTTGATGGGTAATATTGATCTTTTTAAGATCTTGATATTTTTTAGTTTTATATACAATAAAGATGTTTGAGAAGCTTTTACTTATCTATTTCTGTGTATTTCTTCATAGTATAATGTACCGTGTTAGCCATAGAAAGTAGTGGAAGAGTGAAGAGATCAGACAGTATCTTTTAGAGGCTGAGTATATTTGATAGTGAGCTTTCGAGAGTGCTAGCTCTCTTCTTCACACCATGTGTATTTTTTCTTAATGTTTAAAAAACAAAAGTAGTAAAACCTTACCATTATCCCCTTACCCCCCTAACCCAATCCCATTGTGACGCTTCCAGGGTCCCGCTTCTGCTGGTCTCTATTTCGTGGTTCCTCTTGACACACAAGAAATAGCTGATCAGCCAATCACTGGATCAGACAGGTCACCTCTGAAGGTAATAACTGAGTGGACATTTTCTGTGTGTCAAGAGGAACCAAAAAGTAGAGACGAACACAGACCAGGTAAGTATCATAGCAGGAGGGTGTAACCCCGCATTCACGCGACCGAGTTTCACCCACAAATCTCGGGCCATGTATGAACCGGATTTACTGTCCTGAACATAAGCTGGTAGAGGGACTCCATTATAATTATCTGTGATGCTAGAAGTCCCTGCCTCCTAGTGATATACTGTTCTGTACCTATTATAGTACGGGACAGTATATTGCTGGTAGAAAGGGACTCCTAGCATAATAGATAACTATAATACTAGGAGTCCATCTCCCGACATGATGTTCAGAACAGAAAATTGGCGAACACAAGGGTTGGTGGTGTGAATCTAGGGTTTATGGTGAGGTGTGTATCACTACTTTTATTGGCCCTTTAAGAAATATAAAAAATACCAGCTGTGCAACATCTCATCCCTAATAGCTAATACAGTTCATGGAATATTATATTACATTCCAACTCAATTTTTTCAAAGGTAAAATTATTTTAATATTGTACAGCAAATATACAGAAAATTGGCATAATGACAGATTTACTTGTGGCTATGATAGAAATAATATAGTTCCATGTAGTTCTATGTAGGTAAACTATACATAACCTTCTCCTTCATGCTGTTGTGCACTGTATTTTTATCCAGCACATTGAACATCAGCGCGTATGTATTTAAAGCTTATTTGAGTGGGATATCAAAATTAGTCAGCCATGGCAAAAAAATATTGAAATTGTTGTCTTGTAAATGGAGCATGAAACAGACACATTATACTTTATTATAACTAAAAATACTCATAAAATAAGAGTGAGAATGGAAAATTTATATTATGCTCAATGAACTCAGTACTTCCTTCAATAAAAGATATTTCAGTGACCTATTGAGATTTTCTAAAAAGTCTACAGCTGTTATTGTGTTGTGAGTAGCTTTTCCAATTTTTTAAAATTTTTAAATAAATTAAATAAAATGGGAAACTTGTTTTCATTGGGATTTATTGTGAATATTTACGCTTTGTTAATATACAGTGTGCTTAAAACTAAAATGTATTGCTTATAGTTCGGTGGATGCCTGGTATTTAAATATGGCGGCCACTCAGGAGCTGAGCAGTCACCATAGCCACCCGGTTTCCATCGCACTGATCACGTTAAAAATTCCGTTCCGAGACATCTCGGTCAAAAATTCAGTTCTGTGCAGCCTGTAATATAAAATTGTAATGCATTGCATTAGTGATCAATATTCCTGGAGTTAAAACCCCTAGGAACTCCAATTAATACAGTAAAAAAAAAAGTTAAAAACATAAGAAAACTAAAAAGGAATAAAAATTTAATTTGCCCTCTTTCCTCCAAAACACAAATTAAAGTTAAAAAATGTGAAACACATACACATTAGGTAACCCTGTGTCCAAAACCAGTCTGCAAACTTATAAAAATATTTTTTTCTAGACGGTGAACACCGCAGTGGGGAAAAAAATCGGAAGAGCTGAACCACTGTTTTTTTGCAGTTTCATGTTTCTTAAAAAATTTGAATAAAAAACAATCAAAATAAAAAAGCAATAGACATTCCCCAAAATGGTATAACTAAAAAGTACATCTGAACCTGCAAAAAAGATACCTTATGCATCCCCATACATGGGTATCAGAATATGGCGACTCAAAGAAATTTTTTTTGCAAAGTTTTGGATTTTTTAAAGAGGTTAAAATGTAAAAAATAACTATATAAATTTGGTATTCCCGGAATCGTACCGAACCACAGAATACATGAGACATATCATTTTGGCTGCGCAGTGAACGCTGTAGAAACAAAACCTGTAAGAAACGAGGTACAAATTGACTTGCAAATATTAAGCCCTCTCATGGCTCTGTGAATGGAATAGTAAAAAAGTTATGGGGTTTGGAAGGCAGGGAGTAAAAAAAAAATGAAAATTCAAAAATGTCAGCGATGGCTACCTTTTCATCAAAAGTTTAAATATCTGCAGGGTCTTGCTGGGTGGTCTGTTCTATGGCTGTATAAGCCTTCATACATGTTGTCCTATCAGTCATTCTACTGTTAATATCCCCATTATGTCCACAGCACATTTTGCATCTTAAGCAAGGGCATGTAGAATATAGGGCAGTTCGCCCCTTCTCCATCCATTATTACTACTACTGGTTTCTTTACACGTAAATTCTGCCAGAAGTAACTGTAAAGTAGCAAATAGCTGAGAAAAGCCCTAGTGACCATAATATTCAAGAACACTGGGCTACAAATCCAGGTTATGATGTTGCTAAAAAGATCACTGACACAGAAAAAGAGAAATCTGAGCACTATAAGGAGAGTTGCTTATTTGCTATATCTAACATGACATCAGTAATAACACAAGCAGCTAGTCAGAAGTAGCTAGATTCTCCTTGCACTGTGAGCTGTGACAAGCTGCAGACTCATATCTGTGTTGTGTACAGGCAGGCATGGTAGAGCAAAAAATCTATAGAGACTGTGAAGAAAGACCTGCCCCTCCACTTCTTGTGAAGAGAGACCGCCCCCCCTCTAATTCCTGTGTTTCAGCTTGAGCCTGTTGGTGGACCTTCACTAGTAACAGGGAGTGAACAGCAAAGTAGGAAGGAGGGAGACACCTAGTGGTAGGAACTTAAGAGAAGTTTTTCAGACAGAAAACTTCAACATTTTTACATTACATTCGTAAATTACATTTTGGTTCAGACTCACATGCTTTATATTATGAGACTCAGCTGTCTGAAAAGTTAGTGACCACTTATTACAAGATGTAATGTATGGGGCTTCATAGATCTTCTATTTTCTCTGGCATTTTCTATAGAATCTGCTACAGATGCACTAAATGCTGAAATGTGTGGCATATAAACAGAATCTACTTGAGCATGAAATTGGTTTCCTTGACAAAGAAGATACTCTGAAGCCTAAAATACCATAAACAATGCCAGACATGAACTGGAGTGGTGTAAAGCATGTCTTGGCTGGACTCTGCAGAAATAAATGACATTTCACTATCTGGCAGCCTTATGGTTGAATCTGGCAAAGAATGCTACCTACAGCAATGTAGAGTGTATACTGTACAATTTGGTACATGCGGTATAATGGTATTGCAGCTGTGTAGTCAATGTTCTTTAATAGGGCTTGTGCTAACCTAGCTTGGCTACTCTGGTTATGACACTGCAGGTTTCACCCTTTAACCCCTGTTTTTTTCTGGGAAATCAAGGTGAAAGAGATGGGTGTGGTGGAAAATCAATTACAGAGGTGAGGGAATAGGACAGTGTTCAGACAATACCAAAAGAACCTAAAACCTAAAAAAAAACCCAAAAAAAAAAACCATAGTCAGACACGCCTCCTGCGCTGTAGCATGCAGCTGGAGGATGGCGTCAAAGCTCGAACGGGCAAGGATGTTACAGTATCTATGTGGTTACATTCACTTTCTCTACTACAATTGGTAACAGGTGCGATTGTGGGAGCTATTCCATCACATTGCAGCCAGAAGCCTGCCATAGTAATGTAACTATTGAAATCTGCAGTTACATAGGGAATCTGAAGAACGCATGTTCGAGCCCCCAGGACCTGAGCGGCCACTATAGCCACTGGGTCTCTGCTGATCAGTGCATTGAGGCCCTAGCGCCTCAATAAAAGCAGACCAAGGCTCCATTTTTCTGATGGCGCATGGGAGCCGCCATTTTGGCAAGGATCGCCAATCCTGTTGCCATGACAGTCAGGAGCCTATTGAAGAGTCCCAGGCTTGTCTGGATTTCATTTGTACTATAAAACAAAAAAATATACAGTATATATATAAAAAAAATAAAAAGTATTAAAAATTCAAACACCCCCCTTTTCCTACAATACATATAAAAGTAGAAAAATACTGTGAAACACATACACATTAGGTATCCTTGTGTCACATTAGGTCTACAAACTTATAAAAATATTTTTCCCGTACGGAGAACGCCATAGCGCAAAAAAAAATCAAAAGTGACAAATCGCTGTTTTTCCACTGTTTCGCCTCTGATAAAAATTTTAATAAAAAGTGATCAAAGCAAAAGACATTCCCCAAAATGGTATAACTAAAAAGTGAAATATAAAAAAGTTAGAATATGGCAAAGTTTTGAATTTTTGTTAAGGGGTTACAATGTAAAAAAAATTATATAAATTTAGTATCCCTGGAATTGTAACAAAACATAGAATACAGGTGCAGTGAGGATATGGTCCGAGGAGAGTGATGAGGCTCTGAGGGATTGTTTTGACACAACCGCATGGGAAGTGCTGCAGGATTCTTATGGAGAAGATATAGAAGGACTCACACACTGCATAACAGACTACATTAATTTTTGTGTGGACAACACAGTACCCACAAAAGTGGTGAGGTGCTTCTCCAATAACAAACCATGGATTAACTCTGATATAAAAACACTACTTAAGGAGAAAAAGATGGCATTCAGGACAAGAGATAAGGAGGGGTTGAGGGAAGTACAAAAGGAGCTGAGGCATCAAATCAGGCAGGGAAAAGCCAGTTATAAAGAAAAAATGGAAAAGCAAATGGAAAGAAAAGACATAAGGGGGGTCTGGGAGGGGCTTAAGTCAATTTCGGGTCATAAACAGTCTGTCTGCCAGATTGAGGCAGATGTTAATTGGCTTAATGAACTAAACCTATTCTTCAACAGATTTGATCACACACCAGCTCCTCCCACCCCAGTATGTCCTTCAGCTTCCCCCACCACAATTACTTCTCCCCATGCGGCCACTTCCCAACAGACCAGTAAATCCAGAAATCCGTCTTTATCTGGCCACAGTCTGACCTTCACACGGGCCCAGGTGAGGAAGGAGATGAAAAAGATCAAGGCGAGGAAAGCCGCAGGGCCAGATGACATCAGTGCAAGGCTAATTAAGACTTGTGGGGACCAGCTGTGTGGTATAATTACATATATGTATAATATGAGCCTGAGGCAGGAAATAGTCCCTGAATTATGGAAATCTTCTTGTGTGGTACCAGTTCCAAAGAAACCCCACCCTATGGACCTCAACGACTACAGACCTGTAGCACTGACATCCCACCTGATGAAGATCTTGGAGAGATTGGTTCTCACACATCTCCGCCCTCTAGTGAGCCCCGCTATGGACCCCCTCCAGTTTGCTTATCGGCCGGGCATTGGGGTAGATGATGCCATCATCCATCTTCTGCACAGGGCTCTGTCTCACCTGGAGAAACCAGGGAACACAGTGAGAATAATGTTCTTTGACTTCTCCAGTGCTTTTAACACCATACAGCCCAGGTTATTGAGGGACAAGCTGGGCCTTGCTGGAGTGGACCACCACCTCTCCAACTGGATCCTAGACTACCTCACAAATCGACCTCAATACGTGAGAGCCCGAGACTGTGTGTCAGGTACCGTGATCTGTAATACGGGGGCACCTCAGGGTACGGTTCTCGCCCCTTTCCTCTTCACACTGTACACTGCAGATTTTAGGTGCAACTCATCCAGCTGCTACCTACAGAAGTATTCTGACGACTCTGCAATAGTGGGTCTCATCACAGATGATGATGACAGGGAGTACAGAGAACTGAACCAGGATTTTGTGGACTGGTGCCACCGGAACCACCTGAAGATTAACGCGGGGAAGACCAAGGAGATTGTGGTGGACTTCCGCAAAGGCAGAAGCCCTCCTAAACCAGTGGACATCCTGGGGACGGGCATCGAGATTGTGAACACCTATAAGTACCTGGGTTTGCTCCTTAATAATAAGCTGGACTGGGCAGATCATATGGAGGCCCTGTACAGGAAGGGCCACAGCAGGCTCTACCTGCTTAGGAAACTGAGAGCCTTTGGAATCCGGGGGGCACTTCTTAGAACTTTCTTCAACTCTGTAGTGGCATCAGCCATCTTCTTTGGAGTGGCCTGCTGGGGGAGCAGTATATCAACCAGGGACAGAAATAAACTTGACAAGCTGATTAGAAAGGCCAGCTCTGTCCTGGGGAGCCCACTGGACCCAGTGCAGGTGGTGGGTGACAGAAGGATACTGTCCGTGGTGAGCTCCATGCAGAAGAAGAAGTCCCATCCCATGTATGAGACTGTGATCGCGCTGAGCAGTACTGTCAGTGACCGACTGCTCCACCCTAGGTGTGAGAAGGAGCGCTATCGGAAGTCTTTCCTCCCCACCGCGGTTAGGCTGTACAACCAACACCGACCTAAGCGGAGATCATTACACACAGAGAACTGAAATATCTCTCTGCCTGTTAAATCCCCCCCCCCCTCCTCTGCTACGTCCTATCTGTCTGTCTGCTATTAATGTAATGCCTCTCACCTTGGAACATTCCTGTACATGTTGTATTTGTTGTATTTGTATTTGTATCTGCTTATCTTATCTTATCTTTGCTGCTGTAACACACTGAATTTCCCCATTGTGGGACTATTAAAGGACTATTATTATTATTATTATTATTATTATTATTATTTTGGCTGCAGAGTGAATGCCATAAAAACGAATTCTGTAAGAAAGTCGCACAAATGCACTTTTTCTCCAATTCCACTCCATTCTGAATTTTTTCCAGCTTCCCAGTACATTGTACAGAATAATAAATGGTACCATTATGAAGAACTATTTGTCCCGCAAACATTAAGGCCTCATATGGCTCTGAGAACAGAAAAATAAAAAAAGTTATGGGGCTTGGATGGTGGGGAGTCAAAAACGAAAATCAAAAAATACCTCTGGTGGGAAGGGGTTAAATCACCCCCCTTTCTCTACATCACATATAAATATGAATAAATAAAAGTAAACAAACACATCACATTAGGCATCCTTAAGTTTGCAAATGCCCAAAATATAAAATATAAAACATTTGTCCCACATGGTAAATGCCGTAGCAGAGAAAAAAAAAATCTAAATTGCAGAATTGCCTTTTTTGTTCCTGCTTTGCCTTTCACCGAAAAAAAGGAATAAAACGTGATCAAAACATTATACATTCCCCAACGTGGTATCAATAAAAACTACATAACTCCTTTAGAATTTTTGTAAAGGTATTAAAACATGAAAAAGCTATAAAAATGTATATACTATAAAAATGTATAAAAAAACTATAAAAATCATCCTGATTGTACCGATCCAGAGAATAAAGCTAACATAGCATTTTTACCACACAGTGAAAGCCGAAAAAACAAAACCCGTAAAAAAAATGTTGGTAATGCATTTTTTTTCCAATTCCATCCCATTTGGAATTTTTTTTCCCAGCTTCCCAGTACATTGTACAGAATAATAAATGGTATCATTTTAAAGCACAACTTGTCCCACAAAAATTAAGCCCTCATATGATTATGTAAAGGGAAAAATTAGAAAGTAATGGCTTTTGGAATGCAGGGAGTAAAAAACGAAAACACAAAAATAAAAAAAATGTTGCGTTACGTAAGGGTTAATGGTGCTCTAAAAATAAATAATAATAATAAAAATAATAATGAAAAATGGTTTTCTAATTGGATCACTCTTCAACTAACTGTAAGCCCTTTTTTACTGATTTGCATCAGCCCCATTGACTTTGAATAGTTTTACAGACTTGACAGTTGCGGCATTGAAACTCCACCTCAAAGCAGTCATGCAGTAAGAGCAATTTCATCACTTATTGTATGGACAGGTGTTAAATATTTTATGTGACTATTCCCCTTTAAGACAGATCCTTCCATATGAGATGGAAAGATCAGAATGTGAGCCTAATTAGGAACAGAGACCATAGCGGGTGGATATTGGCAATACGTTCTGTAGATAACAGCAGAAAATAAAATGGTTGCTCCCATCCTGGGAGGTGTGCACTTCAAAAGTCTACCATTTCCTATTACAATGAATTTACATATAAGACAAATTGCAAAAGAATGCAATTTATTATCCCTTTGATGCGAGGCAGAACTCGGCTGATTTTCTTTCTAACTTCTTTAACTGCTTCCAGAAAAATTGAACTTCATGGTGAAAAGAGCTGAAAATCTTTTACCACCATAAATTATTTTAACGCTATCATGATGTACATTCCCGCAGTCCTGAATCACTCTGAAATACTCCTGAGATCTGAAACACACTCCCTACTGTTAGTCTATAAATAAAATAAGAACAGCTGACATTTGCTGTAAACGTTCTAAATATAATCTCGCCATACATTTTCCCCAAGCGCAATCCGTGAGCTGCAGATTAATAAAATCTAAAATTGCGCCACTTCATGTCAATCAAATGATTGCCTCAAATCGATCATATACGTTATGGGATAACTCTCACATAAAATTCTAATTATTTGTAATAGATTTTTTTTTTTTTATAAAAGATATAATAGATAAAATAAAAGCAAAAACATAGTTACATAGTAGATGAGGTTGGATGTAGACACAAGTCCACTAAGTCCAACCTATAACAGTGTTAATCCAGAAGAAGGCAAAAAAAACCAAAAACCTATGAGATTGATGGTAATTGCCCCAACCCAGCTCTTGCGAGATCTGGTCCAACATTGAAGATGGCCGAAGTAGCGAGGAGTGCGCCAGAGCCAGGGAGAGGTAGGTAACATTGTTTTTTTTGTTTGTATCCTCCCCTGAGTCTCTGATTATTATACTCTGGGGTCTGAAAACACCCCAGAGTATGATAATTGTTCATGGGTGGTCCACAATGGGGCATAATACTGTGTGCATGGGCCACTATGGGGCATAATACTGTGTGCAGGGGCCACTATGGGGCATAATACTGTATGCAAGGGCCACTATGGGACATAATAGTGTGTGTAGGGGCCACTATGGGGCATAATACTGTGTGCAGGGGCTACTATCGGACATAATACTGTGTGCAGGGGCCACTATGGGGCATAATACTGTGTGCAGGGGCCACTATGGGACATAATAGTGTGTGTAGGGGCCACTATGGGGCATAATACTGTGTGCAGGGGCCACTATGGGGCATAATACTGTGTACAGGGGCCACTATGGGGCATAATACTGTGTGCAGAGACCACTAATGGGCATAATAGTGTGTGCAGGGACCGCTATGGGGCATACATAATAGTGTGTGCAGGGGCTGCTATGGGGCATAATACTGTGTGCAGGGGCCACAATGGGGCATAATACTGTGTGCAGGGACCACTATGGGGCAT
Organism: Leptodactylus fallax; assembly: GCA_947044405.1. Lineage (NCBI taxonomy): Eukaryota > Metazoa > Chordata > Amphibia > Anura > Leptodactylidae > Leptodactylus > Leptodactylus fallax. Next base: position 81,283 of record CAMRHE010000634.1, read on the forward strand.
AATAGTGTGTGTAGGGGCCACTAGGGGGCATAATAGTGTGTAGGGGCCACTATGGGACATAATATTGTGCGCAGGAATGCGGTTTGTGCGGGGGGGGGGGGGGGCAGCGGTTCAAATGTTCGCCTTGGGGCCCAGCCATTCCTAGTTACGCCACTGCGTCCAGGCCCTTCTTGAACTTACAGAAAAGAATCCCCGTCTATGAATGATTACTATAGACCAATAGAAGTACTTTGAAGCTCTGTTATCCCAACTAACTTGAACTAACTTTAGGATGAGGCCCACGGGGTTTTTTTGTTACAGTTTTGCTGTGTTTTTTTTTTGAGCCAAAGCGAAATATGGGGACAAAAGGAATGGGGAATATATAGGAAGCTCTTATACTTCTACCTTCTGATTAATCCACTCCTAACTTTGTCTCAAAAAACTGCAGCAAAATGTGCAACAATAAAAGCTACATTTCTGCAACGTGGGGCCTTAGCCTTAAGATGTTTTCTGGAACTTAAATATTGATGACAAGATATCAGATCAGTGGAGTTTAGACACCCCAAAATCCCAAACATCAACTGTTCGAAGCGGCAGTGGTGCTCTGGAGAGCCCCATTTCTACTTCACAGTCCATGTGTCGTCATATGGCCTGTTAGCTGCTCAGTCCCATTCAAGTGAAAGAGGTTGAGTTGCCATACAGAGCACAGCCATTATACAATATATGGCACTATACTTTGTAAGTAGTGACAGCACTTGTCTGAACACTTCAGGCTCTTCAAACAGCTGACCAGTGGGGGTTCCAGGTGTTGGATTCCCACCAATCTGATATTGAAGTCCCAGAAAGCCTCTTTAACTTCATGCAAAATCACGTACATGTATGTAATTAGGCATAAAGGGCTGTATGGAGAGGGCTCAGGAGTTGAGCCCTCTCCATACACTGTGGATGCAGGCTATATAATACAGTCAGCACCCACCGCTAACAGCAGCGATCAGTGCTGGCACCGATCACAGCTGCAGGGCTGGCATTAGGGGGGGGGGGGCAAACTAGGCAATTGCCCGGCCATATCAATAACAGAAAGGGACCCAGCGTCATGTGCCGCAGGGCCCCTTTCCGAGGTGAGTAAAAATAACAAACATTTTTACTCACCTGTCCTTGCGTCCGACGTCGTCTTCTGGCGTTGTGGACATCACCGCTGAGGCAAGGCCTCAGCCGTAGCGATCACGTGGGGCGTGCTGACAGCTTGCATCACGTAATCACTGAGGCCCAATCACAGGCCTCAGTGGTGACGTCCACAACGCGTGATGTCAGCCGCAGAGAAGAGGAAGCGGTCGCCGGCGGGGATAGCGGAGCAGCACGAGGAGGCCCAGCAGAGGTACGGCAAGGTGAGTATAACTGTTTGTTATTTTCCCTTACCTTCCCCGGGCCTTCGATTATTATACTCTGGGGTCTGAAGAGAGCCCAGAGTATAATATAATAATAGCACTGACGGAGTCTGTAGGGCCACTGTGGAGCATTATACTGGGAGGGACCCTCTGGATAGCATATTATACTGTGTAGGGCCACTTTGGAGCATTATACTGGGGGGCCCCCTCTGGATAGCATATATATTGTTTTGGGCCACTGTGGAGCATTATACTGGGGAGGGGGCCCTCTGAAGAGCATGTTATATTCTGTGTAGCATTATAATGTGGGGGCTCTGGAGAGCATGTTATATTCTGTGGGGTTACTTTTGAGCATTATGCTCTCCAGAGGGGCCCCCCCATTATAATGCTCCAAAGTGGCCCCACAGAATATAACATGCTCTCCAGAGGACCCCCTCCCCATTATAATGCTCCACAGTGGCTCCACACAGTATAATATGCTATCCAGAGGGGCCCCCCAGTATAATGCTCCACAGTGGCCCAAAACAGTATAATATGCTCTCCAGAGGCCCCCCCCCAGTATAATGCTCCATGGTGGCCTCACACAGTATAATATGCTCTCCAGACGGGGCCCTCCAGTATATTATACTGTGCGGAGCCACCGTGGAGCATTATACTGGGGGGGTGGGATCTGGAGAGCATATTATACTGTTTTGGGCCACTGTGCTGCATTATACTGGGGGGGCCTCTGGAGAGCATATTATACTGTTTTGGGCCACCATGGAGCATTATACTGGGGGGGCTCTTGAGAGCATATTATACTGTTTTGGGCCACTGTGGAGCATTATACTGGGGTAACCTCTCTGGGCAGTATATTATACTGTGTGGAGGCCATTCTGGAGTATGTTATACTGAGTGGGGTCACTGTGGAGCATTATTCTGGGGGGGGCATCAGCAGAGCATATTATATTGTGTGGCGCCACTGTAGGGAATTTTTCGGGGGGGGAACTAAGGAGCATTATAATAGAGGGCCCTCTGGGGAGCATATTATACTGTGTGGGGCCTATTACTTGTATAGGAACAGAATTCCATTCTTGTCCTGTGCAGTAGCTTGTGGCTCTGTGGTGATCAGTTGATCAGTGCGCGGTGCAGGTGTCGGATCTGCACTGATAGGATACTGATGACCTGCATAGTTAGACAGCATAAGCTTAGTTTGAATATGTTCCAGATTTATTACAGTGGCCAGCTTGTATTTTAAATCATAGATTGCCTGGTCACACCACCTATTGCTTAGCTTAGTAACCAAAAATTTACACTCAAATTTTGTCAACATTTTGGTGCACAGTGTTGCATTTAAACCAAATTCCCCTTCCACCAATCCATGTCCCCTGTGTATTAATCACATGACCATGGACTGATTTTTATCCACTGGCAGTAAGCAGAATGAATGACAGCAAGCAGAGATCTAGAAAACCGTGAGGGATTGACACAGAAAGTATATTGGAAAATTGTACAACTTTTTATTATACAAACAATAACATTGATCTCCTTTAATCACTTAAGGATGCAGGGTAGTTTGTATGTTAATACTAGACGACTTTTTTCATATTTTCCCTCACCATTTTGGGGTACATGTAATGTTTTTATTAGCTTTTACTAACATTTTTGGGGGTCCATGTGAAATACCTACAATTCTATTATTTTTTGCATTAAAATTGACACAGCAACTTTGTCCTGTGGGTCAATACGATTACCGCGGCGATACCATATTTACATTGCTTTTATCACGTTTTACCGCTTTTACAAATAAAACGTCACTTTTTGAAAATGACCGATTTTCCTGGAGTCACTGTATTCTGATGCCTATAACTGTTTTACTGTTTTGCTGGCGGAGATATGTCAGGGCTTTTTATTTGTGGGGCAAGTGTTATTACTTTTTTTTTTACTTTTTATTGGTACCAACGTTTGGTATGTATGACTTTTTGCTCACTTTTTATTGCTATTTTTGGGGAGAGTGAGGTGTTCAAAATCCGATATTTTGCGCATTGTGGTATATATTTTTACGTCGTTCATCATACGGGATAAATAACGCTATTTTTGGATAGTGGGGCTTTATTTTTTGTTTACGTTATGTGCTTTTTAAATGTAAAGGTGTTTTTTTTATTTTTATTATTTGTTTGAATATTTTAAATTTTGTGAACTTTTTTTTTTTTTTTTTTTACTGGCCCACAAGGGGACTTGAACCTGGTATCTCTGACCCCAGTTCAATGTACTGCAATATATAGTATTGCAGTACATCATACATAGGTTTCCTATGTGTAATAGGAAGCGGCAGTCAGCAGGCTGTTGCTTGCCCTCCTGGCTGCCATGGCAACCTCTTGGACCCTGCAAACTTATTGCTATCACTATTGATCACAGCATCCAGGGGGTTAATCCACTGTAGTCAGAGTATCCGACTCAGCTGTTTAATACAGACGAGTGCCGGAGGTAGTGCTGCAGGCACAGCTCTTGTGCCTGTGACATTTCAGCGCAGTACTATTACTATTATCTATCCAGTTCAGGTTCTACCTGGCACTAGAATATGGGAATAAGTCAAGTACTCCAGTACTGTAAATATCCAATAAACTTACAGAGTTACCATTTAATTTTTATCATTTTAGAATGGACATCATAAAACAGGCATGCTAATGACTGAAAATAAGAATATTTATAGTAAACAGTTTTATGGCTTTAGGGATAAAAATATGTGGAGGTTATCAGCTGCATGATATAGGACATTAAAAATGTGTACTGACCAGAATTAATGCAAATAACATACTTGGTGTGAAATAGAAACTTCCTATTCAGCAGCCTTTGTCTGTGTCAGTGTCTCTCCTCTCTTCTATGTAACTTAATGTCTTTGTGAGTTGCAGTCCGTCAAGCTCTAGTAAGACAGATTCAACAGAGATTTCAGAAATGTCAGTTTGGGAGGGAGAAGAGGAGAAAAGGAGCCTGATCCCTGAAAGCTTGTGATTGTGGGGGTCAGTCTGATGTGTCTTGGTAATGAGTTCCAGAGTATGGGGGATGCACGGTTGTGTGAGGAGCGGATAAGAGCAGAGCAGAGTAGGAGGTCTTTGGAGGATCAGAGGTTACGTGTGGGCAGGTAGTGGGAGATTAGGTTGGAGATATATGGAGGGGACAGGCCGATGAAGAATGGGGGGAGAGGTTTATTAAGCAAGCAGCACAGTTTAAGGTGGACTGGAGAGGGGCGAGAATATTTACTGGGAGGCTATGGAGAAGGGTGTTACAGTAGTCTAAGCAGGAAATTGTGAGGGCAAGGGCTAGCATCTTTGTAGTTTCAGGGTTGAGGAAGGAACGGATTTGATGGATCTTCTTGAGTTGGAGGTGGTAGGAGGTGTTGAGGGTTTGGATATGAATTATGAAATGTCTAGTACCTGTACTTATATTTAGTATCTGTACCTTTGTCTAGTACCTGTACATACATCTAATATTTGTACCCATGTCTAGTACCTGTAAATTTGTCTAGTACCTGTACCTACATTTAATATCTGTACCCATGTCAAGTATCTGTACCTACATTCAGTACCTGCATCTGTACCCATATCTAGTACCTGTACCTACATCTAGTATTGGTACCAATGTCTAGTACCTATACCTACATCTAACATCTGTACCTATGTTGAGTTCCTTTACCAACGTCTAGTACCTGTACTCATATCTAGAGATGGGCGAACCTCTCCAGATTTGCTTTGTGTTAGCGTTCAGCTGCTCAGGTCCCAATAGGGGAGTATAGCTCAGTAAGCAGTTATCTGTAGGACTTACCTTATAGTTGAATTATGCAACAAGAATAAACAAGAAATATGAAGCATGGATCACAGCACTAGTAGGTACAAAACTGTGTGTCAGGTACCGTGATCTGTAATACGGGGGCACCTCAGGGTACGGTTCTCGCCCCTTTCCTCTTCACACTGTACACTGCAGATTTTAGGTGCAACTCATCCAGCTGCTACCTACAGAAGTATTCTGACGACTCTGCAATAGTGGGTCTCATCACAGATGATGATGACAGGGAGTACAGAGAACTGAACCAGGATTTTGTGGACTGGTGCCACCGGAACCACCTGAAGATTAACGCGGGGAAGACCAAGGAGATGGTGGTGGACTTCGGCAAAGGCAGAAGCCCTCCTAAACCAGTGGACATCCTGGGGACGGGCATCGAGATTGTGAACACCTATAAGTCCCTGGGTTTGCTCCTTAATAATAAGCTGGACTGGGCAGATCATATGGAGGCCCTGTACAGGAAGGGCCACAGCAGGCTCTACCTGCTTAGGAAACTGAGAGCCTTTGGAATCCGGGGGGCACTTCTTAGAACTTTCTTCAACTCGGTAGTGGCATCAGCCATCTTCTTTGGAGTGGCCTGCTGGGGGAGCAGTATATCAACCAGGGACAGAAATAAACTTGACAAGCTGATTAGAAGGGCCAGCTCTGTCCTGGGGAGCCCCCTGGACCCAGTGCAGGTGGTGGGTGACAGAAGGATACTGTCCGTGGTGAGCTCCATGCAGAAGAAGAAGTCCCATCCCATGTATGAGACTGTGATCGCGCTGAGCAGTACTGTCAGTGACCGACTGCTCCACCCTAGGTGTGAGAAGGAGCGCTATCGGAAGTCTTTCCTCCCCACCGCGGTTAGGCTGTACAACCAACACCGACCTAAGCGGAGATCATTACACACAGAGAACTGAAATATCTCTCTGCCTGTTAAATCCCCCCCCCCCTCCTCTGCTACGTCCTATCTGTCTGTCTACTATCAATGTAATGCCTCTCACCTTGGAACATTCCTGTACATGTTGTATTTGTATCTGCTTATCTTATCTTTGCTGCTGTAACACACTGAATTTCCCCATTGTGGGACTATTAAAGGACTATTATTATTATTATTATTATTATTATTATTATTATTATAAACAAGATTGCAAAGAATTCTGAACTTACTAGAAAATGACTAGAGCAAGTTCATTATGGCAATCACATGATGGACCAAAAGGATTGTGGTGATGGTAGTCAGATAGTGGAACAAATGGATGATAGAGATTTTATGATAATAACTGACCCTGACTCTAACTTTACCTAAATCTTTCCATGGATCTATCGCTATCTCTTTAACACTAGACATCTTTGACTCACCGTCCCTAAAGATATTACTAATGAAAATTGCTTATACTGACCCTAACATAAATAACAGGAGAGCACTAGGACCTAGAGACAAGAAAACTAAACTTAGTAGACCTGAACCAGCAATAAACAAAGAACTGATTTCTACAAGGAACTAAACAAATAGAGAACAACACTACAATAGGAACACTATTTGGACTGAAATAAGAAGCTGTGAGCATACAGTATAGGGTTAATATGGAATTGCCTTTTGAATGCCTTTGAAGAAATTGCAAGAGTGAAATGATACTTGAATCGGGCAGAAGATTCCTTGTTTGGTCTGATTGTTTTACCTGTTATGTTGGCTTTTAATTGAATTTTTATGCGTAGAATTAAAGCGTCTTTTCCTGTGATTCAGTCTGCATTGCTTCACTATTGATACTGTGTTCTTTTCCTTGTTTCTCTTTTATAGTGCACTTGCCTATCACAGGAGAGTGTAAGTGAGTGGAGCTATACTGGAGGTTTTTGGACTCACATTGGACTAATGATGGGGATTGACCAATTCACTGTGCATAGATCAGGTGGATACTTATCCAGTGACTGTATTCATTTCTAGTACCTTTACCCATACCTAGCAGCTGTACTTATGTCTAGTACCTGTACCCATGTCTATGTCTTGTATCGCTACATTTGTCTACCAAAGATCCCTGTAAAGTTGCACCAACTGCAGCTTATAACACTGGGGCTTTGTTACCTGACTGTGTCAGAGGGGAGTATTATGGGCAGTATGTGAGAGGGAGCAAAAGGGAGAAAATGTGAGACATGGAAGAGGACCAGGAAGGCATTTAGACAGAAGATCGGGGGGGTGGGACTTTAATGAATCTGATGTCACATGGTAACTATCAATAGTATCTTCAGGCAGCAGAGAGAGAGACCTCCTGTTTGTACAGGAACCCATGCTAGAAAAAAGAGGTCACACTGTGATCATGGGATTTGATTGATGAAGGTGAGAGCAAGATAAGGACAGATGTGATTACTACTGAGAGGGTTGTCTTTAAGACAATATAGTGAGTAAAAAACAAATCACCGGAGTGTTCTTTTAAATTATGGTATACTTCTACCACCACTAGAGGGAGCTTTACTAAAAGACAGAGTTGTCCTCAGTGATTGCTGCAAGTATTTCTAATCTAAATCTTTAATTTAGAAAAGGAATTTTTTCCCCTTGCTTAGCTGCAAGAGCTTGGGCTGTCTTAATATTGACTCCAAAACACATTACAAGAGCGATGCCTCTTAGTAAGTAATGGCTTTCATTTCCATGCGAAGTAGTTATATACATTGTGTTGCTGCTTCTCTTTCTAATGACATTTACCTCTGATTCAGTGGTGATCTGTTAGAGTTTAATTTATTTAAAAGACACTTATATCTAAAGCGGTTTTATTTTACGCCGACTATTTACAATAAAATTATACGGCAAATATATATAAGAGAAATTGATGCGGATCGTTCCCACTTTATATTCTTGCATATGAAAACACAAGGTAATTTATACCGCGGGTATAAATATTTCAGCAATGTGTTATGTAACTGATATTTTATCATTCTGAGTCGCTGTCACTTTTTATATTACCTTTTTCGGAGCCTACCGCACTGAGCGGCGATAAGAAACCCTCACAATTAACCGTCTGCTGCCCATGTGAAATCCTAATTAAGGGCTGAATTTGCATTTGACTAAATAATAAGCGGATATGAAAACAGATTTAGAGGTGCTGTTCTGGGACCGCTTCACTGACACATCAGGTACTGTGAGGACTGTAAATACCATTTATTAGGGTTCACACAGAGACATTAGATTCTGTCACATTCTCATTAATTGTGACTAGTAGATGACATGATGCTTAGTATGGCACATTTTCACAGTTCGCTATGAGAAAAGTCAAAAAAAGATACTGAAATCTGCTAAAAATCTAATCAGGAGAGCGTACGTGTCTGGCAGGGCAGGCATCAGACCTAATTACCTATCAACCCATGCTAGTAGATTTCTATTTTTTTGCTTAAAGTTTCTAGCAAAAATGCCTCTGGTGACAGATAGGATAAATTTTAATTAAATATGATATCTTACCATAGTATTATGCTGTAAATATGTGCCGCATCCCAATATTATTGTGACAGTCTACAAGGAGTTAACCTCGCTTTCCTATCGGTATGTTGGGGGAGGCCCATGACACCCACTGGCCTCAGGGTCAGTCATTGAGGATCTGTTTGCGCCATGATTTTGTTTTCTGTCTGGACTCTGCATTTATTCTGAGCAAGGACCCTGATCCTCGACTCCTAAGCCTGTGTTCTGAACCCCCAAGATCTTCACTGTATGTAAACTCCAGTTCTGTATCCTGGGGCTTTTCTTTTACCTCTCATACCACCCAACCATACTGGATAGTCCTAGATTCCAAGTGCTTTCCCATTGTCCAAGGTAGCAAGAGTTATGTCCCAGCTTCAACCCTATCTGTATCCAGAGGACGCAGATTGGGTTGAGTACAATGGTGAGGCAGGAAGCCGTCTGCTCCCTGCTTCACCATTTGACCACAGTCTCTACTCCCAGTAGCTTATAAACATGGGCAGGTATGGTTGATGTAGTGATGTTACTTCATTGTGTCTGCTGCTCTCAAGATGCTGACAGCAGAGACCAGAATGGAGTATGGGAGCAGTTGGGTATTCTCTTTTTTTTTTCTCTGTATTTTTCTGCTGGGGGCATAAAGAAAGTGCCATTATATTGTGGATGCCGCACAGGCGGTGCTATTATACTATTGGGGGCAACAAGGAGGGGGCCATTATACAGGGAACCACAATGAGGGGACCATTAAACTGTGTTGGGTCACAAAGGGACATAATGGGAGTGGGTAGGGCCATGGGTAGGGTTGGAAGTATGGCTTATGACTCTTAAGTTCACTATGCATCAGATATTGTCCCTCTTTCAGTTCTTTGAATGTTGGAAGGTATACATAACCTGTGGTTTTACCTGGAGCTCTGGATTTGAGACTGCTGTAACCTGCTGCCTCTGATGGTCTGGTCACCTTCCTGGCAACTGTGCTTTTGCCTCATACTGTTTTGTTGTCTTCCCCATGTATCCTGGTCCTTTGCTTGTATATATTGTATACCTGGATTCTATGCCTGTAGCCCAAATCCTGAATGTAGAACCAGTGGCGTAACTAGGAATGACTGGGGCCCAAGGTGAACATTTGACATTCCTGCACACACTATTATGCCCCATAGTGGCCCCTGCACACACTATTATGCCCCATAGTGGCCCCTGAACACACTATTATGCCCCATAGTGGCCCCTTCACATAGTATTATGCCCCATTGCGGACCACCCAAGAACAATTATTATACTCTTGGGTCTTTCGGCCTTCTTTACTGATAGACCAATGATGTCGGCCTGGCCCATGTGACGTCTGGGACGACACCAAGGAGGTCCGAAGCCTGCAGAGCGCAGGAGAGGTAAGTAACATTGTTTTTTAATGTTCCCTCACCTCCCTTGGGCCTCCAATCATTATACTCTGGGGTCTAAAAAGACCCCAGAGTATAATGACAGCAGTGTTTGTGGGGTTCGCACATTGTAATTTTTTTTTCTGTTATGGGGTTCACCATACAGGATAAATACTTCTGTATAAGACATTTTGGGATGCAGTAATACCAATTTTATTTATTTTTAGCAGATTGGTGGCACCAGAACTGGACAGTGGATGAACCTGTTTGCTTTCTGCTCCATCCACTATGTAGTTTGCTGATTGTTGGGGGTGCGAGGTGTGCAAACACCACCAAACTGATATTGATGACCTATCTTAAGAAAAGATCATCAATGTCATAAGGTTGAAAACTTCCTATATGAGCACTTTGAGCTAAGTCAAGAATGGACACCAATATTGAGAGCTACTCATGTCTAGAATGGACAAGGCAGAGGGAAGTGGTGCTGGGGGTTTAAAATAAAAAGGAAACACATTGTGTAATTCCTTCTTGAGCACCAAGACAGCTTGACCCACCCCTGAGCTGACTGTTGAATGGGCAGCCCAGAAATGTGTCCTTCTTCATGATCACTACTTTATCTCAGATATCTCAAGTTCTTGGAACCTCCTAAACATTGGCGTACATATTTCTTCATATACGTAGAACTTTTTATAACTTTATTCTTATAATAGTGTTACATTCGCATAAGCCTGTGCGATGCTACCCTAAAAACTGCCAAGTTTCCGGGTTGGAAGAAAACCGGAAAGAAAACTGTATAATATAATGATGAATGTGAAGTCATTCCGTGTATTATTATTTTTATTATTACTGTTATTATTTTTATTATTATTACTTTATCTTTTTTCCAGGAAAAATGTGTCAAGGTTAATATTTTCTATTTCTTAGTGGAACTTTTTGTGAGATAATGTAATGTCATTTTAGAACTGCCTATAAATCAAAACGTCTTATAGATAAATGATGCCGCAAGCAGCTTATGAGCTTAGATGGCATACTGTCAACATGGGCATTTGTCACGTCAAAAAGTGGAACTAAAGTCAGAAAATGTACGCCCTTTATCTAATTGTATACTATCAATTTTTCATCGCTGCTATCATCCAAGTATTCATTCACTTGTAACAGTTCTATTATATTACCAATAAAATAGAAGAGATCCAAATATAGATATTTTGCATAGTGTTTGCCCTTGGGGATACTAAAATAATTTTTTTTTCTTCGAGCTCGGAAATCAGGAAAACAGGATGTAATTTTATGAACACAATAAAAAGTCCACAGATTAGTTTTTTTATCCTAAGAAAAAATCTTTTGTGTTAGTTTGAACTATACAGGATAATATTAATTCTATTATAAAAGCATATTCATTAGCAAGCAAGTGGGATATGTGCTGAATAGTATCATCCTTATACACTATCGTGTATCTGTTACCCAGCAGCATAACTGTCTACGATGTGAATAGCATAGCATTCCTTTACTCGGAATTCACTTTTCCACAGGATAGGGGATAAGTGTCTCTTTTTTACCACTGGTGCCCTGACTAGTCAGGTAAATGGGGTACTCTTGTCCCAATTTTAATGGATCCAATAGAGCGGTGTAGGGTATAGATGGATACCCCAAAATAGAGGCATACAAGCGCTGCTCCAGGTGCAAAGAGTTTTACTCCAAGTGGTGACACACAACGCGTTTCGGGACTTGCCCTTTATAATACACACTTGATAAAGGGCAAGTCCCGAAATGCGTTGTATGTCACCACTTGGAATAAAACTCATTGCACCTGGACCAGCGCTTGTATACCTTTATTTTGGGGTATCCATCTATACCCTACACTGCTCTATTGGATCTTCCTTCGTGTTATCATCGTTACCTGCCTGAGGTCCACCAACACATTGGAATTATTCCTTCATGCCATTTAAGTAGTTGTGGGCTCATCACAACTCACCAAGGTGAGCATATACTCAACCTACTGTTTTACATTTACTGTATCCCACAGTATTACGCTATTAGTGCTTGGCGCTGTTTGCTCTTTTCCTTTCTTTCTCGGTACCAATTTTAATGGAGACATGGTTGTGTGTAAGCATTTCTCTTCTACTCTGAGTTTATGGTGTTCAGGAAGATAGCCATGCACTGTACTCCACTTTCTATGTCAGCCAGTCCCTCCATAATTCCAATCAAATAGCGGTCATAGGACCCCCATTCTTGTGTTCAATGGGGATTCTACTGAGATAGGGGATAAGTGTGTGATCCCTGCTAATCCCTTCACTGGTGCCTTAACTGGTCAGGAAAATGGGGACTTCTTGGCCCAATTCTACTGGAGTCATGGTTGTGTATGAACCTTGCTCTTCCACTCTGCGTCTACGGGACTGACAATTCATTAAATGTGAAGCAGTGTGAGTATCACACAGAAAAAGCTGACCCAATGCGCTCCTTTTCTGTACCGTCAAATTGGTATACACTAAGGTCCAATGATCCAGTCATAGTAATTATCGAAAAGTCCATTTATTGGAATATAAAGTAAACAAACAACCAAAAAAGAAAAAAAAAAACAAAAACAAAGTACCAGGCAGTAATGCGTTTCAGAGCTGGTTGCTCTTTCATCAGACTCTACTGGTGTACACAGGACACCCATTCTCATTCATAAGCGTCCCTGGTGATCTTACCACTGGGATCCCAACTGATCAGGAGAATGGGGAACCTTTGCCCCCCATTTAAATGGAACAATGGTTGTGTATGAACATTGCTCTTCCACTCTACAGGACTGATGAAGATACACTGTATTCTACTTTCTTTGTCAGCCAGTCCCCCATTGCTTCATTAAAATGGAGGACATGAGACCCCCGTTTTCGTGATCAGTCGGTATCCCAGCAATTGGACCTGTGGATAGGTGATGAGATGTTATTGACCTTTAATATTGTAAGAAAGAAAAGAACATATTTCTTTAGCATTTCTATTCTTACATTTCATTTCAAATATTGTTCAGACAAAATTTATATTAGCTTCCCCTACAAAAAGTATGCATAGCTGGCTTGGCATTATGCACGGTTACTTCAATGGGGAGAGGGGAAAAGCCACATTCAGATACCTCTGATAGTAGCTTATTCCCTGAAAGTATCGGGCCTGTTGAAATTCAACCTGCCCAATCGCTTAATACCCAAACATCTATTATTGGGAGATCTTTTGTAGGTCCCTTATTCCGAACAACAGAAATTCTTCTGTTTTTATGATGTCCTATGTATTAATTTGGTTGGGGTCATGGCTAGGCAGCTGTGTCAACTTGTGTATTCTATAATCTCCTATCTTGTCTAGTCTGCTTCTTGTAGTTCAGATTTGCTCTTGTGGTTTATTCTAGTCTAGTCCATGTTTGTGAGCCTTGTAGTTCTTGTTAGTAGTTGGTTTTCTTGTACCTGGGTCCTAGTACTACACTTTCTTCTTTTAGGGTTAGCATTGCAGATTAGGATTAGGGTTTACATTATTACTCTAGGTATATTGAGAGTCAGTGATGCCTGGATTTAGGCCAGTGTTCAGAATTAGATATAGATATAGGGGAAGATTCAGGAGAGTAACTATAGTTAGGGTCAATTGCCATCTGTTCATTTATTTTTAATTATCATACTATAATGTGCAAAATTTTTAGGCATGACAGTGGTAAAATGCTGCAAAGTAAGAATGTTTTCAATAATAGAAGGGTTAATAGTTTATTTTTGTCAATTAACAAAATTAAATGAAAAAAGAAAAATGTAAATCCCATTAATATTTGGTGTGATCCTTTGCCCTTTGGAGGAGGATTCCTGGATGTGATGATCCGGCCCCCACAGATATAGCCCTGATCTCATCATCATCCAGTCTGTCTGGGATTACACGAAGAGACAGAAGGATTGGAGCAAGCCTACATCCACAGAAGATCTGTGCTTAGTTCTCCAAGATGGCGGGAACAACCTCCCTGCCGAGTTCCTTCAAAAATTGTGTAAGTGTGCCGAGAAGAATTGATGGAAGGCAAAGGGCAAAGGTCACGCCAAATACTGATATTAGGCTTTTCAGGACTGGTGGTAGGTCCTCTTTAATAGGATTTTTCATGACTAATGTCAGATTAGTGGGGTCTGATTCCTATCACCCTCATCAATAAGCTGTTTGAAAGGGATGTGGCGGTGGGGCAGGACTCTTCATTGTTTACAAGGCACAGAGCCATATATTTCATAAAGTCTGTGCATGGTACTGCGGCTCCAAAAATAGTAACGGAGGCACTGATTCACAAGGAGAACAACAGTAGAGATGAGAGAATCTTACAAGCATCTTCTTGACCCGGAAATGCTATCGTTATACTCTCTGGTCTCCTCAGACCCCATAGTATAATAAAAGGAGGCCCATGGAGGTTGATTAAAAAAACAAACTGTTATACTCACCTTGTCTTACCTCTCCTAGGTGTCCGGCGGTCCCTTGTTGTCCTGTGTAGTGCTCTTCTGGCCTATGGCTGACAGCATGTGCACTGGGGTTACTGCTTAGGCTCAATCCTTGAGGAGACTCTTGAGTATAATAGTGTTTTGTGGGTGGCAAAGCCCAAAAGTTTTGGGTTCAAATCAAACTCAAAACTTTTGGAAAATTTGGATTGAATCCAGATTTATCCTAATCATTTTGCTCATCCCTAGGAAATACTGTTTGATTCAGGTGACCCTAACCTATCTATCTGCAGGACTGGGTTGATATGCAGAATTCTGGTGACAGACTTCCTTTGTGTTAGGAGAACCTAAACCATGGAAACAGTAGAGAGTTCTACTTAGAAAATGTAATTAGAGATGAGCGAATTGAAGCTGACGTAGTGGAATTCGATCCGAATTTCAGGAAATATTCGATTCGCATCGAATCTGGATTTCCTCACGCTTCGTGGTAACGAATCATATTTTGTTCAAAATGGCTGCTGCATATGTTAGTACATGGGGCAAGGAACTCTGGGAACACGGGATCACCCACAATGCCATGCATGCAGTCAATCAGCAGCCAGCCCTGTGATGTCACAGCCCTTTTTAACCCCTTTGCAAGCGCTCACGGCATGTTTGATCGTTGCATGCAAGGTGTTAAAACCCTCGATAGGTTATGGAGCAGGGTGTTAGCTGTAACTGACAGCTAACACCCTGCTCCATAACCGATCGGGAGGTTTTAACACCTTGGATGTGGCGGTCAAACATGACCGCCGCATCCAAGGGGTTCTGCCATTTTGCCGCTCATCCTGGCTCTCTGCAGACAGGAAATAGCTGTTTATTCACCGCGATTTAATTCAGATTGACTAGAGTGGTATCGGAAAATTTGGTGAAGTTACTGAATGGAATTTTTGGAAACTTTGCTCATCTCTAATTGTAATCTGAAAGTTACTAACCCAAAGAGGACATAACATTTCAATCCACAGTCATGGGAGGTCTATAAGAGATGACATTGATGGGATAACTACAGACCAGCCATGTAGACTTGTTACACTTAGGTGTCGGTGACCTCCACAGTAACCATCCAAGATTTAGATTTTTTAAAGATAAGGTCGGGAACCCAAGAATAATGTTATGAATTAGCCCCAAGCCCAGAACTTTGCAGCAAGAAAGGACATCTAAGAAATGCTGACAGTATGACAGGTTGCCAGTATGTATCTGGTTAAAGTGTTCAGGAAAGTCAGTGGGGAAAGAAATCTAGTCGGCTCATACGTTCTAAATTCGTAGATGCACCACACAAAACATAACAGATCTTATAAATAATTGAAATGGTCAGAGAGAGATGTACTAAGCTCAGACAGCAAAGCTCTTTCCTTTAATTTGGTATGTAACCCTGCTGTGCTACTTCAGGCATATAGAGCTCGTTCAGCACTCAAGCATCTTCTTGATCTCTGGATTCTGCAAATAACATATTTTCTGTTATTCTAAGCTCGCAACATATTTTCATCTCTACAGCCATGAAATCCAATATGTCATTGTTTAAGAAAAATGTAATTCATGTTTTGTTTTCTTATGTACCAGGAGAAAATATCATTTGTCGTTGACATTTTTATAACAATGATTTGTTTTTTTATTTGAATGTATGTAATGCTTTAGTATGATGTATTGTACACTGTAGGGTATGGCAGAAGTGGTTCTCTTGCCTTATATTTGCATAACACTCTTTTCAACCGGTAACATGTATTTAAAGGGATTCTATAATTAAAAAATCAATTTTTAACTAACAGCACGTCAGAATAGCCTTTAGAAAGGCTATTCTTCGTCTACCTTTATTTTTGAGGTCCATGTCGTCGTTTTTGTCGTTTTGTCGTTCGTCGTTTTTTTCGTTATGCAAATTAGTCTTCAGAAAGCACAGGGGGCGTTCCCCCTGGGCTCAAAGCACTGGCTCATCATAGGTTTCCAGCACCGCCTCTCTCTTCTGCTCCTGACGCGTCTCCTCCTCTTCACTCCTCTTCTTACACGAGACCACCGCAAAATGGCCGACGGAACAGCCTACTGCACATGTCTCGTCACCATTTTGCGGTGGTCTTTTACACGAGACATATGCAGTAGTCTGTTCCTGCGGCAATTTTGTGGTGGTCTCGTGTAAGAAGGGGAGTGAAGAGGAGGAGACGTGTCAGGAGCAGAAGAGAGAGGCGGTGCTGGAAACCTATGACAAGCCAGTTCTTTGAGCACAGAGGGAACACTGAAGACTAATTTATATAATGAAGAAAGAAGACAAAACTCAAAGATGGCGGAGCGGACATGAAAAATAAAGGTAGGAGAAGAATAGTCTTTTTAAAGGCTATTCCGATGTGCTGTTAGATAAAAATTGATTTTTTTTTTTTGAATGATAGAATCCCTTTAAGGTAACACTGAAGGCAGAAAATTTGCAAAAATATTTAAAAAAAATACTATAATATAAATATAATATAATATAATAATTTAATATAAACATATAAAGAGATATTTATCTTTATGTACCTTAGAACCTCAGCTATTCCCCCTTCCTCTCCTTACAAAAATAATTTTAAAAAAACCCAAAAGAATAAACAAATCTTCATCCCTTTGTGTCCCTTCCCCTATGCCACTTCTGTAATAGGATAAGAATATTGTTAAATGGGTTTTCCAGGCAGACAATTCACAAAAATAATGAAATTAATAATACCATGTAAATATATAAAGAAATGCTTATATTTATGTGCCCCAGCACCCCAGTTATGACCCCTCATTCTCTTCCTTGGCCATAACCCCTCCTCCTCCCCACACAAATAATAAAAAAATCAAAACATATGAATATATAAAAAAAATCCTCACCTCTATATGTCCCAGATGTACAGTGCTGGCCAAAAGTATTGGCACCCCTGCAATTCTGTCAGATAATACTCAATTTCTTCCAGAAAATGATTGCAATCACAAATGCTTTGGTAATAATATCTTCATTTATTTTGCTTGCAATGAAAAAACACAAAAGAGAATGAAAAAAAAGTCAAATCATTGATCATTTTACACAAAACTCCAAAAATGGGCCGGACAAAAGTATTGGCACCCTCAGCCTAATACTTGGTAGCACAACCTTTAGACAAAATAACTGCGAACAACCGCTTCCGGTAACCATCAATGAGTTTCTTACAATGCTCTGCTGGAATTTTAGACCATTCTTCTTTGGCAAATTTCTCCAGGTCCCTTAGATTTGAAGGGTGCCTTCTCCAAACTGCCATTTTGAGATCTCTCCGCAGGTGTTCTATGGGATTCCGGTCTGGACTCATTGCTGGCCACTTTAGAAGTCTCCAGTGCTTTCTCTCAAACCATTTTCTAGTGCTTTTTGAAGTGTGTTTTGGATCATTGTCCTGCTGGAAGACCCATGACCTCTGAGGGAGACCCAGCTTTCTCACACTGGGCCCTACATTATGCTGCAAAATTTGTTGGTAGTCTTCAAACTTCATAATGCCATGCACACGGTCAAGCAGTCCAGTGCCAGAGGCAGCAAAGCAACCCCAAAACATCAGGGAACCTCCGCCATGTTTGACTGTAGGGACCGTGTTCTTTTCTTTGAAGGCCTCTTTTTTTTCCCTGTAAAATCTATGTTGATGCCTTTTCCCAAAAAGCTCTACTTTTGTCTCATCTGACCAGAGAACATTCTTCCAAAAAGTTTTTGGCTTTCTCAGGTAACTTTTGGCAAACTCCAGCCTGGCTTTTTTATGTCTCTGGGTCAGAAGTGGGGTCTTCCTGGGTATCATACCATAGAGTCCCTTTTCATTCAGACGCCGACGGATAGTACGGGTTGACACTGTTGTACCCTCGGACTGCAGGGCAGCTAGAACTTCTTTGGATGTTAGTCGAGGTTCTTTAGCCACCATCCGCACAATCTTTTGTTGAAATCTCTCGTCAATTTTTATTTTCCGTCCACATCTAGGGAGGTTAGCCACAGTGCCATGGGCTTTAAACTTCTTGATGACACTGCGCACGGTAGACACAGGAACATTCAGGTCTTTGGAGATGGACTTGTAGCCTTGAGATTGCTCATGCTTCCTCACAATTTTGCTTCTCAAGTCCTCAGACAGTTCTTTGGTCTTCTTTCTTTTCTCCATGCTCAATGTGGTACACACAAGGACACAGGACAGAGGTTGAGTCAACTTTAATCCATTTCAACTGGCTGCAAGTGTGATTTAGTTATTGCCACCACCTGTTATGTGCCACAGGTAAGTAACAGGTGCTGTTAATTACACAAATTAGAGAAGCATCACATGATTTTTCAAAGGGTGCCAATACTTTTGTCCACCCCCTTTTTTATGCTTGGTGTGGAATTATATCCAATTTGGCTTTTTGACAATTCTTTTTGTGGTTTTCCATTGAAGACAAATTAAATGAAGATATTATTACCAAAGCATTTGTGATTGCAATCATTTTCTGGAAGAAATTGAGTATTATCTGACAGAATTGCAGGGGTGCCAATACTTTTGGCCAGCACTGTATCTATATGTTCTCATTTACTTTTAGCATTAATTTCTATGCTGTCACTCATTTACTTCCAGTATATAAAAATCAGTCCATGGTCATGTGATGGACCGTCCATGGTCATGTGATGGACACACAGGTGCACAGTGCCGATTACAGCATTACAGTGCTGTGGCTGTAAGTGTAACGAGCTGTGCACCTGTGTGTCCATCACATGACCGTGGACTGATTTTTATCCACTGAAAGTAAAGAAAGGATAAGAGCAAGCAGAGCTCTAGAACACCATGAGGAGTTGATATATAAATTATATCAGAACTTTTCATTATACAAACAGTAATGTTTATTTTCTTAAACTGGACAACCCCTTTAAGGACTCAAACTTTTCATAAAATAAATTGAATACAATATCACAAATGCTTGCCAAACTCCTGTTGGAGATGCGGGAAGGATAGACGCACCATGGCAGATCTTTGGTGGTACTGCCCAAAGATTGCTTTATTCTGGGACCACATAATAAAGGAAATATCCCGGGTTTGCTCTCTGAGTGTCTTCCCCTAGTGTACTCCTGCTCTCGAAACCCCACCCATCCTTCACCCCCGGCAAACATAGTCTTTGCTTATTTTGGCAGTGAAACTACTGATTCCTTCTTATTGGAACCAAATGGAGACCCCCAGCATTCATCGTTGGAGGGCTAAGGTATCTGAGATTTGTCACTTACAGGAACTAGTCCACTGGGAACAGAAAACTAGGAGCTCCTTCCTAAAAACTTGGACTCCTTGGAAAATGTATGTATCTTCCTTACCCTAATAGAACACCCCCTGTTACTATATAAACAATTCTTAAACTGTTATATTTGCATGACTTTATACCTTGCTACCCAAAGTATGGAATCCTGCAATCTCTCCTTCCCTAGTATATGCACATTCTTTCGCCTTATATCGATTATACCTTGTTCTCTCCCCGCACACTCTCCTTACCTACAAACCCTTCCCATTATCAGTTTCTATCATTTTCTTCTATCAGTTTTTACACTGCTTATTATGGTTGGCATCCTAAATACTCAATTGTATGTACTGTATCATTGTTCACGTGTACTGTAGAGCCGACCACATCGGCTTATTTCTGCATATGTCATTTCTCTCGTTCTGTTGAGCTCCTGTGTTACCTATTTTCTTATAATTCAATCAAAAAGAGATTGAAAACAATATAAAAAAACTCTTGTTAGGTTGCAACTCATGCAGCAAACACTGGGTGGCCACATATAGGCATAAAGTTTGCTGCAACTGTTTATTTATCTGAACTGGACATGTTTGGTCAAGAAGAAAGGTAAGGAAGTGTAAAGGGATAAAGGCCAACCTTAGGAGGCTGACTATTAATGGCCATATAGTTTGTCCCTAACTAAGACAGGTTAGTAACCCATGTTTAGTGATGTATATTCTGTGTTAGGCTCCTTGTACTGTTTTATTGATGTAAAATGTTGCTATCATCTCTAGTGGGTACAAGTGGAGAGGTGGAACTGTGTTTGCGGCTAGGTGTGCTACCATGGGCACGTCCTGCGGTATGAACCTGCACAGGCTGTGTCATAATGTTTAGGTTATGTTGAGGTGAGGACTAGCTATATAAGGAAAGTTCTCACACCTTTTTTTGGAGTTCACCAGTTTGGTCACATGTCACTTCTGCCAAGTCTCTGCTGGAAAGTAGTCTACCAAGTCATGAAGCTCCAGGGGTCTGAGTCTGTGAGTGTGAGTGGGACCATCACCTTTAAGAACAGATTGTTGCCCATCGCCTCGAGTAAACTCCAGGTAGTTGAAGTTGCTGTTTTGGAGTACTGTAATGTGTTGCATGTCAAACTTTGACACCCCCTTTGCCTTCTTGATTTTAGAAATCACTAACTATAGGCAAATATACGTCCCATGATGCCTGCTTTAGACATTAGAAAGCAGTGGAGCCAGATCACATCTAGAATATAGTTATATAATATCTAGAATATCTAGTTATATAAATCAGTTGTAAGCAGCAAGTTGGAGAACCACAGATGCAGGTCAATGGCCCAGGAGAGACTACAGATGGTTCCCTATGCAGCAGCATGCATATCACGGGCAGGGTATAGACTCCAGCCTTTAGTAGAAAAAGGAAGAGAAGATTGGTTGGAAATTGGTTGGACATTGCCTTCATTAGAGACGAGCGAACTTCCCAATATTCATTCCAAGTTCAGATGGCTCAGGTCCCAGATTCGGCTTCAACAAGTTCAGTATGACCATCATAATGACCAGGGCCTGTTTTAAACAAAGTGGGGCCCTGGGCAAAATTAAAAGTGGGGCCCCAAATGCTGATATGCAAACAACACCATCGTCTTGCAGTGGCAACTCTTACAATAACGCCTCCTTTCTGCCAACAAAAAGGTAATAACAAGCCCCATTTTACCACACACAATTCAAATGAGCACCTTTGTACCACCTAATAGATTTTTGCACCCAGTCATCAGTTATTATAGCGCCTCCTTATAAATAATAGTCCCTGCTTATAAATAATAAACAACTTTATCAGTAATAGCTCCCTTATAAATGATAAATCTATCTGGTGTTACTGAGTATGTTCCCAGTATAGTCAGCCCCTATAGTACTGTGCAGGCCCCAATAACTCCATGGCCGGTTCATGCACAGGACTGTATGGGGAATGACATGGCCATGGAGCACTACACATATGTGCAAGATTATAGTGAGGGAGCTGTGATGCAGACATAGCACACAGGGCTGCCAGCAGGAATTTTGAGCCCCACCCCCACAGTATAATTCTCCACATGGTATATAATGCTCCACGGTATAAAATGCTCCCCTGAGCCCTCCACAGTTTCCCCACATGGTATATAATGCTCCACAGTGGACCCACACAGTATAAAATGCTCCCCTGAGCCCCCTATAGTGGCCCCACATGGTATATAAGGCTCCACACAGCATACTACCTCTTAGTGGCCTCAGACAGCACAATATGCTCCCCAGCAGCCCCACACAATTTAATATGCTCCATACAGTATAATATGCACCCCCCAGTGTCCCCTCCAGTATAATGCTCCACAGTGGCCTAACATAGTATAACATGCTCAACAATGGCCTCCACACAGTATAATATACTGCCCAGAGGGGTTCCCCCAGTATAATGCTCCACAGTGGTCCCCCAGAGTATAATATGCTCCCCACAGACCCCCCCAGTACAATGGCCCCACAGAGTATAATATGCTCCCAAGAAGCCCCTCACAATATAATAAACTCCACAGTGGCCCCACACAGTATAACAGGCTCCCCACACTGCCCCTTCCCCCCAGTATAAAGCTCCACAGTGGCCCATAGTATAATATGCTCCCCAGAGGGCCCCCGCTAGTATAATGCTCCACAGTGGCCCCCCAATATTTTGCTCCACAGTGGCACCACACAATATATTATGCTCCCCAGTGTCTCCACCAGTATAATGCTCCACAGTAGGCCCCACACAGTATAATATACTCCACAGAGGGCCCCCTAGTATAATACTCCTTAGTTCCCCTCCAAATAATGCCCCACAGTGGAGCCATGCAATATAATATGCTCTGCAGATGGTCCCCCCAGAATAATGCTCCACAGTGACCCCACACAGTATAACATGCTCCAGAATGGCCTCCACACAGTATAATATACTGCCCAGAGAGGTTCCCCCAGTATAATGCTCCACAGTGGCCCAAAACAGAATAATATGCTCTCCAGAGGCCCCCCCACAGTATAATGCTCCACGGTGGTCACACACAGTATAATATGGTATCCAGAAGGCTCCCTCCCCAGTATAATGCTCCACAGGGGCCCCACATAGTATAATATGATCTCCAGAGGGGCCCCCCAGTATAATGCTCCAGAGTGGCCCCAGAGAATATAACATGCTCTCCAGAGTCCCCCCACATTATAATGCTCCACAGAGACCCCATACAGTATAATATGATATCCAGAGGGGCCCCCCCCAGTTAAATGCTCCACAGTGGCCCCACATAGTATAATATGCTATCCAGAGGGCCCCCTCCCCAGTATAATGCTCCACAGGAGCCCCACATAGTATAATATGCTATCCAGAGGGGGCCCCCCAGTATAATGCTCCACAGGGGCCCCACGCAGTATAACATGCTATCCAGAGGGACCTCCCCCAGTATAATGCTCCACAGTGGCCCTACAGACTTCCTTAGTGCTAGTATTATATTATACTCTGGGGTCACTTCAGACCCCAGAGTATAATTATCGAAGGCCCAGGGGGAGGTAAGGGAAAATAACAAACAGTTATATTCACCTTGCCTTACCTCTCCTGGGCCTCCTTGCACTGCTCCGCTATTCCCACCGGCATCGGCTTCCTCTTCTCTGCGGCTAACGTCACCGCAGAAGCCTGTGATTGGGCCTCAGCGGTTAAGTGCGGCTCACCCCATGTAATCACTGAGGCCAAAGCCTGGCCTCAGCGGTGATGTATGGAACGCCAAAAGATGACATTAGGCGCAAGGACAGGTGAGTAAAAATGTTTGTTATTTTTACTCTCCTCGGAAAGGGGCCCTGCGGCACACGACGCTGGGTTCCTTTCTGTCATCGATATGGCCGGGCCCCCCCTAACGCTGGCCCTGATACTGACTCACAAAACACCTGTCTCTTTTTTATTTTTCCTGTGCAATATATATATATGGGAGCGCCCATCTTAGTTCACCCAAGACGAATTTGTTTGGTTTTGTTTAAAAAATGAACAATTTGGAATATTCGGGTTGAACCCGGATTGTAACAAATCGATTTGCCCATTTCTACTCTACTAAAAAAATGAAACAGACTGGAGGAAAGTCAGAGACAACAGCAGAATACAGAGAGAGAGCTGTGCAAATTTCAAGTTATTACTCAGAAATCTAAGACTTGCAAAGTTTCAGAATCACGGAGGAACACTCATGGCTTAATAATGTAGAAATGAAGAAGTTTCAGCAATGCTTGACTAATACGACATGTGGCACGGTAATAGTCAAACATTTTATGTGATCAGGTCAAATGAAAGTCAGAATAACTTTAGAAAAACAGTTTAAGTTTAATATTTTAGTTAAATATCCTGTCTCGGTTCTCGATGTCAGGGATGTTTTTATCGAGCCATGTCGGAATATTTCTTTAATGATTTTTGTAAGGTTTAAGAAGAGAATAATAATATTCTTCTGACATGTATTATTATTATTATTGTTTATTTATATAGCACCATTAATTCCATGGTGCATTACATTTGAGGATTTACATACGGTACACAAGATGCACAAAACAGATAATACTAACAGTGACCAAATGGTACAGTGGGATAGAGGGCCCTGTCCACAAGGGCTTACAATCTATGAGGGAAGAGGGATAGAGACAGAAGGTGGGGATAGAGGCTGCTCAGGTGGTGGTGTGGTGACAGTAGTGTTATTGGAGGTTGTAGGCCTTCCTGAATAGGTGAGTCTTCAGGGCCTTCTTGAAGCTTGTGACTGTGGGGGTCAGTCTTATGTGTCTTGATAATGAGTTCCAGAGTATGGGGGATGCACGGGAGAAGTCTTGGAGACGATTGTGTGAAGAGCGGATAAGAGCAGAGCGGAGTAGGAGGTCTTTGGAGGATCGGAGGTTATGTGCGGGCAGGGAGCGGGAGATTAGGTCGGAGATATATGGAGGGGACAGGTTGTGGAGGGTTTTGTATGTCAACATTAGTAATTTGAACTCTATTTGCTGGGCAATGGGTAGCCAGTGGAGGGATTGGCAGAGGGGGGCAGCCGATGAAGAACGGGGGGAGAGGTGTATTAG
Organism: Leptodactylus fallax; assembly: GCA_947044405.1. Classification (NCBI taxonomy): domain Eukaryota; kingdom Metazoa; phylum Chordata; class Amphibia; order Anura; family Leptodactylidae; genus Leptodactylus; species Leptodactylus fallax. The sequence goes on from CAMRHE010000634.1 coordinate 106,000, forward strand.
GCGAGCAGCACAGTTTAAGGTGGACTGGAGGGGGGTGAGGGTGTTAGCTGGGAGGCCATGGAGAAGGGTGTTACAGTAGTCTAGGCGGGAGATTATGAGGGTGTGGAATAGCATATTTGTAGTTTCAGGGGTGAGGAAGCAGCGGATTCGATGGATGTTCTTGAGTTGGAGGCGGCAGGAGGTGTTGAGGGTTTGAATATGCGGCTTGAAGGATAAGTCAGAGTCTAAGGTTATCCCAAGGCAGCGGGCTTGTGGGACTGGGGTGAGAGTGGTTCCATTAATTTTGACAGATGGGTCAGGTATGGGGGTCGTGCGTGGAGCGGTGAAGATTATGAACTCTGTTTTCTCCATGTTGAGTTTGAGAAAGCGGGAGGAGAGAAAAGAGGATACGGCTGCTAGACATTCTGGGACTCTGGACAACAGAGAAGTAATGTCTGGTCCAAAGAGATATATTTGGGTGTTGTCAGCATAGCAATGGTAATGGAAACCATGGGATTCTAAGAGTTGGCCAAGGACAAGGGTGTAGATTGAGAACAGGAGGGGTCCCAGGACGGAGCCTTGGGGGACACCTACAGAAAGAGGGCGTGGCGGGGAGATGGTGTGTGAGTGGGAGACGCTGAATGTGCGGTTGGTGAGGTATGAGGAGATCCAGGAAAGGGCCAGGTCTGAGATGCCAAGGGATGAAAGAGTTTCTAGCAGGAGGGAATGGTCGACTGTGTCAAAGGCAGAGGAGAGGAGGAGGAGGACAGAGTAGTGACGCTTGGCTTTGGCAGTTAGAAGGTCATTAGTGACCTTGGTTAGGGCAGTTTCTGTGGAGTGATGGGGTCTGAAACATGACTGTAGTCTGTCAAAGAGCATATTGGATGAGAGATAAGAGGACAGTTTGGAGTGGATGTGTTGTTCCAGCAATTTTGAGGCATACGGGAGCAGTGAGATGGGGCGATAGTTGGCTGGAGAGGACGGGTCCAGGGAGGGTTTCTTAAGTTTAGGTGTGACGGTAGCATGTTTGAGGGCAGAAGGGAAGGATCCATTGGTTAGGGATAGGTTGAAGAGATGGGTTAGGGCGGGAGTAATGTCTTCAGAGAGTTTGGGGATGAGATGTGACTGGATTGGGTTGAGTGCACAGGAGGTGAGGTGGGATTTAGAGATTAGGGTGGAGAGCTTTTCATCAGTGATGGTGGAGAAACAGGTTAAAGATGAAGAGCACCGAGCAGTTAGATAGAGTGGTTGTCGGGGGTGTAGGGTGAGACTGTCTCTGATGGTGTCAATTTTGCTTTTGAAATAAGAGGCAAAGTCATCAGCTGTGATAAGTGATGTTGGAGGGGGCACAGGAGGACGGAGAAGGGAGTTGAAGGTAGTGAATAGCTGTTTGGAGTTGCAGGTAGGGCAGATATTAGTGTGGTGAAGTAGACCTGCTTTGCGGAGGTGAGTGCGTTCTTGAATGTGAGAACTGCCTCTTTATACCTAAGGAAGTCCTCCTGGGAGTGTTTTTTCTTCCAGAGGTGTTCTGAAACCCGTGAGGCACATCTCACTTTTTTAGTCAGGTCAGTGTGCCAGGGTTGCCCATTGATTGGCCGGGTTCTTCTGTTAGTGAGAGGGGCCACAGAGTCAAGGGCTGAAGTAATAGTGGTATTGTAGAATTCAGCGGCGGTATCTGCATCCTGGAGTGAGGTTATGTTAGCGAGAGGTAGGAGAGAGTCTGAGAGCGTGCGGATGTCAAGGCGATTAAGGTTCCTGCGGGGACATGTTGGTTTAGGGGTTGGGGCATCTATTACAGAGGAGAGGGCAGAGAATGTCAGCAGGTTGTGCTCAGAGAGCATGGACAGAGAGTTAGAGAGATTGACTAGAGGGCAGAGGCGGGTGAATATGAGGTCGAGCGTGTGCCCCTTTGTGTGGGTGGCAGAGGAGGACCATTGAGAGAGACCAAAGGATGTAGTGAGTGACAGGAGACTGGAAGCGGGGGGGTGGTTTGTGTTAATGGGGATGTTGAAATCACCCATGATGATGGTGGGGGTGTCAGTGGATAGGAAGTGCATTAGCCAAGTGGTCGATAAAGGCAGCAGTGGGTCCTGGCGGTCAATATAAGACGGCCAGTTGGAGGTTGGAGGGCGACTAAATGCGAATAGAGTGCACTTCAAAGGAGGGGAGGGTGAGAGAAGGTGTTGGTTGGATTGGGGCAAAGGAGCAATCGTCAGACAGGAGTATGCCTATGCCACCGCCAGGTTTATTGTTGGGACGGGGAGTGTGTGAGAATTGCAGACCTCCATAGGAGAGAGCAGCAGGGGAGATGGTGTCTGAGGGTGTTTTCCACGTTTCTGTGATACCAAGAAATGATAATTTATGAGAAATTAAGAGGTCATGGATGTAGTCAAGTTTGTTGCGTACAGAGCGAGCATTCCATAGTGCACCGGGGAGTGTGTGGGGAGGGGCAGGAGCGGGTAAGGTAGGTGTAAGATTTAGGGGGTTCCGTGTGCTGATGCCGTTTGTGCAGAAAGATTATTTCCATGACCCCCATCTATATTTAAAAATGCGTACAAAATCCTGCAATTTTTCACTCTGGCCACTAAGCCTAATAATAGAGTGAAACTTGACAATTCTGTAAAGCTTTTATCTTTGCAGCAGCAGTCATCTCATTTAAATCACAAACAAGACAGTATTACAATAGAAGATAACACCTCTACAAATAACACCTATAGTGACAATAGATGATTGCACCTAGAAGCTTTCCCATAGACCTCAATGAGTCAGCTCCAGTCTATGGTTGCCTATGGACATTAATATGTTGTAAAGCATATCTCTAAATGCTGTTAACAGAAATTCATAATTCAGTAAAATATATGGACTAATTTATGTGGCAGGTAGCAAGACTGCTGTAGCCAGGGTGAGAAACCTTGTGGTGACATTAAAACAATTGGGTAGATTTATGAAGATGATTTCAATGCCAGTCTTTATATTTCCTGTGCTGGGTGGGGGGTGCACGCCTCCTCATAAATCAGGTGCACCTTCCGCATGGCCGTGCGCCTGCACTGAAATCTACATGTCCGTGCCCTCAGCCAAATCTGTATCATTGACTATATGTTCTCCAAAAGGAGATGCTAAAACATAGATCTTATAAAAACTTGCAGATCATTTTATTGATATTATAAAATGACATTTTAATAATAATTTTCTACTTTCACATTTTTATTTTAAAAATAATTGTCTAAACATGTTTAAGACTTGATCTGTAACAATGATCTGAACAAACAAACAACATCTGTCAATGTGTGGAAATGTTTTCCATGGTTACAATTAAAACAGTAAGTCTCCTTACAAATCATATTAAAAGAACAGAGGAAAGAATCAGAAAAGTAGATAAGATATATATTTGCCCTCATAATTTGTTACTTTGCAACATTTTCTACTTGTTTCTACATCAATCCGTCTTGGAGAAATCCAACACAGAACAAAGGGGTAAATCTTCTGCTGATCAGCTTGAGACCTACTGAGGGGGCGGGGCTTAGACAAGGGGATGTTGAACTTTTTGTCCTATTGGAGCCAGGAGGAAGGTGTCTGCTCCAGCTAGTTGTCTTACAACCAGACATAAGGCTGTAAGAAGGAGGAGTAGGATACATGGTTGGTCACCTGTGGTAAACTGAGAAGAAGGAAATGATTGGATTAATGGAGAAAACGCTAGGATATTTTTAGTGTTCCTTGGGAATATGTTATCTCTTTTGGCCCCCTCCACATCTATATGGGTGATGCTGTAAGGAGATAAAATATACCTATGTTGCTAATCTTTGTGGGGATATAACCAACAAACGAAAGCTAAGTCACATCTAATACAGTAGTGTGCAAAAATTTTAGGTAGCTGTGGGAAAAAAAAAGCTATAAGGTAAGAATGCTTCTAAAAACAGAAGTGTTCATTGCTTCTATTTGTTAATTAACAAAATAAAGTGAAAGAAAAATAAGTAAATCCCATCAATATTTGGTGTGACCTTTGACCTTTGCGTTCCATCAGTTCTTCTCAGTACTTGTAGACAGTTTTTGAAGGAACTCGGCAGGGAGGTTGTTCCCGCCATCTTGGAGAACTAAGCACAGATCTTCTGTGGATGTAGGCTTGCTCCAATCCTTCTGTCTCTTTATGTCATCCCAGACAGACTGGAGGATGTTGAGAAATCGAAGAAGATTGACGCCGAGCCACTTGTTAGATGATGTCCTCACAATTGGACAAATCCAGACCAGTTGAACGGGACATGTGGATGATGTTGAGATCAAGGCTATATTTGTGATGGCCATATCATCACTTCCAGGACTCCTCCTCCAAAGAGCAAAGGTCACACCAAATATTGATGGGATTTAGATTTCACTTTTCTTCATTCACTTCATATTCTATATTTCAAAGCCGCCTTCTCTTCCATTTTGTTCTCGCATGTCTGCCTATGGCAGGTGTTCAAGTGTCCTATAAATCCCTAGCCCCTCCTTTTTACTTTGGAGCGATGGTTCTATTGGTTTCCTTATAGGACGCGAAGGACTGCTAGAGCCATCACTCAAGGGCAAAAGGGAGAGGTTAAGAAGAGTTTACAGCTGAAGGCAACACTTGACAGCCTGCCAGACACTTGGTTTCTAATTACCATGTCATTGAATATAAGTTACTTTTTCTCATCTATTCTTCCACCTACAAGTTTAACTTGCTTACTGTATCATCTCTGTCACAGATAACCAGTGCACAGGAAAACCATGGCATGATCGATAACGTGGTTTTTTTGTACGTTTTGAAGGCTATAACATTTTTGGGTTATTCAGATAACGTTTGCATCTTTTTTGTGATACAGAGAGTTTTATTGTTATCAATTTTTTTTTCTTTGCAGCTTTTTTTTTTGTTAATATTCAGATAAATGTTTGAAAAAAGGGAAGAAAAACATGTTTTTGACATTTTTTAGTTTGTTTTTTCAATAGCACAAATTGCTACTAAAAATTTAGTAAAAAATAGTTTTCCCTCTCCATAATGACATCCTTTTTATTTTTTTGTATTTTTATTCACTTTTTTTTTTTTTTAGCACATTTTACATTTTTTAAAAATTTCCATTATAAATGAGGCTGATAAATTTGGCATATTTACAGGAGGAATACAGCCTCTTAGCCTATAGTCACATGACCATGGTGCAAAATGGCCGTTTTGACCCAACGGGCCGCTGTTTTCATGGATCTCTCATACATTACAGTGTATGGAGGAATCCATGAAAATGGACAAAAGTAGAGCAAGACCTATATATTGACAGTCTGTGATAAAGGACCATTAAAATATCAGTCATGTGAATAGCCCCCATTCACTTACAGTGGAATTAATGTGGCCGTGTGTCACCATTACAAATCGTCCATCATATGGCTGTATAGTCGTGTGAGTATAGGCTTAGTATACTGCAGAGCTGATCTGGGTCTCCTAGGACCCAGCAGCTCCTGCAGATCCCAGTGTGCAGCAGATCACATCACCTTCGGGCCACAAATTGGCAACTTTAAGGCTTCCACTCCATCAGCTCCCTGCATTGCTCCCTGCTCTGGCTCAGCATCAGGCCGATTGAAGGCCCCGACGTCCAGCCGTCTGCCTCCTGATTCTGGGCCTGACAATCTGAAGATGTGGGACTCTGTGCTCCTTCCTGCCTGGAGCCTCCTTGTGACAAGCCTTCCAGCGCCTCTGCAACCTCTACACCACCACTGACAGTGAGTAAAAGACACCCCACTGCTCCTCCTGGCCTGTTCCCTGCAACTCCTCCTGTCTCCAGCCCACCATCTCCATCGGGCTCTCTGCAGCTATCCCCCACATCCCTCCTCTCTCTAAATTGTTAATTTCTGAAGTAACTGACACTTTTTGCTCTGAAATTTCTGCCTTGCGCAATGATCTACACTCCATTGCTGCTAGAATTGAATCCCTGGAGGATGATTATGACCATACTAGGGCGCATGTGGTGCAACTCCATGATACTACCTCTGCCCAGACCATGGCACTGCATGAAGTACAACGCCATTTGGAGGACATTAACAACAGAAGCAGGCGTAATAATATCCAGATTAAGGGTCTCCCGGGGGCTACTCATGATGAAGACCTCCATGCCACGCTTGAGGTGATATTCAACAACATTCTTCAGGAACCTCAATCCCACAAGATCAAACTAGACTGGGCTCACTGTGCCCTCCGCCCTAAGAACCTCTCCTCTACCCCACAGGATGTGATCTGCTGTGTCCATGATTTCACTGTAAAGGAGGCTATTATGGCTAAGGCTTGTCGACAGAAGGACTTGGACTTTGATGGTGCTAAATTGCAGCTTTACCAAGATGTCCCCTTTCTTACTGTTCAGAAAAGGTATCACCTCTGCCCCCTTTTGTAAATACTACGAGACTGGCAGATCCCATATTGCTGGGGCTTCCTGTTTGCCCTTATAGCCCATAAGGACGGACGTTCAGCCACTCTCCGCTCCTATCCGAATCTGTCCTCCTTTTGCAACCTGCTAGGAATCCCCACTCACTCTGGAATTGTTTGATTGGTACCTAGCTGTACCCCTCCCTCCGCCTCTACCTGTGTGGCAACAACAGTGCTCTAAGAGGTACCATCCCCGCTATCCAAGATCGTCTTCCCAAAAACAACGTCTAGAGGTCCCCGCTGACTGATCCTCATCATTCTTTTGGACTTCTGCACTCTTCAGAGATCTACCACATTAGTCCAAGTTGTGTTTTTGCCTTTTCTCCTCTTTTCATTCTAGGTCCACAGATATGCTTTAATCGTTGTTAATTTGAAGTTTGTGAAGTGTAGAATGGAAGAGCTCACTGGATTCTCACCCCGCGTTTCCTACTGAGTTTTCGTGAGGTCGGTTTCCATTGATACTCCATGCTCCTCGCGCGAACCATTGCCCTCCATATTTAGGGGTTGTTAGTGCTGCCTTTTTCTTACTTGTTCTGACGGTCTCTGACAATCGCCTGGCAGGAGTTTAGTTCTGCCCATGACTTGCTTGTCGGTATTTACATGTTCTACTTTTTTTAATGATAGTTCTTTTCTTTTCTTTTCTTCCCTCCCCCCTTCTCCCCATCACCCATGACCTGGAAACCCTACCATATCGTCCACATGCTGCCGGTGCCATTCAGCCCATATCTCTCTATATCACATATTTTGGACCTGTCCACTCATACTGGGTTTGTGGAAGGAGGCCAGGGCTATGACAGACACTCTTTTCCTCCAAAGGGTCCCATTAGATCAGATTACATACCTTTTGGGCCTCCCTCCTAGACACCTTGGGAAAAAAACATGAAGGCTTTTCTTCTATCTTTGCACAGCAGCAAAATCCCTTATAGCTAGGAACTGGAGGAGTGTGTCTTCCCCATCTGGACCTGACTTACTCGCTAGGATGAAAGATATTCGTAGTCTTGAGTACCTGACGGCAAGCCTCAACAACATTATGGAGGCGTTCCAATCTATCTGGTCGCACTGGGATACGTATTGCGCTCTACAAGGCTTCTAGGTCACCAGTTGGTTGTTCTCCTCCTCCCTCCCTTCCACCCCTCCTGTTCTTCCTTTTTTGTCTTTGTCTCCCACCTCTTTTTCTTTTTTTTCCGTTTTTGCCTTCTCATTACTGCATTACATTGTTCCTATGTTTTGCACTTTTGTGAGACGTGTGTACCTTGCACATTACTGTTTATTTTTTGCCTGTTATTTTATTTTTATTTTTTTTTTTAGGTAAAAATTTTAATAAAAATTACAGTTTATAAAAAAAGAAAGAAGACAGTACTATTAAAAATGTCACATGGATGGTAGGGGACCTTTAACATATTTTGCATTTGGGCCCAAGAACATGAAATTATTCTTCTCATAGCAACCAGATATTTTAAGTACAATATTAAGACATTTTGTTCAGTTGCTCTAGGTTACAATGCACTTTCTCCAAAAGTAACTCAAGAGCTGTTTTATTAAATGTCACATTGTTTCCTTGATCTCCAGGCAGGTTTTACACACCGAACATTTGCGAATGCCCAGTGCTTTCTAGCAGTTAGATTTCTTCGCCTTATTGAGCAAGTCACATTGGAGAGCCATTTTCCTGCACTAAAGCATACAAACTGATTAAATGTTAATACTGCTCTGATGTAACATTTGGAGTGTAATGCGTTCAGGAAAAAAAAAAAAAGTAACTGTAAGGTGACTACAAGTTGACAGAGGAAGTAAAAAGCCCTTTTTTTTCCCTTCCATTGAGTTCAAAAGTTCATTTTGCCCTTTGCTTGAACTTGCTGAAGGAATCCTCATTTATAATTTATGCGCAAATCTGTACAAAACATAAAAATCCAAACTTCAAGTCAACCTGATGTGTCTCCATGACAGCAGGAAATAAATAAGAGATGACAAAGTCCATGAAGATAATGTGCAAATAAACAAGACCCAATGGGGAGGTCGGCTATAAATATAGTGCGAGATGTAAAGAAATATGTTCGGAGGTTCAAAAATAAATTCCATAGAGGCGAGATTGTTGAGTCAGGAGGTCGATTAGAAATGGAAAACCTCAGCTGTGTTGTAAATAGATTTTAACAACTTTTTAATATGAAGTATCCATCAATTTTGCTAGGATGTGGGTCAACATGATTAAAACACAATGTAAAGTAACCACCAAGGGACACGGCATTATGCAAAGTGAATGTTAACCATTTAACCCCATTTTAATAAGCCCAGGGATGTTTGGCCTACAATGACAAACAATTTTTTTGTTAATTTGGTCTTCTGCATTTCAGGAGCCATAATTTTTTGCTGTTCACATGGACCTGGTTGTATAAGGCCAAGCTTTGTACAGAATTGTTCTATTTTTTGCACAGTTTTGGGGTACATATAAATTACCATCTAATTTCTATATTGTTTTGTGTTGAATATATTATATTAACATATACTAAATATTATATATATATATATATATATATATATATATACAGTCATATGAAAAAGTTTGGGCACCCCTATTAATCTTAATCATTTTTAGTTCTAAATATTTGGGTGTTTGCAACAGCCATTTCAATTTGATATATCTAATAACTGATGGACACAGTAATATTTCAGGATTGAAATGAGGTTTATTGTACTAACAGAAAATGTGCAATATGCATTAAACCAAAATTTGACCGGTGCAAAAGTATGGGCACCTCAACAGAAAAGTGACATTAATATTTAGTAGATCCTCCTTTTGCAAAAATAACAGCCTCTAGTCGCTTCCTGTAGCTTTTAATCAGTTCCTGGATCCTGGATGAAGGTATTTTTGACCATTCCTCTTTACAAAACAATTCCAGTTCAGTTAAGTTTGATGGTCGCCGAGCATGGACAGCCCGCTTCAAATTATCCCACAGATGTTCAATGATATTCAGGTCTGGGGACTGGGATGGCCATTCCAGAACATTGTAATTGTTCCTCTGCATGAATGCCTGAGTAGATTTGGAGCTGTGTTTTGGATCATTGTCTTGCTGAAATATCCATCCCCGGCATAACTTCAAATTCATCACTGATTCTTGTACATTATTCTCAAGAATCTGCTGATACTGAGTTGAATCCATGCGACCCTCAACTTTAACAAGATTCCCGATGCCGGCATTGGCCACACAGCCCCAAAGCATGATGGAACGAGTAATTCTAAATGGCTATGCATCAAACTGGAAGAAAACTGGAAGAAAGTAAAAAGCGGGGTGCCACAGGGCTCTGTCCTGGGCCCAGTACTTTTTAATATTTTTTATAAATGATCTGGATGATGGGATTAGTCTGGAACTAATAAAATTTGCAGATGATACAAAGATAGGAGGAATAGCCAACACTATAGAGGAGAGAGAGTGCATCCAAAAGGACTTAGACACACTGGAACAATGGGCTGAGGTGAACAAAATGGTATTCAACAGGGACAAATGCAAAGTCCTACATCTGGGTAACAGAATTGCAAGAAGCATATACAGTATGGGAGGAATAGAACTAAGTGAGAGTACAGGGGAAAAGGATCTGGGCATAATAATAGATCACAAATTCAACATGAGTCAACAGTGCGGTGCGGTGGCTAAAAAGGCTAATAAAATTCTAGGATGTATCAAGACGAGCATTGTAGCTAGATCAAGAGAGGTAATTATTCCACTGTACTCTGCCCTGGTCAGACCCCACCTGGAATACTGTGTACAGTTCTGGGCGCCCCAGTTTAAGAAAGACATCGATTTATTGGAGCAGGTCCAGAGAAGAGCAACCAAAATGGTGGAAGGTCTACAAACCATGTCCTACGAGGAAAGGCTAAAAGAATTGGGATTGCTTAGTTTGCAGAAGAGAAGGCTAAGGGGAGACTTAATAGCGGTATTTAAATATCTGAAAGGTTGTCACAGTGCAGAGGGATCTACCCTATTCTCATTAGCAGAAGGAAGCACGAGAAGTAATGGGATGAAACTAAGGGGAAGGAGATTCAGATTAGACATTAGGAAAAACTTTCTAACAGTAAGGGTAGTGAGGGAGTGGAATAGGCTGCCACGGGAGGTGGTGAGTTCTTCATCAATTGAAATCTTCAAGCGGAACCTCCACCAAATTTTACAGTGGGTAGCAAGTGTTTTTCTTGGAATGCTGTGTTTTTTGGATGCCATGCATAACGCCTTTTTGTATTACCAAACAACTCAATCTTTGTTTCATCAGTCCACAGGACCTTCTTCCAAAATGAAGCTGGCTTGTCCAAATGTGCTTTTGCATACCTCAGGCGACTCTGTTTGTGGCGTGCTTTTAGAAACGGCTTATTTCGCATCACTCTCCCATACAGCTTCTCCTTGTGCAAAGTGTGCTGTATTGTTGACCGATGCACAGTGACACCATCTGCAGCAAGATGATGCTGCAGCTCTTTGGAGGTGGTCTGTGGATTGTCCTTGACTGTTCTCACCATTCTTCTTCTCTGCCTTTCTGATATTTTTCTTGGCCTGCCACTTCTGGGCTTAACAAGAACTGTCCCTGTGGTCTTCCATTTCCTTACTAAGTTCCTCACAGTGGAAACTGACAGGATAAATCTCTGAGACAACTTTTTGTATCCTTCCCCTGAACAACTATGTTGAACAATCTTTGTTTTCAGATCATTTGAGAGTTGTTTTGAGGAGCCCATGATGCCACTCTTCAGAGGAGATTCAAATAGGAGAACAACTTGCAATTGGCCACCTTAAATACCTTTTCTCATGATTGGATACACCTGGCTATGAAGTTCAAAGCTCAGTGAGGTTAAAAAACCAATTTTGTGCTTCAGTAAGTCAGTAAAAAGTAGTTAGGAGTATTCAAATCAATAAAATGATAAGGGTACCCAAATTTTTGCACCGGTCAAATTTTGGTTTAATGCATATTGCACATTTTCTGTTAGTACAATAAACCTCATTTCAATCCTGAAATATTACTGTGTCCATCAGTTATTAGATATATCAAATTGAAATGGCTGTTGCAAACACCCAAATATTTAGAACTAAAAATGATTAAGATTAATAGGGGTGCCCAAACTTTTTCATATGACTGTATATATATATATTAACTCATTCCCAACAATTTTTGTTTTTTACTCCCTGTCTTTTAAAAGCCATACCATTTTTTATTTTTCCATTCACAGAGCTTAATTTTTGCAGGACAAATTGTACTTCGTAATAGTATCATTTAATATTCCATACTATGTGCTGGGAAACTGGAAAAAAATTCATAACAGGGTGGAAATAGAGAAAAACTGCATTTACACCACATTTTTATAGGTTTTATTTTTACAGCGTTTACTGTGCAGCCAAAATGATATGCTTAAATGAGGTACAAAGGAAGTTTATCTATTATAGGGGATTCTCCATGTTAGACATGTATGAAATATCCACAGGATGTCCCTTAAATGCTCTATAAATGCTAATTTCACCTATGGGACCGAGACCTATTGTACCTTGAGAATGGGAGTCAAGGACCCTGGCCCCATAGCCATTAGGTGTTACTTGAGCAATTCTCTTCATTCACTTCTACAGGAGATAAAAAATATCACAACACAACTTCTGGGTAGTTAAAACTACACATATGGTAATAATCTTACAGGATATCACAAAAATAGTGTTGTTTTGAAAAGCTGGTTATCTAGTGACACAAAAATCTGGATATATCCAGCAAATAGGAAAGGTACAGAAAGACACAACTGTACTAAAATATATGAAAATGGGTTTTTCTAAACCAGACAAACCTTTTATATACATGGCTGGTCCCATCATAATTTCAAGAGGCATTCAATTCCACAACAAAAACACCAAAATGGTTCCTGAGACAATTTACTATAAATTCTATTATCGCTCATAAACAATTTGTAAAGATGGTATATAATGTAAGTCAACACAATGATGCAGTTGAGAACCTTTTCAGAAATGTACATAATGCAAACAATATAACCATTTAATTTTAGAATTTTATTTGACAATCCCGTCTTATCCAACTGACCATATGTAGGTCATTGCTAAGTCGATGTAGGACGTAGGACGTAGGACCAATGTCTTTGGTATGGCTTCCAAACTCATCTACCTTGTCTATTTTCCCAAAGCTCGGTGGAATGTAAGACAGGCTACATCTGTTGTAGAGCAATTTCACATATTTATATACAGCGTGACACAAGAATGCCAACATTTAAGAAGTCAAAATGACTTTCATTATAGTGGGAGAAAGGACAGAGGACAAGCATACCTTCTGCGAGAGGAAGAATGGGATGCTATTATTATGCAAATGGCTTTGAAGAATAAATAAAGCGTTCTGCGAGCAATCACAGGCATATAAACAGCTTAACAGGTATTAAAACAATCACCGTGATGAGGGCTTGAGAGGGTTCCGTCTATCTGCCTACCACAATTGCCGAGCATTTTGCAAGATGAATGTACGAATGTACCAGATGAGAATTTAGAATAACATCTAGATGAATCTCTTTATTTATTTATTATGTAACTAATTTCATATGCCGGTTCCTCATCAAGACCTAGCACGTAAAATATGCATGCCAATGATTGCCAGACACAGGAGAGGTACCAGACGTCTGCTGATCGAGCACAAAGTATTAGAAATTGTTTTCAGCTACAGAGTGGCAGGAACTCCATAGAAATATGAAATACCGGAGTACATATAGAATTAGGTTTTGTTCCACTAAGTTTCCATGTGATTGAAAGGGATTTGAAGCCTGTGTTACATTTCTGTCGCCTCATTTATTTTGTTTTGCTGGGTACCAGCGATTCTTCTATTCGGTCCAGGTGTTTTTAGTTAGCAGGAATCTGCATAAGACCTTGTGCAGCCTGAGGTGGGTTCAGATTTTTAATGGAAAATACTTGGATGACTCTCAGATGACATCCGAGGGTCATCCAGGTTACACTGTTTTCAATGAGGGGGGAATTCCATTCCATTCTGTTGTCACAGAGCATTGGAACCCCCCCAAACAGCGCACTCAGTTGTGTTAATGAGGTCTAAGGGATCTACCTACTAGTGCTCAGTCTTTTGACTAAGGCCATATATTAAAGTGAACTTTTTAGGATCTGTTCAGATGGTGTGTTATGGCCTATGGGTTAGTCTGACCCAGAGCCTGGAGGCTTAGTCTTACAGCAGGGGTGCTGTTGATTTGCCAGGTCGCTCCCCCTGTGGGCACTGTGTTGCAGTGGTGGCAGGTGCTGTGTGGTCCCACACCCAATAGCGTAGGGACCCACTATACAGAGGTCTCCGTGAATTGGCTAGTGGGCTTATACACCTTGATCAAAATGTATACTATGAACCTCATGTTCATTGCTGTAGATTTTGCTGCAGTCCATGTCTATTTTTTTTCTTTTCTACAATTTTAGACAAAAAAAGTTACCTTCTCTGTATGTGCACTGATGTCCAGCTACAAGCCATCATCCCAACAAACTTCCAGTGTATCGCTGACACAGAAATGAAGTATCCCTCTCCCCTTTTGTGTCTTCACGTGGTATCTTTGAATGATGTCTCTGCATTCCCTGTGACGGAGAAGAGGCTGGATTCACTATTGCACTGATCCATCCACCAAGCCCCCTTCAGGCCAGTGGCCCACTAAGTCCCTGCTGTTTTTTTTGAATTTTTTTTTTTAAAGAGGCCATTACCTGCTGGAGTAACTTCAGCAGGCCACCTCCACTATCCCTTCAACCCATCACATGGGTCATGTCAGACTCATGATGCATAACGTCATGATAACGGCGTAACACATGCCTGTGATGTTATTGAACAGAGACCTGTGCCAGAGCCCAGTAGAGGTGAGTAACACAGTCTTTTATGTTTGATTATCTCCCTTGGGCATCCGATCGTTATACTCGGGGGCCTGCTCAGATCCCCGAGTATATTAATAGTTTGTGGGCTATGAACCCCAAAACTTTCGGGTTCTGCCAAATGAACACCGTAGGGGCCACTATGGGACATTATACTGTGTGGAGGGGACACTGTGGGACAATATACTGTGTGAAGGGGCTGCTATAGGATATTATACTATGTGAAGGGGCCACTATGGGACATTATACTGTGTGGAGAGGCCACTATGGGACATTATACTGTGTGGAGGGGCCACTGTGGGACATTATACTGTGTGGAGGGGCCACTGTGGGACATTATAGTGTGTGTATATGAGGTGTTATACTGTGTGGGGGCCAGGAAAGATGGCTCTATGCCTTGTGGAGGTGGCAAGTTTGCTATGGGGCCCAGTCTTTGCTAGTTATGCCCCTGCCTTAGAATTATCACTAGAATCATGTGTCAAGACAGAGATGGGGGGAAGCTTTTTTCTGTGTTGAAAACGGTACAGTGCAGTGGGATGGCCGCTCGAGGGTACTTATGTTACACAATGCAGAATACCAAATGTATTCAATTTTAGTTTATTGGGCATTAGACAAACTTTTTATCTGACCCATCAACCTCTGTAATATTGACTTTTCTAAGTCCTAACATACTGTACCCAACAGTTGTAAAGTTCCATGTCACACACATTCTGAATGCACTATGTCCTACACTTTCCAGTCCTATACTTTCCTCTAAAAACAGGTATTTTTTCAGACCTTATATATGATATCCCACAAGAAACTATTCAGCCCAAAAACAGTTCATGGACATGTCACAACTCCTTCAGTCTGATAATTTGGGGGGTCAAGGAGTTGTGTAAAGTTCATGGATCATCCAGATGTGGGCAGTGGTGGAAGTAGTTGTCATGGTTGCACTACACTACAGGTGTCATTGCCACAGAAGATGGTATGAAAAACATGTAAAATGATTGCATTGAACAAGGGTTACATCATCTCAAACATTGCAGACAACTATATATATGAGATGGTTACATCTCACCCTTCTGTACACGGATGACATTTGACTTCTTAGCAATTGTGACTCCTCTTTCTGGCTGTGCACTCTCCGATCTGTCATGTCCATCACTATACAGGAAACAGAGTGACTCCTGCTCATCTCTGCCTTGCAGCTAATTTCCTCAACTTGTTATTGATGCAAATGCCAGTCTACCTCCCGCACTGGTGGGAAGGTGCGCAATATGGTGACTAACAGTAATGTAATGTATGTACACAGTGACTGCACCAACAGAATAGTGAGTGCAGCTCTGGAGTATAATACAGGATGTAACTCAGGATCAGTACAGGATAAGTAATGTAATGTATTTACACAGTGACTGCACCAGCAGAATAGTGAGTGCAGCTCTGGAGTATAATACAGGTTATAACTCAGGATCAGTACAGGATAAGTAATGTAATGTATGTACACAGTGACTGCACCAGCAGAATAGTGAGTGCAGCTCTGGAGTATAATACAGGATGTAACTCTGGATCAGTACAGGATAAGTAATGTATGTACACAGTGACTGCACCAGCAGAATAGTGACTGCAGCTCTGGAGTATAATACAGGATGTAACTCAGAATCAGTACAGGATAAGTAATGTAATGTATGTACACAGTGACTGCACCAGCAGAATAGTGAGTGCAGCTCTGGAGTATAATACAGGATGTAACTCTGGATCAGTACAGGATAAGTAATGTAATGTATTTACACAGTGACTGCACCAGCAGAATAGTGAGTGCAGCTCTGGAGTATAATACAGGATGTAACTCAGGATCAGTACAGGATAAGTAATGTAATGTATGTACACAGTGACTGCACCAGCAGAATAGTGAGTGCAGCTCTGGAGTATAATACAGTATGTAACTCTGGATCAGTACAGGATAAGTAATGTAATGTATTTACACAGTGACTGCACCAGCAGAATAGTGAGTGCAGCTCTGGAGTATAATACAGGATGTAACTCAGAATCAGTACAGGATAAGTAATGTAATGTATTTACACAGTGACTGCACCAGCAGAATAGTGAGCGCAGCTCTGGAGTATAATACAGGATGTAACTCAGGATCAGTACAAGATAAGCAATGTAATGTATGTACACAGTGACTGCACCAACAGAATAGTGAGTGCAGCTCTGGAGTATAATACAGGATGTAACTCAGGATCAGTACAAGATAAGTAATGTAATGTATGTACACAGTGACTGCACCAGCAGAATAGTGAGTGCAGCTCTGCAGTATAATATAAGATGCAACTCAGGATCAGTGCAGGACAAATAATGTACTATATAATGTACACAGTGACTGCACCAGCAGAATAGTGAGTACAGCTCTGGAGTATAATACAGGATGTAACTCTGGGGATCAGTACAGGATAAGTAATGTAATGTATTTACACAGTGACTGCACCAGCAGAATAGTGAGTGCAGCTCTGGAGTATAATACAGGATGTAACTCAGGATCAGTACAAGATAAGTAATGTAATGTATGTACATAGTGACTACACCAGCAGAATAGTGAGTGCAGCTCTGGAGTATAATACAGGATGTAACTCAGAATCAGTACAGGATAAGTAATGTAATGTATGTGCACAGTGACTGCACCAGCAGAATAGTGAGTGCAGCTCTGGAGTATAATACAGGATGTAACTCAGGATCAGTACAGGATAAGTAATGTAATGTATGTACACAGTGACTGCACCAGCAGAATAGTGAGTGCAGCTCTGGAGTATAATACAGGATGTAACTCTGGATCAGTACAGGATAAGTAATGTACTGTATGTACACAGTGACTGCACCAGCAGAATAGTGAGTGCAGCTCTGGAGTATAATACAGGATGTGACTCAGGATCAGTACAGGATAAGTAATGTAATGTATTTACACAGTGACTGCACCAGCAGAATAGTGAGTGCAGCTCTGGAGTATAATACAGGATGTAACTCTGGATCAGTACAGGATAAGTAATGTAATGTATGTACACAGTGACTGCACCAGCAGAATAGTGAGCGCAGCTCTGGAGTATAATACAGGATGTAACTCAGGATCAGTACAAGATAAGCAATGTAATGTATATACACAGTGACTGCACCAACAGAATAGTGAGTGCAGCTCTGGAGTATAATATAAGATGCAACTCAGGATCAGTGCAGGACAAATAATGTACTATATAATGTACACAGTGACTGCACCAGCAGAATAGTGAGTGCAGCTCTGGAATATAATACAGGATACAACTCAGGATCAATACAGGATAAATAATGTACTATATAATGTACACTTACTCAACTATAAACTGTAAGCCTGTGTTTAAAGAGGACCTTTCACATCCTCATGTATATGCTGTTTTACATACTGCTAGAAAGCCGACAGCGCGCTGAATTCAGCGCACTGCCGGCTTTCCCGATATGTGCTCCGGGGCTGGAGATATCGGCGGTGTAAGTTTCACGGTTTACTGTCAGAAAGGCGTTCCTGACAGTCTAGCTGCGCTGTCAGGAACGCCCTGCCTGACAGTTCTCATTCATAGACTTGTACTGGGGGGGGGGGGGGCGTTCCTCACAGCTCAGGGTCATCGCCCGGCAGTAAGGAACGCCCCCTCTCTGTACTCGTCTATAGCGCTGTACTGTCAGAGGGGGCGTTCCTTACTGCCTGGCGATGACGCTGAGCTGTGAGGAACGCCCCCCCCCCCCCCTAGTACAAGTCTATGAACGAGAACTGTCAGGCAGGGCGTTCCTGACAGCGCAGCTAGACTGTCAGGAACGCCTTTCTGACAGTAAACCGTGAAACTTACACCGCCGATACCTCCAGCCCCGGAGCACATACCGGGAAAGCTGGCAGTCCGCTGAATTCAGCGCGCTGTCGGCTTTCTAGCGGTATGTAAAACCGCATATACATGAGGACGTGAAAGGTCCTCTTTAATGCTGGACGATTTCCTTTAATTGTTTCCAGTGTCTAATTTGTATGTAGATTTTTAAATCCATTAAAAATATATCATCATGGTTTATGTCACAAAACATATTTATCCTCTATCCATAGGAGATGTCCACTGATTCTGCGAACGAGGGAGTGTTTTACCTGCGTTGTGAATGCAGTCTGGCTGAATGTACTGTATGTCTCTCCCTACTGTATGGGATGCATCCCCACACCCATTCACTTCAATGAGAGCACTGGAAATAGGAAGGGACATTGCCTACATTCGGCCCAACTACATTCACGATGTTGGTAAAAAAACACCCCTTTGTTTTCAGGATCTGTAGGGGCTCAGACCCCCACTAACCAGCTATTTATTCTTCATAACATAACCCCTTTAAATCAGGAACTTAAAACAAGTGGGTTAGAGCATCGAACAGAATAGGTTAATGTGAACAAAGCCACATTGATTCAGTACATACTGTGCATATATATAAAATATTAAGTGACCTTTAAAATATTCATAATTCTTTTTAGGTGCTGTATGTAGCTTTCTTAAGTTACATTAAAGGATTTCATATATTATATTTTTATTTAAAAAAAAAATCATAATTCTTATAAAATATAATAATTCTACATATCCTAATTTAAAATGATATACAGGGGGAAAAAACTATAAAGGTAAATCTTATGTAATAAAGAATAACAGCAGAAACGTGTATTATACAGATGGCAGAGCCTTGGGTGAGAAAGCATGTCCGACCTGGCTGGTTACAGTCACGAGTATCTCATGTGTCTTAGTTCCAGCTGTCACCAGGAACCATATTGTTAATGTAAGCTTTGTCTGGTAAGACCCGCTGTGCTAAAGACCATAACAGCTTGTAATGTGTCTCACTTAATATTCAGTAGGAAAACAAATGGTGCAAATGTATTGTCCATGTTATCAGGGCAGAATAGTTGAGACAACTCTACTATGAAAAATTCATTCCATCTTCTTAGAAGCCACTTCTTAGGAGTCACAAGTTTTACATAATTGATCGTATGTTAATATTGTGCACTGGGAAAATTGATTTATCTATTAATAGTAAGAAAATCATTGTTTGCTCACTATTATTATTATATATAAATTATAAATATATTATATATTATTTTCTTATATTACTATTTTAAGGGGTTTGTCCGGCCACTACAGCAAATAAAAATAAAACCTCTCCGAATACTTTAAAGGGAGTCTGTCAGCACAAAATTGAGATATAAATTTGTGGGGCTGTCAACACAGTTTACAATGATGTACTTCTTATTCAGAACAGCTGCAAATTAGCGGAAAAGGGCTTTAGCGGCGTTGATTTCCATCAATGGGCTTCACTATCTGCTGCTCAGCTATGCCCACTAACTGTACTGTGATTGTCTGATGATGACACACTGCACTCGGAAGTGATGGAGGCCAATTTTGTGTTGACAAACTCCCTTTAAAAGGATACATGAAATGATACCAAACTCTGCTTTCCTCTTCTACTGTATGTGAGCCCGATCAGATTTCAGATTATTGCGTCCAATCATACCTTTCCTGTTCTCCATTCAAAACCAGCACCAGTATGCTGGCTCTATCTGCAGCCACAACTATCCTGTGTGTCCTAGACATGCATTGGCATTAATATTACCACTGTCTATAGTAGCCGAAGGTTACATTGTACTTGTGACCATACTGCACGTAGCTGTCTTGAGAAACCTTTTACCTTAGGAGTATTTACATCTTTGGAGAACAAAGGGTTTGATTTTGCGTTTAGTTTGACTGTTAGTTTTGGAGTGTATGGTGTATAAGTGGAAGAAGTCAATATTTTATTTGGCACAGAAAGGTCTCCAATCCTTAGACGCAAATTGAGAACCATTATCATGAACAATAATTTCAGGCACACCCTTCAGTCTAACAACATGCTGAATAAAGACTTCAGACAGTGTCTGAGAGTCAGTGGAACTAAAATGACGTTGTTTACTGAAACGGTTGAACATTACCCAAATCACAGATTTTTCCTTCAGAGACTGCATGATAAGTAATGACATTCATGGCAATGTGTGTAGATGGTTTGCTAGGTAGTGGAAGTGACTATACTTTGCCAGCTGGCAAGGTATAGGTTAATTAAGTGTGGGCAAAATATCACAGACTAGGAATAAGGCTGTGCAAAAGTTAAACTCCTGCAGGTGTTGGCAGCAACTGGCCCAGTGGGTAAAGCAAGAGAAAGGTCAGGACCAGGCAGATGGTCAGGATAGGCGCCTACAGTTCAGTGACACAGGTACAAGCAGATGGTCAAGGCCAGTGGCAAAGTTCAGAGGTTGGAGCAGATGGTCAACATGACTTGCAGGCAGGACAAGGACAGTAGACAGTAACGTTGTCAGGAAAGAGCCAAGGGTCAAAACACAGGACAGATCAAAAACTCGGCACACCTTACTGCAAGTCTAGCAGGCTTATTGCTCAGGCAGGGAGTGGCAAGTGAAGCTGGCTTTTAAACACACAGTCAGGGAGAAGGATTGCAGGTGTGCATACTGATCCTTTAAGTAGCAGAAAGGGAGGTCATGTCCTCCCTATTGGTGGATCCAGCAGCACCATGAGCAGATAGTACATTACATTACATTACTACCATTTAGTACATTACAGATGTAGCAGTGTTTAACTAGACTTTCTGCAGCATGATAACTTTATGCAGTGTGATATCTTATCACATAAGGCAACAAAAACCATTGAAAACCCATTTTTTAGCATTAAGTGTCAAGTTAAACTGTGCTATATCTGTACCAATTGAATAGCTGGCCGCCATTTAACTCTCAGTCTTTGGAGCTCAATTACACCTATAACTGGCAGGTGTAGATCACTTGTGGCCTGGGTTATTTGTGGTCATTGACCACAAGTAACAAGGACCACATTGAGCTAGCCAATGACAGCTGTCATTGGCTGCTTTAGGTCCCATGTGGCTATGGTTACTCATGGTCATTCAACTACTTTCAAAAGTAGATCGATGACCACAAGTAACTCCATCCACAAACAGCTAAAATGTAGTAAGGAATGTGATAGGCAATCATTTATTCTTACAGCCATAAGATTATACAACATACATGCTATTTTAAAGGGTTATTGCCATCTCAAGGGTCCTATCTATACAGCTAGTTTATGTAAATTCAAGAGTTTTCCTAAATACATTGCTTTAGCAATTCTGCTTTGTTTTCCTGCTATGTGAAATTATTCCTCCCATTGTTTACACATCGTTTCCTCGGAGCAAGGCCTATGTGATAATATAGGACGGTACTATGAGTCACTGTTCTCTGGGGTGGCTGAGTGCTCTCACTGTTATGTACAGCTCTGCCCACAGGACAATCAGGTCAGCTAATTGTAGATTGCTGACAAAGGCTCCAGGAGTCTTGTATGTTATCTCTCTATGTAAACACAAAGATAACACTGAGTCCGTTCTCTAGAAGAATGGTAAGTATTCTATACAAACCTGTGTAATGTAATATACATTTACTGTGCATATTATTTGATCTGCATTTATAATAGATTTCTAGTAATCATAATAAATAATCTCTCATGGTAAAGGCAAAGTCTATGTTGTGATACTTCATAGTGTCCTGTTCAGCAAACAGTCAAATCCGCCTTCCCCCCAGCTTGTAGAAGAATACAGGAAGTGAGAAGAAGAGACAGCAGGGAAAGCTGGTGAAACAGAGAGATGGGAAAACCCTTTTAAGTGTATTTTATTTGGTCATGTTATATACTTATGGATGGCTGGTAGGAGGTTTTAATGTATTTATTTAGAATTGGGTTTGTATTTTTCTTTTATATACATGTATTATTTAATTAATTAAAATTAATGAAATATCAGTAATAAAATTTTGGAAAAGTACTGGGGCATCTCTCCCAACTAGTGGCATGACCAGGTACTCATAACGCCCTTTAGTTGAAAGCGCTTTTGACTTCACGTTTTCTTACACAAGGTCCTTCTCAGGGCTAATTTGGCATTTCACTTTGCCAAGTTTAACAATGGTTATCTGGAATCAATGGTAATAATGTATAGTGAATTTTGTTTAACTCACTATAATTAATACAAGGCCTCAAGCCACCAATCTTATTCTCAATAATATAAAATCTAGCCTCTATAGGTGAGGACGATGGTGTAGGACTTTGCGCAAGCAGTCTGCAATGCAATCTTTTAAGTCCTGCCTCCCGGGGCCAGAAAGATTCAATATTCTGCACTTGGGAAGTTAAGGTTGAGGAAAAGAGCAATAGGACAGTCATAATCCCTGTGAGGAGGTAACTCTTCACATTTAGTTTTACTAAAAAACATCAGAGAAATCTTTCAATGTCCAGGCAGCAACAGATGGAAAACTTAAAGACAAGACAAAAGGTAAGTATGACGCTGGGAATTCCACTACGGAATGCGGCCAGATCTTCAATTACTTCAAAATGCATAGAATCCACCAAAATCAAAGTTTCTGGAATACCAAATCCCACTACTTCTTGAGACAGGTGTCTATTCTTCACTGCAGTAACGTTAAGGCTAATTCCCCACAATTGCAGAAACTAAGCTTTTTTGTTGCAGATTTTTCTGCGGGTCTTTGAGCCAAAGCCAGAAGTGGACTCAGCAAAGAGAAGAAGTATATGAATCTTATCACTGGGACCATCAACAATCATCAAAAAATCTGCCTCTATTGCCTGTGCTTCAAAAGTTGTCAACTAAGTTTACACCATTTTAAACATGGTCTACTTTGCACAACAAAATCTGCACCATACTCATACTTTTCTGCCTTATAAATGTGTCATAAAGTCAGACACTTAAACCATGCCCATTCTTATTAGCACATGCATGCCCTACTAAGAATTGCATGTAAGGACTCAATGGTGAAAAGACAAATTTTCTCCTAGCGCCACCTATTGGACGGGAGCTTCCTACAGATTAATACCTGATGTTCAAAGAAACCTAAGGGCATAATCTGGGAATAACATCCAGGCCAGTATAACTCCTCCAGAAGGAAGAGGCTCCCATCCGCAGACAGATGTTTCCAGGTTTTTTGCCTCTTACTAGTGCAGAGTAGGGTACTGGCTGGCTGTGTGAGAGGTCTCGATGTGGGTCAGATGGGGTAATTCTCATTAGGGAGAGACTTGTACAGGGACTTATTACATCATGCATGCCCTACTAAGAATTCTGAGTAAGGAATGCAAACAAGACCTCATTGGTGAAAAGAGAAAAATGATTGGTAAGACTGGTGAAAAATTAGAGGCAAAAACCTCGAAACAGCTGTCTGCAGATGCGAACCTCTTCCTTCTGGAAGGGTCATAATGGCTTGGCTATTATTCACAGATTATGCCCTTAGATTTCTTTGAAAATCAGTTACCTTCCAATAGGTGGCACTAGGACCTCTTTTTCACCAATGAGATCTTATTTGTATTCCTTACCCATAAATATGCCCTAAATGTAGACTTCTATTGATAAATTTGCCCACCATAGTTTTTTGCTATTGGTTTTATATAGGATCTGATAAGTTCCATCAGATTCTGTTTGACCATACTATTCTATGTATGGTGCTGTACAGAGGCAGTGATCTAGTGATATACAGTGTGACTGAGCCTCCAGGGTACACAGCCGCGGGGACATTGTGTGCCGCTGTTCTTACAAATCACCCACATTGATTTTTACATCTCTTATACAAATCAAGGAGCCATAATCAGATTTACCAGGGAATATGTATAAAGGGAAGAAAGTCAACGCATCTTGTCTGCTCTGACTGACATCACTCGACAGAGACCAAACTAATATTGTGCTAATTTTTCGACACAGTAAATAAAATAGTGTAGTGACATCCATTTGTAATAGCGAGTCTGACAATTTAATGAAAGTCAAAGAATATTTTTCTCCGGTTATAGGATTTGCATAAATAGAAAGTAATAATTCTATCTGAAACTTTAAAAATCAATTACTATCTCTTTGGCACATACAGTGCTGTGCAAAACTTGTAGGCAGGTGAGGCGAATACTGCAAAGTAGAAATGCTCTCAGCAATAGAAGGATTAATAGTTCATTATTGTATCAGGTTCAGTTCATTAGCCTTATTCTGAATCTAAATACATAAAAGTAGCATGTTGGGTTCTCCCCCGACAACCAGCACCAGGGACACATGCCCCTGTTGCCCCCGTGGTCCGTCTACGGCATACCATTGCTTAAGGAATGCAAACATTAAAACACAGCTATAATACAACCACTGAATGAGATATCAGAGTTTTTCAAACAGACCCTTAAAAGGGTATTCCAGTTATAGTAGTTTCCCCCTATCCACAGAATAGGGGGAAATTCACTGATCAGTGTGAGTCCATCCTCATGGACCCAATGATTATTAGAATGGGGATGGTTGTAACCCAGTTTGAATGGACCACTGGATATAGCCAAGTTCTATACTCCGGCTATCTCCAACAGTCCCATTAAAGTAAATGGACAAGGGGTGCACATTTCTGACTGCTGCCTCCTTTCAAACTGGGGTGAAAAACACCCCTGCTCTTGTGATCCTGTGGTCCCAGTTGTCAGACACACACTGATCAGCAAGTGGATAAGGGAGTAACCTGTCGTGCCTGGTGTAACCATTTAAAGAGGTTATCCAGGATTTACAAAAATGTGCCCAAGAGAAGAGAATAGGGTGAAATAAAATAACCCCATACCCACCTCTTCCATTCCTTGTTGCTCCAGCAACACCACTTCTTTTAGCAATGACATTCCATACATATACATGTGGCTGGTGAAGGCAATCACTGGCCTCGGTGATGATGTTGGCACGTGTAACACGTGACCACTGAGGCTAGTAATTGGCTGCAAAGGTGACCAACAGTATTTTTGCACAGCGTGTCATTGGTTCAGAAAGTAAACTGAGGCCAGTGGGGATCACTGGAGTATTGACTTTGGCATGACATGGGATCATTTAGGTAAGTATTAGGGATGATCGATCTACTTCTGAACAAACCGGATTCAACTCAAATTTCCCAAAAGTTTCGGGCTTCACCAGAATGCGAAACTTTTATGGTTTGTCACCCACACAACACTATAACTCTGGGTTTTGACCCCAGAGTGTAATAACTGGAGGCCAAAGGGAGGTGGGTAAAAATAACAAACACTTATACTTTTCTCCACTTCTCCTGGGCATCTGGCGAGCCCGCAGTGTCCTCTTCAGGCCTATTCCTGTCTTTGGCTACCATCACTCACCCCAGGGGCACCACTGGAGCCTGTGATTGGTCCTCAGGAGTGACCCCTGGGTGCATGACATCAGCCAGAGGCCAGGAGAGGCCTGAAAAGAATGCCAGGTAACCAGTGGATGCTGCGACTACGCCCTGGAGAAATGAAGCAAGGTGAGTATAACTGTTTGCTATTATTACTCACCTCCCCTGTACCTCCACTTATTATAACCTGGGGTCTGGGGAGACCAAAGGGTATAATAATAGCATTTCCAGTTTGTGCCAAAGTTCATCCCAAAATGAGCCAGAGGGCCAAACCTCATGAATATTTGCCAAAATTTGTGACGTTCAACCATCTCTAGTGAGTATACAGATCTAGCCATCTTCAACTTGAATCTTCTAACTCTATGCACAAAAAAACAATGAGAAAAAGTTGAATTAAATTGATTGGCAACTATTTCCTTAACGTGTTAAAAGTCCTGTTAAGCTTGGCAGCAGCATTACAGTATTTCTTTTTGATTTTACCCTTTTCCTGCTCTAGGGCAAATTTTTGGCGATCCTAGACAACTGCACTTTTTTTGTTTCCTTCTCGATGCATTAAATATTCTCATATGCTTTGGGAGTTAATATCAAACTCTTGCATGGAAGTGAGCCACACAACGTAACACATTGAGCTTTGGTAAACAAAGATCTCTTCTATCTCGAGGTATTTTGTAATCAATTTGCCCAGTTCACTCCTCAGGGGACCCTCCTGTTATACCATGATGATTGCAGTGATAAATCCATCATTATGTTCAGTTCCGTAGAAACAGCTTTGAGCCTTGACAATTGTGGCAAATCTCGTGTACGGCAGTCTGATCAGTCTAACTTGAGCTGACTGTGATTGATTCTGAACAAAATGTCATGAACAATCAAATACTGTTTTTTTTCAGCAACAGAATAGAATTGTCACCCTTAATCTTTGCAGAACTTAAAATAGAGCACAAGTGATTGCTTGAAACATATGGTAATTATGAATAGCTGTCAATCTCCCGGCCCCCGATAACTATCTTATTTACCATCTAAAGAGCTAATTGCACATTCTCCCAAGATTCTATTACATAAAAATAAAAAACTCTTAAGGCTGTAGGTACTTGAAGTGCACTTTTCATTACACATATAAAATAATGTGATACAATGCTACGTTATGTAATATCGAATAAAATGGAGGTTGCCTAGGAAACAAGTTTATTGTATGTCGATAGAAATGCCATAAAAATCAGTTTGACATGGGATCAAACAGCTGGAAATGAGCTGTTCCATTTTCAGTGTTGGTTCCATCCATTCTTAGCTGAATGTATCACCTAATTGTCAATATTGAGATGATTAAAGGGGGTTATGACCGGGGGCGTAACTTGAGGGGGTGCAGAGGGTGCAGTCGCACCGGGGCCCAGGAGCCTTAGGGGGCCCATAAGCACTGGCATCAGTATTGAGATTGCAGCTTCCACCTGGCCCATAAACCAAGGAGAGCCACAGATTACCCTAACCACACTAAGGTTGATCAAACTCCTTATCACCCGTAACCATCACTATCAAGAATTCACTGTAGGGATGGGGTAGGGGAAACCAGGGCCCATAAGACTTTAGTTATGCCACTGGTTATGGTACAAAATATATTTATCCTCTAGCCATAGGATAGAGGATAAATTGCTGATTGTGGGGGTCTGACTTCTGAGAATTCTACCGATCTGGAGAATGGGGTGATTTTACCCCTGCAGCTATGGGAAAAGAGGCCACACTTTCTGATTCACAGAGATGTGCCCTGACTCCCGGGAGTGATGGAGATGGTGGAATACTGTATTTTTGATATGTCCAGTGCTAGAATTGAATTGAATAGGAGTGGGGTGCTTCTCCATCCACCAGGGGGTTTGGCCACTTTTCCCAATGCTGCATTCCTGGGGGCGGGGTTAAACATTCTTGTTCCCAGGATCGGTGGAGATCTCAGCAGTCAGACCCACCAATCAGCAATTTATCTCTAAGGAGATAACCCCTTTAAATAGTACATCCAATGTTGATAGACTCCCCTATCTGATGGTGGGAGATACATCCTGTAGTAAAACCTTAGTATTTTCCTACAAATGGATACACTGTACATCCTTCGGCTTTGTTCACATTCCCAGCAGACTTATTTTATTTCCATTTAGATGGATCCATTTTTTTAGAGATGCAAATTGATGCAAGCATGCTGTGCTTTTCTTTTTGGCAAAATGGCAAGACCTAATGGGATTGATACAAACCGAAGGTAAACCAATGGCAAAAATACTCATTTACATGAAGGGGTTCCACCAATTTCTGTGTTTAGGCTCATAAATGTGGCAAAAAATTGGAAAGCTATATCTATACCTCATCTCAGGTGCTGCTGCCCTGAGTATTTTGGTGTTTTGTTTATCCTAGTCTGTTCAGCCATTGAAAAGATATAGGGTATATTAGCCAAGTGGGCGGTAACACTATATGACATACAGCCCACCTGACTACTATACCCTAATTTGCATCAACACTAAAAGGACTTATATCTTTGGAATGGCTGAACTGATTTGGATAAACAAAACACCAAAATGCTCAGGGTGACAGCGCCGATCAGATGATGTGTGCCCTTAGGTATTTGATACTGATAAGCAATAATGATTTGGAATACTAAGCATTACAAAATACTGTATTACTGCAAAGCATTCAAACCATCATATTTTACAGTCCCCTAGAGAAACAAAGAACAAGTGAAATGAAGCTCAATAAAATGTATTAAATAAAAAAAATTTTCCCCAAAAAAATAAACAAAAAACTAAATTTTTTTTAAACATAATAGCAAAAAATATACATAATACTACAAATAAATTGTGATGACAAACTTTAACATGCGTGTATATCATGTATAGGTCCTGGTGGGTAGGTGGCTGTGGTTATTGACACCCACCTGTCACTTCTGCAATTCAACAAAATGTTACTAATGACTAAAAGTTGAACTTGCATAGTCCCTATTTATGACTATAAAAAAGGTATGGGTGTCTGAATGTGGTGGCACAAAAAATAACTTTGTCCCATAAAATATATTCTTAGTTAAATGTACTGAAATATAGAGTATATAAATACAATATAAAAAAAATTCATAGGGGCATCTGCTTCCCTGAGGTGCTGGCAGTGTGGCACAGAGGAGGGGACACTACTACACATCTTCTGGGAGTGTGCAGGGCTGAGGGACTTCTCAGATCGGGTGCACCCGATCATTTGTAAGGTCTATCAGGTTATCCCCCCATCAAAATTAAAACACCTGCCTTCTACCTTTACCACCTCTCTGACTTCTCCCTTTTGAGCGTATCGTAAATCATCTTTGAAGCATCTGGTCAATGCGGCTCGGGCCTGCATTCCATCGCTATGGAAGCCCTCCACTTCACCTTCTCTCCTACGTTGGATCCGTAAGGTGTTAGATATACAGGGCATGGGGGATCTTACTGCTGCATCAGGGACACGCACGAGTCCTTCATTGCGGCCTGGACACCATGGATCCTCTTCCAGGGTTCGCAGAACTATAGAGACCTTATGTGCTTAATTGATGTCCATGAGTGCTACTATCTGTGGCGGAGTTGCTGGACCTCCTGGCCATGACTTCCCTATCCCCCCCATTTTTTTTTCTCTCTCTCCCTCTCCCTCTTCCCATCCTTTCCTTCATTTCTCTTTTTTCTCCTCTCTCTTCTACTCTCCCTCCTCTGGTTTCCTCTCTCTCCTTCCCTCCCTCCCTCTGGTTATGCATACACTTTTCTATGAGTATATCAATTGCGTGGTCTCACACATTGTTATCCCGATTGTTTCTGTATTTTATACAGTTTGTTTCCGGTTCCTATTTGTATGGCGGTCGTTTTTGTATGGTGTGTTACATGTGTTTCTATTTTTGATATATATTTAGAATTTATAAAAAAAATAAATAAATTCATAAGGGAATGTAAAAAAATAGTTTTTTGAATTTCTGTTTTATTCTCCTACAGAGAAAAATGTAGTCGATAAATTATATGAACTTTAATGATGTCAAGGAAAACTACAACATAGCCTGCAAAAAACAAGCCCTCGTACAGCTTTATTGATAGGAAAAAGTGTTTCAATCTGGGCATTTTTCTACCATTCTTACCACAATTTTTTATAGCTTTCTCAGAAATAGCACATATTGTTTTATCCAAAAATAATGAAGTTTACAATTTTCTAAATTAATAGAATTTAAATTATACGGTAAAATAATATGTAGACCATATATGTCTATTTTAGTCTATTTTTACTAGTAATAATATGAAAAATAAACTATTGGTTTTTAAATTTCCTTTATGGTTGGAAGTATCACTTTTAAATTATAGCACAGGACATTCAAAAAGTCATTTAAATGGAAATTTCTTAGATTTTACTCTAAATGTCGCCTCTTTCTGCTGACACTGGCTATTTTAGCCGTAGTTACATTACTGCTTCAGACAATCATTTTTCTTCTGAGATACACTATCAGGCTCTGCATAACTAGTAGTTCCTTTCCTTTAATATTTTAATCTGTCAAAGATGAATTGGTATCATTACTTCTATTAAAACTAATGTAAAACCGCCTGTTCATTTTTTCAGCTCATATGCAATGACAAGATTAGAATCAAAAACTTCCTTGAAACAAGTCAGATGATTTAGAATATCAAATGCTGATATACAATAGAGAATAGAATTTATAAGACATGTGGCACTGTGTATGCACAGGTAATATGAAATGGTTTCCTTGCAAAACCAGCATGTAATGTAGGTCTCCAGCAGGAGGAAGAAAAACAACTTCACAGTGCCACTTATATAGAGGGGTTTATCCTGCAAGACAATGTGCGACCTCCTAAAACGCATTCAGAAGAGAGTCAGGTTATTTGCCAAATCTTACGACAGCACCGTTTTGGAGCTATTACTACTTATCAGTACAGCACAAAGTTCCAACTGGCTGTGTGAGATGCTTTCGAGAGGTACAGATGTGTCAACACTTAATGAGGTTGTCCAGGATCCGGAGATTTTTGATACTGATCACCTATCTGACACCAGAATCCTGAAACGATTAGCTGATGCGGCTGTCAGAAGCCATATTTATGTAAGTATATGGCTGGAAGCAGCCTTGCTCATATCCAGGCGCCATCTCTACACTGTACAGACTGGAAGCTCTCTACAGTGTACGGAGCTCCATACAATGCAGCGGTTGTGCCTGGAACTGCAGCCCCATTCCCATCTTCTTGAATAAGAGCATGGCTGGTTCGGGCCATATACTTAGTCTATGGCTTCTGGCAGCTGCATCAGCTGATTGGCTTTGGGTTTGGGTGTCGAACCCAAGGCCTTCGTCAGCACCCGGCTTACCCAGGCAAGTGCCGGGGCCCCAAGCTCCTGAGGGGGCCTATTGGGCTGCCGGGTGCTGACTGCGTTTTTTTGTTTTTTTTTAAATAGGCAGTTACCTGATGGAGTAATCCTAGCAGGTAACGGGCCCTATTTACTTACCGATCCCAGCTGCAGGAGCGGGGATGGGTAAATAAGGCCGTAATTGGCAGGGCCACAGGTCCCTATGGCAGCGGGCGCCCTTTTTGGACAGCGGGACAGCTAATGCAGGACAGGCGCCCACTGCCATAGGGCTCTGTGGCCCTGCTGATCCCGGCCTTATTTACCCATCCTCGCTCCTGTCCAGGGCAGTGGGTCCTTGCTGCACCAACTCATCGGCATCCGGAGGTCACACATAGACACAAATATGATAGCATATCACTTTGTGATTTATTTATATAATCAAAGCAGATAGTGAAATATATCTCATTTTTCTAATCTGATTCTATTTTTTTTATCCATTTTGAATCTATTTTTCTAATCTATTCTATTTTTTAATTCCATTTTCTGTACATGATTATGGGGGCAGCCATCTTGCCTGAGCTTCTCCTCTGCTCTGTTAACAGCATTTAGTGAAATGCTTTACAGCATACTCATGGCCATAGGCAGCAAAAGTCTGGAGCTGACTCATTGAGGTCTGTGGAAGAGTTTTCTAGACATGCTCTGTGCTGGGAGGGGAGTAGATAAGTTGTGATGTCATCAATTGTCAGTAGTGGATGTAATGAATGATCACTATTTGTGTTAGAGGTGTGAACCTCTATTGTAATACCTTCTGTCTTGTTTGTAATGTAAATGAAGCCACTGCTATGCAATGAAACCCATACAGAATTAACAAGAGTAAAACTGCACTTAGGCTTTAGTGGAGTAAAAATTGCAGGATATTGTACTTTAAAAATAAATAAATAAATTATATACAGTGGGGAAAAAAAAGTCTTTAGTCAGCCACCAATTGTGCAAGTTCTCCCACTTAAAAAGATGAGAGAGGCCTGTAATTGACATCATAGGTAGACCTCAACTATGAGAGACAAAATGAGAAAACAAATCTAGAAAATTCACATTGTCTGATTTTTAAAGAATTTATTTGCAAATTATGATGGAAAATAAGTATTTGGTCAATAACAAAAGTTCATCTCAATACTTTGTTATGTATCCTTTGTTGGCAATGACAGAGGTCAAACATTTTCTGTAAGTCTTCACAAGGTTGGCACACACTGTTGCTGGTATCTTGGCCCATTCCTCCATGCAGATCTCTTCTAGAGCAGGGATGTTTTGGGGCTGTCGCTGGGCAACACGGACTTTCAACTCCCTCCAAAGGTTTTCTATGGGGTTGAGATCTGGAGACTGGCTAGGCCACTCCAGGACCTTGAAATGCTTCTTATGAAGCCGCTCCTTCGTTGCCCTGGCGGTGTGCTTGGGATCATTGTCATGCTGAAAGACCCAGCCACATTTCATCTTCAATGCCCTTGCTGATGGAAGGAGGTTTGCACTCAAAATCTCACCATACATGGCCCCATTCATTCTTTGATGTACACAGATCAGTCGTCCTGGTCCCTTTGCAGAGAAGCAGCCCCAAAGCATGATGTTGCCTCCCCCATGGTTCACAGTAGGTATGGTGTTCTTTGGATGCAACTCAGCATTCACTCTCCTCCAAACACGACGAGTTGTGTTTCTACCAAACAGTTCTACTTTGGTTTCATCTGACCATATGACATTCTCCCAATACTCTTCTAGAACATCCAAATGCTCTCTAGCAAACTTCAGACGGGCCCGGATATGTACTGGCTTAAGCAGGGGGAACACGTCTGGCACTGCAGGATCTGAGCCCCTGGCAGCGTAGTGTGTTACTGACGGTAGCCTTTGTTACGTTAGTCCCAGCTTTCAGCAGGTCATTCACTAAATCCCCCCGTGTGGTTCTGGGATTTTTGCTCACCGTTCTTGTGATCATTTTGACCCCACAGGGTGAGATCTTGCGTGGAGCCCCTGATCGAGGGAGATTATCAGTGATCTTGTATGTCTTCCATTTTCTAATTATTGCTCCCACAGTTGATTTCTTCAGACCAAACTGCTTTCCTATTGCAGATTCAGTCTTCCCAGCCTGGTGCAGGTCTACAATTTTGTTTCTGGTGTCCTTGCACAGCTCTTTGGTCTTCACCATAGTGGAGTTTGGAGTGTGACTGTTTGAGGTTGTGGACAGGTGTCTTTTATACTGATAACAATGTCAAACAGGAGCCATTACTACAGGTAATGAGTGGAGGACAGAGGAGCCTCTTAATGAAGACATTACAGGTCTGTGAGAGCCAGAAATCTTGCTTGTTTGTAAGTGACCAAATACTTATTTTCCACCAAAATTTGCAAATAAATTCTTAGAAATTCAGACAATGTGATTTTCTGGATGTTTTCTCATTTTGTCTCTCATAGTTGAGGTCTACCTATGATGACAATTACAGGCCGGCCTCATCTTTTTAAGTGGAATAACTTGCACAATTGGTGGCTGACTAAATACTTTTTTTCCCCACTGTATAGATAACTTTGTTTAAGAAATAGTCAATTTTTGGTGACACATAACATATCTAGATATGTCAAGCCCAGAGGATAGAGGACCTGTGTTCCTCCTCCTTGCTGAGATCCCTGCCCTAAAGTCTCTCTACCTTTCTGAATGCTATGAAAAGTGGTTATTATAATTTACCAAAAAATATAAAAATATTCTCTGTAATTCTCTGTATGCAAATTGTTTTTTTTTCCCAAAATAATGAGGTTTAAAGATGAAGTAGATTGAGGCCACTAGAGGAAATTATTCTTGGGTGCTATTCACACAACAGAATTTGGAAAGAAGTTAGAGGAGGTCTTCTGCCTCAGATTTCCCTCCAAATTCCAGCCTTGGGTAACCCATGGAGGAAAACTGAAGCAAAGATTCGGCTTTTTGTTGCAGGTTTGCTCACTGATTAGCCTTAGAAACAAAGGGGTTAAATAGCAGTAGTCTCGTGCTACAGAAGATCAAGCAGGATGCTTCTTATTTCACAGTCTTGAAAAAAAACAAGTGTCCTCCACTGCCTCACATTGAAAATAATTGGAGGTAAATTCCAGCCGAAATTTGAAACTGGTTTTAAGGTGAAATCTGCTTCCAAATTAGCTGCAAAATCATCCATGTGAACAGTCCCTATAGGGTCAATATGTACAGAGCATATAGATGCCATCAGTATAGAATGTGGACAAATCAATTTGGTCTAAGACAGTGGTGAATCGGACACATTTTGGGAGCCTTAAATATGACCTTTGACTCCATCAATGGGCCAAACATTACATTCACCCAGAGCCTGGTCAAGGAGAAGGACCACACAATTGTATACTTTGGATTTGTTCTACTGCTGAATTTCTACCTGCTTAAAGTATTGTATTTATCTAAAAACAATAGAAAACCTCTCCCAAGATACACTAAAGAAGCATAAGTAAGGTGAGCATATCATGCATGCATCAACATTTTATGCTAAAACCAAATTAAAACAATCCTACTAGGACCCTTCTTAAACACAAAAAAAAAAAAAAATTTGCTTGAACATCTTAAGATTGCTCTGCTGACATGCATGGCCCACTACATGTTGAGACATTATGCCAATGGTCATTAAAGGGATCCTCCAGTGGGGATACATTTTAAAAACAGGTTCAGAATGGGTAAAAAAAAAACCTCCAAAAAACCCAACAAGGAGTACTCATCTTACTGACCTCCCACCTCTCTTTTTCTGATGGAACCCAAGTCTTGTACTGGTCTCTATTCCTGGTAATGAATAGTGGGGAACCAGTTGGTGTTGCAATGATGGGGGCAGAGGGATCTTTTTTTTTTTTTTTAACTCATTGTGCCCCTTTGCTATTTTTTTTTTAATTCCACAGTGTGATATATTTTTGGGATTTTACTTTATAATTATTTCTCAATGGACTAGGACAGTATTTAGGATCTAACTCGAAGACTAGTCAAGATATTTTGGGTAACAACAATTACCTGTCCTACTGTAAAATTTAGCCTATGTCCTTGAGTGCCCATGAATTACCCATTTATCTTATTACAATGTGTTGAAAACATTAAGAATTAATTTGGGCTTTTTTCTTCTTTCAGTCTTGTCTTATGTACAGAATCACTTACATTAATGTACTATAAATCCGGCTTTACACCTGCATTTTAAGTTACGCTCAAATTATTCTCCAAAGTCGTGGCAAAGTCATACGGTGATACACAGATTTTTTTTTTTTGCAAGAGGTTCATTTAAATTCAACTTAAGTCAAACGAGAGCGGATAATCTGATTCAGGCTCACGATTAATTTTTGTAGTGAGTCTTTTTTGCAAAAAAAAAATGCAAAAAGTTTTTTTTAAAGAAAATGTTATTGTTTTTTTTTTCAGGTTTAGGAAGAACCTTTTCCCAAATACCTCCCATAGATTCTGCAGAGATCATCTGAAAGACATTTCATATTTCATATGTATTCTGAATGGAAAATTCTTCTCTGTACAGCTTCACCGTCCAAATTATTCCTTAGGGCAAGTTCTTTTATCAGAAGGTTTGTGTTGCCGGAATCATGAAATCCGGTGTACTCCACATTATATTTTATTTTTAATTGATTGTTGTGAATACAGTGTGATAGGAGCGACATTGAAAAAGAAAAGTTCGATGTTTACAGCCACTTACTGCCGAAATGAAAAAAATAGTTCTATTTATTAATATAACAAAGGTAACCAAATCCACATTAACCCTTATGTGCCCTTTATAATGCTATTGCTATGTGACATAGAGTCTTTTGGGATTCCAGAATCTGGCAAAGCTACCTCAACACTCTCTATAGCTAAGGTTGTACTGGCCCACCAGAGCAGCAGAGGATCCTTCAGTGGACCCATGTTCTGGTATAAAAATGGGCATCAAGAATACAGCAGTGGGCGACCCCATTTAGACTTGCTTATGGAGCAAATAATTTGTCATTACAAATATCATATTAGATCTTCCATTTTGTATCCATTGTATAGTGACTGTGTCGAGTTACTAGGGCTTGGCTCCTCTTCACTTGGCAATGACCTGCCAAGACCATTACAAAAAGTTTTGTTGGTTTCTGTGATCAGCTGATCGTGGAGTGTTAAATGCCAAATGTCAGGAGTTGTTTATGCTGTATTTGTCATATCTGTGGCCATCTAGTGGTTGTGATATGCATTGCAGGCTGTCAAGGGTTTTGCAGCATTTTTCCTATAATGTATTGAATTTGAATTAGAGATGAGCAAATAGAAGCTGACGAAGTGGAATTCGATCCAAATTTCAGGAAATCTTCGATTCGCATCAAATCCAGATTTCCTCACGCTTCGTGGTATCGAATCACATTTTAAACTAAGGACATGTCGGAATATCGGAATAGCCTTTAGAAAGGCTATTCTACTCCTACCTTTGCCATTGCATCACGCCCTCTGCAATGTCCTGGTCCTTCTCGCTCGTGTAGGAAAAGAAATCAAGATAGCCGCCGGGCATGCGCAGAGCCGGCATGCAGGAATAGAAAACAGATGACCACGGCGCCTGGCCATGTCCAGCGGCCATCTTAATTTTCCCTACAAGACCATTTCTGTGCATGTCCAGCGGCCATCTTAATTATATCCCATACAAGACCGTTTCTGCGCATGGCCGGTGGCCATCTTGATTCTTTTCTGAGCAGATCTACGCATGCCGGTGGACCAGGACATCGCAGGGGGCATGATGCATTGGCAAAGGTAGGAGTAGAATAGCCTTTCTAAAGGCTATTCTGATGTGTCCTTAGTTTAAAATGCATATCCCCATATCCCCAGGCTCTCTGGAGCCAGGAAAATAGCTGTTTTTTAAACGCGATTTGCCGCAAATTCATTTGGATTGAATCGAATAGTTTTGGGAAATTCGGCGAAGCTGCCGAATCAAATTTTTGAGAAATTTGCTCATCTCTAATTTGAATCATGAAAAAATGGAAATTCTTAATGAAATTTGCAGAATTGTAACTGTTTAAGGTATGCATTTAAGAAAAAAAAAAATAAACTTATTTAATCTGATGCATAGCACAGCTCTAATGGAGTTTTCCAGGCAAATGATATTGGTGAATTATCCTTAGGATAGGTCATTAATATCAGATCAGCATGGGTCAAGCACCTGGGATCCCCACTGATCAGCTATTTTCAGCAGCCGCTATACAGAGTCAGAAACAGATAGCTATTTTCTGCATAGTGGGTGTGCTGAGTTATACTGCAGTTCAGCTACTATACAAGTGAACAGGAGCTGCAGTACCTCAGTATGGCCACTGCACAGAGAATAGAGCTATCTGCTTCCGTCTCTGTTCTCTGTATAGTGGTTGCTAAGAACAACTGATTGGTGGGGTCCTGGGTGTTGGATAGCTGTCAATCTGATATTGATGACTTATTTGCTAAGAAAACATCTTTAGGCTAGGGCCCAATGTAGTGGGCCGCAGCAAAAATGCGCTGCGGGAAAAACCGCGATGGCAACGCAATGCGGTTTTTCCTGCAGTGCTTTCACAGAAAGTCTGCAGAGGTTTCCTCTGTGGACTTTCTGCTTCCATTGTACCTATAGGGAAACCGCCAGCGTTTCCGTAGGTATAATAGACATTCTGCAATTTCCAAAACTGCAATGGTGTTTTAAAATCACAGCATATCTGCTGCACGTATTTTTCCACAATGTGTGGATGGGATTCACTAGAAGCTCAGCGCTTAGCAGTGTTGTCTTGAACTGCTGGGGGTCTTGAGTTCGAATCTGACCAAAGGCAACATCTGCAAGTAGTTTGTATCTTCTTCCTATGTTTTCGTGGGTTTCTTCCTACATGCCAAAAATAAGCTGATAGGTAAATTGTCTTCCCGTACAAAGAACTGACCCTTGTGGGTATTGGGGATGTGCGCCTGTATGGCAGCCACTAACTCCCTACTCCACAACACTCCCTGTGCTTTCAGTCTCCTTGAGAAAAGTGCATTAGTCGTTGTGTTCCGTGATAAGACATCATACTGCAGCAAGTTAATCTGCTGCAGGAGGTCAAGTAAAATGGTGCTACATCTAAATATGTATTTTCAATTCTCAATACAATTCATGAAATATTTTATTCTAATTTTAATAAGTCTTGGAATTACCAAGTAATATCACCCTGCTCCTCACTCTGACATTAGTCATTCATTAGACTTTTCTTCCTAGAAGGTTCTCTGATCTTATTTCGTAATATTACTGTAAATTGTAACCTTCAGACATCCCTGACATAACTCCCAGTTAATGTCCTTATTGTGTCATCCTGTATAACATTTGTTTGGGCTTTCCTTAATAATGTATGAACTACCTAATGTACCATCTGTCTTGGAAGAAAAGAAGGGGAAAAAAAATCACTTAGTCATAATCATGGCTCTCATTTTTTACAATATTCCATGGCATTTATTTCTGCATAGATTTATATATTGAGCAGATTTATACATTATATCTTTTTTCATTTGTATTTGCAATATAAATTAGGTTTCCAGAATAAACCGAGCATAGAAATGATAAAATGCAGAATTTTTGGGGTATCGTAGGACGGCATATGCTTAAAATGTCTCAACCTGAAAATACAACTCCAGTCATCATTACCGTGCCATATGGTGTGAACTCGTGAAGTCTGTTGCATTACAAGGGAGGATGAGATTTTTAAAGACAGCCAATAGGTTTATGTTCTATCTGAATATGCATTTATGCAAATGTGTATCATAAATTTGTACCATAACTAATACAACATTTCAATAACAGAAGCAGCCAGGTTAGAGAAGTTTAGATAAATCACCTACCCGTGAAGCAGAACTTATTGAACCAGCAAAACAAAAAATTTCCTCTCCAACATTGCAGTTAATTCTTTCTGACATGTTTTTTGTTTTGTTACAGGAAATGTTAAAAAAGATTTTGGCGAACGTGATTTCCGTGGAAGAATTATTGTGGCATAGCACGCAAGTTAATGAAGAATTTATGCCGTAGGAGCTTACTGTTGTGAGCGGCAGGCTGTGGCTCAATAGTATCCTATGGGAATATGGCTCGAGACCCGAGGTCTATATACTGTATGATCAGTTCATGGGGCTGGGCCAAGTGATACTTGTTTTTAGGTTCTCTACTACTTTGTATCTTAATATATCTTATAGAGGTTCCAAATTCCCCTTGTATAGACATAAATAGTGATGAGCGAATCGAAGCTGCAGAAGTGGAATTTGATCCAAATTTAAGGAAATCTTCGATTCTCCACGATTCCGGATTTCCTGATGCTTCGCGGTAACGAATATTTAGTAAGGACCTTTGTGACATCAGACGGTCACATGATGTTCTCTAGTGATGTGATTGGGTAGGTGTGTCTTTGCTTGTTAGCAGATCCTTCCACATGAATAAAAGTTGTCCGTGCTGGAGAGAGAGAGAGAGAGAGAGAGAGAGAGAGAGAGAGAGAGAGACATGACCGCGGCATCCAAGGGCTTCTGCCATTTTGCCGCCCACCCGCCCACCCCGGCTCTCTGCAGACAGGAAATAGCTGTTTATTCGCCGCAAATTAATTCGGATCGAATAGCATCATATCGCAAAATTCGTCGAAGTTGCCGAATCGAATTTTTGAATACTTCGCTCATCTCTAGACATAAAGTTAAATAATAGAGTTTTGGTTGTCTACAGCCAACATTAAGAGGGTCTTAGAAATTTACCGCATACTGCTTATGCATTCAACCCAACAGAGGGTACAATAAACTCATGGATTACAGGTAAGTAAGCACTTATTTACATCTAATTCCTACACACACCAGGACATAAATGTATCTCCTAGGTCACATGGAGATGTATTGGAGCTGAGTGGGCATCATAACCACTGGGTCTCTACCTTTTCACACAGCAGGAGCCCAGTCAAGGGTCCATAATCGGAGACAATTCTGTTAGCGGACCATTAACCCCACAGATCTTGTGATCAGTTGCGACCATTGTCTTTAATTTTCCTTCTGAGTAATTGAATGACTCTCCTGTGAGGAGATCGAGTGAGCCGTTGGATTGCCATGACAGCTGGGAGTCTTGTGAATGCTCCCAGTCATGTCATAGGAACATTGCTATTGAGACCTGCCTGTGGTAGAGCTCAATAGTACTATAGTGATTTCTCCACTGACTGCAATACTGTAATCTAATGATCCCTTATACCATAGACTTTACATTTTTTTAAACCCTTTCCATAGAGATTTTAAAAATTATAGACATAAAAAATAGACATACAGACATCTAAAAATGTAAAAGTAAACATAACCATATTATGTGATCCCACATCCAAAGTTGTTTGTAATATTAAAATATAAAAATATTTATCCCATGCATAAATACCATAATGGAGAAAAAAAATTAAAATACCCAATGTGGCATTTTTGCCACTTTTCCTCCCAAAATATTGTAATAAAAAGTGATCACTATATCAGGCATTAAACCATTCACAAAGGTGTTCAAGGGTAAATATTCACATTAATATTCATGTCTTTATAGCAGTCTGTCTTCAGTTTTAAATACATAATGAATATTCACCACCAGATCTGCATAAATTTTATAAAATTGTCCATGGTCTAGAATAAGTCAGAATACTTGAAGCAAGAGCAGTGGAAGAACTGTCACTAAATGATGTGGTCATTTGCCTTAGACAATCCCTTTTTCCTTTGAAGGGTTCTCAATTGATCACCTTTGTGAACAACATAAAAAATCCAAAATTAAAAATGCAATCCTTTTTGCCCCTTTTGGCTCGTATGGCTTCATCGATGGAGAAAACGAAAAAGTTTTGGCTTTCATGAAAAGATGACATAATAAATGCACACTTTAAGGATTTTATTAATATGTATTCTCATGCTTTGAAGGTTGCTTAGCCCCCTTTACTGTAGTGGGGTATCTGTCAGACACAGTTTGTAGCCCTTCTTTAACTTTCCAGTTGAAAATGTGTGTTTATGGCATCATACAACCAGTACAGTAAGTGTCCATAGTCTTGAAGCACTATTGACTCTAAACTGTATGACTGCAAACCTTAGAAAGTATCTTTGTCAGGGAAATTCTGATTCCCTGAGCTCTGCCTCTAATGATTTGGCAGAGCAATCCTAACTTGCTTTTCCCAATCACAGGGAGAACTGTGCAGCCATATAGCAGCTGCACTGTCCTCTTTATCTCTTTCTGCACTTATCTCTATAATAAGTGCAGGAAGGAAACATAAGGCTGAACGATAAGTGTCCAATTCCAATAATGGATCATCATACAGGACATCTGTCTGTATGAAGTGAGCTAGAGCAATCTGTGTGAAGAGGGAGATGTTTCTATAAAGTGGGGTAAAACAGTGTGTGAGAGGGTACAAAGTGGTACAATAGTGGGGGGGCTAGAAGAGCAGTGTCTGTAACAGTGAGAGGCATGAGGAGCACAGTGAGAGAAATATGGCACGAGAACAGTCTTTCTAACATATGGACCATACCAAGTATGTTTGTCTATTCTAGCCTGGGCCTTCCTGCTACAGCCTGGAGGGGTAAATAACCTACTAGACAAGAAGTATACAATGTAAACCCTTTCTGCCTTAGACCAACAGGGATACTAACATTTACCTCTTCCTTGCCCTAGGTTACCAGAGATACTGCCATTAACTCCTTCCCGGACCTAGATGATTGGGGTGGCAGATGTTAACCCCATCACTGCCCTAGCTCATCAGCATTACAGACATTAATTCCTTCTCAGTCCTAGAAACCAGGGATTTTACCATAAACTCATTAACTGCCCGAAAAATAACAATACTTATAATAATAATACTCTAATAAAGGCAAATTGTTTGGTGCTACTCAGAAATATATGTTTCTCACTGTTTTGGTTTGTCCAATTTTGGATGAACCGTGCCTAGATCTCAAACTTCCATTATCACTAGTTTTTAGATGGAACATTGCTTTTAAGGCCCAAAATTGTGTCCTTAAATGGGTTTTCTGGACTCAAATTGAATTTTCATACTGATGACCTGTACACTGGTCATCAGTACGTGATCTGTCGGGGTCTAACACCTGGACCCCACACAGATCAGCTGTTCTAGCTGCCTCTGGGTGTCAATAGCTCCTAGTGCACGGAGAGTGTGTGCAGCCCTATCCACTACATAGCGGTGTCTCCGTTGAGCCATCACTTGAATTGGAGCAGTGCTGCACGTGCCACCCATCCATTTGCATTGTCTGGTAACCAGAGACTGCTACAACAGCTCATCTACTTGCGGTCCAGGTTTTGGAACCCAACAGACATAGGTCATCAATGTAAAAATTCGATTTGGGGACGAAAAGCCCCATTTAAACAATAGGCTATTTTTCTAACTTTCCACTCCCTAGTGAACGATTTTAAGCTTTCAATACAAAACGGTAAGCGGCAAACATTTTTTGAGAATGTATTTTAATCTGCAGACTGTAAGCACATTGTATCGGTTATAATTCAGGTTTAGAATTAGCATACATGAGCGTTAAGTGAATGCAAACAAGACCTCACAACACAGCATGTAAATTATTACCACATGGAAACAGCCAGAAGGGCAGAAGCTTCAAAATGTTCAGTTGAAGTATCAGCAGGCGGCTGAGCTGGACCCTGCTGTTTTGAAAACCCTTTTTAAGATTTTTTTTAGTTGACAAAAAAAGGCAATTGAATATTTTGGCAATAAGACAAGCTATAAAATAAATTATAGATATGAAGATCTTAAGATGATGTAAAGAAAAAGGAATTGAGGGTTTTCATTACCATATGGTGTCAAACTCCAAATAACTTCTGTATTAAAAAAAAAAAAAAAAAAAAAAAAATATATATATATATATATATATATATATATATATCTTAAAAATAGATAGGAAAACAAAACAAAGCTATTCTGGAATAAGACAATATGGAACAGGTAAATCTAGGCAATATGACAAAAACAACGCATGGGTGCCCATGAAGACAATTGCATCTACGTAAATATCTGCAAGGATAATAATCTTATACAAATGTATTCCTTAAGTTTTCTCTTGGTTCAAAATATCTTAAAATAAGTGGTGTGAGATGGCCATCTTCAGAAAAATAACAATTTTGTAATACTCTGTTAGGAGTTGTTTATGCCATATGTGTCTATAGGTAGCCACTCAATGTTAGTAATGGGAATTGTAGCCTGTTGAAGGTTTTGCCAGTATTTCGTTATATTTTGCATTGTATCTTGAGAAACTGGAGTTCTTAACAGGTGTAACTTGAAGCTCCAGAGCCCCAAAGTAAAATCTGTAATGGGGCATCCACCTGCCCCATATTTCATATGGCAGATGTTCTGTGGATGTTTGGGGCCCCCTCAATATCCAAGGCTGGGTAATGACTGCTAGCGCTTCACCCCCAATAGCCCACCTCTATGGTCCTTAACCGGAAGGGTAAAGGCAGACACATGTATGGCTCAGCATACCTGTTCATGTTCTATACACTCCTATGTGTTTCTATGGTAACAGACTACACATAAATTTAGTGTAGTCTAATCTGCAGTCTTTATAGTAATAGATCATCAGTCAACTTGCAGTCCCCCTGGCAAAGATATGATAGCAAGCAAGGAACAGATGGAATGCAGTATGTGTAGAATATTAATTTATGAAATTGGTTTTTAGTCTGTAACCATGGAGATACACAAGAAATCTGTCACATTGTGCTTGCAGTCCTATTATGTAGGCGACATGGTACAGGAGGAACTAAGCAGATTGACATAGAGCTTTACAGAAAAATATGCAGTTTAATTTGCATTTTATTAATTTAAATCCCTGCATTTTCTATGATTAGGAGTCCAGTGGGTGGTCCTAACCACTGATTGAGTTAACTCTTTAGGGAAGGTGATTAGTCACTGTGTAGCACCGCCCACTGGACTCTTAAGCCTAGAGGGTACAGGGATATAAATGAATATACTACAATTTATGTTCCACTAATCTATATATCAATCTGCTCAACTTCTCCTGCTCTATAACCTGCAGATCGGATGCCATAT
Organism: Leptodactylus fallax; assembly: GCA_947044405.1. Lineage (NCBI taxonomy): Eukaryota > Metazoa > Chordata > Amphibia > Anura > Leptodactylidae > Leptodactylus > Leptodactylus fallax. The sequence goes on from CAMRHE010000634.1 coordinate 149,819, forward strand.
TCAACAAGAAAGGTTTCCTTTAAAAGTAGCTGCATACCCTTTAACATATCTTTTTTTCACGTTGTGATGCAATGATCCATGTCCTAAAATCTGATAACAAGAGAGTTGTTACTAAGGCCTTGCTTACAATGAATGCATTTTTTTTTCAAAAATTAGAGTTTAATTGTATTTCCAATGGTTTCATTACAGCGGCAGAATTCTCAGAACTGCAAAATACATCCCTTGTATTTCCGAGGTTGAAACAAAATTATGAACTGTGAAATGGAAGTGACAAAATGAGAGATGCACATTGCAAGGCATCACTTAACAACTCCAAATACTGTACATAGACAATGGCTATTTAAACTGGAATGGATAATATGAAAGACCCTGGAAACTACAAGAGTCTTGAATTATTCCTTAAGTATATCATTATGTTGTCAGAAATAATGCATAGCAAAAAAGCTCAATACATCAATATGAATGCGGGGAATCAATAGTAGGTGAAGACAAGAGGTGGCAAGAATTCTATTCCTTTTATATAAAAAGCAAGAAAACATACAGATAACGATGACTTGTAGCTTATGCTATTTAAAGAAAAACTATCCCCGACATTCTTGCATAAGATTTGTCTAAATGTGATAAGACACAAACTCAGCATACAGGCCCGTAGTGATATGAAATGAAGGTCCATATTGATTTAAATTGACCATATAGTAATATTTATTATGATAAAAGTGCAAAAGTAGCAAAACATAAAAAAAAAAATTATTTGGTATCAATCATATAAAGGTATAAAATTAATAAGTCAATTATAGTTCACAACGAAAAATGTGCAAAAAAAATAAAAAAATGAAAACAAGGGCAAAATTGTTGTTTTTTGTTAATTTCACTTCCCAAGAAAAAGAATCAAAATTGGTCAAAATATCATTCCCCATAAAATGGTGCCCATGAAAACTACAGGCTGTCCCATAAAAAATAGCATCTTCGCAGTTTCATTGAAAAGTTGTGCCTGAAAAAAACGTATGTTTTTTTTTATTAAATACTATTGCACAAGAGCAGCAGAATATGAAAAAAAAACACACACAAAGCCTTTGGGGAAATGTTTCTTATCTTTTCCATTTACCAGAAAGAGTAAAAAGGGTTATCTGAAACCCCTGAGTAATGCATAGTGATGACCTATCCACATGATCCAAATCAGCTGACCAGTGAAGGACCCCCACCAATCTGATACTGATGACCTATACTGTGGATAGGTCACCAGTATCCATTATCAATTGGTCTTGGACAACCCATTTTATTCATCAGTTATGTATAAACCAACATGTTACCATCAAAAAATATAATTCATCCTGGAAAAAACAAGCCCTCATAGGACTATGCCAATAGAAAAATAAAATTGTTATATTGTATCTCTTAAAAGGCAGAGATATACTGTATTATGCATAGAGCAGAGCCTGAATACATGCTAGATTTGGGTTTCTAGGAAAATCTAAGTCACACATCACATCCTCAGGCACTAGGCATAACACATTAGGGTAGATTTATTACTTCTGGCATACCATACAAACAGTGTGCCAATTTCACTGCAGATTCATCAACAGGGCATGCTTAGACAGAAAAAAAAATGATAGGTCTGACCTGGCGTTGATTCCAACACTCTAGTTAGAAAAGCTTTGAAAATCCTTAGTAAATGAGTTTTGTTCAGCACAGCTTTGAAGCCCTCCCACTCATGCCAATATATTCCTATATGTCAAAAATTTGCATGTGGGCTTTTGCAGTGTTTTCTGATTTTTCCACCACAAAACTCTAACATACTTTTGTCTCCAGAATCAAATACATGGCCTCCTAACTGGGAGCCATCTTTCATAACTTCTGGCTTTATGGGTGCTGGCTCCTTACCCTGTCTTCTCCCAGGTCCTTACATAAATTATTGCCTATGAGACTATGGAGCTAGAAGACCAGGATCGAAGGGGAAACTACAGCCAGCTTAATATTTCCCGAGCAATGGCTGAAAAAAGAAAAATGTAGAGTTACATGGACATTTAAATTAATGGCCCCACCATGTAATACTTGGGTGGACCTGGTCTGCTTGAGTGAGAACCCATCTCCTCAATCTTGCATAATAAAGAATCCCAAGCAGGGTGCCCTCCTTTATGCTATCTATATGTTCTCATAGGGTTCAGTGTCAGACTGAGGTTCCTTGAGCCCAGCAGATAAAATGATTCTGGGGACTCACCCTCCGACAACCTCTAGGAAGTAGACCACAGTACCCTTCAAGTTTCAATGTCTTCTGCTGGATGGTTATTGTGTTAGAGCCTAGGCCCATTGGAGGCCCATTTTTACTCTGATGGACTGGTCTGAAACCGGTATATTTAGGGCAGCACGGTGGCTCAGTGGTTAGCACTGCAGCCTTGTAGTACTGGAGTCCAGGGTTCGAATCCTGTCAAGGACAACATCTACAAGGAGTTTGTATGTCCTTCCTGTGTTTGCGTGGGTTTCCTCCCACACTCCAAAGACAATGTAGAGTGTGAGCCCTATATGGGACAGTGACTGTCAATGTCTGTAAAGTGCTGCGGAATATGATGGCGCTATATAAGTAACCATAAATAATAAATTTACAGAGACTATTTTATGGGGAATCATCACTTATAGATGCCATTCTTTCCAACAAACATGGTTTCAGGGTAACATTTTCTTGGTTTCTCTGTCTCTAGTTAAGGGCATATGCTCCTTTTAATTCTTCAAAACACATTCGATCGTGTTGAGGTACGGGCTCCTGCAGCTTATTTTCTAAGTATACCTTGATCACAGCAGTATTTTTCAGTTGTCTTTTCTCAGTCAGATGTCTCCTGAAGGTTACATTGCACATATGATTGATCATTCATGATGCCATCATGAATCACCAATTCCAGATTTCCTCATATATCTTCAAATATGCAGCGGTTCTCCACCATACTTCACAGATGGTTAATGATTTGGTTCAGAGACTCTTTCATTGCTTCGACAGCATGCATTCTGCCTTCCATTATATTCCATATATCCAAAGATCTAGAATTTAGACTCATTGGCCCATCAAACCTTTTACACATCTCAGGTACCCAGTGTTGACGTTCTATTGGCTATTTTTCTTTTCTTATATTGGAAGAGGGATAGAAACTTCATTGGATTTTTTTCAGATCTAAAGCAGGAGAGAAGGTTGAATTTCACCTGCGCCTCAAAGAAAAATGTTTCAAAGGTGTGCTCAGTTTTATATACTGTAAATAAAAAAAAATCTACATTTTTATAATATACTTCAATTCCTCAGTATTCTCTAGATATTTCCTTCCTGTCAGTAAATAGGAACACTTGTTTTTTTTTTTATATAACTGTAATTTTATTGAAAAATTTTTCATTAACAAGGAATAAAGAAAAAACAAAAAAACAATAATAAGCAAACAAACAGGAAGCATTGAGGTAAATAGAGGCTATCTGCCTCCTCCCCCTTAAGCAATATGCATTTAAATTAAGCAGTGAACAAGGGAGGGGGGAATGGAGGGGTTAAGAAGACAAGGGTAGGACCAAAGGGGGGGGGGGGGAAGGAGAGGACTAGAGATCAGAGACCCTGTGATGTACAATACATGTCCCAGGGTGCCCAAATAGCCCCAAAGGCTTCCCGTGAATTATGTAGGCCAGCAGTCAGGTATTCAAGACTCCTCACATCCTTCATTCTAGCCACAAGCTCAAGACTAGATGGGGGACTCACCTTCTTCCAGTTCCTAGCTATGAGAGTTTTAGCTGCAGTACAAAGATGCAAGAAAAGCCTGGATGACTTATTGCTCAGGTGTCTGGGGGGAAGGTTCAGGAGATAAAGAATAGGGTCAAGAGGAACCTCTTGCAAAAAGAGAGCAGTCGTCAGAGTCCTGACCTCCCTCCAAAAACCGAGGATGAGAGGGCACGTCCAAAAGATATGGTGCAGGGTACCCACCGCAGCTCCACAGCGCCAGCACCATGGGGGAACTAATGGGTTTAAAGTATGAAGGAGAGCCGGAGTATGATACCAATGCATCAACAGCTTATACTGCGTTTCCCTAAACGTAATGCACTGAGATGATTTCTGGGCCCGAGACCATACAATCCGCCACTGTTCCTGGGAGATGGGTTTACCCACCGCCTCCTCCCATTTAAGCATATAGCGATGATTAACAGGAGAGCCTGTAGTTTGTGAGTTAAGAAGTTGGTAAATAGAGGATATAAAGCCCCTAGTGGACGTGCCTGCACGGCAAATCTTTTCAAAAGCGGTGGGGAGTGACACCTTAAGAGACCCATGGAGGGAGCGGACAAAGTGAACCACCTGCAAGTAATGGAACCATTCAGTACTTGGCAGGTTTTGATTAGCTGTAAGATAAGCAAAGGACCTGAGTTCCAAGGTTCCAGGGTCAACCATGTCAGCAATCCGGTAAAGGCCAGCTTCAGACCACACTTTAGTCATGGCAGAAGTCAGGCTCTCCGGGAGAAGGGGGTTGTATAGTATGGAGACCATAGATGAGCGCGGGGACATCAGGGAGAATCTAGCACAACAGGTAGACCAGATAGATCTAGTAAACCGAATGGGGCCCAACAGGTACGAGGCAGGGGGGTGGGGGGGAGCTGACCCACAGAAGCGCGTTAGGATGCATGGGTGCCAGCCATAGCTTCTCTATCTGCACCCATCTGGTGTATGCTGGCATAGCCGCCCAGAATGGGATATGGCGTAAGTGGGCCGCCCAGTAATAATGTAACAGATGTGGGACAGCCATACCCCCCAGACCCCCTATCCGCCAGCATAACAGATCTAGGTATTCGGTGTCGTTTTGCTTTCCAGATAAACTGGAAGATAGCTTTCTGTAGGTTCCGTAATTCTCCCCGAGGTATCGCGACTGGGAGCGTCTCGAAAAAATACAGTAGCTTCGGGAGGAGAGTCATCTTGACCGCAGCAATTCTCCCCAAAAGGGAGATAGGCAAGGGTTGCCATTTGTCCAATAGGGCTCTTAGCTCACAAAACAACCGCGGGTAGTTTGCCGAGTAGAGGGTCGCATAGGAGGTGGATATATGGACTCCCAGGTAGCGGATAGAGGACTCCCGCCACTGGAAATCGTAATTACTGCGGAGGAGAAGGAGAAGGTCCCGTGGGATGTTAAGTGGGAGTGCCTCAGTCTTCGCGGGGTTCACCTTATACCCTGAGAGATCACCATAGGTCTCTAGCGAGCGCAGCAAGTTTGGAAGGGTAGTATGAGGGGAGGTGAGAATGAGGAGTACATCGTCCGCAAAGAGAGATATCTTAAATTCCTTATCTTGGACCATGATGCCCTTGATATTAGGGTCTCGCCTAATCTTGGCCGCTAGCGGTTCAATGCAGAGGGCAAATATGATGGGTGACAGGGGGCAACCCTGCCTAGTGCCATTTCGAATAGGGAAGAAGGGCGAAGATGCATGGGGAAGCTTAATTGCTGCTGAGGGTAAGGAGTAAAGGGCCTGGATAGCTGTGAGAAACGGTCCCGTAAGCCCGAACGCCTTAAGCGTAGTATGCATAAACGACCAATTTATGCGGTCAAAAGCCTTTTCAGCGTCCAGGCTCAAGAGAAGGGCCGGGGGTAGAATAATGATTGGCCACCTCCACCAAATCCACAGTCCTCCTGGTGTTGTCACCACCCTGACGACAGGGGATGAATCCCACCTGGTCCTTATGGACAAGCAGAGGGAGCCAAGCATTCAGTCTATTGGCTAAGAGTTTGGTGAAAAGTTTCAGGTCCGTGTTCAGCAAAGCAATCGGTCGGTAGTTAGCACAATCCTGCAAGTCCTTACCCGGTTTAGGGACCAATGTGAGTAGTGAAGAGAGCATGGTCGGGGGTATAGGGGAACCTGAAAGGAAGGAATTGAAGAGGGACAATAGATGAGCAGAGAGTTCACCCTGGAAAACCTTATAATAATTGTAAGTGAACCCATCTGGGCCTGGGGCTTTCCCATTTGGGGAGGTCCCTCAGGACCCCTTCTAGTTCCTCCCTGGTGATGGGGGTGTTCAGGGAGGTTAAGGCCTCAGGAGGAAGGCGTGGGAGACAACAATCCTTTAAATAGTCTTCCAGTAGTGTTGAGTCATCCCCAGGGAGTAGTGCTCGTGGGGGGGGTAAGTCATACAGCTTAGAGTAGTAAGAGTGGAACGCCAGCGCCACAGCATCAGGGTGATGTTGAAGAGTACCCGCGGGGTCACGGACAGAGTGTGGTGTGGAAGAGGCCCGATGATCCCTGAGGGTTCCTGCCAGGAGGGTATGAGATTTATTACCTCGTTCAAAAAACCTCTGACGGGTATAAAGGAGAAGTCGTTCCACATGGCGGGTCTCCAAATCACGGAGGTCCGCCCGGGCCAGGACCAAACGGCGAAGAACCCCCAGGGATGGATGCGCTGCCAAAGTCGTTGTAAGGGACCGAATACGGGCTTGGAGGAGCTGTTCCTGGACCTGTCTGTCCCTTTTAAGCCTAGAAGCCAATGCGATACAGCATCCTCTCATGACCGCCTTATGGGCTTCCCAGAGAATGGCAAGAGAGTCTACCGAGCCTAAGTTGTCCCTAAAATAATCTATCAAGTGTGTGCGCAGGGTCTCGAGGGAGGTCGGCGAATTGAGCAGTGTTTCGTTAAGACGCCAATGACATTGGCGAGTAGGCACTGGAGTCGTAGATAAGGTAACCACGACTGGGGCATGATCAGACCAGGTGAGAGGGCCAATGTTCGTGTCCCTAAGCAAACGAAGAGCGGGAGCATTTCCAAAGAAGTAGTCAATGCGGGTGTGAGTGTTATGAGGGTGAGAAAAGAAGGTGTAGGAGCGCGCCGTAGGATTGTCCACTCGCCAAAGGTCATACAAAGAGTGGGCGCGGATCAGCCTGCGGAACTCCCTTGCAAGTTGGGCCAACCTATGGGGGGTTGGGCCCTGGGGTAACGCCAGACGATCCGCCCGTTCAGAGAAGACCATGTTAAAGTCTCCCCCCACCAGCCAAGCTGATGGTGGGAGAGCGCGCAGACGGGAGAATACCCGGCGCAAGAACGGGATCTGTGCTGAATTGGGGGCATAGACATTGCATAAAACAATCGGGGCACCATAAAGGAGCCCCTCCAAGATAACAAACCGGCCACCTGGGTCTATGTGGGAAGTCGTCACTGTAATTGGGCAGGATCGAGAAAGAAGGATAGCCACCCCAGCTCTGCGTCGATTGTGGAAGGCCGAAAAAGCTACGGGAAAATAATGCTTAGCGAAGGCAAAAGTACCAGCGCGGTCAAAATGAGTCTCCTGAAGAAACGCCACATCCGCTCGTAAGGAGCGGAGTTCTCTAAGGACATGGCGCCTTTTAATGTTGGAACCCAGGCCCTTGACATTAATTGTCACGCACCTAACCATTGGGACCCAGGATTGGAGGACAGTGGCGGATTGCAATAAGCTCACCCATCTCACATGACGCTGGCAAGTTTCCCTCGGAGAGGCAAAAGGGCAATCCACAAACAGGAACCCAAAGTCGAGGCAGGGTCTCTAGATCAGGGAGGGGGGGGAAAGAGAGGGAGGGAGGGAGGCAAAAGACATCATAAATGACAAAGTAAAAATAAAAACAGTTAAACAATACTTTGTGGGCGAGGCTAAGTCACTCGCCTGGGGACCAATGAGGGCAGCCAGAGGTCCAATCAGGATCAATGGCCGCACAGTCCAAGTATCCCCTTAGGGGGGAGAGCGTGGACAGGAGGTCGGAGGGGAGGCGGTTGATCCCCAACCACCAGTAAAAAGAAGGAAGGAAGGGGAGTCACCGGAACCCCACCCCGCCCCACTCCGCTAAAACAATCCAATAATAAGCATAATAGATGAGACCCGTAGACCTAAAAAAGAAAAAAAGAGAAGCAAACATAACATTAAGGCATGCAGATTCCAAAGCACCACCGAGAAAAGGGAGAACGTCTCAAGGGGGGGCAGCCTCCTCAGGGATCAGTCTCCAGCCGGGGCCTCCGAGTGGTCACCACCGCGGAGGATGCATGACGTCGTCTGGGCTCCAATCGTTGCCAAACCGGTGGTGGGGGAGGGGGTGGAGAGAATAGCTCCCAGTCTGTTAAATCCGGCAGGGGAACATCCAATAGGTCACAGAAGAGAGGCAAATCCGCAAAGGAGCGAAGCGTAGCGGAGCGACCATCCCTACGAGCAATGAGAGCAAACGGAAATCCCCACCGGTAAGGAATTTGGTGCTCCTGAAGAATCTGGAGGAGGGGTCGGAGATGGCGGCGTTTCTGGAGGGTGATTAGCGACAGATCCTGATAGAATTGTAGTGGAGTTCCCTGAAACTCAAAGTCTTTGAGTTTGCGCACTTTGCTCATTATAGCCTCTTTAAGGGTGAAGTCGTGGAGGCAGCAGATGACATCACGGGGTGTGGCGGAAGATCCTCTGGGTCGAAGGGCTCGATGTGCCCTATCAAACTTAATTTTGTGGGACGGGGGCTCCTGCAGTATAGTGTTGAAGACAGCCTCCAGCAGAACAGGCAGATCCTCAGATTGGTCAGCCTCTGGGAGTCCCTTGATGCGTATATTGTTACGCCGGCCCCTGTTGTCAAGATCCTCCAAGTGGCGTTGCATGTCCCGTATAGCTGAACCCTGTTCAGTGGTAGTATCATGCAGTGAGGCAACATAGTCCCTGGTAGTGTCATGGTCATTCTCCAGCGTGTCCATTCGGTTAGCAATGGAGTGTAAATCAGTGCGGAGGGTAGCAATTTCAGATCGGAAGGATGCTGTGATTTCCGCAACCATACTTTTAAGGTCTTGTTTAGTAGTAAGTTGAGGAAGAAGGTCCGCCATGGATGATGGTGCTGAAGATGGGCCTGGAATGCAGCTCTGGGGGTACAGGACTGGAGGGGGGGAGCCATAATCCTTGGGAGTGCGGGGCAGAGGAGCCCCTACGCCAGCGTCCCTCACCACGCCATCCCCCTCTGAGCCATGGAGGGGGGGGGGTGATGGGGGAAGATAGTAGGTGGGGGGCCACAGAGACCAGCTCTGTGGCCACAGGCTGCAACTCATCAGCGGTGTAGGAGGGAGCAGAGCCACTGACCTCAGAACTCCTTGAGAAGCTGGAAACATCCGGGGTCCTCTCATGCCGCTCTGCCAGGAGTGCTGGTGAAGCAGAATGTAGTTGCTGGGACATCCCAGGGTGAGGAGACTGTGGGAGTACTCGTGCTGTGGAAACTCTGGGTTGCCCAGGCGCCGACAGGGATCTCTGTTGAAGCGGCGCTCCGCTGGCTGACAGGGGGAGCGCGGGAGGAGAGAAGCTGTGCTGCGACCCCTGTGCCTGGAGAGCGGAGGAAATCCAAGATGGCCACCCCGCAGCAGCCTGGCCCGGTAGAGAAGGCCGCTGGGCCAGAAAGGCGTCCAGGGTGGCCCCCCCAGACCTCTCAACGGGCGCTGGGGTGCCCGGGGCCACCTTCCTCGGTAAGCGCTTGCCCATACTGCGCCTGCTGAGGGGTCCACGGGTCTCAGTAGCGAGCGGAGGAGCGGAGAAGGACCTGCGCGCATGCTACTCCATGCGCGTCCAGGCCACGCCCCCAGGAACACTTGGTTATAGTCAGATGCAGAAAACTCTACATAGCTAGTCCTGCTTTCTGTCAGGAATCTCAGTTCTACTGCTATTCCTTTAAGGTTAACCCCCATTCCTCCTGAACCAGGCACCTGTTTAGTTTGTAAACTAGTTAGGCTCTGAACCCTTATTGTATGAATTGGGCAGCTTTATTCAGACCCTTGGCTTGTTTCTGGTTATCTGTTTGTCTCTTGATTTTGCCATTGACATGACCTCTCTGAACTGAATCTTGGCTTTATACTGGATATTCGTTTGTCTCCTGATTCTGCCTCTGACTTGACCTCCTAGTACTGACCATTGACCTGGACATCAATTCTCCTTTTTCTGATCTGCCCTATAAGTTAATTGAGGGTTCTGGTTTTGATTTTGAATTAGTGGAGTGTTTATTTCTCGTAGGGTTTCCAATGGTGATATCTTGGACCCCAAATTCAGCAAAGTCCATCTGACCTTGCAGCTGGTGAAGGTGTTTGGTTGTCTTGGTCTATCTCTCAGCACTGTATAGGAATTAAACAGTTCTACTGCTCTATGTTATCAGCCAGATTCTGCTATTTTCTGATATTTACTTCAGGGACTCTATCATAACACTCTCATTTGAGATGTGGTTACAATTGTATCCTGTCTAGACAACGCTTTGGCCTCACTAGCTTGTAAAGTTGGTCGTGATGTAGGGGTGAGGAGACTGGAGAGAGTTTCTTTGGCAAGACCCAGACCTTGTACACAATCCAGCTCACTAGGAGGGCTATCTGACATTGAAACTGTCAAAAAGTTTGCTCCCAATGAGTGGTATGAAATGTTCTAAAAAATATTCCCTGCTCTTCTTTTATACCACAAAATAAATATTCAGAATATGTCACTTTTTAACATGAAATTTATTTTAATTTTAAGGTTTTTAAAAATCAGTTTCAAAAACATTTCTTAAACGTTGGTAATGAAATGCTGTGCATGACCTTTGTCCTACCTGTTTCTTCTTACTTTCTACATCTAGTGGTAAATAGAAGTGTTAGCACCAGACTAAATGTTGTTCTCCGTTGACTGAACACAACTTTATTACTTCTTTTCTTGTGGATACTCGGCTGACAGCATGTTTGATGAATTACTGTGCTTATGCACTAGACGTTGTTGACCCAGTAACCTACCGATGCAGTAAAACTTACATTTCTTTGGTCTACAGTTGGATAAGAAGTTAAACATTTTATGTGACATCCTTAAGAAACAACTGCCATGGGCCAATGAAAACCAAACACAATGTCTATATTATCACAGCGGGTCCTGAATGATTAAGGAACACAATTTGTCTTGTTTGTTCTAACGTCAATGTCAGTAATCTCGACAGCTATAGAGACGGTTTTACAGGATGAGAGCTTCAGAAACACTGCATACAAGAAACAGTTCAACAGCAAATTCAACATATCTTTATCATCTTAAATGGGGGAACAATAAAGGTTACCAGTGTATTCCCTGCACAGGTTAAGCTTTATTACTAATATACACCCCAGTCACCCGTTTAGTACTTTTGCAAAGGGCAGTTGGGGTGACCGGACCTCTTGTTCCTCCATCTCTGCTGCTACCATTTGAGCTCTTAATGATGTTACAGACTCTGCAGGCCCATTGAGTTGAATAGTGTTGAATATGTGCATTAGCATGTGACTGAATGTTGGAGCATCAACAGGGGACACAGAAGAGCAAGAGTTCTGTCCTCCCCAGCTGCCGTCCAAAAAGGTAATAAGTAGGAGACCACGGAACGCACTGATAACTTTTAGTGTTCCTTGGATAACCCATTTAATAACATCTATAGTCTCTGAAAGACAGGAGGTGTCGACATAAGTCTGGAGCAACCTCTTTTGATGTTACGGCAATCTAGCTGCAACCCATTGGGTTCTGAGCTGTCTGAGACAGCCAAGGACCCTGAGATGAAAATAGAAGTGGTTTAAAATTACTTGGATCTTCTCTTTTCGAACCTATCTAGTACTCAATGACTACTATACGATAAACTGAGGCTGTGACAATGTCGATGCCTCTAAGTGATCTGCCGATTATGTTTGTTGGGTGGCCCCTTAACATGGTAGAGCTGCTAGATCTTAGCAGACATAGAACGGCTTCTCCACTTGTTAATGTCACCATTAGGGGTTGTTTTCTTCTGCAGCTGGGCTCTTCTAGAGGAATCAGTTACAGTGGGAAATCGGATAGTAAAAAAAATGTATATAAAGAGAAAATGTCTCCTGACTTAATAGGAAGCAAAAATTATGTAAAAAAATATAGACATGTAAGTTTGAAAAAAAAAATTATATATATATAATACCTGTAATAATTATATCATATATCTACCTGTCTATCCATCTATTCATTGTAGAAACTTTTATACAAAACCATCTTTCAGGTGGATGAAAGGAGATGAAAGTTTATTTAAAGTGAGGTTAAAGCAAAACCAGATTCAATCTAATTTTTTGCTTCCCATCATTATACCGGTACAACAAAATATAAATAGTCTCCATCTTGTACATCATATGCAAATCATGGAATATAGATTAAAGATAACTGTGTAGAAATGTGCACATATCAATGCAGAAGTAGGTCAATGAAAATGCTCTCATGGCGTATAGTATTTTTGTGTTAAGATACCAAGATACCAGTTTATCTCTGGGAAATTGTAGCCTTAAGAAGGGCATGTTATAATGGGCTTTATCAACATCTGCATCTATGTTGCTTTGTTTTTTTGCTCAAAAAATCTCAAGGCTTTAGAGGCAGAAACATTTTTTTTCTGCTATTGCTGAAAACAACGTTGCTAAAGAGACTCAAAAAATAGAGAGAAAATGTTGAGATTCTTTCCCTTCATTTCCTTCATTGATGCTTTTATTTTTCGAAATAAACTTTCTGAACTTAAGCCTTAGGTCATGCACAGATGTAGGAAAGTTCAGCTTCACAGAACACAACAAAAGCCATTTAACAAGTCAAATTAAGGTTGTTGGCCTCAAAATAGTTAATGTGGTAAGTGTCCAATTCAACTTTGCTACGTCTGGTTAGAAATCAATTTGTGCCTGCAATGTAGCCTTGGTTGTTGAATTATAATCTAGTAATAATCATAAAAATAACCTTTTAAAAGTCAAAGAGCAGTCCTTCATCTACCATCTAAAGGAATTTGTAAACATCTAAAAATGTGACACTGAACTTTTTGGGCAGTGTAGACCAGGCAAGCTGCAAACAATTCAGGCAGTGATGCAGTATACAAGGACAGAACAAAGTTAATAGTAACAACATGAAATTCAGTTTAATGTGACCTGCATACCATAGCCTTATGACGTGGGAACTTGTTTTTCGGTCCCATTGAATTCCACTACATTCACTAAGTCATGCAATACCGTAATAAAGTTTTATTCAAAAATAATAAACATTTCTAGGCTACTTCCATCAGAAGCATAGTCAGCGCCATTCATTTTGGTCACCTAGGATTAGAGATGGCTGAACTCATTTGTCCCAAACTGGGTTCAACCTGAATATTCCAAATTGTTCGGTTTTTAATGAAACCGAACAAATGCCATTTAGTCTCAGACAAACTAGAAAGGCCATCGCCAAATGTATTGCACAATAAAAATACAGAAGAGACATGAGTCTTGTGAATGACTATGTGACATTCTAGCCCCACCTGACATCAGCTGACAGCCTCTCAGCCAATAGACAATGGTAGGTGGACACCTTACAGTGCTGATGTCATATACAGTGGGGAAAAAAAAGTATTTAGTCAGCCACCAATTGTGCAAGTTCTCCCACTTAAGATGAGAGATTTGTCTGATTTATTAAGAATTTATTTTCAAATTATGGTGGAAAATAAGTATTTGGTCACCTACAAACAAGCACGATGTCTGGCTCTCTCAGACCTGTAACTTCTTTAAGAAGCTCCTCTGTCCTCCACTCATTACCTGTAGTAATGGCACCTGTTTGACATTATCAGTATAAAAGACACCTGTCCACAACCTCAAACAGTCACACTCCAAACTCCACTATGGTGAAGACCAAAGAGCTGTGGAAGAACACCAGAAACAAAACTGTAGACCTGCACCAGGCTGGGAAGACTGAATCTGCAATAGGCAAGCAGCTTGGTCTGAAGAAATCAACTGTGGGAGAAATAATTAGAAAATGGAAGACATACAAGACCACTGATAATCTCCCTCCATCAGGGGCTCCACGCAAGATCTCACCCCGTGGGGTCAAAATAATCACAAGAACGGTGAGCAAAAATCCCAGAACCACACGGGGGGACCTAGTGACTGACCTGCAGAAAGCTGGGACTAACGTAACAAAGGCTACCGTCAGTAACACACTACCCCGCCGGGGACTCAGATCCTGCAGTACCAGACGTGTCCTCCTGCTTAAGCCAGTACATATCCAGGCCCGTCTGAAGTTTGCTAGAGAGCATTTGGATGTTCCAGAAGAGTATTGGGAGAATGTCATATGGTCAGATGAAACCAAAGTAGAACTGTTTGGTAGAAAAACAACTTGTCGTGTTTGGAGGAGAGTGAATGCTGAGTTGCATCCAAAGAACACCATACCTACTGTGAAGCATGGGGGTGGCAACATCATGCTTTGGGGCTGTTTCTCTGCAAAGGGACCAGGACGACTGATCCGTGTACATGAAAGAATGAATGGGGCCATGTATTGTGAGATTTTGAGTGCAAACCTCCTTCCATCAGCAAGGGCATTGAAGATGAAACGTGGCTGAGTCTTTCAGCATGACAATGATCCCAAGCACACTGCCGGGGCAACGAAGGAGTGGCTTCGTAAGAAGCATTTCAAGGTCCTGGAGTGGCCTAGCCAGTCTCCAGATCTCAACCCCATAGAAAACCTTTGGAGGGAGTTGAAAGTCCGTGTTGTCCAGCGACAGCCCCAAAAACATCACTGCTCTAGAGGAGATCTGCATGGAGGAATGGGCCAACATACCAGCAACAGTGTGTGCCAACCTTGTGAAGACTTACAGAAAATGTTTGACCTCTGTCATTGCCAACAAAGGATATATAACAAAGTATTGAGATGAACTTTTGTTATTGACAAAATGCTTATTTTCCACCATAATTTGCAAATAAATTCTTTAAAAATCAGACAATGTGATTTTCTAGATTTGTTTTCTCATTTTGTCTCTCATAGTTGAGGTCTACCTATGATGTCAATTACAGTTTACATTTTTGTCATAAACATAGAAATATGATAAGTGCATTGAAGTTTCTGTTCTAACAGCTATAAACCTGTGATAATCTAATCATTTTTTGTTGCTCATCCAATATACAGTATAATAATGTTAAAAAAAATGTTATTTAATATTTTTTTTCTGCTCTGCTCAGCCAATACACAGCGTGACAGTGTTAATCTGAAAAACTATTCACTTAAGCGTTTTTTTTGTGTTGCTCCTCATATATACAGTATTGTAGCTTGCGCTAATCTGAAAGAAATCTCTTGATTTTTATCTTGGGTTTTCTTTCTGCTCTGCTCACCCAATACAGTGTTACAGATTTTTAAAACTGTGTCACAATTTTTTTTGGGTTGCTGTACATATATACAGTTTCACAGCCTGTGCAAATCTAAAGAAAAAAACTGTTATTTAAAGCTGGCTTTTCTTGAACTACAGTGTCAGAGCAGTCTTCCTTCTCTTTTTGATGAGCTGAATGAGAACAGCCAGCATTGTGTTCTAGCAGAGGTGGAAGACATGACTGTTGGAGGTGAAGGTAGTAGTTGCAGGGTATGTAGTACTACTACTGGTAGTCATTCTGGTAGGGGAGCTAGGTGGAAATTTGGAGATGGATATTCTGAGGGCGTGCAGGAATCCCAAGGCCATGATGTGTTAGAAAAAATTGTGAAGAAGATGACATTGCTGATGATTCTATTGTGGAAGGGAACCGGGTTAGGATGACAAGGTGACATCAGATGAAGAGGGTGGTGGCAGTGGTGATTGTAACAATCCCAGTCACTGCGCAGGCCCAACATCCAAAATGCCTGTCCAGGGCAGACCTAGGGAACCTTGTGGGCTGGTGGTGGCACTGGTGGTGGTAATGGCAGACACGTTTCCACTGCTGCTGGCAGCAACAACTGCATGTGGTCATCTCGTGCGTAGGAATTTTTTGTCTACATTGCCAAATGATAAATCCATGACAATGCGCAAGATCTGCAAACAGAAACTTACTGTAGTTGTGGCCATGCAGGAACAAATGTAGAAACTAAATCTCTACTCACTAGAGATGGGCAAACCTCTCAGTGTTTTTCATTGCGTTTTTCTTCTGCATACTTTCTGCCCTTATTATACCTATATGGAAAACGCCATAGTTTCAGCAGGTATAATTGACATGCAGCTATTTTAAAAAATGCAGTGGTTTTTGAAAACATTCTTAGGGCTCCTAGAAACCTATCTATACAATTTCTATCTCTCTAAGGCAAACACAGCCGAAGTTATGTCCAAATGAAAACTGACATTATTATATTCTGGGGTGTCTTCAGACCCCATAGTATAATAGGTGAAGGCCCAGGGGAATTGTATTGATACAAACCTTCCATAACCTCTTTTGGGCCTCCTTGCTGCGTCTGGCACTCTGTCTCCGCCTCCTTGTTGGCGTCTGGTGCTCTCCTATGATGTCATGCACCTGGGGTCACCGCTGAGGCCTTTGATTGAGTCTCAGCCGTGACATGGGAAATTAGATAGGTTCCTAGAAGCCGTTACAGTGTTCTATACTATGTTTTAGTGATTCATACCAAACTTGTTAGACACAAAATTAATGTGGGACCCGAGCCACCTGAACCCAAAACAAACCGAATCTTGAGAGGTTCTCCTATCTCTACCTAGGACCTTTTTAATGTTTTCTCTGCATAGTTCTCGGAAGTTGTTAGAGAGACCTGGGGATGGAATTCCACTTCCTAGAGCTCAAGCAAAGTTACATAGTTTGGTTGAAAAAAGATTTATATCTAGTACAATCAAGGGATGGCAAACTACATGCATTCAGCCTAGAGCAATGTCCACTAGGCTAATTCCTCCCCCATTTGTTTAATGGGTCATTAAAGAGTAGCTCTCACATCTCCTGACGTGTATTTATAGTAAATAATTCCATTCCCTGTTATAGGACAATGTAGGACTGGATTGATATGCTGGATTCTGGTGACAGACTCCCTTTAAGAATAAGAATACAGGAGGTTTGATTTTGAAAGGAGATATATAAATATATAGATACATCTGTATCTAAATTTTCATACTCAGAAAAAAGGGACTACAAACTGTCTGTGTGTTTGTAGAGGAAACTTACTAGTTAAAAGAAAGTCCTGTGATTACAGCAGCCTCAGCACATAGATAGATCAATTGTAGATAAAGAAGGAAGCAGCACAGTATAGCTTCTTACAAGCCTGATCCAAATTTTCACAGTAATCTAAAAATGTTACATCTATGTATCTATTTTTCTATTAAATCATATATGTGTCTAGTTTTCAATAGGCAAAAGTTCCTCATTTTCCAAGCATATGGTATATATTACTCTTGCAGTCATCTGTCCTAGTTTTTCAGTGGATTCATTTAGCTTGCAGGTAGCATTGCGTGTTTAATGAACAGGGAAGCTGTGCTCTTATGTGCACAGGTAACTGGCTAATGGCATTTGCCTGGAGCAGGTAGTTGAAATCAGTTTCTGTTTTTTCCTCCAAATGAAACAGCTATTGAAGGTAATGAGAGCTCTGATGAATGCCAGCGAGGTAAATAATTTCCAGCTACATGTTCATTACATCCTAATTTCTGTATTATTTGATTGAAACATTTCACTGAATTGTCAGTTCTCCAATACTCCTCAGTCTAGGGTTTAAGAAAATGAGGCGAAAAGGAAATGGAAATTTTTAACTCATAGTTTTCCCAAGCTCGAGATATTTATCAGTTCATTGCAGATTCAAGAAAAGTAACAGCAGAAATAATCAGGTAATGCTATTAATAAGATCTGCGCTGGAATTTAAATTTACAAAATGAAAATTTCAAGGGAAAAAAAAAGTATCTGGTAAAAGTAGTCATTGTAACAAATTCTATTCAATCCCTTACGAACTTCACGAAAACAATGCGAGGAATTTACCATTCACTCTACGCCAAAAAAAAAAAAAAAAATTGTCGTGGATCGGTTTAGTTGTGGTGCATCGAGGGGCTAGGATGGGAACACTATGGCTTAACAAACTTATTGTAACTCATGCCAGAAAACTGACATGAGCTATACAGCTGTAATCTATGCCATTTACTGACTAACATGGATGTCCATTCTTTATTATTTAGATGTCGTAATCTTATAATAATTTAGGAGCAATTTCTACAGTAGGATAATGGATAAAGACTGACATGCAGAATGCCAGTCTTAATAAATTCTCCCCTCTATTTTTTAGTGCTATGTATAACTGGCTTGACGAAAATGATATTTAGGCTGAGGCGCCACGTTGCGGAAACGCAGCTTTTTTTGTTGCAGATTTTGCTGAATTTTTTTTGAGCCAAAGTCAGAAGGGGATTGAGCAGAAGGTAGAAGTATAAAAAGCTTCTTAGATATTTCACCTTCCTTTTGTAGCCATTCTTGACTTTGGCTCAAAAAAGTATAACAAATTCTGCAACAAAAAACATTGCGTATCCGCAACCTGGAAAGACTAACTACTCTTTCTTTATAGAGAAAACCACCTCAATTAGTTCCCATTCTCTTAAGAACTTCTATGCTCATTGGCACCTATGGTCTACCCACGCAGAAGTCTGTGGGTAGTCCATAATCAGTAATCAGTAGACCATATTCAGTGGCATAACGATCGTGGTCACAGGGGTTGTGACCGGGCCCAGAGGGGTACGGGGCCCGCAGCCAGCTGGAAATGGCTGGGGCCCCGGACCACCAAGATAGTGGTCAGGGAAAGCCTTGTTCCACGACCGCTATACATATAGCTGCCAGCCCAGGGGAGGTGCATAAAAATAAAAAAATACTAATACTCACCTGTCCTGGGCTGAGCATCTACTCCGGGGCTCTTCCTGCTGGTAACTGAGGTCACGCTAGCAGTCACATGGGACGCGCTGGCGTAATGATGTCATCGCGCCCTGTGTGACCGCTAGAGCGCGAGACCTCAGTTGCCAGACAGAAGAGGATGCTGCAGGTAGCAGGACAGAGCAAGGAAGCTCTGGAAAGGTGAGGTAAGGTAAAGTGAGTATAAGTGTTTGTTATTTTTAACCACTTCTCCTGGGCCTCTACTTATTATACTCTGGGGTCTGAGGAGACCCCAGAGTATAATAATAACATTTCCAGTTTGTGCCAAGGTTCATCCCAAAATGAGCCAGAGGGCCGAACCTCATGAATATTTGCCAAAATTTGTGACGTTCAACCATCTCTAGAGGGCATACAGCTCTAGCTCTGGTGGGGGGGGGGGGTTGGGAGCTCGTAATACTATGTGGGGGCCACTGTAAGTATATAATACTGTAGGGGGCCACTTTGAGAATATAATATTGGGGGGGGCACTGTGAGAGTATAATACTGTGTGGGGGCCACTGTGAGAATATAATACTGTGTGGGGAGCACTGTGAGAATATAATACTGTGTAGGGGAGCACTGTGAGCATATAATACTGTGTGGGGGCCACTGTGGAGCATATAATACTGTCCCAGTATTGTTTACATGCTGGGGCTGTGCTACTCACTCACCGTATTCTTGATAACTGCAGTTACTAAAGCTGTATCTCTTTCAAGTATCTGAGATATCGCTGCAGCACCCATAACCTTCACTATCAAGAATTCGCTCTAGGGAGGGGGTAGGGGACCCCGGACAAATGTTTGCACTGGGCC
Organism: Leptodactylus fallax; assembly: GCA_947044405.1. NCBI lineage: Eukaryota > Metazoa > Chordata > Amphibia > Anura > Leptodactylidae > Leptodactylus > Leptodactylus fallax. Next base: position 169,205 of record CAMRHE010000634.1, read on the forward strand.
CACAAGACTTTGGTTACTCCACTGCCACTGATCCTATACCCACATAATGTGGTGTCAGAACTATTGACTTTCATTGTGGCCTAGCGTCTTCTCCTTCTTATGTGCTATATGGGAATGTACTGTGATGCACTCATTTATGCTGTTTTACAAGATACTATTATAGTCTTCACAGTCTTATTTTATGTTATAGTTTGTCACACTATTTTATGCCCGATGTTTCACGGGTCATATATTGTACTTTATCTTTAAATTTTCAATAAAAAGTTCATTGATTAAAAAAAGAAAGCCCCATGTTCTGATAACTTGCAGATTAGTGGGGATCCCACTGCTCAGGTCCTAAGTGATCAGTAAAACAGGGGACTTTCATTCTCCTGATTAGTGGGGTCTGAGCGGTAGGACCCCCACTGATCTGCAAGTTACCTCTATCCTATGGATATGGGATAACTTTCCTTTGTGGGCGAAACCCTTGGGGTTAAATGCACAGTATTTGAGTATTTATGTTTCTGGGTCTTCACTCTGCACACGAGACCCATTCAGGGTGCTGATTCATGCTCTATTAAACCCTTCCTGCTTTGCGGCGTACTATTACGTCGCTCTGAGCATATAGTTAACGCCTAGCGCCGTAATAGTACGGCTCTGTAATGCCGCGGACACAGAAGCTGTGCCTACGGACTTACTTCCTGCTCCAAAAATATCAATAAAAAGTGATCAAAAAGTCATACATGCCAAACATTGGTACCAATAGAAAATACAACTTGTCCCGCAAATAAAGAGCCCTGGCATATCTCCGTCAACTGTAAAATAAAAAATTTTAACTCGTCAGAATACGGTGACACCAGATATATTGTTCATTTTCAAAAAATGATGTTTTAATTGTAAAAGCGCTAAAACATAATAAAAACTAATATAAGTATGATATCACCGTAATCGCAATGACCCGCCAGACAAAGCTGCCATGTCATTGTTAATGCAGAGTGAATGATGATAGAATTGTGTGTTATTTCAAAACTTAAATAAAAGCTAATCAAAACATTATATGTACCCCAAAATGGTGCCAAATGAAAGTACATCTCATTACGCAAAGAATAAGACCTCACATAGCTATGTGGACAGAAAAATAAAAAAAAGTGATGACTTTTTGGGAAAATATGAAAAAAGTTGCCGAGCATTAACGTACAAACTACCCTGCGTCCTTAAGGGGTTAAAAAGCATATGTATTGGAATAAAGCCCTTTAGTGACCGCCATGAGAGTCTTATTGGTCGTCACTAACAGGTTAACTGTGTTAGCGATTTGGAGCTCTAGAAAGAAATATTAAGAAATGAATCAGCTTAGAAATTGGAATCTTAAAAACAATCTGGTTTTGAATAGTTGAAGATTCATTTATAGGTAAGCTTCTCCAGACACGAAGATGTATTGGATATCACCGGATTGTGTTCTCGACTTGGCAGCTTGGAAAAGTTTAATATATTCCACCATATATTTGTAATAAAAAAGTAATATACAACGTATATGTTGTTTTCTGCTAATGTGAATCATTTATAACTTGTGTTTAGTATCTGGCATAATTTGATTTCATGCTGGGGATATATTGATCTGCTTTGCGGTAATGTCTTTTGAATGTCTTTGTTTCGTGCCGCCTTTCGCAACAAATTAAGAAAAAAAAAATTAAAAAAAAGAACTCGCCTTACTCTTAATAACAATTATAATGAAATGTAATCTCTCAGACACAGAATTCTGCCATTTATAATAAATGGTTTTCTTTTATTCCTAATATATTTGCCAACTCATCAGGAGTTGGATTAAATAGTCTAGATCTAATGAAAATATTGTAATGCTTTGTTATCCATTCGCTTCTGCAGAAGAGGCCAAAATCATATTTCCGTTGTAGCGGGAAATAATGTCGATTTCATAAATCAGATTTTAATTTGAGGTTTCGTCTCCGTGATTGGGCTGTGGAAATAAGTTACAGAAGTTTCATTATCAAGTCTTCAATCCGCGAGCTGACATATAATTATAAAGCGGAGGGAAATAAATAAGAAGCCGATAGAAATTACAACTTTTTATCTAGATTAGATTTATTTATATGGCTGAATAATGAGACTTATGTGGAATTACATCTATCACACCAGTGACGTAAATAACACTGATTATCTGGTGACAATGGCTCCCGTCACGGGGCAGGATGTATTAGGCAGCAAGGGAACAGTCAGTTCCTGAAGAACTAAAAGTAGGATAAATAGGCAAATGGCCAATACATCATGGCTCGATGACTGGGCGTCTCTAAAATGGCAGGTCTAATGGGGTGGTTATCACCTACCAAAAGTAGCCCAAGAAAGGACAACTGGTGAACTCTTGATAGTGTCATGACCACCCAAGCCTCAGTTATAGTATATAGAAGAGACAGAACCACATGGATTAATCTGGACCTCCCCATTGTGGGGAACAAGGTCTGGAGATTTGGTTTGTTGTCCATACATATGTATGATCTTTGGGCTAATTCCACTAGTCTGCTAATAGCGTAGTTCCTTTCTAGAGGGGACTCTTGCACAGGTTCTCACCACAAAAAAGCAAAGAGGATGGGACCAATCAAGGTAGATAGAAAAAGACAAGTGTTTGGGCACCCTAGTCTCTATCATGAGCTTAGAGATCACCAAGAAGTTCCTTTATGATAACCATGAAGATAGACCCTGATAGAGATGGGCACGTAAAAGCCCCAAAACCCACATAGAACAAGCTTTTACAGTGCCAAGAAATACCATATAGAAACCATCTTCAGTTGCTTCATGAACTGAACATCTCCTTCGAATTCTTTTGAAAAAGTCAAAGTATCAGTGCACCACAAGATGGCGTCCATGGCCTTGTGATCCCAAATCAGGTTTTGTGGCAGATTTGACATGGATTTCATCCCATGTGTTGCGAAGGGTGAAATCTGGAGTGAAATGTTTGACAAATCTTTGTTCTGCCCAGAATACTGTGTAAATATTTTCAGCTACATGTGGATGAGGTTTAATTGTTCCAAGTCTGTTACATCCTCTCAACAAACTCCTCAATAAGCATAGTTGATTTAAGAAACCTCACTTCAAGTCCAGGGCCTGCTGACAGGGCAAACCTGCTAGGGCCCACTGTTTTGGGATGATCTACCAATCTTATATATGCCTATCAATCCAAAGTTTAGGATAGACAAGAAGCCTATAGTTGCCTAATGTCCCACGAATATCTAATACACATACTTGGCAACACTGCGGGGCAGCAGGACAAGGTCATGCTCCCAGTATTCGGGGTCACACCCCCTGTAGGTGAGACTATACTCCCTTTGTGGGTGTGACAGGCCCCCTTTTCTGATACAGGCACAAAATGGCAAGTATGTTAAAGAAAGAGAAGAGACAACCTTATACTCTGCTATGATTAGGAGGCTTATTACTTCGAAAGCTAAATCTTCCCCATGGATCCTTAACTTTTATGTAATTTCCAACATGAAGTAAAAGTCACATTTTGTCAATTTCCACTTTTGGGTACTGGATTTCTTTTTTCAGTTTTTAGGTCATTTTGATCATCCCATATCCAAGGGAGTATCCTTTGCATCAGATTGTTGGACACCGATTCCCGTATGAGATCATTGGACAGATCATTGAGCTGTGTTATTTACTAAATTGCGGCCAATGCCTACAATGTGGGTGGAAATCACGTTCAGCTGTGGTTAGTGATGTCTCTTAAAGTGGTTGTCTTGGTAATGGGACCTCCAGTGATAAGACATTTATCACTTATAGTAAGGACAGGTGATATGCGCTCTCTGTATTTTCATGCAAGTTCTCCTTTACTGTTTGATGTCTATAAAATAGGTGACCTAATATATAACAGTGATATGTACATACTTATATTATTCTTTGGTCCATTTGCTGTGGTCATAATTACAACATTCTAGAATATACCTTTTAAACAGCACTACATACCATTCAACCATTACAATACTCCATAGAGTGACATTGTGTTGTGTTACATAAACAAGCTGGGATTAACCTATGTAATTGTGATACTATTGTGAGTGCGGTGACAATTTTGTGTATTCATCTGCAGTTCTGATGTAATGTATTTGAGTAAAGTGGCCACATAATTACCTGATCATAGCAGGCTACCATGCACACCTAGCATTACCGTGCATTATACTATATTATTACAGGTGATTATTTTTGATTATAGTGCATTGTGTCTTTTTTTACATGTTACACTGATTATAGTTATAAGGAAATTGCCGGCAGCTGTAATATATACTATACAGTTAATAGGTAATCCATTGCCAATGCCATTCAGTAAACTATGATACAACGCAATGGATCTGTAAAACATGGATTTACATATTGTGGAATGTATGAGTAGTTAGAGTATGTTTTTGGAATAGATGGGGGGCACTTGGTGGTCAGGTGGTACTCATCTGGCAGTCTTTGACTCCCAGTCCGACACTGCTGCTGTATGGCACCACAAAGGTAATGGAGGTTCGTTGGCCTCTGGTTCCTACACAGATACCATAATACAGTGCTGGCCAAAAGGGTGCCTTCTCCAAACTGCCATTTTGAGATCTCTCCACAGGTATTCTATGGGATTCAGGTCTGGACTCATTGCTGGCCACTTTAGAAGTCTCCAGTGCTTTCTCTCAAACCATTTTCTAGTGCTTTTTGAAGTGTGTTTTGGGTCATTGTCCTGCTGGAAGACCTATGACCTCTGAGGGAGATCCAGCTTTCTCACACTGGGCCCTACATTATGCTGCAAAATTTGTTGGTAGTCTTCAGACTTCATAATGCCATGCACACAGTCAAGCAGTCCAGTGCCAGAGGCAGCAAAGCAACCCCAAAACATCAGGGAACCTCCGCCATGTTTGACTGTAGGGACCGTGTTCTTTTCTTTGAAGGCCTCTTTTTTTTTCCTGTAAACTCTATGTTGATGCCTTTTAATAATAATAATAATAGTCCTTTAATAGTCCCACAATGGGGAAATTCAGTGTGTTACAGCAGCAAAGATAAGCAGATACAAATACAAATTGTACAGGAATGTTCCAAGGTGAGAGGCATTACATTAATAGCAGACGGACAGATAGGACGTAGCGGGGGGGGGGATTTAAACAGGCAGAGAGATATTTCAGTTCTCTGTGTGTAATGATCTCCGCTTAGGTCGGTGTTGGTTGTACAGCCTAACCGCGGTGGGGAGGAAAGACTTCCGATAGCGCCCCTCACACCTAGGGTGGAGCAGTCGGTCACTGACAGTACTGCTCAGCGCGATCACAGTCTCATGCATGGGATGGGACTTCTTCTTCTGCATGGAGCTCACCACGGACAGTATCCTTCTGTCACCCACCACCTGCACTGGGTCCAGTGGGCTCCCCAGGACAGAGCTGGCCTTTCTAATCAGCTTGTCAAGTTTATTTCTGTCCCTGGTTGATATACTGCTCCCCCAGCAGGCCACTCCAAAGAAGATGGCTGATGCCACTACCGAGTTGAAGAAAGTTCTAAGAAGTGCCCCCCGGATTCCAAAGGCTCTCAGTTTCCTAAGCAGGTAGAGCCTGCTGTGGCCCTTCCTGTACAGGGCCTCCATATGATCTGCCCAGTCCAGCTTATTATTAAGGAGCAAACCCAGGTACTTATAGGTGTTCACAATCTCGATGCCCGTCCCCAGGATGTCCACTGGTTTAGGAGGGCTTCTGCCTTTGCGGAAGTCCACCACCATCTCCTTGGTCTTCCCCGCGTTAATCTTCAGGTGGTTCCAGTGGCACCAGTCCAAAAAGTCCTGGTTCAGTTCTCTGTACTCCCTGTCATCATCATCTGTGATGAGACCCACTATTGCAGAGTCGTCAGAATACTTCTGTAGGTAGCAGCTGGATGAGTTGCACCTAAAATCTGCAGTGTACAGTGTGAAGAGGAAAGGGGCGAGAACCGTACCCTGAGGTGCCCCCCGTATTACAGATCACGGTACCTGACACACAGTCTCGGGCTCTCACGTATTGAGGTCGATTTGTGAGGTAGTCTAGGATCCAGTTGGAGAGGTGGTGGTCCACTCCAGCAAGGCCCAGCTTGTCCCTCAATAACCTGGGCTGTATGGTGTTAAAAGCACTGGAGAAGTCAAAGAACATTATTCTCACTGTGTTCCCTGGTTTCTCCAGGTGAGACAGAGCCCTGTGCAGAAGATGGATGATGGCATCATCTACCCCAATGCCCGGCCGATAAGCAAACTGGAAGGGGTCCATAGCGGGGCTCACTAGAGGGCGTAGATGTGTGAGAACCAATCTCTCTAAGATCTTCATCAGGTGGGATGTCAGTGCTACAGGTCTGTAGTCGTTGAGGTCCATAGGGTGGGGTTTCTTTGGAACTGGTACCACACAAGAAGATTTCCATAATTCAGGGACTATTTCCTGAAGCTCTACTTTTGTCTCATCTGACCAGAGAACATTCTTCCAAAAAGTTTTTGGCTTTCTCAGGTAAGTTTTGGCAAACTCCAGCCTGGCTTTTTTATGTCTCAGGGTCAGAAGTGGGGTCTTCCTGGGTATCCTACCATAGAGTCCCTTTTCATTCAGACGCCGACGGATAGTACGGGTTGACACTGTTGTACCCTCGGACTGCAGGGCAGCTAGAACTTGTTTGGATGTTAGTCGAGGTTCTTTAGCCACCATCCGCACAATCTTTAGTTGAAATCTCTCGTCAATTTTTCTTTTCCGTCCACATCTAGGGAGGTTAGCCACAGTGCCATGGGCTTTAAACTTCTTGATGACACTGCGCACGGTAGACACAGGAACATTCAGGTCTTTGGAGATGGACTTGTAGCCTTGAGATTGCTCATGCTTCCTCACAATTTTGCTTCTCAAGTCCTCAGACAGTTCTTTGGTCTTCTTTCTTTTCTCCATGCTCAATATGGTACACACAAGGACACAGGACAGAGGTTGAGTCAACTTTAATCCATTTCAACTGGCTGCAAGTGTGATTTAGTTATTGCCACCACCTGTTATGTGCCACAGGTAAGTAACAGGTGCTGTTAATTACACAAATTAGAGAAGCATCACATGATTTTTCAAAGGGTGCCAATACTTTTGTCCACCCCCTTTTTTATGTTTGGTGTGGAATTATATCCAATTTGGCTTTTTGACAATTCTTTTTGTGGTTTTCCATTGACGACAAATTAAATGAAGATATTATTACCAAAGCATTTGTGATTGCAATCATTTTCTGGAAGAAATTGAGTATTATCTGACAGAATTGCAGGGGTGCCAATACTTTTGGCCAGCACTGTACATGTGTATTGTAAGGAGCAAATATATGGAATTGTCAGGGCCATATTTGGTTGTATAGTGCCCTGTGCAGAATCTTCTATTGATGCCCCTATCCATTATTGTGTACCATATAATTACAATGAATACAAATACATTCATAATTTGTACAAGAACCACCGCCATAAAGTGACCAAGCAAAGCATCCAATTACCAAATTAGTAAACTAGGCAATAAAAGCAGCAGCTTCCTTACAAAAGTTTTGGGCACCAATTGGTGTAAGTGATCATCAGGGTCAATGGTGCACCATTAATAGTGACAAGAGATGCATCATGTTTGACCCCTCAGGTTTCTTATTACTTAGGCTGACCATACACATTAGATTTTGGATGGCCATCTGACTGATGATGAGATCGATCCTACTATCAACATTAAGAACTAAACTGTCTGATCAGGGTGCAGTTTAGTTATTAAAAGAAAAAAAGGTCAGTGAGCTGAGCAAGTTGGCGTATGATCCAGCAAAAGTAGGCGATCATGCGAAACACTGGTATTTTTGGCTGACAGCTGTTTTCGACAGACTAAATTCTTCCCTCAGCTGTCACAAATGATCATCTGTGGCATCTACATATCAGATTGGCAGCTGTTTGTTGGTGGAAGTGGATAAATCAGCTATGACATCAATGTGTTCATTATCCCTTTACTATGACATCACTGTGTGCGTTATTGTGACATCATTGTATGCTTTGACATCATTATGAGCATTATCTGTAAAATCACTGTGTATATATTATTCCACAATTTTGACATCACTGTGTTTATTATCCCTGTACTGTGACATCACTGTGTTCATTATCTCTGTACTGTGACATAACTGTTTTTATTATCCTTGTACTGTGATATCACTGTGTTCATTATCTCTGTACTGTGACATAACTGTTTTTATTATCCCTGTACTTTGACATCACTGTGTATATTATCAGGCGCGGACTGCCCATGTATGTCACCGGGAAAATTTGTGGTGAGCTAACCGGAATATGGGCCACTGGCCCGGCCCTTAACCTGACTGTTTTTGAAGAGTGCAGCCTAACAGTCCCTGCTCTACAGTATACCTTCTGAGTGGAGGCCGCTGGGCAGTACTGAAAGTATCTGTTGGATGAACCTCACAAGATTTGCCCAGTAGTTTTGTTCGGACGCACAGACCCCAGAGTATAGTAAATAGTGTTACTCATCTTTTCTGGTCTCTGGTGCAGGCCCTTTCAGCCTCTTCTGGTCTTAGAGACGTCATAAACAACGTCAGAGACTGCTGAGGCCTATAATTGTGCCTCAGTAGTCATGTCGGTGCTATGACACAAAATGATGGCGGCGTAACCCACGTAACCCAGAGTATAATAATGGTTCATGGATGGTGAACCGCCCAAAATTTGTGGTTTGGGAGAACCTGAAATTTTTGGAACATTCATAAAGAAAACCATATGGACCACTATAGGAAATTACACTGTGTGGAGGGGCCACTATAAGGCATTATAGTGTGTGAAGAGGTGACTATGGGACTTTATACTGTGTGGAGGGGCCACTAAGGGACATTTTACTGTATGGAAGGGCCACGATAAGGCATTATAGTGTGTGGTGGGGCCACTATGACACATTATACTGTGTGCAGGAGCTACTGTGAGATATTATATTGTGTGAAGGGGCCACTATGGGAAATTATACTGTGTGCACTATGTGACATTATTCTTAAAGAGGTGTAACATTAATAAAAAAAACACATTCACCTGTCCCCAGCGTTCCAGTGTCTGACACTGCAACCCGTTCGGTCACAAACTATGCCTTATTCCACCTGCACCCCACGTGACCGCTGAGGCCAATTAGACATTTGCTAGAGAGGGATCAGTGATATCACTCACATATGTCACCAGTCCCTCTCCAGCGACTGCTGAGGCTGCTGTTTGGTTAAGTGGGGTACTTGGGTTCCCAGGACCAAAGGGTGGTGAACGACTGAACAGGCTGCAGCAACAGACACCAGAGTGCCAGGGAATATGTTTTTCTTTTTTTATATTACATCTGCCCCGGTCCCTCTGGAGTGTGTCCAAATCCTGAGAGCCTCAGGAGCCTTGAGGAGTCACTGGGCTGTGAGCGTGATATTGTCTGCTGCTGCACCTACAGTGTAATTTCCACCCTGACCCCACTGCCTGTAACTTTACTTACATAGGACTGCTGCCTTTACATATATAGCAGGCAGCCCTGTGTAACAGAAATGTCTACTTTACATGGAGGGAGAGGCAGCAGTCCTGTGTAAGTCACAGTTTCACTCTGACATGGTAACTTAAATTGGACTGATGCCTCTCCCTCCATGTAAAGCAGTCCTGTGCAAAATTACTTTACACAGGACTGCTTTACATGGAGGAGCTACTTTTGTTGGCCCTGCCTGCTTGTATTGACTAAGCCTACTTGCACTGAGCCTTCCTCTAAAATGGGCCCACTTTCCAGGGCCACTTTCAGGTTCCAATCCGCATCTGTATATTATTCCTGTACTGTGACATCACTGTGTGCATTATCTCTGTACTGTGACATCATTGAGTTTATTATCTCTGTACTGTGACATCACTGTGTGCATTATCTCTGTACTGTGACATTACTGTGATCATTCTCTCTGGTACTGTGACATCACTGTGTTTATTATTCCAGTACTGTGACATGGCTGTGTTTATTATACATGTTATGTGACATCACTGTTTATCATCTCTGTACTGTGACATCACTGGGTTTATTATCCATGTTCTGTGACATCACTGTGTTTTTTATCCCTGTACTATGACATCACTGTGTTCATTCCCTTTACTGTGACATCACTGCATTTATTATCCCTGTACTGTGACTTCACTGTGTGTATTATCTGTATTGTAAACCCACTTTTTGTGTTATCCCCTTGTATGAAGAAGAACAAAATAATTGTACAAGTTCTGAATCTTCTGCTTAAGATTGTCATGGTAGAATGTGGCCCTATTACAAGTTTCACCTTTGGGCCCCATGGTTACTTGTTATACCCTTGAATAGATGATAGACTGATAGATGATTGATAGATGCATATGTATATAGATCGATAGATAATAGATACATAGATAGATAGATAGATAGATAGATAGATAGATAGATAGATGCTGTAGATATGATGTGAATAAAGAATCTTTCTTCTATACCTAATGCCTCCCTTTCATCTGCAGGATATTACATAGTACAGATTTCCTCGGCTCTTCAGTCTTGATAATTTGCAGTCTATCAGGAGACGTAATAGACAAAATGTTATGTGGTATTCAGATGCCATTCTTGTTATTTGCCATGACAGAGAGTATACTCGGGATGACTGCATAACACAATTGTACTGTAATATTCTTTCTTTACTGACCATTACAGTGTACATTAGCTGAGATCTCATGAGCAGCACGCAATATCCTTCATTTCTTATAAAAATACAAACAAGGAGATAAGGACGGGATGATGGCAAGAAATCATTTGTGATGTTATTCTCAGCGCGAGGTTGGTTGTTCCCAAGAAATTCACATTTTAAGTTTATTAGTGCACAATATATTGCACATGTAGAATAGAGATTACTTTCTACAAGCTACTACTGTGCACTCTGCTTAGTGGAGGCTCTGTGAGGGTGGAGCATGACAGGCCATAGAGGTCCCTTTGGGTCACTAACATCACCCAGGAGGCTGGAAAATGCCCAATTACGAACCAAGTACCATGAGGGAAACCAGAAAACATGAGGTAAGGTGGGTATGATTGTTTATCAATTTTCTGCACCACCCCTGGGCCTCCGATTATCTTGCTCTCGGGGTCTAAAAGTCCACAGTGTATAATAATGATTTGTGGGTGGTGTACCCAAAAAAATTTTCAAATACAAAAATTAAATTAATTAAAGAACCCTGTTTATATTAATACCATTTTGCTCAACTTTATTTAGACAGCCGTATTAAAGGAGTTTTTGGGCACCATCTGGTATGGTCTTGGTAACTAGGCTTATACGGTGATTTGTAGAATCTATAACAGTACGCTATTTAGGGGAACGCAAACAGAATTTACTATACAGAGCACTGTTACTCACTACCCAAGCATTAAAGGGAATCTGTCAGGGTGATTTGGGACACTAAACCACTCACAGCTTCATATGGACTGGGGATTTAGGGTCCCAAATCGCCCTGTTCTAAAAACATCCGTGCAGACAATAAAAATAAAGAACCTTTATACTCACACTGCCGCAGTACTCCCTGCGCTGACGCAGTTCTTCACTGAAGCCAGAGGAGTACACCTTGGCTTTAGTGCGCATGCGCCGTAGCTCTACTTGCACAGTGAAGCCGGGGTGTATGTGCTAGGCTTTACTAAAGAACTGCGCAGGAGACGGGAGCACCAGAGATGAGTCCGATGATACCCATCTCTAGGTAAGTAGAAAGGTTTTTTTTGTTTTTTTTTTATTGCAGGCAAAGATGGATGTAAAACAGGGCAATTTGAGACACTAAACCCCCAGTCTATAAGGACCTGTGGGTGGTTTAAAGTCCCAAATCAACCTGACAAGTTCCCATACCACACCTGTCCATGGGTTGTGTCTCGTATTAGAGGTCAGCTCCATGAGAGTGAATAGGGCTGAGCTGCAGTATCACATATAGATATAGGGGGTACTGTTTTTGGAAGAAAGCAATTATATGTATGTTGTATCCTGGTGAAAACCATTTCATGCTTGGACAGTAAGTAAGACAACATGTATTCCCCATAAATTTCTAATTCTGGAGCTTTTTCTTCCTTATCTCTCTGCACTGTGGTGTTCCTGTTATTCCTGTTATTATCCTTTGTGAGAAAGTGACAGGACAAGTGCTGGAGTCACGGTATGTCAGTCCCCTGGTTTTGTCATATAGCTGGTCCAGCACGGGGTTTTGAGTAAGCCCCAGCTCAGGTGCTGGTCTTGAGGCTCATTACTGGCCCATATAGACCTGCAGAGTCTGCACTTGAAGGCAGATCCTGGGGAGTGAGAGCAGGCGTTTGGATTTGTCCTGATCTCCCCAAAAAAACGGTTATTGTGCCAACCTGGTTGCTGGTGTGGCTGGCAGACAGCCACACAGGTTAGTAAGTAGCGTTCTGTGTAGGTAGCCGCTCAGACGAGCAGGAGTTTTGTTTATTTTTTGTGCCTGTTGTTAAGGCTGATATTGTTTTGCCTGTTTCCCTGAAAAGAAGGTTTATTTATTGTGTTGCCATTTTTCAATAAACCTGTTACACCTAAGTTTTCGTGTCACTGTCTCTGACTGTTTGGGCCCGCACCTAGGCTACTACTGAACTACCTCCCTCACATATGGTGCTTCGGATGCGCGCACGCCCAATTTTTTTTTAAAAACAGTCTTAAAGAGACACACACCTATTTTTTTATGTCCTGTCTGAGGTTAACCCTGAACCCTTTGATCCTGACAGAGAAACACCAGCTGTAGGGGTGACCCAAGATGGTGGGGTGTTTCCCCTGTCTGTGTTAGCTGGTGATTCTGAAGGCCAGGAGGAGGTTCCCGAGATGCCTGAACTTGAGGTGCCCCGTGAGAAATTTGGGACGGCTCAAATTAGAGACCCTAATCTGTCTCATGCTCGGGAAAATGTTAAGGTGATAAATGGTGAACCTCAGTATCCGGGGGCTGACAAGGAATTCCCCTATATATCTATGAATCAGGACCACCTGTATAGGGTAAACCAGGTAAGGGCAGAAATTGTCGAACAATTGGTGGTGCCCCGACCCTATCAAAGAGTAGCTCTAGATTTGGCCCATAAACATGTGTTAGGAGGACACCTGGGGTACGGAAAGACCAAAGAGCGCCTTCTTCAGCGTTTCTATTGGCCAGGGGTTGATAAGCACATTCAAGAATATTGTAACTCCTGCCCAGAGTGTCAACTAACTGCTCCTGTGTCACATTTTAGAGTCCTTTGGTACCCCTTCCCATTATCGAGGTACCCTTTGAAAGGATAGCCATGGACTTAGTAGGGCCTGTTGTAAAGTCTGCTAGGGGGCATCAGTATATTCTAGTGGTGTTAGATTATGCTACCCGATACCCTGAAGCCGTACCTTTAAGACATACTTCGGCTAAGCTAATTGCCAAGGAGCTTTTTGAGATGTTTTCTCGGACAGATATACTCAAGGAGATCCTAACTGACCAAGGGACTCCCTTTATGTCCAAGGTAATGAGAGAAATGTGTAAACTTTTGAAAATCAAACACCTGAGAACCTCGGTATATCACCCCCAGACAGATGGCCTAGTGGAGAGGTTCAATAAAACCCTTAAGGGCATGTTAAAGAGGGTGGTTAGCAAGAATGGCAAAGATTGGGACTGCCTATTGCCCTGTCTAATGTTTGCAATCCGGGAGGTGCCCCAGTCCTCCACAGGTTTTTCTCCGTTTGAGTTGTTGTATGGCAGAAACCCCCAGGGTCTCCTAGACATAGCTAGGGAAACCTGGGAACAGGAGCAGACTCCTTACAGGAGTGTAATTGAACATATTACTCTGATGCAGGACAGAATTACGGCAGTAATGCCCATTGTAAAGGAACATATGGAGCAGGCCCAAAGGGCTCAAAGCCGGGTCTATAACAGAACGGCTAAACCTAGGACCTTTACTCCAGGTGATCGGGTGTTGGTGTTGGTCCCCACCGTAGAAAGTAAGTTTCTGGCCAAGTGGCAGGGGCCATATGAAATTATTGAGAGAATGGGAGAAGTAAACTATAAGGTATACCAGCCGGGCAAGAGAAAGCCCGAACAAATATACCATATAAATTTACTAAAACCCTGGAAGGACAGGGAAACATTGACAATAGTGGGTACACCTGGCCAGGTTACTACTGAAAAGGTAAAGACTCCTGTTAAAGCTTCACCTAAGGTGCAAATATCAGAGTCCCTATCTAAGGCACAGAAGCAGGAATCAAAACAGTTTGTACAGAAAAATAATGATGTGTTTTCTGAGTTACCTGGACGCACTAATGTGATAAAACATGACATTGTCACCGAGCCGCAGGTACGGCTTAATCTAAAACCTTACCGGATACCTGAAGCTCGTAGACAAGCCATATCTGAAGAGGTCAAAGATATGTTGGCACTTGGGGTCATTGAGGAGTCCAAGAGTGACTGGTCCAACCCCATTGTTTTGATTCCTAAACCACATGGTACCATCAGGTTCTGTAATGATTTCCGTAAGCTTAATGAAGTTTCAAAATTTGATGCGTACCCAATGCCCAGAGTCGATGAGTTAATCGAGAGGTTGGGACATGCCAGATATTTCTCCACCCTCGACTTAACCAAAGGATACTGGCAGGTGCCGCTCACTAAGGAAGCCAGAGAAAAAACGGCATTTGTCACCCCAGACGGCCTGTTCCAATATGTGACTATGCCTTTTGGTTTACACGGGGCTCCAGCAACGTTCCAGAGGTTGATGGACAGAGTCCTTAAGCCTCATCGAAGGTATGCTTCAGCCTACCTAGATGACATTGTCATCTTTAGTACGGACTGGGAGAGTCACTTACCAAAGGTCCAGGCCGTACTAAATTCCCTTCGGGCAGCTGGTTTAACCGCCAACCCAAAAAAATGTGCTTTGGGTCTGGAAGAGGCCAAATACCTGGGGTACATAATAGGCCGAGGGGTAATAAAATCACAGGTTAATAAAGTAGAGGCCATCCAAAATTGGCCCCGACCCTTGAATAAAAAGCAGGTGAGAGCTTTTTTGGGAATCGTAGGGTACTATCGTAGGTTCATCCCTAACTTTGCGACTATTGCAGCCCCGCTGACAGACCTGACTAGGGGAACTATCTCCGTAATGGTTAAGTGGACTGAAGAGTCTGAAGGGGCCTTTCAGGAGTTGAAGTCAGCCCTCTGCAAGCAGCCGGTGTTGATTACACCTGACTTTACGAAAGAATTCATAGTTCAGACTGACGCCTCTGATGTGGGGTTAGGAGCAGTGTTGTCCCAAATGGTAGGTGGTGAAGAGCACCCAGTTACCTATCTGAGTAGGAAACTTACACCGCCAGAAAAAAATTACAGTATTGTGGAAAGGGAGTGTTTAGCCATTAAGTGGGCCCTCGAATCCCTGAGGTATTACCTTCTGGGCCGACACTTTAAATCGATCACTGATCACTCGCCCCTTACTTGGATGTGCCATACCAAAGAGAGAAATGCCAGAGTAACCAGGTGGTTTCTAACATTACAGAACTTCAAAATTACAGTGGAACACAGAGCAGGCAAGCTGCAGGGGAATGCCGACGCCCTGTCCAGGACCCATTGTATGTTGGCTAGAGGTGTATGTGAGGTCCGAACAAAGGGTATGTGAGAAAGTGACAGGACAAGTGCTGGAGTCACGGTATGTCAGTTCCCGGGTTTTGTCATATAGCTGGTCCAGCACGGGGTTTTGAGTAAGCCCCAGCTCAGGTGCTGGTCTTGAGGCTCATTACTGGCCCATATAGACCTGCAGAGTCTGCACTTGAAGGCAGATCCTGGGGAGTGAGAGCAGGCGTTTGGATTTGTCCTGATCTCCCAAAAAAAAAAACGGTTATTGTGCCAACCTGGTTGCTGGTGTGGCTGGCAGACAGCCACACAGGTTAGTAAGTAGCGTTCTGTGTAGGTAGCCGCTCAGACGAGCAGGAGTTTTGTTTATTTTTTGTGCCTGTTGTTAAGGCTGATATTGTTTTGCCTGTTTCCCTGAAAAGAAGGTTTATTTATTGTGTTGCCATTTTTCAATGAACCTGTTACACCTAAGTTTTCGTGTCACTGTCTCTGACTGTTTGGGCCCGCCCCTAGGCTGCTATCGAGCTACCTCCCTCACACCTTACAGGCAGGATTATAGTGATAGCTTACAACTAAAGATGGGCAAATCGGTTCATACTGAGCCAGATTTGACCCAAATATTCCAAATTGTTCGTTTTTTGTTTTTTTTCCCAAAACTGAACAAAGGGAGATTCATCTTGGGTGAAATAAAATGGCCGCTGCATTATACTCTGAGGTCTCTATTAAATCAGTATATCGATATTACATAGAGTCTGCCACTAGAACCATACTAAAACATATCATCCCAGCCCTACCGATAGATAGGTTAGGGTCACCTAAATCAAACAGTGTTTTCCCCTTGTGAATCAGTGCTTCCATTGCTGAGATATTGCCGTTTTTGACCATATGGAAATTAGCTTTTGGAGCAACAAGGGCGGTGCCACTTACCTGAATGGAGTAATGGCAACACCCTCATCCTTCAAAGGGCTCATTTGCATTTAATGACAAAAACAAATTTTTCACAATATGTGGTTTTAACCTTAAGCATATTATATGTATACACAGGGGCATAACTAGCAAATACTGGGCCCCATAGCAACTAGCAAAGATTGGGCCAACTAGCAAAGACTGGGCCCCATAGCAGAGTTTTGACTTGGGTCCCCCCAGCCCCACATGTTATAGTACCCCTTTTCCTGGCCCCTACACGGTATAACGCCCCATTTACACACACTTTAATGTCCCAAAGTGGGCTCCAGACAGTATAATGTGCTATAGCAGCCCCTCCACACAGTATTATGTTCCATAACACCCCATTTACATGTCAGCCAACATCTGTAACTTCTGAACAAACAGAATCCATCAGTAATGAAGAACAGACACAGCCAAGCTCACACACAGAACCAAGACGCTCGATGAGAGAGAATAAAGGTAAACCACCTGTACGTCTCTCATACAAGGCAAGCACTGCCAGTTCTAATGAACCTGCAACTTTGGAAGACATATCTCAGCTTTCAGAAGGGGAAGCCAGTAAATGGATAAAGGCTGCAAAGGAAGAGATAAAATCCATGCATGACACTAAAACATGGATACTTACAGAACTACCACCTGGAAGGAAAGCCATAGGTTGTAAATGGACTTTCAAAGAAAAATACAATGCAGATAGTACAGTGGAGCGATACAAAGCAAGACTCGTAGCCAAGGGATATTCTCAAAAATATGGATAGGACTATGATGAGACATTTGCGCCAGTAGTCAAACATGCTACAATAAGAACTTTGCTGACAGTAGCCGCAATAAGGAAAATACAAGTAAGACACTTTGATGTAAAAACAGCGTTTCTACATGGCGAGTTAGCAGAAGATATCTACATGGAACAACCACCAGGATTCAAAGATGAGCAAAGACCAGACCTAGTATGCAAACTACAGAGGAGTATACAGTATATGGTCTAAAGCAAGCCGCCAGAGCATGGAATATGAGAATAAATGAAGTGCTTACATATGAGGACTTTCAGAGGAGTAAAGCAGACCCCTGTTTATACACAAAGAAATTGGCAGATAGGTGGATCTATGTACTCATTTATGTGGACGATATTCTGATTTCTTTCAAGCAAGAAGGGGATGAAGGAGAAATACTCCAAACCAGTGGCGTAACTAGGAATGGCTGGGCCCCAAGGCGAACATTTGACATGGGCCCCCCCCCCCAAACCGCCGCCCCCGACCCGCTCCCCCCCGGACCGCCCCCTCCAACCCCCCCCCCCCCCAAAAAAAACACATTCCTGCGCACACTATCATGTGCCATAGTGGCCCGTGCACACAGTGTCATGTCCCATAATGGCCTCTGCACACAGTATTATGTCCCATAGTGGCCCCTGCACACAGTATCATGCCCCATAGTGGCCCCTGCACACAGTATCATGCTCCATAGTGGCCCCTGCACACAGTATCATGCCCCATAGTGGCCCCTGCACACAGTATCATGCCCCATAGTGGCCCCTGCACACAGTATCATGCCCCATAGTGGCCCCTGCACACAGTATCATGTCCCATAGGGGCCCCTGCACACAGTATCATGTCCCATAGTGGCCCCTGCACACAGTATTTTGCCCCATAGTGGCCCCTGCACACAGTATCATGCCCCATAGTGACCCCTGCACACACTATTATATGTCCCATTGTGGACCACCCATGAACAATTATTATACTCTGGAGTCTTTTCAGACCCCAGAGTATAATGATCGGGGACCCAGGGGAGGATAGAAACATAAAAAAACAACGTTGCTTAACTGTTCCTCGCTCCGGTGCATGCCCTTGCGCTACTCCGGCCTTCTTCAATGTTGGACCAGGCCGGCGTCACGTGACACGGGCCTGTGTTGCGACGCAAAATGACGTCGGCTGACGTCTGGGACGTCACCAAACAGGCCCAAAGCCTGGAGAAGCACAGGAGAGGTAAGTACAGTGTTTTTTATGTTCCCTCACCAACTTTGGGCCTCCGATTATTATTCTCCGGGGTCTGAAAAGACCCCGAAGTATAATGGTAGCAGAGATTGTGGTGTTCGGGCCGCGGCCTCACATACCGATCTCCGCTCCTGCTCACAGCCGCCTACGCAGAATCGGAAGCGCAGGCGGCTGTGAGCGGGACCTCGGGGAACGGTAAGTATATAGGGCCCGTTACCTGCTGAGGTTACTCCAGCAGATAACGGACTATAAAAAACCCAAAAAAAAAACGCATCGGGGGTCCGCGGGGCCCCGTAATGTCCCGGGCCCTGTGGCAGCTGCTACCACTGCTACCCCGGTAGTTACGCCCCTGCTCCAAACCCTAAATCAGCACTTTGAGACCAAAGATCTTGGCAACGGAAATAATTATCCTGGCATTCAGATTGAGAGAGAGGAAGATGGCAGCTTCTTTCTGAACCAAAAGCACAAAATACAAGAGATAATTGAGACATTTGGAATGGAAGATGCAAAACCAGTAAAATCTCCCATGGAAACCAACTACCTGAAGAAGATAGACAGCCAAGATTCGCCAGTACCAACTAACACTCAGTACAGGAAAGCAATAGGGAAATTGCTGTACATTAGCACCGTTACAAGGCCTGACATTGCAGCAGCAGTTGGAATCCTATGTAGAAAGACTTCAACACCAAGTCAGATGGACTGGAATGCTATGAAGCGAGTCATTCGCTATCTTAAAGGGACTTTACACTACAAACTAAAGTTACCAGCAAGTGACGAAAGCACCCTCACAGGATATGTGGATGCCGATAGGGCCGGAGATAACAGTGACAGAAAATCTACAAGTGGGTACCTGTTTCTTCTATCAGGAGGTGCTATCTGTTGGACTAGTAGAAAGCAACTTTCTGTTACACTATCATCTACTGAAGCAGAGTATGTTGCAGAAGCACAGGCAAGTCAAGAAGTCATATGGTTGAGACAACTATTAAAAGACTTGGGTCAACCACAGATGAAACCAACAAGAATCTTTGAGGACAATGAAGGATGTCTTGCACTTGTGCAGATGGAAAGAGTTAGCTCGAGAACAAAACACATTGATGTGAAGTACCATTTTCTGAGGGATCCTCAAGAGCAGGGACTTCTTGAGTTACTTTATTGCCCGACTGAGGATATGACAGCAGATATCCTTACCAAGTCCCTGACCGCTGAAAGACACTCGAGGCTTACAAAGAATATGGTCCTAACAGACTAAGCCTTAGCTGTTGAGAAGGGGTGTTGGAGATATACAACAGCCAGCTTCATCTCTATATTTGCTGGATTGACTGCAGTTCACATTTATGACACTAGATGTAGCTGTTACTAAATGTTTATCTGTAGACACTCTGTACTTTTGTTGTTTTGATGCTGGTTGACATACACATCCTGTTTTGTGTATGTGTGCTGAACTAGATCTGTTAGTCACCATGTGAGGTGATCTTCTCTTACTGCACTTATGTTTCACTAAAGTTTTGTTACTGTTATATACAACTTTCTATCTGGTTTTGACTCTGCCACATCCAGCAATCGCACTCTGCAACATTACACACCCTTTAATGTCCCAAACTGGCCTCCAGACAGTATAATGTCCTATAGCAGCCCCTCCACACAGTATTATGTTCCATAGTAGCCCCTCCACACAGTATAATATCCAGTATAACATCCCATGGTGGCCACACCACACAGTATAATGTCCCATAGTGACCCCTTTTCACAATATAATGTCCCATAGCAACCCTTCCACACAGTATAATGTCACATAGTGGCCCCTGTACACAGTATGTCCTGTAGCGGCACCTTCCATAGTATAATGTCCCATAGTGGCCCTTCCATTCCATACAGTATAATGTCCCACAGTGGCCTCTATGATGTTTGTCACAAATATTGCAAAAATTTTAGGAACGGCAGAACCTGAAATTTTTGGGGTTCACCACCCACATACTAATATTATGCTCTGGAGTTTTCTCAGACCCTGGAGTATAATCATCAGAGGCCCAGGGGAGGTTATCAAACATAAAAAACAATGTTACTTACCTCTCCTGGGCTCCAGCGTGACTCCCTGCAGTCTTTGGCCCATTTCAATGGCGTCATGATGTCGGCCTAATCCATGTCATGTCTGTGATGTCACTTAAGAGACCCAAGAAAGCAGGGAGTCACGCTGGAGCTCAGGAGAGGTGAGTCACATTGTTTTTTATGTTTTTTCACCTCCCTTGGGCCTGAAGAGACCCCAGAGTATAATACAGTTTCAATTCTTACGTAAAGGAAACGCCAGGTGAACCCCGAGAGAACAAACCAAAGAGTCTTGCCTCAGGCTTGTGGCCTTACTTCCCGATCCCTGCTTCTCCTCACGGTCACCTCCGGGTTCTTTTTTTGCCCTCCGGGGGCCTCATGCATCCCATATCACGTTGCTGTCAGCGACATCCTGACGCTGTTCAGTGTTAGCGCATGATATAGGAAGGGCAGAAGGGGAAGCGCAGGTGGCCGTGAGCAGGGACAGGGGTCGGTAAGTAAATAGGGCCCGTTACCTGCTGGGGTAACTAGGTCATGGGTCCTGGCTGCTATGGCGGGAGTTACGCCATTGTGTATACATTGTAAACAGGACTGCATCTCTTATGCTACAGGGAGAAATACAGGTTGACCTTCCATGTTGCAATATATCAGCCTGAACTGAAACAATCTTAAAAAATAAACAGTATAATATTCTTACACAGAATAAAAAGTTTTCTAATCTGCATAAAGTCATCTCCATGATGGTTAATACTGTATGAGCAGGATCTCCTTCCTCCGTAATTACACTATCATTCCTGCGCAGGACAGATTGATGAGACTATTAAGATGCTCGGCTTTATGTTGCTGTTGTTATAGTTACTGTAATGAGGACATTTACATGTCTAACCATACAGAATATGTCTGACAGCCAATCTTAAATGCTTTATTTTCTAAGGGAGTAAATAAATTTGCTAAAAATCATTTTGATCTAATGTTTACCCTTGGATATCATAAAGGAAAAGCAGAAGACATAATATCATCATCTGCAATTCTTCTCTTGTTTTATAAGCATCCCATCCCTGCTAAGCAAATGGTGAGCAGCTGTCTTCCTTACTTCATAAATGTGCGGAAGTCAGTTTCCTTGACAGTCTATTGGGACGACAGATTAACAAAGAAAAGACAGTGTTATAAGATGCTTCTTCGTTCTTTGTCATTTGTAGGTTGTCTAGAACCAGATACTTAATCCCTTACCGCCACGATGAATTTCTAATTTAATGGAGGTAAGGTTGGCCCATAGATGGAGAGGGGCACACTTGTCACTTTCATGACACTATGACCTCTTTCAATATCTTGCACTCTAAGTATCAAAAAATTCTTCCCCTTGCTCCATTTACTGAGGTTTATAACACACAGGTCATCAGACATGTCCCCTAACCTGCCAGGAGATCATTAACATTTTAATGGCAAAAGTTGCAATAAGTCAGTATATAGTCAAATAACGTTAAGTTCACACTAGCGTTCAGTTTTCCATTCTTCGAGTCCGCTTGGGCACCCAAAAAATGTAAACCCTATCCACTTAAAAAGCGGTTACGCCTAGAAACATAGGCTATAATTGGTTCTGCCCAGTTTCTGTCTGATTTCCGCCCAGTTTCTGCCCGAAATTGGCAGAGAGAAAAGCCCTGCATTTTTGAGCGGAATGGGCTGGGCTAGTGGATTCTGTAGGCAGCGGTAAGTACACCATTGCCGTAATTGTTGCTGATTTTTTATTTTTTTTTATTCTTTAAACATTTTTTCTCAAAAATATCAAGAGACAAGACATTAGGACAGATTTATTATGACTTATTAATTTATTAATACTGGGATTTTGTATACCAGCCTTAAAGGGGTTGTCCAGGCAAAAATGGACAACCCCTTTAATTTTTAAATAAGCCGGGGGCAGTGAAAAATTTTTTTCAAAAAAATCATACTCACCTTTCCATGGTGCTCCGGTGCCTCCCAGCGCGGTCCAGTCTTCTCGGTCCAATGTTGATGTGTGGCGGAAGTCCCAGCCACACGTGACTGCTGAGATTTCCATTATAACTCATGCCAGAAAACTGATGTGAGATATAATAAATATATTGGCCAATGTGCCCCACTCCCTGCTCCGCCCACATTCGCATAATGGCTTTGCGCCAAATGTGCGCCATCATATACCTGCTCTTAATTAATTAATTGACCCCATTATTTTTACAATTACTGCCCTTCTTTTGGAAGGGGGGCCCAATTTTGACTTCTGCCATAGGACCCCTTTAATTTTTATGTACCTCTCTGCCTCCTTGCCTTCTGTAAGCCATAACTTTTTTTCCATTCACATATCCATGTGAGGGCTTGATAAATTGTACTTCATATTGACACTACACAATGTACCTGGATAACAGAAAAAAATTCTAAAGGAAGTGTAATTGGTAAAAAAAAAATTTCTTATGGTTTTTATTTTTACAACATTTAATGTAAGAATAACAGGTGACCTTTATTCTGTGAATCGGTACGATCGCCGCGATACCTAATTTATACAGTTATTTTATTTTTTAATACTTTTAAAAAATTCAAAACTTAAAAAATTTTTTTTTTTTAATTATATTTATATTTCTATCTACAAAGCTGTGTAAGGGCTTCTTTGTTGCTGGATGGGCTGACATTTTTATTGGGTTGATTCATTTTTTGTGTGAAAAATGATTAAAAAAAATTCTTTGTGATATGTGCATTTTTTTTTTTTTGTCTTTGTTATGGCCTTCACCATACAGAATATTTTTGGATGCTGTGATATCTAATATCTTTAATTTTTCAGGATTGTTGGGGGACTCGGTGAACAATCAGCAATTTATGCTCTGTCCTATGAATAAAGGATTCATAATTTTTATGGCATAACCACATAATATTTTTAGAGTTAGTTTTCGCGTTTCAAATGAAGAATTTTTGGAAATTTGGGTTGAAAAAAGTAGGAAGATCCCAATAAAACCTGTATCAGTTTTGTAACCAAGCTTCATTCTATTCATCCTCCTATCCCCGCATGCTGATATAATAGAATCCTTGTTCTATCTACGTTTATGTGAAGTGTCATTACCTGCAGATGTCTCCTGCCACAAGTGACAGCTAATTACAGGTCTGACCACTATTCACGGAATCACATGTTCCTTTCAGCATCTGAGAGATCAATCTGAGATTCTAAAGCATATTATTACTTAGGGCATTGTAATTAGTGCCGCTATTATGTCTCCGCTGTAATTTAATGTCTTTTATAAAACAAAATAATAAAAAAGTATCGTACAGAGCAATGAAAAGCCGCATAATTAAATGAAGAAATCAAGGTTATGTGGCTTGGTAATAACATAGAGGAAAAGAATGTTGTATATGTATGTAGATATATATTTATAAATATGTCTATAAATATATACGTGTGTGTATTTATTTATACACACAGATCTGTAGACCCCCTAATCACATCCAGACCACCAGTTCGCTATATACGTCCGGGTGATCCATTCTTAACCCTGTACAGACGTACCTGGGGGTACTGGCCCATAGACAAAGCTGTGTACACAGCTATGGGAGCCATCATGAGGACTCAGATATCAGATCTGCAGGGTAGCTCAGGAGGCTGCATCCCTCTTGTAATATGTAATAGAGACTAATGTATCAGCCCTAGTTACAAGAGAAATGTTAAAATGCCCCCCTAAGGTCTATTATGACCTTATGGGGGGGGGGGGCACAATGTATAAAAAAATAAATAAAAAGACAAAACCTGTCACAGGTTCTAGCCCTGCGACACAACAGTATGTGTCACCTACGTAAACATTACTACGAGGGATACGGAAAACTGTGCTAGTTAAAAAATTAAATTAAATTAAAAACATGAAAAATGTGAAAAGCAGACACATTCCCTCCTTTTTTGTTTATATTTGTTCCGATATTAAAATAAAGAAAAAAAAGCAAAAATAAAAACAACATAAAAATAAAGCCATATTTATCACCAAAAAGACGCAAAAAATATTTGAATAGTCTTAACAAAAAAAAAAAAAAAATGTTATAGCTCTCAAAACCGTAGGTACATAAAAACAAAGGGAAAAAAAATGAAGTGTTTGGCTTAGCTCAAATTTGGCTTACTTTTATGTAGTAAACATTTTTTTATACTTTTTAATCTATTTTATTTCCTATTAGTAGAAATCAGGCTCTAAAGTTTTTCCTAGCAACCCTCTAACTAAGCTGTTTCCATGAAAATTCTGTACACATGTGCATAGCCAGTGTGTACAGATGCAACAGTTGTCAAAAGGTGGGGGGTTATTTCAGATATCTGTAGTGGCGTCTCTGTGGGGGTTCAGCCAAAGTGTGAATTGCAGCCTCTCATCAATTTTGTTAGCGTGTTGTGATATTGTATTGAATTGATTTCATGAGAAATTGCATTAGTTAACCAAACTTGAGGTCAGTTGAGTTTGGTCACATCTGTAGCCCACCACTGTGATACTATGTTGTACAAAAAATATTGTCTTGAATCATCTTCTGACACACATCTGTATGTAAATATATACAGTGGTGTTTAAAAGTTTGTGAACCCTTCAGAATTTACTATATTTCTGCATAACTTTGCACTACTTCAAAGTTTCAAAAAAGTCATAAAAAGTAGATAAAGAGAACAAAAATCAAGGAAATGAATTAAAATTTTAAACTTGGTAATTTATTTATAGAAGAAAATGATCCAATATATAGGGATTAGCAAACCGATTCAGATTGAACTGGATTTTTCCCTAATTTTCCATAAGGTTTGGGCTTGACCTGAACCCGAAACTTTTGGGGTTTGTTATCCATAAGACACTATTATACTTTAGGGTCTCCTCAGACCCCAAAGTATAATAAGCAGAGGCCCGGGTTCAACTTGGCTCACCTCTCCTGGGTATCCAGTGTCCTCTTCAGGCCTCTTCCAGCCTATGGCTGATGTCACACATCCCGGAGTCACCACTACGGTCTGAGATTGGGCATAAAGCAGCTTGTCATACAAATGAATGCCAGACAAGCTTTCAATAGGCTTCCAGCTGTCATGGCAAAGGAATGCCGGCCCCGGATCGCGTTCCTGGTGCCGGTGATCCTCGACAAAATGTGGCCGCTGGGAAAATGGCGCCTGGTCAGCTTTGACCGAGGTGCCAGGGGCCTTAATGTCCACGATCATTGTGGCCAGTGACTGCAGGCATTAACGCCAGGTCTGCTGTATAATACAACAGAGACCTGGCAGTTATGGCGGGTGCTTCACTCTCGAGCAGTCACCATATATAAATACCCGACATCCGCCGTACTATTACTGAGGATGTTGAGAAGGAGTTAATATATCAATATATGTTGTACATATGTACACATCATACAGTATAGAGGGGCATAGCTAAAACTTGGAGTTCTCTCAGGCACCTTTTCCACCCATGGCTGGCCTGTACACTTCAGCAACATTGCTGCATCTCTAAAGTGAGCCAATGCTACATGATCAGGCAGTTTATTGTTAGGGACTTAAAAGATTAGGGGCACAGACAGGCAGCTTAGATACAGCAGTTCAGCTCTATGTATGGTAATATACCTCTATAATGGCAGGATTAGATACAATGGCTCAATCTTGTGTATAGTAATATAACTCAATATTGGCAGACTTAGATACAGTGGCTCAGCTATGTGCATGGTAGTATACCTCTGCAGCACATTAGGCTTCCCTCTGCACTACTAGGGGATTTGGTCCTTTCACTCCAGGGAATTACCAGAGCAATTAGCCGTGGACTTCATTCTGGCCCCAACAGTGGAAGAGATGAGGACAGAGCTGAAGATCTCCACAGCAAAAAGTAGACCTAGGAGAACAGACAAAGGGGCCTGGCCAGAGAACTACAGATGGAGTGACTGGCGATCACAAGGGAAATACTTGCTGGTATTCAGGATGATTTCAGCACAGATCCCACAGTAAGCCATTGTATTTCTAGAAGACGCGATCTTGCCCTTGTCTGGTGGGAAGGTTAGGACACATCTACTGATCTGAGAAGCAGGAACAGTCTGCAGTACCTGCAAGATGTTCTTCTCAGCCAGAGTAGTCAAAGGTCGTCCTGTTGTTATACTAAGTGACCAAAGACAGTATAATCATGAGCAGAAAGTTAAGTGCGCCAGTAGTTTAATCCTAATATTGCTGTTCTGTCTTCTAAGTATTCACATGTTCTTGATGCTAAACCAGAGACTACTATAGAACGTCTGTTCAAGTACTTCTCTTCTATACTGTTATCGATGAAGTTCAATAAGTTGCACATTTAAGGGACATTCTGCCATATATGTTATCTATAAAGTTTTGACTTTTCATTGGCTTTTCTTGGCCTTTGTGATATCATGCCACAGCATTTGAACCGGTTGTAGAAATTCAAGATAGCTCTGCTACATGTATGAAGAGTATGTATGAAGAAATAGCTATACAGTTAACCATTACTGCATGTGTACATATAACCATCATATGTACAATGTGAGGATATATGCATATATTTTATTATGCTATGAGATGCTAGTTATGTTGTGTTTATAGTTTGCTTCAATGTGTCAGCGCAGCTCCTGCGTAATTAGTATTGCAATTTCAATCAGTGTGTGTGAAGTGTAGCAGACATCACGACTCCATTGGTCAGTCTGGAAGTCAGCCAACCAAAAAACTAATATCCAACAAAGGAAAATGATGACTTCACAGGTAGGAGTTCCAGGAAGTGAGCAGAGCTGAGAATCCTTTAAAAATTGATCAGATACATGAAATGTTGATCAGATTTTGGAGATACAGATCACCTGTAGAGTCTGCCCAACCACTTCCTGCTGTGTTCCCAAGGAGGCTTGAAATCAGGTCTATTCTTTGTTATTCCCACTTTATTTTACATTGTTTGCTTGTATATGTTTTTCTGTTATTACATCTTTTTATGTCTAGCACTGTACTTTTTTGTGTATATTAAATCTAAAATTTAATGAGATTGTTCTTGGCTCTAAATGTCCCTACAAGTCCAAAAGAGAGTAAGTATCGCTTAGATTGGTTACCATTGTACTGTGGTGAGTGTGGTAGGTACATTGGTGTCTTGCCTACCATAAAGTGGCAAATGGTGGAAGCTCTTTGTGTGGATTATAGGGGTCACTTGGTGAAGCCTAGTGTCATAGGGGAGTGTCGAAGCAGAGATCCTCTTTTAGGTCTCATCCAGGGTAATACAGTGAGTGAGATATACCTTATGTGAGAGAAGATTCGTGACATACACTTATTAACACAGTATATAGACAGCATATACAGGAGTTGAACAAAATAATGCAAACGCCCCGATTTGCAGATAGTCAAGTTGAACTGTTCCTGACACTCCTGACATCACCAGCAAACTTAAGCTTTGACTTTCGACCACAGCTGCTCTTCTCTGCTGATATTTAGCTAACCTTTGCATGCTAAGAGGTGAGCACAGAAGCAGTAGACCTTGACACACCCACTAATCTGCACCCGCTGTAGGGACATACAACATCTGACCTAAATAAATAAATATATATATATATATATATATATATATTATATAGTATATTCTATTTTCTTTTAAGTTAGATTTAAAAAGGTTTGCTGAAAATTTAGATTTTGCTTCAGACTTGGACTACAAATAGTGATTCATACTTGTCCAAAATGTGGCAATCTCCTCTTGTCCTGCTATGGCTTTTGGTATGTCATATATATACTTTTCTATTATTATCGATTGTAATCCCTTTCCTCTTGAGCTGCATCTCCAGCACCACTGACATATTTAAGACTAAATAGCCTGGAGTCATTCTCAGAATTGTTTCGATCATTTTTGTTTTTATTTGTTCCAGGACAGAATAAAAGCCCCTGAATTGAGATTCATGTTTAACGGATACAAAAACCTAACAAAAGTGTCAAACAGAGATCATCCTGGATGTAAAATTCTTAAAATACAATGACTGTGTCATCCTGCAATGAGGTGCCAAAACAAACTACCTTAGTTCTGTTCCTAACAAAGATTGATGTTGTAGTAAGGTGTATAACAGATGAGCGCAAGATTACAGGGAAACTGTCTTCAATGATGCGGTATTTCCTTTGTTAGCTGACAGTCAGTGCATTGTAAATTTATTATCCCTGCCCTCTGGTGCACTGGAGTGAGAATATTTTTTTTTATGCACAGCCTTCCATTGTCAGAAAGGAGGAAATTAATCCTTTTATAGCAAAAAAAAATTATCAGCTGGTCAGCAGCATATAGTCAAGTAGGGATTCTGTGGGGGACGGCGGGGTTTGGGCTGTGACACGATTACTATGTGGGAGACACCAATTGAATGGGAATGATGGGAAACTTGTGTGCACAGTCATGTTGTGAACAAGTCATCATGGTGGTCTGGGTCTAGATAGAGAGGGAATTGTAAAAAATCGTTGCTGGAAAAACCGTGGCAGCAACGCATCTTGGTTTTACCCGCAGTACTTTTCACAGAAAGTCCACAGAGGTTTCCTCTGCAGACTTTCTTCTCCAATTATACCTATAGGGAAACCTTCGGCATTTCCGTGTGTATAATTGACATACTGCGATTTCCAAAACCGTAACAGTTTTGGAAATCACAGTGTATCCGCAGCGTGTATTTTCCTGCACTGTGGGGATGGGATTCAGTAGAATCCCATCCACTACACAGTGACTGTAAAATACAACGTTTTCTTCCCAGGCATTTAAGCCACGGGCAAACCGCGGCGTTTATGCAACGTGGGGCCTCGTCCTTAAGTGGAGTGAGATACCAGCTAGCTAGGACTTTATTGTGGTTTTCTTGCAGCTCAATGCAATGTGAGGAGCTTGGGGTGCTGGTTGGTAATGTCTTTATCTGTCAGGATAGACAGTGCAGCAGCGTGTGTGCACTTTATGGCAGCTGCATTAATAGGAGTTAATTGGCAAATAAATGTCAGAGATTATTACAGTCTCCAGGAAGCCATGGAATACATCTGCCTGTCCTAGACACCAGGGAATGGCAGGATGGCTGCATATAGAGCTGTATCTGTGTCTATGATATAGACAGAGTATCCTGTTACTATCCTGTCTTATCTGGGCATCCAACTCTACAATAGAGATGTTATTAAAGGGGGTTGTCCAGGCAGTAATAAAACATATAAGAGCATTCCCTGCACTGGTTAAATAATAATAATAATAATAATAATAATAATAATAATAGTCCTTTAATAGTCCCACAATGGGGAAATTCAGTGTGTTACAGCAGCAAAGATAAGCAGATACAAATACAAATACAACATGTACAGGAATGTTCCAAGGTGAGAGGCATTACATTAATAGCAGACAGACAGATAGGACGTAGCAGAGGAGGAGGGGGGGGGGATTTAACAGGCAGAGAGATATTTCAGTTCTCTGTGTGTAATGATCTCCGCTTAGGTCGGTGTTGGTTGTACAGCCTAACCGCGGTGGGGAGGAAAGACTTCCGATAGCGCTCCTTCTCACACCTAGGGTGGAGCAGTCGGTCACTGACAGTACTGCTCAGCGCGATCACAGTCTCATGCATGGGATGGGACTTCTTCTTCTGCATGGAGCTCACCACGGACAGTATCCTTCTGTCACCCACCACCTGCACTGGGTCCAGTGGGCTCCCCAGGACAGCGCTGGCCTTTCTAATCAGCTTGTCAAGTTTATTTCTGTCCCTGGTTGATATACTGCTCCCCCAGCAGGCCACTCCAAAGAAGATGGCTGATGCCACTACAGAGTTGAAGAAAGTTCTAAGAAGTGCCCCCCGGATTCCAAAGGCTCTCAGTTTCCTAAGCAGGTAGAGCCTGCTGTGGCCCTTCCTGTACAGGGCCTCCATATGATCTGCCCAGTCCAGCTTATTATTAAGGAGCAAACCCAGGTACTTATAGGTGTTCACAATCTCGATGCCCGTCCCCAGGAAGTCCACTGGTTTAGGAGGGCTTCTGCCTTTGCGGAAGTCCACCACCATCTCCTTGGTCTTCCCCGCGTTAATCTTCAGGTGGTTCCGGTGGCACCAGTCCACAAAATCCTGGTTCAGTTCTCTGTACTCCCTGTCATCATCATCTGTGATGAGACCCACTATTGCAGAGTCGTCAGAATACTTCTGTAGGTAGCAGCTGGATGAGTTGCACCTAAAATCAGCAGTGTACAGTGTGAAGAGGAAAGGGGCGAGAACCGTACCCTGAGGTGCCCCCGTATTACAGATCACGGTACCTGACACACAGTCTCGGGCTCTCACGTATTGAGGTCGATTTGTGAGGTAGTCTAGGATCCAGTTGGAGAGGTGGTGGTCCACTCCAGCAAGGCCCAGCTTGTCCCTCAATAACCTGGGCTGTATGGTGTTAAAAGCACTGGAGAAGTCAAAGAACATTATTCTCACTGTGTTCCCTGGTTTCTCCAGGTGAGACAGAGCCCTGTGCAGAAGATGGATGATGGCATCATCTACCCCAATGCCCGGCCGATAAGCAAACTGGAGGGGGTCCATAGCGGGGCTCACTAGAGGGCGGAGATGTGTGAGGAGTTTTCTGACCCCCAAATTGATTATTTTTCATACTTATGAACTATCCACAGGATAGATCATCATAATGTGATCTGTGGGGTCCGAAACCCAGACATTGCACAGGTCAGCTGTTCCAGCAGCCTCTGGGTGCCATAAGGTGCTAGTGGACAAGGTGTGCAATTCCCTGGAACCACTGGAGTGGATGAGACTGCTCTGCCACTCCTTCTATGTGAATAGGAGCTATGCTGCACGCACTACCAGTCCACTAGCAGCTTCCAAAACCTGGAGGCTGCTAGGACAGGTGATCTGTGCGGGTCCGGATGTCAGACCACCACAGATCACGCACTGTGGATAGGTCATCAGAATGGAAAAATAAAATTGGAGTCGGAAAACCCCTTAAAGTTTTATTACTGATATACACCCAAGAGCCCTGAAGTTACCTATGTGGATGGCAGATGGGGAAATCCTTGCAGCTGCTCCAACTGTCAGTGACATCACTGCTTGGGTTGCAAGTGGGGAGGCCAGATGTGATGTCACAGAAAGTTGGAGCAACTGCAAGGGCTTCCCCTCCACACAAGTAACTTCAGGTCTATGGGGTGCAAATTAGTAAAAGCTTAAAGGAGTTGTCCAAGAACTGTTAATTTACTTACCTGTCCTGGGTTATTGCTGCTTATGGACTTGGGGGTTCCGGCCACGTCACGAACCCTTAGGTCATGTAATCCAAAGTGACCTTCAGCCTCTGGGGTCACCCAAGCTGCTCCGTTCCATCCTCAACCAATCTCACAGGTATTTATGTCCAGAGATTGAAGGCCGAGTCGGATCACATGACCTGGGGGTCGTGATGTGACCTAAACCCCTGGGTCCATCAGCTGCAATAACCTGGGACAGATAAGTACATTAACAGTCCCCAGGCAAACTCTTTAACCAATGCAAGAAATGGATTGGTAACCTTTATTACTCCCTAGATAACCCTGTAAATTCCCTGCCCTCTAAAGCTAATCACATGACTCTGCTTATTCCATACCAATCTATACAGTAAAGCTGATTATTGTGACTGATTATTGAAAACAGTGAACAAAACTGAAAAGCAAAAACATGACCAAAAAGATAAAGAATATTTTTAGTAAAAACTTGATTTTAATATTAAGTAATTTTCTCATGATACATTCCCTTTAAGATCTTCACCATAATGGCTAAAATGAAGGAATATAACATAAAGACATCACAGAAGCTATGCATGGCTAACCATAATTGTCATAAAAATCAATGCAAATGGTGTTCAAAGTTTAAAGTGAATTATTTTAGCAGCTTCAATGGCAAGAACAACATTTCCGAGATAACATTTGTGATTCATCGCCTGCCACTAGCAAATGAGATCACTGCAAACATAACTGCATTAAACGCTGTGATGGGACATAATTATTGGGGTAATTGGATACAAGTATTCAAAACAACTTAACGGGTTTAGACATCAGTGTTTATTAACATGCCAAATAAAAATGAAAATACGCCTGCAAGATAAGATTTACATAATGCTTTACTTGTATTCAACAGGAAAACAAATGTCTGGAACCGAATGATGGTTTGAGATAGAAAGTTCTATTTGATAGGAAATAACCTTTCAGATTGGCATCGTCCCAGTTCAGAGACTGTTCGGAGATAGACAATGATGAAATCTGATTACTTTGACCTTTTTATAGACTTCGATTGGAGCACTGGTTGTAGACAGGATATACATAGCGGAGAAAGCTGGTCCTTTCAAAAACAAAATAAAATTGCCCTTTTCCTGGCACCGCAATAGTCTTACATATGAAGATGGATGCCCTCCAACCACATATTACCATTCCTTCTATGGTTAGGAGTACTGTACTGTTCATCTTAGTTTTAGTTAACTTTTTTTTTCCTATTTAATCAGAAAATAATGCATCTTTTCCAGAAATAGTGCCCAATCTGTCTATGAGCTAAGTCTCTATGGTCAGACATGGGCAAAGAAAGAGCCAAACTTTTTCTCATCCTGGACAGCGCCTTCCACTGCATGCCCTTCTGTGCCATCCAATAGACCCCATCAGGCATCCACTCTGGGCTTTGGGATATATCCAGTGCCCAACAGAATGAGTATGTTCACATGGAGAAATTTGGAGAGGAATTTCAGGCGATCCTTTTTCCTTTTTTTTTTTTTTTTGGGGGGGGGGGGGGCAGGTTTGGATTCATGATTAGTCCAATATACAACAGAGCAAGAGGTCTTACCCCACAATTTCCAAGGTACCTGCAGCAAGATAAGCAGGATAATTCTTTTTTCAGCATAGTGAGAAAAGACGCATCCTTCACTTCCTCCCATTGAGAAGAATGTGAAGAAGATTCGATCCAGTTTTTGTAAAGGATTGTGAGGCAGAAGAACTTCTCAAATTCCTCGCCACATTCTGTCATGTGCACATATCCTAAGCCATACACTTCACCGTGAGAAACGTAGCACTTACCTCACCATGATCCAGCTGCGTTCTACTATTTTGGCCATGCTCTCAGTGGTGTCCGCCCAGCATCTGGGCACCAGAAATTACAGCAGTGAATGGGAAGCTCCTACGAGGTCTCCTATTCATGTAAAAGGCATGGCGCTCCACTGCCCTGGAACCACCGCTACAAAGTGGACAGGGCTGCTTTGCCATTCCTATTACTTAAATAGGAGAGCCTGCACATGCTCCCCGTCTACTACCTTAACTTCAGGCACCCAGGCGCTACTGGAACAGCTGACCTGAGGTTGAGGTGTCGGACCTCCATAGATCACATTCTGATGACTTATCCTCTAGGTAGGTCATCAGGATGAAAAATCGATTTGGGGCCAGATAAACCCTTTAAGCCTGGGCCCCATGTGGCGTAAATGCTGCGGTTTGGCTGCGGCCAACTATATGGGGCCTTATCCTTAAACACAGTTCATCCTTATACATATCACAAAGTGTTATCTGTGGTTTTCCATCTATCGCGTAATGCAAAATGGCTGAGTACAGGTGTAAATTATGCAATAAATAGAAATCTCTGCTATATATGAAGCAAGCGGCAGAAGGAAACTTGGGCACAGATGGCTTTATCTACAGTCAGGCTCCAGGCGTACATTCACTAATTCATTCACATGATATCAAAAGGCAGATTGATGAGACCAATTCAGAAATGACAGACAATCAAAGACGTAAAGCTCACAAATTCATTCTAGCGTCATTCATATTTATGTAATTATTGCTACAAAAGAATCAATGTGTATCCCTGTGTAGGGCATATATCAACTAAATAACTACTGGATATTTACACTGCCACCATTTATTGGCTTTTTCTATGGATTTATTTGCAGAGGTAGAGCGAAAGTGAAATATTAGGATTTGTTTTAGTTATTTTTTTTATAGTTTTCCTGTTGTATATTCAGCAAATAAAGCTTAATCGGAGTATAAATGAAAATTTCTACAACTTTGTATTATGTTATTATTGTGTTTCAATTCTTCACCATTTGTTGTTGCCAATGAATGAGAACCTTCTCGTTTATATTCACAGACTGTACATAGCCAGTCCCGCTCTCAGATAGAGTAGAGAACCTTATGGGATTTGTTTCACAGATGCTTGCAAAATTTTCCTCCTGTAGTTTTGTTCAGATCCCAAGTATAATAAACACTAATACTCACCTTCCCTCAGCTCTCCTGGGCTCCTTCGTAACGTCTGGTGCTTTATCGTGGTCATCTTTGGTCATCTTCTGGCCTCCTGGGTGATGTCACGGGTCCTGCAGGCAATGCTTATTATCCTCTGGGGTCTGAACAAACCTGGGCTCAGCACAGTTTACTATGGAGGGGTGCGAACAGGGTATTGGAGAAGGAAAGTGTGTACCTGTTGTGAGAGTGTTAAAGGGGTTGTCCAGTACCTTTCAAAGTTGGACACTGATGTCCTATCCACAAGATAGATCATCAGTATCAGATTGGTAGGGGTCTGACTCCCAGATCCCATGTTGATCAGCTGTTTCGTCCTCTAGAAGCTGTATACCAGGTATACATCCACAAGTAGAATGGGAGCTAAGTTGAAGTTTCTTGGAGCCACTGCTACATTGTACGAACAGGAAGCTGTATGTAGTGTATGAAGCTCTTTACACTGTAGTGGTGGTCCCAAGAACAGCAGCTTTGCCCCCATTCCCTTCAATAGGAGCAGAGCTGGTTCCAGACGTATACCTGGTATATGGCTTCCAGTTGGCTAAACAGCGGATCTGGTGGAACTGATACGGATGACCTATACATGTATTTGTGCGCTAAAGACTGTTGAAAAGAAAGTGTGCCATTGTGTCTTGAGAGTTCACAAATTAAACCCTTTGCCCTGTTGAGACATTTTCCAGTTTACTGTACATGATGCTAGCTGGCGTTTAGGCAAGGCTAGCAGCGGATGACAAGGAGATCACCGGGAGACTTGAGAGACTTGGCCCCACCTCGGATGCACATTCAGTCTTGTGCATGGGGTCTTACTATCGACTGGGCAAAGGGCGAGGCTCCTGCTGCATTTAGTTGTCTTTTATGCACATGACAGTGAAAAAAGGGACGGATGAAACCGTCAGTTTTTAACGTCCTTTTTCCATTAGCGTGTGATTTTTTTTTTTTTTTTTTTTCAGTTTTCTAGCCGTGTGTCAGCTTTTACCATCCGTTTTGCATCAGTTTTTAAAAATGAAAAAAATGGGTGAACTTTATTGGTCTTTTTTTTTTTTTTTACCCCCAACCCACTCATCCATTTTTAACGTCAGTGAAACTGATACATGACACAAAAAACATCATTAAAAACTGACTCCATGAACTTGTACTGGGTCTGTCAGGCCACAAAAATGGACAAAAATTGAGCATGTCCTATTTTTAACTGTTGTTATTCACTGACGTACATGTAGCCATTGACTCTTACAAACAGACGTAGAACAGTGAGGAGGAGGAGGACATGGATGAGCACCTGAAACACATGGAGAAAAATGTACTTATATTTTTTTCAGTTTCTGAGAAATATATGAGACAAATAGTATAAAAGATAAAGGTTGGCATTGCTGCAAATCTTTTAAAAGCATTTTTGTGATTTTTCTTTCTTTTGTATTCTTTTAAGTGAACAGGGCTGAGTTGCAAAACCAAACACAGCCTAAGTACATGTGGATTGCTGAATCTAAAAAGGTTTCTGGCAATACAGAATGGGATTAGAACTGAGCTGCAATATCAGACAAATGGGAAGATATATCAGAACTGTTGTATTTTTAGATCCAACATTTGTAAACTGTGACGGTTTTTACGGCGTTCACTCTGCATTAATAATGACATGGCAGCTTTGTCCGGCGGGTCATTACAATTACGGCGATACCATATTTATATTGGTTTTTATTACGTTTTACCGCTTTTATAAATAGAACTTCACTTTTTGAAAATGAAGCATTTTCCTGGGGTCACCGTATTCTGACGCCTATACATAGTATTGCAGATCATTGCACATTAGTTCCTATGGGAACTGTGCATAGGCAGTCAAGAGGCCGTTGCCCGGCCTCCTGGCTGCCATGCAGCCCCTCGGTACATACAATCTTATAGCGGGGAGTCTGAGGGGCGATGGGGAGGTGATCTTGACCCCGGAACCCCTGGATGCTGTGATTGCTATTAAACACGGCATGC
The DNA here is from genome assembly GCA_947044405.1 of Leptodactylus fallax. NCBI lineage: Eukaryota > Metazoa > Chordata > Amphibia > Anura > Leptodactylidae > Leptodactylus > Leptodactylus fallax. Next base: position 205,879 of record CAMRHE010000634.1, read on the forward strand.
AGGGGGTTAATCTTCCAGAGTTGGAGTATCCCCAACGCAGCCGAGTCCTGGAAATAATGCTACAGGCACAGCACTGTACTATTACGGTGCTGAGTGTGAACTATACGCTCAGCGCAACGTAATAGTATGCCGCAAAGCGGGAAGGGGTTATAGGCCCGGCTACATTGGTAGGATCACCACCCTCGGGGTTCACTCTTCACACTAAAATCTCATCTTACCCCTGAGTGCAATTGTAACAAATACATTGTCGATGATATTAAACAGTTAAAAAAACTGTGTTTTTACAGTTATATTGTTTATTCCATCCATGCACTTCAGATATAATGAACAAAGACATTTCCTATTTCCCAACAAGCTGTCCTATAGCAGCGCTCTGCGGGGGGCTCTATTTAATGACGCGCTAAACCAGGTTATTGATTTAATTTTCTTTTAATGTAATATAAGCCTGCACATAAAAGAGAGGATTTGTCGGGGCTATCTGTAAAATATGAATAGTGTACAATAGTTATTTGGTGTCTTGAAGGAGCTGATTATATAAATAGGCCACTACTTGAAAACAAACCCATGCTAAGAATGCAATTAAGATTCCCAGTCTACTAGTTAATTATCTCTTGAGGCTCAGCCATGAACATCTCTGCCTGGTTGGTGTCCAGTTCGTGTCATGATAAAATGTTGCCTGTTTAGTCTAGTGATGATTATGAAGTGTCCAAAAATCCCACGGTGACTCTGCGGAAGATTTTGTCACCGCAGGTGCAAAACAACAAAATAGAAAGAAAATTGACACAGAATTGTAAGTGCACAAAGAAGATTATAAGGCGCTGTTCATCACCATGCCGGGAAGTAATTATTCAGTTTGTACTCATTTCTGGGCCTTTTATGTATAGTAGTGTGCAAAAGATTTAGGCAGGTATGGAAAAAATGCTGCAAAGTAAGATTGCTTACAGAAATAGAAGGGTTAATAGTTTATTTTTGTCATCTGATAAATGGAATCGATTGAAGAAAAATCTAAATCCCATCAGTATTTGGTGTGAGCGCTCTTTGGTGGAGGAGACATGGAAATGATGATATGACCCCCACAGAGTCTTGATCTCAACATCATCCAATCTGTCTGGGATTACATAAAGAGACAGAAGGATTGGAGTAAGCCTACATTCACAGAAGATCTGTGCTTAGTTCTCCAAGATGACGGGAACAACCTCCCTACCCAGTTCCTCCAAAAACTGTCTGCAAGTACCAAGAAGAATTGACAGAAGACAAAGGGCAAATGTTCACTTCAATGGGATTTTTTCTGGTGGAATCAGCCTGATGATTGAGCATGATGCTTATTCTCTCTCCTAGCTTAAAAAAAATTCAGGTAGAGATAAAAAAACTGCGTCTGCCTCCCAATGAAATGATTGGAGGCTGGTTTTAAGCGGAATTTGGAATCTTCCCCAAATTTAGCTCCAAATTCAGCCGTATAAGCATACCCTAAGTGTTGAATTAAACTTTGCTGTATCTCTAACCATTTTAGTATTTATATTTTAGTTTTGTTTAATTTCAAAAAGTTTATATTTTTTTAATGATTTAAAATTTTGTAGTGTACTACTACTTTCATGCCCGCTTTTTAAGTCCTATGTGCTTTTCACTTACTACAGATGGGCAAACTTCAAAAGATTAGTTTTGCACATATTGCCGAGTTTCCCCAGCCAGTTTTGTTTCAGACCTAACTTATTTGATCGAAACTCTGGGGTCTCTTAAGAGAAATGGAGACCCAGTGGAGGTGAAGAAAAATAACGCTGATACCCATCTTCCTTAACGTCCCTGGATTCCCTCCCAATGACCAGTGCTCCTTTGTGGGCACCTTTCAGCCTCCAGGGTTACAACAGCCCTAGGGGACCACAGAGACCTGTGATTGGTCCTGAGCTGTCACACAGAACATGCCAATATCATGGCACTTGTGTCAAAATGTCTTAACTTTGACACGCTCCATGTCACCCCTCAAGCCAAATCACAGGTCTCAGAAGTCCCTTGGGGCCCCTGAAGTCACCTACAAGGCTAGAAGAGACCAAAAGAGGACTGAAGAAGACCCTGAGGGAGCCCAGGATAGGTGAGGGAAGGTGAGTATCAGTGTGTTTAATATTTTTCCGCACTTCCTCCAGGCCTCCACTTACTATTCTCTGGAGGAGACAAATACTGGATATGATATTTTAATTTTCATACCCTTATTTTTATTTATTTTTTTTAACCATAACCAAAATTATTAATAATATAAAACATGTGGAATTGCAGACTGAGGATTTTGCTCAACTACCTTGACAAGTAATATAACTGAAATACCATAAAAAGGCTGCAAAATGGCAAGGTCACCTCCTATAAAAGAAAGATTTATGTTCGTAAATGATATCTGAAAATATATCTATTCTGTGAGACATAATGTAAAAACTGTTTGCATTGTGCATTCATGAAAAAACCCACCACTATGGAAGTAAAGAAATATAAGTGAAACCGCAGTTGGTCTGTATAGTCATACTTTGTGTGTTTTCTGTATATTGAATACAATGTTCCTATTTCCACAAACATACCATAACCTATGGGCAAAGATCACATTCTGATATTTTTCTTGTATATTTTACAAGTTGCTATCATTTCTATACATAACATTGGATTTTACAAAAATAGATTCTCATTTTTCTTCGGTACTTTAGGCCAGGTTCACACAGAGACATTGTTCATGCATTTTCTTAGCCAAAATAAAAAGTTGATACAAACAAGAAAAGTATACAGCATGTCCTTCGTAATTTTCCTAAAATAACAAAAGCTTCCCTGTGTGAACCTGGTCTTAATGGTATTATTCTGTTAAACTTAATTTTCTTGTATGCACAGGCCAGGTGTTAAAAGTATGATTTCTAGGGTCCCCACTGGTCCCTTGTTCCTTCTCATACATGCTCCATTCAAACTCCATCTCAACTTTCTACAGTGAAGAATAATAGGGGATTCAGAACCCCTGTGTGGGAGAATTTTTACTGTAATTTCCTTCTTAGTAATGGAGCTGTCTGGTTGACAGCTGTTCATTGCTAAGAGTTTCCTTACTATCACTCCAGTACCCACCAACAGGGGTACTGGGAAGAGCAGTGTACAGGCCAGAACCCAACAACCTACTACTATTACTAGCCTGTAACAGCTGGTTGTAACTGGCTGTTTATTAAATAAATAGGGAGACCAATGTTCAATAATATATTTATTTTTAAAAGAAATGATCCAAACTGTAAGTGGGAAGTTAGCTGGCAGCGGGGCCGGGTGAAAGCAGGAATGGGGACGGATCAGTACTGAGTCAGCCTACATTGCAGTTCCTGTGGTTTTAATATTTGCTACACCTATACTTCTATAAGGACCAAGATATCTCAAAAAAGAACATTATTACTATATTTCATTACAAGAACTTATACATCTATTAACAAAATAATGCATCAGAAAGGAGTTGTTGGAATCAAAGGAAACATTCTATGTGTGAATGTAATGATAATACTTATAAGTGATTACATTATTAGAACCAAAGGAGAAGTTTATTGAGGAAAACTAAAAGGAGGCTCTCTAGTATGCTTTTGGGTTGCCTCAAGATGAGTCGTTCCATATAATATCTTGTGGCACATTTGCCCACAGATGTTGCAGCTGGGCCTGTAGATCCTGCACACTCATAGGTAGCTGAAGATTGTGCCCCTACTGGTCCTATCAATGATCGATTGATGACCAAGAAAGAAGTGTTGTAATATGGTGTACATATTCCTGGGACACTCTTGCTTTTTGTTGGTAATCATAATCCTGCTGAAAAATGCAGCTGGAAGCCTTGCCATGAGAGGCAATACATGTGGCCATACATACCAATACAAGGGGTGACCGACTGTCTTTGCAAAGGGACTATAGCTCATCAAATCAGAAGTTGGAGAAGTATGTCACTCCACAGAAGCACTCACCACGAAGCCTCCATACTCAAACCCGACTGTTGTCAAATCTCAAACAGAACCTGTATTGTTGCTAAAGATGATACAATTCTAGCCCATAGTAGTCTAGGTTTCTCAGTCACAGCACCACTGTAAATGAAAGTGATGATGGCTGACAGTCAATGGCAGGACATATAATTGGCATTGTAACACCATATTTCCTTTTGCTTCAAATGGTCCAGGCAGAAACAAGGGTACATAATAAGGTGCCACCTGTGTCTGTATGGTGGACAAAGAAACAGTGGGAGCTGCTTGTACTTGTTGGAGGATCAAATGATTCTCTCTATTGGTGGTCTGTCTGGGACTATGGGAGCCTGTTCGCCATGCGTGTGCCCTCACGGAACCACTGCTCCCAACAACTCCTAGGTCAGAATGGTGGTGGAAAATTTGTCCTGCTTCTCAGTCAAATCATGTACACCCTCTCAAAGTTTGCAACTGGATAAAAAGTCTTTGAGTGCATCATAGAGGTATGTCTTGCAGTCTCACCAAGAGCTATGATACTCAACAGTAGCCTCTAAGATTCTTTTTATTGGGCAGCGGAGAGGCACTTTTACGCTGAATGTCTAATCAGACCACACCTGTAATCATTTTAATCATTTGCATATCAGGCTGTGACATAACTGGAGGCCAAGTTTTGCAGCAATCCAACACTTCTATCTGGGGGCATGATTTTATTTCATTAATGTGTACTTTTGGGTAATCAATTTTAAGAGAATCCAAAAATAACAATTAGCAAAAAAATATATACCCAACAATGTGAGCGAGTAATTGTAGGAAATTTTGTTAGTAGTTAATAATATCTATCCTTTATCTTCATACGCCAGCCCTGGTTCTCTATAGGAGAAATGTAATAAATTCCTGGTAAAGTATTGTCTAACAACAAAATATAATCAGATTTGAGCATTAGTCTTTCTCTTGCTCTAGTACATATATTATACCTAGAAGAACTTCATGGAGGTTATCAACCTTACATGATGTCCTTGATGTACTTCAAAAGGTTTCATTAGCTGGAAAACAAAACAAAAGACTCTGAAGCAAAAATCGATGAAGTAAAAAAAATTGGTCCCATAAAAATACTAAGGATAGTGGGCAATCAAGAATCTGTAAAATTAGAGTTCCGTGTGTTTAAGACTTTTAGTGGTTTCTAAGATGCATTCCACTAGAGCAAGGGTCCCCAAACTACGGCCCGCGGGCCGCATCCGGCCCTCGGAGGCCATTTACCCGGCCCGCGTCGCAATTTTCTTGTGTTATTTCAATTGTGAGCGCACAGGTGGCGCTTACAATTGAAATAACCCGCCGAGCGCTACACGGGAAGTCTCGTTCTTGTGTAGACGCTCGGCGCTCGTCGTCCGGACCTAGAATGATCACGTCATGACGCACGACGTGCTCATCTAGGCCTTACAGCCGAAGACAGAGGAGCCGGGACCACAGCGCGGGAGTGGCTGCAGTGCTAGGTAAAGTATATTTTCACTTTTTTTTTTACTGGGCATGGAGGGGGATCAGAGAGCTGGATCTATATGGGGGATCGATGGGACCTATATGGGGGATTGATGGGACCTATATGGGGGAGAGCTGGACATATATGGGGGAGAGACCTGGACCTATATGGGGGAGAGAACTGGCCCATATGAGGGAGACTGCATGGGACCTATATGGGGGGGGCATGGGACCTATATGGGGGGGCATGGGACCTATATGGGGGGGCATGGGACCTATATGGGGGAAAGAGCTGGCCCTATATGAGGGAGACTGCATGGGACCTATATGGGGGGCATGGGACCTATATGGGGGGGCATGGGACCTATATGGGGGGGCATGGGACCTATATGGGGGAAAGAGCTGGCCCTATATGAGGGAGACTGCATGGGACCCATATGGGGGAGACTGCATGGGACCTATATGGTCTCCAACCAGATCTAGACTAACCGATGTGCACTTGCATCACTTGTTACGGCTAGCAGTGACAAATATGGAACCAGACATTGACCATCTCATTAGCCAAAAGCAGGCCCATACTTCACATTGAAATAATGGTGAGTTTGTTGACTTAAATTTACTATTTCTTTATTTTGAATGTTGTATTTGTTCCCTTTTTGTTTTACTTTAAAATGAGATACGTGTAGTGTGCATAAGGATTTTCATAGTTTTTCTTATAGTCCGGCCCTCCAACGGTCTGAGGGACAGTGAACTGGCCCCCTGTGTAAAAAGTTTGGGGACCCCTGCACTAGAGTGTGAAGAGTATACAATATCAAAAAGATGTACTGAAGAAAGACACAAGAAAGATCATTCAATGTGTTATCCTACTGTTTGTATTGTACCGTAAAGGACATTTCATTCAATGTTTATATATTTTATCATCTTATATTTTTATTATTATATATTTATAAGACTTTTTGTTTTTTTTAGATCAGGGATATTCGACCTATAGTAAAAACTTCAAATGTTCAATTCCCAGCATATCCCGACAGTCTGTCTTTGATTCATGTGTCCTGATTTTTCTCTGAGTCCCTGCATTTCTATATACCTGCTTCGTGAACTGGTTCATAACAACTGGGAGTTTGTAGCGAATCTTCCAAGAATCTCGGGTTTTGGGTTTGAAACCCTCAAATTATTATTATGCTGTGGGGTCTCTTCAGACTCCATAATATAATAAGTGGAGGCTTGGGGAGGTGTGGAGACATAATAAACAGTCACATTCAACTCTCCTGGACACCCTTGCAGCATCCAGTGTTCTTTCGAGGGAGACTTTGGTCCTCTTTTGGCCACTACAGATTCCATGAGAGAGCACAGAAGAGGTGAGAGAAGGCGAGTATGTTGCTTTATTTTTTTCTGCACTTCTTCTTTGTCTGCACTTATTATACCAAAGGGACCCCTGAGTATAATAATATAATGTCTGATTTGCACTGAAGAAACAACACCCATGGGTGAACCTTTCAAATATTTGTGAAATGAATCTTGAAAGGTTCACCCATGTTGTCCAAATATTGCAGCCATTTTTGATCTTCTGATCAGTGGGGGTACAGAGAGTCAGATCCATACCAATCTGATATCGATGGCCTATTCTCAGGGAAGGACATTTTCACAGCCCCAAAACCCCCTATAACTCATAGTCTTAGTCTTTGTAACTACCTAGAAAATTTTATACCTCTTTGTGGAAATTAAAGGGGAAGAACAGGAGGTAAACATTAACTCTCTCCCCTAGCTGAATAAACTAAAAACCCAGTGAGATATGAAGGATCCACCTCTGGGTACCTGAAAGTTCTCAACTTTTTTTTGGGTTATCCTTTCTGGCAATCTCTAACCATGATTTGTTTATTTTGCCATTGTTATTTTATCTTCTGTACTCAGAGGCCACTCAGGTGAGCGCCACTTCTTCTCAGGTCAGATCAGGTCCTGTGCATAGGTCATCAGTAGGAAAAATCAAATTGGGGCAGGAAAACCCCTTTAAACTCTGGGGTCTCTTCAGTCTCCAAAGTAAGTGGAGGCCCAAGGGAATACGGATAAAATAAAACACACAGATACCTACCTCTACTTACCTCTCCTGGGAATCCAGTCTTCTTTCTCAGTATCTGGTCTTTACCTTTTGGCTCTTCCTGCATCTATTCTGATGTCTCGTGCCCTAACGTAACCAATAAGCCAGATTATAGAAGCACTTTGGACAAAACCTTGCAAATATTTGCGAAACGAATCTCTCGAGGTCCACCCATTACTAATAAGGACTTGGTGGTTTAATGTACCTAATTTAGGTTACAGGTTCCCTTTAAGTGAAGGTTCAGTTTATTGAGTAGAGATTTTTTAGCTGGTTTCCATAACATAATATATTATTGACAATTATTATTTTCTCAGTCTGATATTTGCCTCTTAATGCAATGAGAACACTGCGGTGTAAATGCTGTCTATTCAGCTGAGTAATCCATATATTTGGATGAATTGCTTAGAACCATAGAGCTAACACAATGATGACTGGTGGAGAATGCTGTCAAAAGGCCTCAATACATCACATGCTTATTTCCTAAAATGAACAAGCAGCAAAGACCAAAAACCCCGAGACACAAGATTCAGCTTGGAAAGTTCCGAGGGCAATATTTTCTACTAACTAAGATGGATTCTAACTACATGCCAGAAGTAATCCATTTGAGTCATTAGAAACATACAGTGACTTGAGAAAATGCTGACTCGTATCTGTGTCAAGTCGTTTGCATATAAACTTTTAATGAGTACCTTAAGGTGATATTTAAAGACTCAGAGGCAAATGGAATCTCCATAGAAATGGTAATAAAATACAAGCGCAGAATAAAATAATGTATAATTAAGATAAAAAATAAATAATACTGTAAATTATACAGTGACAACTATAACCCACCAAAATGGGGGCTCCCGTACATACTCTTAAAGAATCTTAATCTCAGCATCCACCAGGGGTGTAGCTATTGGGCTACAGAATTAGAAGTTGCACTCAAGACCAGGTGCCTGAAGGTGCCCAAAGGCCTATATAAAGGGACATGGAATCAGTATTATAAATAAGGGGGTAGCCTTGTGAAAGAATTAGTAATTGCAAAAGTAATTTGAATTACGACCCAGAGGCTTCAAGTTACGACAATAACATCCAGCCATAAGAGTGTTAGCTGTAAGACTTTATTTTGATGCCCTATAACACTGACACGCTCCCAAACAATGGCCGGCAGAGACCCTCATACATTGACAGCTATAGTCTTTATAAATGGTGATAACTCATGTCTCTTGATGGTTGCAGTTCTCATATATTGTCAATCTTAGCTAGAGATGGGCAAACATCATGACATTCATTAATCTTAATATTTCATACAGGTTCATCCATTTTTTCCATTTTGTGCAGAACTTGTTCAGCAAGAACCGGTAGTACTATTAGTATAATAAGCAGGGGAGGTGCAGAAACATACAAGTGCATCTCAATAAATTAGAATATCTTTGAAACGTTCATTCATTTCAGTAATTCAGTAATACAATCCATAATCAGCGTCTTCCATGATTGTGTGTCCTACTGAACCAGACTGAGGGACCATTTATAGGCTTAGGAAACCTTGGCAGGTGACACTGAATTTACAATACTGAACTTTTTTACGATATTCTAATTTTCTTAGATTTGGGTTTTCATTACCTGTAATCCATAATCAACATATACAGAAATAAAACACTTGAAATAGAACTCTCTGTGTGTAAAGAATCTAGAAAATATAGGAGGTCACTTTTTTCATTTAATTACTGAAATATATAAACGTTTCAAAGATATTCTAATTTATTGAGATGCACCTGTAATAAACACTTATACTTACTTTCCCCCAACTATCCTCATCTATCACGTGGTGGTGCTTGCTCCATTAAGGTCCTCTTCTGGCCTCCGAGCTGATATTAGGCCTCAACGGTCACATGGGTTGAGTCAACGTCATCATGCTTTTACGCTAGCAACATAACATTGTCGCACCCATGCCAAAAAAGGCTGAAGGAAGGTGCGTATAAGTGTTTATTATGTTTCCACACCCCTCCACTTATTAAACTCTGGGGATTTAGGATTATCATAGTGATCCATAGGTGACGAACTGCAAAAGTCTAAGCCAAACATGCAGTCTCCTATATAGTAATAATTCCCACCACAAAAAAGTGCAACCAATTATAGCCCTTCTAGAAAATTTAACTAATACCCTAAGTTTCAGTCCTCAACAACTCTAGAAGGAGGGGATTCCTACAAGAGCAGATGTATCTCCTGTGCACCCCATCTTCAAATGGTGCCCTAGACAACACTGTCATTCTGGCCCTGATATAAAGATGTTGCCTGGGGTTGAAGAGGAATGTCGGAATGGGGAAAGATGTGTTCATACTGTATATTCATACCTGGTCTGAGGCTTGTTTTAACAACATATTAATTATAGGTTTGAATTAAAGGGGCCTGGTTTTAGTTTCCGTGTCTTATATACAGTGCTGGCCAAAAGTATTGGCACCCCTGCAATTCTGTCAGATAATACTCAATTTCTTCCAGAAAATGATTGCAATCACAAATGCTTTGGCAATAATATCTTAATTTATTTTGCTCGCAATGAAAAAACACAAAAGAGAATGAAAAAAAAAGTCAAATCATTGATCATTTTACACAAAACTCCAAAAATGGGCCGGACAAAAGTATTGGCACCCTCAGCCTAATACTTGGTAGCACAACCTTTAGACAAAATAACTGCGAACAACCGCTTCTGGTAACCATCAATGAGTTTCTTACAATGCTCTGCTGGAATTTTAGACCATTCTTCTTTGGCAAATTTCTCCAGGTCCCTGAGACTTGAAGGGTGCCTTCTCAAAACTGCCATTTTGAGATCTTTCCACAGGTGTTCTATGGGATTCAGGTCTGGACTCATTGCTGGCCACTTTAGAAGTCTCCAGTGCTTTCTCTCAAACCATTTTCTAGTGCTTTTTGAAGTGTGTTTTGGGTCATTGTCCTGCTGGAAGACCCATGACCTCTGAGGGAGACCCAGCTTTCTCACACTGGGCCCTACATTATGCTGCAAAATTTGTTGGTAGTCTTCAGACTTCATAATGCCATGCACACGGTCAAGCAGTCCAGTGCCAGAGGCAGCAAAGCAACCCCAAAACATCAGGGAACCTCCGCCATGTTTGACTGTAGGGACTGTGTTCTTTTCTTTGAAGGCCTCTTTTTTTTTCCTGTAAACTCTATGTTGATGCCTTTTCCCAAAAAGCTCTACTTTTGTCTCATCTGACCAGAGAACATTCTTCCAAAAAGTTTTTGGCTTTCTCAGGTAAGTTTTGGTAAACTCCAGCCTGGCTTTTTTATGTCTCTGGGTCAGAAGTGGGGTCTTCCTGGATATCCTACCATTGAGTCCCTTTTCATTCAAACGCCGACGGATAGTACGGGTTGACACTGTTGTACCCTCGGACTGCGGGGCAGCTAGAACTTGTTTGGATGTTAGTCGAGGTTCTTTAGCCACCATCCGCACAATCTTTCGTTGAAATCTCTCGTCAATTTTTCTTTTCCGTCCACATCTAGGGAGGTTAGCCACAGTGCCATGGGCTTTAAACTTCTTGATGACACTGTGCATGGTAGACACAGGAACATTCAGGTCTTTGGAGATGGACTTGTAGCCTTGAGATTGCTCATTCTTCCTCACAATTTTGCTTCTCAAGTCCTCAGACAGTTCTTTGGTCTTCTTTCTTTTCTCCATGCTCAATGTGGTACACACAAGGACACAGGACAGAGGTTGAGTCAACTTTAATCCATTTCAACTGGCTGCAAGTGTGATTTAGTTATTGCCACCACCTGTTATGTGCCACAGGTAAGTAACAGGTGCTGTTAATTACACAAATTAGAGAAGCATCACATGATTTTTCAAAGGGTGCCAATACTTTTGTCCACCCCCTTTTTTATGTTTGGTGTGGAATTATATCCAATTTGACAATTCTTTTTGTGGTTTTCCATTGAAGACAAATTAAATGAAGATATTATTACCAAAGCATTTGTGATTGCAATCATTTTCTGGAAAAAAATTGAGTATTATCTGACAGAATTGCAGGGGTGCCAATACTTTTGGCCAGCACTGTAGGATCTGGGCTGGGTTATGGTCTGGGGTTTCAATTTTTTAGGGGTTCTAGGTAGTATCTTTACTTAGGGGGCCGGGATCTCTATCAGTTGAAGCCGCTTACTCTTTCTCTCCCTACGGGAAGTCCCTGCTCTCCCCAGCATTGGCCCTATATATAGATCTGGTATTTTGTAGCTTTTCTATAGCGTTATTGTTCTTTGTATGAGGGAAGAGTAGTGCTTTATTTGGATTGAAATTTATATCACTAATAATATTATACTTTACCTTTTTGGAGTTTTTTTTGTGCATATCTTGTGTAATTAGTGTTTTTTAATTTTTTAAAAGTTGAGTTTTATTAAGAGGTTCTCACTTTGTCACTGTGGTTTTTTTTATCTGTCGATCTAGAAAGGAAATTCGGTGGGTCCAATACCTCAGATATTTCATGTATAAAAAAAATAACTTGAGCGCTACAGCTATGTACCAAAGATATTGGATTTAACAATCAAGTCTTTTGATTGTCAAAAATCTATCTTTCCATCTATCAATAAGGAGGACAATGTAAGCTTTTGTGCATTGACAATAAAAAAGAACAGACATAGGAAAATCTTCTATTTTAAGACTGTCGATATAAAGCCAGTGTTATTCTTGCCGTATGGATTCTGCCAAACCAGATAAATGATTTTTTAATTTTCTATTACGTAACACATGATTGTCTTTTTTTTTTTTTTTTTTTTTAATTGTGAGGCAAAAAGATGCTCACTAATGGGTTTATTCTGCAGGCGGATAAACTGTAATGATTTAGTGGGAGCTTATTGATTGGAATAATTCAACAGTCATTAAAAAAAAACTCTAAAAAGTGTGTGAAATTGAAAAATCTGTTCCTTGCTTCTTTACAAATTACATCTCGTACTGAATTGTTGGGCATCTGCCCAAGTCTGAAAACTGAGAAGACAGATGGAGACATTTATTTTCATAAAAGAGCTATAAGTTTCTTGTACAAGCCTTCATTGTTACAGCCCTCATTTACTTTTTGAGGCTGTCGTTCTCTCCGCTAAGTAATGAGTTTAAAACGAATGGTTATCGAAAGCATCATTTTGTAAATTATTACACAAGATGTACGGCTATCAATTCCCATGTATCCTACAAGCTGAATTCAGAATTGTACAATGTAATGTCTATGTCATAGAGTAACGTGGCCATTTGATAATGAAAAGTTATATAATTACTTCTAAATAGTCTTCCGAAGACCATCAGATCTCCATTATACATAACACATGGAATGTTTCACATCTGGTGCCGCATGGTGTGGGATGGAATTTTTGATCCTATAATATACAGTACATTGGGGAAGATTAAGGCTTCATGCAAGCAACAATAGCCATGTGCGGGTCCATGGAATATGGATCGGAAGTCATCTCTGTGGAGTCTATGTTTTCCAACGACCCTATCTCTATAATACATCAAGACCGAGACTCAAAAATGCACAGAAATAGGACCTGCTCTATATTTTAACAACTCTTTTCTATGACCCAGACACTGGTCTCTAAACAATGCAGCTGTGTACATGGGGCCATAGACATGAATGGATCCATATACTATCTGCAATTACGGATCTACAGTATTATTATGGATAATACATGAAGCCTTATTAAGCTAAACGTATCAGAATAATGACTTTGCACCAAAAAAACTGACCACTACAGTGGGTACCACATTGGGATAATGAGCAATGTTAGAGAGAAATGGGTGAGGCCTAAGATGCGACAATGTGCACCACAATTAAGGAAAAACATAATAAACAAGGTGATCCAGGGTCTTATACTGATTGCCAGATTTGGAGTCGGAAAGAAATTTTTTTCCCCAGATATGGGGCAGTTGACATCAGCCTTTTGGGGTTTTTTCCCTTGCTCTGGATCAACACTATATATATAGGATGGACTTGATGGACCTTTGTCTTCACCCAACCTCATCTACTATGGAAATTTTTGTTGCAAAGTAAGCCAACAATAAGTATAACGTTTGACTAGATAGTCCAATGGTGCAACAGATTTTTCATACAGCATCAGACAATGTGATAGATCTGATGCATTTTAAGGCAGTATTATCTGCACTGTATAAGAAATTAGACAAAATTAGTAGACCCACAACATTATTTCGCTACTAAAAACAGTTTAGAAAATCGACCTTGAACAAATGTGTTCTTCCTTATCCTTTCACTTGGCTGGACACATCACAACATGTGCGAAAGGCTTTGAAAAAAAAAACATAACTATGACATGACATGTTGTTATAATGTATTGAATTTGTATTGGGAGGGGATTCCCTGGGGAACCCAAGCTCTAATGCTCAAGCCAAAGAAATCCAAATTTTTGAGCGTGATATGGTCTATTTCCTTGGTGTACCTTGGGGAATCATTTTATATGGTGGGCCCAAACAACCTCAGTCCTATACTGGGTGTATGAGTTTTTAGACTAAAGTGAATGAGCTACTATACTGATGAATCATGGTCTGATCTATATTTTTTATTACTAAAATAGAAAACACTACCCAGTAAAATTTGCAATGTATTACATACTGGGTCATGATGAGAAATCCTCCAAAATATCTTCTTCTAATGTTCTTCACTACAACAGTAAATTAAACCTTTATTCTATAACTGTTTTTGTAGCATTATTACATACTGTATATTTATAGAATAAAGTCATAAGACATGTGAAAAAGTAACTGCCCCCTTGGTTTTCCATTGTAACATATAGATGTTGCACCTACAAACCACCTGTGCTGTTTAATATCTAAAAATATCAGTAATGACTTGATCAGCAGAACCTCGCTGCATTGAATAACTATGTTGGAAATATATTGTGAATTGATAAGAGCAGGCCAAGAAAACAAGGTGATCCCAGAAGACCTGCAACTCATTAACATGGTGCCCTCTAATAATTATAAGCGGGTTCAGAGGTGATCACAGCTGGCACATGTTAATGCATAGAACCACCTGTTACATATGTTAAGCTGGAAATATTTTTATAATTGGAAGCTAGCATAAAAAGAATATCTTACAAAATATATAAATTATATAAATATACCATAATGTGCAAACGTTTTAGGCAGGTGTGAAAACAATTCTATGAAGTAAGAATGCTTTGAAAAAAAGAAGTGTTAATAGTTTATTTTTGTCAATTAAAAAATGCAAAGTGAATGAAGAAAAGAGAAATCTAATCCCATCAATATTTGGCGTGATCTTTGCCCTTTGCCTTTCATCAATTCTTCTCCGTACTTGCAGACAGTTTTTGAAGGAGCTCGGCAGGGAGGTTGTTTCCACCATCTTGGAGAACTAAGCACAGATCTTCTGTGGATGTAGGCTTTCTCCAATCCTTCTGTCTCTTCATGTAATCCCAGACAGACTGGATGATGGTGAGATAAGAGCTCTGTGGGGGCCGTATCATCACTTCCGGGACTCCTCCTCCAAAGGGCAAAGGGCACACCAAATATTGATGAGATTTAGATTTCTCTTTACTTCATTCATTTTGTTAATTGTTAAAAAATTGGTAAAAATATCTAAAAATTTGACAAGTAATTGTATGGAATTAAAAAATTCTGTCACACGTAAAAGCTGTTAATTTTGCAATATAATTTATTAAGAGGTCACCTGCTTTAGAAGATCCCCAGATGACTGGCTGATCACAAGATGTTTTTTCTTTATGGAAAGACCTGGATACACTGGCAAATAAAATTCAGTGTTGAAAAATTGGCAAAAGGAATACATGTTTATATACCCTGAATAGATCACTACTGGATGAGCATATGAATAAAATGCCAATTTCCATGAATATATCACTGTAGAACCTGTAAAATCACCTCCACAAAGCACTGTGATCAGGTTTATAATAGATGTACAGACCCCCTTTAATACTACTCTACCCATAACCGCTTGCAACAGGAAGGCTTGTTGCTTGTTTGCCCCCTCCATCATCCTCTTCCTAAATAGAAGCCAGAAGGATGACCAGCAGTGGGTGCGGCTCCTCTTATTTTATTAAGGACACCAATTTTTCACATTATTGTGTTATGATAGCAAAGCTCATGTCGGCCTGTAATTCATATTGCAACCACTGTCCACTTATGGACACATTAAAGAATATTAAACTATCTATGCTAGTTTTCTGGTGTAGATAGGTGATCTTTGGCATGCGCCCTTTCTTATGCCAAAGATAGCCCACATCATTCATTGTGAATCTCACTTTTAGTGAAAGTAGGTGAAGAGAGCGGATGGGTTTGGGGATGCCTTAGCCAGACAAATTTATTATAGCTTACAACAGAAAACTGGTGTGAGTTACATAGGAAGTCTACGCCAGTTCCTAACTGTCATAAATTTTCATTTTGATGTATGGGAGTGTACATGATTTATTTAGAGGTCAGAGCCTTAGTATTTCAGGCGTTCCTCATGTCATTCAGTGTCTTTAAGGGTGGCTTTAGGAAATGCCAGTCTTAATAAATTCCCCAAGAGACGAGTACCACAGTATCGCAAATTCAGATTTTGTATAAAAGCTGGTCATCTCAGGATATGTAGAGCCAAGAGGAAAAGTTAGGTAGGACTCAAGCAGCACTGGTTTTAGACAAACTGTGGCCCTGGGCAAAATTAAAAGCGGGGCCCAAATGCTGATATACCAACAATGCCATCATATTTCCAGTGGCAGCCCCTTTAATAACGCTCTCTTTCTGCCCCCAAAACAATAACAATCACCCCCCTTATGCCCATACACAATTCAAATAACCACCTTTGTACCGCCTAATATATTTTTGCACCCAGTCATCAGTTATTATAGCGCCTCCTTCTCTAAATAATAGTCCCTGCTTATAAACAGTGCCCGATATCAGTAATAGTCCCCCTCATAAATAATAGTGCTCCCTTATAAAGAGTCCCCCTTATTAATAGCCTTCTCATGAATAATAGTTCGCCTTATAAATAATAGTCCACATTGTCAATATTAGCCCTCTTATAAATATTATCCCTCTTATAAATAATAGCCCTCTTAACAATAATACCCACTTATAAATAAGTTACCCCTTATAAATAGCCCCTTTAAACAATACCCTCTTTATAAAGTTTCCCTCATAAATAAAAGCGACCACATTATAATAGCCGTCTCCATATATATAAATGATGTCCCCTGCCTATTAGAAATAGTTCTTCCCTTACAAATAATAGTCCACCTTATATGTTTCTCCCTTATAATAGCCCCCTTATATACAGTCATGGCCAAAAGTTTTGAGAATGATACAAATATTAATTTTTACAAAGTCTACTGCTTTAGTTTTTCTAATGGCAATTTGCATATACTCCAGAATGTTATAAAGAGTGATCAGCTTAACAGCAATTACTTGCAAAGTCAATATTTGCCTAGAAAATGAACTTTATCCCCCAAAACACATTTCAACATCATTGCAGCCCTGCCTTAAAAGGACCACCTAACATCGTTTCAGTGATTGCTCCATTAACACAGGTGTGGGTGTTGATGAGGACAGGGCTGGAGATCAATCTGTCATGATTAAGTAAGAATGACACCACTGGACACTTTAAAAGGAGGCTGGTGCTTGCCATCATTGTTTCTCTTCTGTTAACCATGGTTATCTCTAAAGAAACACGTGCAGTCATCATTGCACTGCACAAAAATGGCCTAACTGGGAAGAGTATTGCAGCTAGAAAGATTGCACCTCAGTCAACAATCTATCGCATCATCAAGAACTTCAAGGAGAGAGGTTCCATTGGTGCCAAAAAGGCTCCAGGGCGCCCAAGAAAGACCAGCAAGCGGCAGGACCGTCTCTTAAAAGTGTTTCAGCTGCGGGATTGGGCTACCAGCAGTGCAGAGCTTGCTGAGGAATGGCAGCAGGCAGGTGTGAGTGCATCTGCACGCACTGTGAGGTGGAGACTCTTGGAGCAAGGCCTGGTCTCAAGGAGGGCAGCAAAGAAGCCACTTCTCTCCAGAAAAAACATCAGGGACAGACTGATATTCTGCAAAAGGTACAGGGAGTGGACTGCTGAGGACTGGGGTAAAGTCATTTTCTCTGATGAATCCCCTTTTCGATTGTTTGGAACATCTGGAAAACAGCTTATTCGGAGAAGAAGAGGTGAGCGCTACCACCAGTCTTGTCTCATGTCAACTGTAAAGCATCCTGAAACCATTCATGTGTGGGGTTGCTTCTCAGCCAAGGGAATCGGCTCTCTCACAGTCTTGCCTAAAAACACAGCCATGAATAAAGAATGGTACCAGAATGTCCTCCAAGAGCAACTTCTCCCAACCGTCCAAGAGCAGTTTGGCGCTCAACAATGCCTTTTCCAGCATGATGGAGAACCTTGCCATAAAGCAAAGGTGATAACTAAATGGCTCAGGGAACAAAACATAGAGATTTTGGGTCCATGGCCTGGAAAATCCCCAGATCTTAATTCCATTGAGAACTTGTGGTCAATCATCAAGAGACGGGTGGACAAACAAAAACCAACAAATTCAGACAAAATTAAAGCATTGATTCTGCAAGAATGGACTGCTATCAGTCAGGATTTGGTCCAGAAGTTGATTGAGAGCATGCCAGGGAGAATTGCAGAGGTCCTGAAGAAGAAGGGTCAACACTGCAAATATTGACTTGCTGCATTAACTCATTCTAACTGTCAATATAAGCTTCTGTTACTCATAATATGAATGCAATTCTATTTCTGTATGTGATAAAAACATCTGACAAACACACATAAAAACCAGAGGGCAGCAGATCATGTGAAAATAGAATATTTGTGTCATTCTCAAAACTTTTGGCCATGACTGTATAATAATTTCCTTCCTTATAAATAATAACCCCCTTATAAATAGTTCCTCCCTTATACATAATAGCCCCCTTATATATAACAGTCTCCCCCTTATAACAATCCACCTTATATATAATAGTTCCTCTCCTTTAATAGCCCCCTTATAAATAATAGTCTCCCCCTTATAAATAACATTTCCTTGTTTATAAATAACAGACTCCTCCTTATATATAATAATTCCTCCCTTTCACATAATAGCCTCTTATATATAAGTATCCCCCTTATAACAGCCAACCTTATAAATAATAGTTCCCCCTTAAAATAGCTCCCTTATATTATATATATATATATATATATATATATATATATATAACAAAAAAAAGGTAGCAGCACTCTGACACAGCTCAAGGGTATATAGAGAACAGAGATAGCATTACTGCCATTATTGGCAAATATAAATTAATATGGTGTATAAACTAAAAATTTGAGGTTCTTAGTTATACATATTTGATCAAACAGTAGGAAGCCCACCTGCCCCGACAAGGCGACCTCATTAAGGTGGTACCCTATACTAATACCTCTATTGAACCCAAAATAAGTCTACAATGTGAACACAGGGCAATAACATGCCTCTCTTAGACCCAGAACAGGTCTACAATGTGAACACAGGGCAAATAGGATCCAGAGCATACTCAACTTAAAATAGCCTGGGGCAAATGGGGAACTGAAAAATATCCTCTATTCAACTTAAATAAACCCGTGCAATTGAATGGGAGTGCAAGTCCAATTGGAGGGAACCACACCCCCTCATGTAATAATCATGATCAAATATGTATAACTAAGAACCTCAAATTTTTAGTTTATACACCATATTAATTTATATGTGCCAATAATAGCAGTAATGCTATCTCTGTTCTCTATATACCCTTGTGCTGTGTCAGAGTGCTGCTACCTTTTTTTGTTTTTATATATTTTACCACAGTAGCTTGCACCTGTTCACAATGGGATGTGCTGTCTGAATGTTTTTTGTAAATAAATATATATATATATATATATATATATATATATATATATAATAGTTCCTCTACTATAATAGCCGCCCTTACATTTAACGGTCCCCCTTATTATAGCCCTTTTTATATAAAACAGTTCCTCTATTATAAATAATAGCCCCCTTATATATGTCTCCCCCTTATAACAGCCCCCTTATATATAATAGTTCCCCCTTATAATTTCATATAATAGCGCCCCTTATACAGTGCCTTGCGAAAGTATTCGGCCCCCTTGAACTTTTCAACCTTTTGCCACATTTCAGGCTTCAAACATAAGGATTTAAAATTTTAATTTTTTGGTGAAGAATCAACAACAAGTGGGACACAATCGTGAAGTGGAACGAAATTTATTGGATATTTTAAACTTTTGTAAAAAATAAAAAACTGAAAAGTGGGGCGTGACAAATTATTCGGCCCCCTTAAGTTAATACTTTGTAGCGCCACCTTTTGCTGCGATTACAGCTGCAAGTCACTTGGGGTATGTCTCTATCAGTTTTGCACATCGAGAAACTGAAATTCTTGCCCATTCTTCCTTGGAAAACAGCTGGAGCTCAGTGAGGTTGGATGGAGAGCGTTTGTGAACAGCAGTTTTCAGCTCTTACAACAGATTCTCGATTGGATTCAGGTCTGGACTTTGACTTGGCCATTCTAACACCTGGATATGTTTATTTGTGAACCATTCCATTGTAGATTTTGCTTTATGTTTGGGATCATTGTCTTGTTGGAAGATAAATCTCCGTCCCAGTCTCAGGTCTTTTGCAGACTCCAACAGGTTTTCTCCCAGAATGGTCCTGTATTTGACTCCATCCATCTTCCCATCAATTTTAACCATCTTCCCTGTCCCTGCTGAAGAAAAGCAGGCCCAAACCATGATGCTGCCACCACCATGTGTGACAGTGGGGATGGTGTGTTCAGGGTGATGAGCTGTGTTGCTTTTACGCCAAACATATCGTTTTGCATTGTGGCCAAAAAGTTCAATTTTGGTTTCATCTGACCAGAGCACCTTCTTCCACATGTTTGGTGTGTCTCCCAGGTGGATTGTGGAAAACTTTAAATGAGACTTTTTATGGTTATCTTTGAGAAATGGCTTTCTTCTTGCCACTCTTCCATAAAGGCCAGATTTGTGCAGTGTACGACTGATTGTTGTCCTATGGACAGACTCTCCCACCTCAGCTGTAGATCTCTGCAGCTCATCCAGAGTGATCATGGGCCTCTTGGCTGCATCTCTGATCAGTCTTCTCCTTGTTTGAGATGAAAGTTTAGAGGGACGGCCGGGTCTTGGTAGATTTGCAGTGGTCTGATACTCCTTCCATTTCAATATGATCGCTTGCACAGTGCTCCTCGGGATGTTTAAAGTTTGGGAAATCTTTTTGTATCAAAATCCTGCTATAAACTTCTCCACAACAGTATCACGGACCTGCCTGGTGTGTTCCTTGGTCTTCATGATGCTCTCTGCGCATTTATACGGAGACTTGATTACACACAGGTGGATTATATTTATCATCATCAGTCATTTAGGACAACATTGGATCATTCAGAGATCCTCACTGAACTTCTAT
Organism: Leptodactylus fallax; assembly: GCA_947044405.1. Classification (NCBI taxonomy): domain Eukaryota; kingdom Metazoa; phylum Chordata; class Amphibia; order Anura; family Leptodactylidae; genus Leptodactylus; species Leptodactylus fallax. The sequence goes on from CAMRHE010000634.1 coordinate 226,822, forward strand.
AGTGAGCCTGAAATGTGGCAAAAGGTTGAAAAGTTCAAGGGGGCCGAATACTTTCGCAAGGCATTGTATATAATAGTTCCTCCATTATAAATACTAGCCCCCTTATATATAAAAGTCTCCCTCTTATAATAGCCCCCTCATATATAACAGTCTCCTCCTTATAGCAGCCTCCTTATATATAATAGTTATTTTATAATAGCCCTCCTTATATATTATAGTCCCCCCTTATAATAGGGCCCTTATATATAACAGTCTCCCCCTTATAATAGCTCCCCTTATATAGTAGTTCCTCTCTTATAATAATCCCCTTATTTATCATATTTTCAACCTTATAATAGCCCCACTTATTTGTAATAGTTCTCTCTTATAATAAAAGGATTCCCTTATATTTAATAGCTCCCACTATAAATGTTTGCCCCCTTATCAGGTATTCCCTTTCCTTTACCACAGAGAACTGAAATTTCTTTCTGTTGTGTTATCCCCCCCCCCCCCGCTACTTCTTTACCTGTACCTTTCTATCTGTTTGTCTACTACCAATGGGATTCCTTTACCTTGGAAAGTTTTGTATATATTGTATGTGTATTTGTATTTCTTATCTTGCATTGCATATCCTTGCTGCTGTAACACATCGAATTTCCCCGTGGTGGGACTATTAAAGGATTATTATTAAAACAATAAATCTTTTACTTACCTTACTGCGCTCCCACGATGAGCTGGAGTCTCTCCCTGTAGTACTGGCACAGGTAGCGCGATGCAGTGACGTCATCACGCCACCTGCGCTGCGACATCCTGTGTTACCAGTTTTCCTGTATGGCAGTGCAGGGACTTTTTCATATTGTATTTTTTATATTGTATTATGCAATAGGCTTCTCTGTAAGAACATGGTGAGGTCCTAAGCATATTCTAGGTGGCCACCTATGGGATCGAGAACAAACTCTAATATAAAATCGTATTTAGGGCCTTTCATCACCTCCAGCAACTTCAACTTTTTGCATCCTTGAAGTGCAGCTCCACTGATACCACCACAGTTGGAATTTTTCTCTAGCCCCCACCATTCTCAAGCACTTGGTGCTGTTAGTTTCTACACCGAATATGTTAATTAGACTACCTACTGTCAGGTGGGTGGTCCCAGGCTGTCCAGGATATAGAAGGGCAAATCGATTTGCAATGAACCAGATTTGACCAGAATATTTCAAAGTGTTTGGTTTTTAACGAAACCGAACATTTTTGGATTAGTCTTCGATACACTGAAATGGCTGCTGCCGGTAAATTATCATATGGGGTCTGTTCAAAGAAATTATGACGTCATTACTTCATTGGCATGCCAATGTCACCACTGAGGCCCAATCATAGGGCGCATGATGTCACAGAAGAACACAAGACGTTGCAAAGAGGCCCAGAAGAGGTAACGGAAGGCGAGTATGAATGTTTTTTTTATTTTTGTCACTTCCCCTGGCCTCCACCTATTGTACTCTGAGGTCTAAAGAGTTGGAGTTGTTGGAGGTGGTTAAAGGTCCTCTTTAATATTAGTTACAATCCATACATTGCAATATAAACAGCATTTCTATGTTATATCGGTACATGTATCCACTTCACTTTAATTAGTTTTACTTTCACTGGTTCTAAAGTTATTTCCTCATATTTAAGTGAATCCTGCATCTTGGATAATAGCGCTATGATTATTGGAGACAGATGGTAACAGCTTTGCCCAGAGAGAACAATGATTACGAATAATAATTATTAAACATGCATTATAATGATAATTTCCTACAAGTACCAGAACCCTAAAGTTTAAAATTCAATTACATAAAATGAACTTATGATTTTGCATACACAAAAACCTCAGAAGATCATACAAATGGCCTATTATTACCAGTATAATTCCTGCCGCCTTATGCCAAACATTTCTTTCAAAGTTTTACATTAGGCCGCGCTAATAAACAGCATTTACAATAATGTTCGTCTGTGACAGTTTGACCTTACTAGAACAATACCCTGATACAATGATTAATTGCTGAATGCGCCGGACCATTGATGTAGGAAATTACAAGATGTAAGTAATAATTAGAAACTTGTTTTGATTAGAAATGTCTTTAAAGTGGCCATGTCTTACCAAGGTAGAAGGATTGGGGAATACATGTGTGCTGATACACTTAATAAAATACACATATCTATTGTGCGCCCGTGTAAATATTTAGTTAAATGTTTCAGAACATTGCTATAATTGTAAGGATTTAATGTGGTCCTTTTACTTGGGGATTTGTTTTTCTAGTTAAAGAGTATACACATTTGCCAGTGGTTTTTTAGAACATAATTTTATAACCTTAAATAATTTTGTTCAAAAAAAACATTCCAAACAAGCTTGTTAAAAAAAAAAATATGCATGTTAAAATAAGCACATGTTGGAATAGCCTTTAGAAAGGCTATTCTACTCCTATCTTTGGTTCAGTCCTGAACGCTGCTGTTTTTTAACTAAATTACTTTTTCCATATATGCAAATAATGCTCAGGAAGCACAGGGGGTGTTCCCCATGTGCTCCAAGCACAGCTTCGTCATGCCTTGAATTCTGCCTCCTGGGCTGGGTATCACGCCCCATGAGATGTCCTAGCCCTCCTCTTCGCTGCGTAACAGCCAACACTATCTTCAACGGGATCCAAATCCCACACATACGCTGTCGTCTCTGCCACTTCGGGTTAAAGCAGAGCAGACAGCGCATGCTCGTTGGCCATCTTTATTATATTCCTACACCAATGTATTGCGCTCGTTTACAGCGCATGTGCGGGATGAAGACAGCATCGGCTGCTTACGCAGCGAAGAGGAGGACCAGAACATCTCAGGGGGAGTGATGCAACGGCCCAGGAGGTGGCATTCAAGGCATGACGAAGCTGTGCTCGGATTATTTATCTCAGAAACGGCGCAGTGCTGGACTGAACCAGGAGTTAGAAGTAGAATAACTTTTCTAAAGGCTATTCCGACATGTGCTTAGTTTAAAATGCATATCCCCAGTGATAGATTCCCTTTAAAATGCAACTACAGTTGAAACCAGAAGTTTACATACACTAGATAAAAAGACACATATGATGTTTTTCTCACTATCTGACATGAAATCAGAATAAACCTTTCCCATTTTAGGTCAATTAGGATTACCAATATTATTTATATTTGCCAAATTCCAGAATAATGAGAGAGAGAGAATTTTTTAAGGCATTTTTTATTACCTTCTGCAAAGTCAAAAGTTTAAATACATTTCATTAGTATTTGGTACCATTGCCCTTAAACTGTATGACTTTGGTCAAACGTTTTGGATATCCTTCCACAAGCTTCTCACAATAGTTGGTAGGAATTTGGGCCCATTCCTCCTGACAGAACTGGTGTAACTGAGCCATGTTTGTAGGCTGCCTTTCTCGCACCTGCCTCTTCAGCTTTGCCCATAAATTTTCAATAGGATTGAGATCAGGACTTTGTGATGGCCACTCCAAAACATTGATTTTGTTATCCTTAATCCACTTTGTAACCAGTTTGGCAGTATGCTTCGGGTCATTGTCCATTTGGAAGACCCATTTGCGCCCAAGCTTTAATTTCCTGGCTGATGTCTTGAGATGTTGCTTCAGTATTGCCACATGATGCCATCTATTTTGTGAATTGCACCAGTCCCTCGTGCAGCAAAACAACCCCACAATATAGTACTGCCACCCCCGTGTTTCACAGTTGGGATGGTGTTCTTAGGCTTGCAAGCTTCTCCCTTTTTCCTCCAAATGTAAGGATGGTCATTATGGCCAAACAGTTCAAATTATTATTATTATTATTATTATTATTATTATTATTATTATTATAGTTTATTTATATAGCACCATTAATTCCATGGTGCTTTACATTTGCGGATTTACATACGGTACACCAGATATACTAACAGATAATGCTAACAGAGACCAACTGGCACAGTGGGATAGAGGGCCCTGCCCTCAAGGGCTTACAATCTATGAGGGAAGAGGGATAGAGACAGAAGGTGGGGGTAGAGGCTGGTCAGGTGGTGGTGTGGTGACAGCAGCGTTATTGGAGGTTGTAGGCCTTCCTGAATAGGTGAGTCTTCAGGGCCTTCTTGAAGCTTGTGATTGTGGGGGTCAGTCTTATGTGTCTTGGTAATGAGTTCCAGAGTATGGGGGATGCACGGGAGAAGTCTTGGAGACGTTTGTTTGAAGAGCGGATAAGAGCAGAGCGGAGTAGGAGGTCTTTGGAGGATCGGATGTTACGTGTTGGCAGGTAGCGGGAGATTAGGTCGGAGATATATGGAGGGGAGAGGTTGTGGATGGCTTTGCATGTCAGCATTAGTAATTTGAACTCTATTCGCTGGGCAATGGGTAGCCAGTGAAGGGATTGGCATAGGGGGGTGGCCGATGAAAAACAGGGGGGAGAGGTGTATTACGCGAGCAGCACAGTTTAAGGTGGACTGGAGGGGGCGAGGGTGTTAGCTGGGAGGCCATGTAGTAGGGTGTTACAGTAGTCTAGGCGGAAGATTATGAGGGCGTGGACTAGCATCTTTGTAGTTTCAGGGGTGAGGAAGGAGCAGATTCGATGGATGTTCTTGAGTTGGAGGCGGCAGGAGGTGTTGAGAGTTTGAATATGCAGCTTGAAGGATAGGTCAAAGTCTAAGGTTATCCCAAGGCAGCGGGCTTGTGGGACTGGGGTGAGAGTGGTTCCATTAATTTTGATAGATGGTTCAGGTAGGGGGGTCGTGCGTTGAGGGGTGAAGATTATGAACTTTGTTTTCTCCATGTTGAGTTTGAGAAAGCGGGAGGAGAGAAAGGAGGCTACGGTTGCTAGACATACACCCAAGGATGAATCAGACTTGTGCAAATCCACAATTCTCTTCCTGATATCTTGGATGATTTCTTTAGACTTTCCCATGATGTTACACAAAGAAGCAGTGTGTTTCAGGTGTGCCTTAAAATACATCCACAGGTGTGTCTCTAATTAACTCAGATGTTGCCAATAAACCTATCAGAAGCTTCCAAAGACATGACATCACAATATGGGCTGTCCCAAATTGTTTAAAGGCACAGTAATCTTAGTGTATGTAAATTTTTGACTTTGCAGAAAGTAATAAAAATGCCTTAAAAAATTCTCTCTCATTATTCTGGCATTTGGCAAATATAAATCATTTTGGTAATCCTAATTGACCTAAAACGGGAAAGGTTTATTCTGATTTCATGTCAGATATAGTGAAAAAAACATGCATATGTGTCTTTTTATATAGTGTATGTAAACGTCTGGTTTCATCTGTATCAGTTACTTTTTTTTTAATAAATCTATAGGGGAAAAGTTAATAAGAGTTTTTCTAATTTACTAAGGGAGGTGGACTATTTTAATGGGAAAACTGCCTCTGATGTTTCTTTAACTGACCATTGCTAAGGAGAGCCGTACACACATTGGCCATCTGTAATGTACCTAGAAAGCTGTCAAAAAAAGTTGTCAATAATAGGCTTCAACTTATTGTTTTGTGCATGATGTAGCATCTCAGCTGCTGTGTCCCACTCATCCTCTTTTTTAGACAGTGGACAAAGCAGAGTAGAACTCTAGATGATGTGAAAACTGGCATGCGTTATACCAGAAATCTACACGATTTCTTGTGTAGCAGAGATTTCAGTTCAGGCCCATCGACATACACAAGAATTACAAAGAGCCTCTTGTCAGGAAATGAATGAAGAATGGTGGAAGCCACCCATTGAGTAAAACTGCAGTTACTGTACACACAGAGGTGCCTTCCTGCCTCTGCTGTCCCTACTATGTAGCTCTTTTAAGTGATTTTTACAAACTTTTATTCACTGTTCCTACCAGTGGGAGCTGGACTTATCAAACAGCGCTTCTTATCTCCCCTTCTCTGAGCTTCTAGAGCTTCAGAGAGATAAGAAGTTAAAAATTGCTGTTAACATTACATCTCACAGGGAAGGCTGATAGGGGTAACCTGCAGCTTATGAGCACCGATATAACATCTGTAACAGGGCCCTGACCTACCATGCATCATTTACAATACTGCTGACTTCTTATGTAGCAGAAGACTCCCATAAGGTCCCCCTCAGGTACCAGGGCTGACATGCAGCTGCTGCTCTGCAACCTGCCTTATAATTTTGTATAATTACAGTGCTGTGTGAGCAATTCAATATGTACAAAGTTTCATAGGGTTAGAACCAGAATTTCGAATTTCACCTACCCTGTGATATGGGTGTTGGGGGTGGGGTCATAACAAAGCCTGATGGGTCATGTTTGCCATTCAGGAATTTGGTAATGCTAGAATAAAAGCATTGTGGTATTTGTAATGACAGCCAAATTGGTTGTCACCCATGGCCAAAGAAGTAAATAAATTGATTTTTTTTCTGTAATTAATTGTTGATTATTTATAGGTGAATATTTTGATGGATAAATAATGGCTTAAAAATTTATAGACAGCCTTAGGGTATGTTCACACAGAGTTTTTTGCAGGCTGAAAAAATCTGCTTCAGGAATTAGGAAAGGGTTTTTGACGCATTTTTTATATGATGCAGTTTTTGTTGCGTTTCTCATTGCAATTCATGTTGCGGTTTTTACTCCTAAACACTGTATGGACCTGGAAACGTCCCTTTGAAAAACACTTGATTGCATCAAAAACTGCGTAAAAAAAGCATCCAATTTTTTCTGCCTCCCATTCATTTCGATGGGTTTTTTCAAGGCGGAATCCACCTGAAGATATTTCATGTCACTTTTTTTTCCCTCTAGCTGAAAAAAATAAAAAAAACTGCCACTGACTCCCATTGAAATGAGTGGAAGGCATTTTTTAGGTGGATTTTGCCTCAAAAATCAGCCTGCAAAACACTCTGTTCCCCTGGAGCCATTTTCCTTGACATTACAAGATTACCTTTACTGTTTATACCTATAGTGTATCATTCCTTTGTTATTCTTCCTGGAAATATATTAACCAATTGACAACTTTTATATTACGATTCCCCTTGTCTCTTTTCTCTGACGCTGCCAATTCTGAATTTATCCAAGAGTAATAACTGAGGTACAATGTAGAATTCTAAGAAAGGATGCTCCAGAATTGTTATTTCAAGGGTAATACAAGTATTTGCTAACTTAGGCATGTCAAGAAAACCTCTTTAAAAACTTTTTGCCACTTTAGAGCTATTAATGTAAATTTCCCATTTGTCTTACTGTGTCTTGAATACTATCCGTGTCCTTTTCATGAAAGAAGACAGCAAATTGCCGAATTAAAAGCTTTCTGTATTCCTCTACATTTACCACTGCGATGAGCTCACCGAGCCAAACAACTGATCATAAATGGTTAGGCACAGCATGGGATCTTTTAATTTTCGGCTGTGGAGTAAGATTAGCAGATGGCTCCGGTCACTAAGGACAGAGTGAGCCAATGTAAGTTTCATCACACCCATCCCATTGGATGCAGAGAGATGCAGCAGTTCAAAGTCTTGATCTTTTTTTTTTAAGACAAATTCATATAAAAATAAATATATTACAATCTACACATGGCCGGGTGTTCTGAAGCCATCTGTGAACCGTAGGCAAAAAAACCAAGAACAAACTTTTCTTTGTTTGACTACATTGCCAGTGGAATTTTGCCGGATGGTAAAATAAAAACATAAAATATTCGTATGAAAAATATTCCTCTTGACTCCTATTTATTTATCAGCAGATGTCTTGACAAACAGAAGTTTTGTGTCATTTATTGCATTTTTTTTTCAAGACTGTATATAAAAACAACAACAACCCTTTACAGGCAAGCCGAAGGGTGGACAGATTGCCTCATATAACAAGTTGATAGCAAATGAGGACAAACTGTTATTCTGGATGGGATCGTGGTTGTATTTACTAGGAAACAACTTATCATTTCGACCGCTTATTGCCATGTTAAATTTGGGAATAAAAACAGAAAGAGTGGCAGTGATCAAGACTTAACAATTCCCAACTAAAAGTAGCCTTACGGGTGACCAGTGCCAGACAAAATCCTATTCAGGTCCGCAATTTTCATCTGCCCATTGAAGCAGAGTTCGCAAAAAATAAAAAATTGGCCATTTATTAATAAATTAGAATTGCGGGTGCTGGTTGCAGATTAGCAATTATGTTTTATTAATTTACAAAAACATTGATATTTTTCTGCCTCCAATTTGCAAAAAGTGACAAAAGGAAGTGCAGTCGTAATAGTTGTCATTTTTGATAGGACATTGTTATTGATAAAAAATTGTCAAAAAATGGTCTTCTTCCTGAGATGCTAATCTAACTAACTTTTTAAAGACGGCTGTCACAGGAAAACAAAGTTTTGTGCCGGCATTTATCATGGACTTTGCGTACAGTATGGAGAAACCGATTTGCTGTGAAGAAGTGTGTATGAATGGATAGAGAAGTTCAAGGAATTTTGTACAAGTGTGAGCTATGGAGAAGGAGCAGGACGCCCGTCTATGTTCACAACTCATGATAATAACTAGAGATGAGCGAAGTTTTCAAAAATTCAATTCGGCAACTTCGCTGAATATTCCTATACGATTCTATTAAATCACGCGAATTAAATCATGCGAATCGCTAATCGCGTTAAAAAAAACAGCTATTTCCTGGCTGCAGAGAACTGGGGTGGGTGGCAAAATGGTGGAACCCCTTGGATGCCGCGGTCATGTTTGACCGCGGTATCCAAGGTGTTAAAACCCCTGATCAGTTATGGAGCAGGGTGTTAGTTGGAACTGACAGCTAACACCCTGCTCCATAACCGATCGGAGGTTTTAACACCTTGGATGCAGCGGTCAAACATGCTGTGGGCGCTCGCGAAGGGGTTAAAGGGATGTGACATCACAGGGCTTGCTGGCTGCTTATTGTCTGCACGCATGGCATTGAGGGGTGCTTGAAAGCTTATTGACAGGTGGACAAAGTGTATTAAAAAGCAGAAATGGATTTGTGTTTTCTGAAGTTGATTAAATTCTACAGCCAGAGTGTGGATAACTTCTGACTTTTGACCCTTGTACTTAGACTTGGCCTACATGGTGTGTAGAAGGAAATGCTTCAAGATACAGATATTGGGGCAGATTTGCTAAGCTAAATGCGCCAAAATTCCCAAATTAATTTTTCTATTAAAATTTATGCAAATGTGTCTTGTCCTCAGCTATTGAACTGTATAATCGCTCTCTGCAGCCTCACATTGGTGGAAATTGGGACAGATTGATAGGAGATATTAGATGGGTTAGGGCTGGGTATTTTATATTTTATGTAATTTTATAGATGCAATGTATGTGGTTTAATTGGTAATGTACTGTTTAAACCACATAGATGCATTTTTATGGGATGTGATGTTTATGTGGTTACATATAGTATGTATTTATGCAGAGCTGTAGTTACAACATCATCATTTCCTTGCATTAGGGATTAATAAGGTTGTATTTTACCTTAGCTTAGTTTATTGTATCATATCGTATCGTATCATGTTTTACTTTATCTTATCTGATCTTGCCCCATCTTATTTTAATTAGTGCCAAAAAACCTGGCCTGCTATTCCTGCACCACTACTTAGCCACTTTTTTACATGTCCAACAGGAAAATGGTGTGCTATGATAAAAAGTGGGTTTGTTGGCAAAGGGGATTAGGCTTCTTATGCAACAATATGCACCAGTATTTTACCAAAATTTTGATGCAAATTTAACAACATTTGAGGACACCCGATATAAGCAATCCCAGGGCTCTTACAAATAATAGCCTCTATCCTGTTTGCAATTATTGTAATTTTAATTTAGAATTAAGATAAACTATGTTTTAATTTTGTATTTTAGTTTTGCACCCTTATTTCCCCCATACTTTATCCTACCCACATTATGAAAACTATCTCTGTGACTGGGTCCACTCTCACAATCACATGAAGTGCCTCTACGACTTTGTCCACTCTTGCAGTCACATGAGCTTCCTCTATGACTGTACCCGGCATTCACAGTTGCATGGATTGCCTCTATGACTGGGCCCACTCTCATAGTTGCAAGAGTTTCCTCTGTGACTGGGTCCACTCTTGCAGTCCAATGCGCTGCCTCAATGACTTGTCCCAATCTCTTCTTCACTTGGGCTTCCTCTATGAATGGGCTCACTCTTTCAGTTGCATGGGCTGGCCCTATGACTGGGTCCACTCTTACAGACACATGGCTTGCCTCTTTGACTGGACCCAATCCCACCTTCACTTGGGCTACCTCTATGAAAGGGCTCACTCTACCAATCAAATGAGTTGTGTCTATGATTGGCCCCACTTTTACCTTTACACGGACTACCTCTATGATTGGGCCCACTCTCACAGTTGTATGGGCTGCCCTTATGGCACTTATGCCCTTGAGTCAGCCACTTTCTGACCTAAAATAGCAGTGCAAAAACTCACTTTCAACTTCACAGTAAGAGGAGATGAGAGAGAATTTAGGTTTAGCTTGAATAGTACATGAATATTAAAAACTTTTGCAAATCCCTTCAATCTAACCATACATCAAGCTCATTGATTACACGTAATTATTTTAATGAGTTTAGTGGTAATTCTCAAGAGGGAGAAGTACATAAAGAAATCTGTCAAGCTCTTCAAGTTCTAAATATATACCATAATAAGTTACTGTAGCATTTACAAAGCAGAGCATGGTGCCATCAAGGTCTTTCTTCTTAAATGTAACCACTTTCCTTCTATTCAGAGTGTAAAAGGTGCTAATTATCAGCTTCAATGTAATGTAAAAATACTATGTAATTATCACCGCCACGTATTCCCCCAAAAATTATTTAACACTAGAGTTTTACACCATTCTCGCTGAAGAATAGGTTCCAGCAATGTGTGACTGTTTCACCAAATTAGTTCTCCCTACATGATTCCCTATGCAGGTTGTAATGGGCTGTATCACAGAGGCATTAAAGATTTCTCATTATGTTAGGGGAAGCCGTAATGAGCTGCAAAGATTGAAAAGCAATTTTTTTTTCCCCCTTAAAACCGAAAAGGTTTCAATTTGACACAATCGAGATGATGCAATTATAATCAGAAAAGTGATCATACTGTGGGGAAATTAGCTTGTAATATTGTATTCTTTTGACAAATACAGATGCTGAGTATTAGAACTACGTGGCATTCAATTTATTATCAGGGTCAGGTACAAAGAAGCTTTTCTTTCCTTCTAGATTGATAGTGCTGTGGCTATTTTGCTTATGTACAGTCAGCAAATTGGAGTGTATCTTATGAAGTCATTTATTCCAAATCTCTCATAGATTCATGCCTCTGGGTGCGGTGTAAAACATTAGTTTTTTTTTTGTTTTTTTTTAGTCTGAAAGTATAACTGGTTTCTTCTAGGCTGTGGCTGTGAAGTCCATTGAAATCATGAAAAGTGCAAATGTTTGTGTTCTTGGGCTACTTGTGTTGCTCACTCAATGTAGGAGTTCCTTTTCATGAAGAATACTTTGTATCAGAAAAAAAAAGTAAATTATAAAACTTAAAAGGAGTCAGTTCCCAGAACTCAGCATAGCAACCCTTCCTGCTGACAGATAGGTTAGGGTTTCCTGAATCAAACAGTGTTTTCCCTTTGTGAATCGATGCCTCTGTTGCCGAGATATTGCAGATTAGCTCTTTGGAGCAACAAGCTGTTGCTGCTTACCTATTTGGAGCAATGGTGATGCCTTTGTTGCTTCAAAAAGCTAATTTGCATATAGACAGAAATAGTGATATCTTGGCAATGGAGGCAGTGATTTACAAGTGGAGAAGATTTTTGACACTAACCTATCTATCTGCGGGGTTAATATGCTGGTTCCTGGTGACTCTCGTTAAGGGGGTTTTCAAAAATAATAAATGGTTTAAATACCAAAAAGAAGCAAAACCAAAAAACAATTAAAAGGACCTTTCACCACTGTGAGGGATACCACTTTGCCAAGCCGCTTGTAACTCCTGCAACCATCCTTCTTACCTCCCACTCATGCCCCGTGAGTGGACTGAGTTCATAGGATAATATGAAATGAGCTTTATAAATTTTATATATTTATTAACCCGAGTGGGTCGGTACTAGTCACTAACATATACAGGGTACACATCAGAGGATTGTCAAGCTGATACAGGTAAAAGCACAATACAGTACAGAAAATAAAATGGGAATAAAAGATAGGAAAATACCAGAACAAGTTTGTAGTTGGTTCTCTAGGCCTCATCAGTTTGGCCTAGGGTGCTTTCTTAAGTCAGTCACAAAGCATGTGTCCCCTACATGTTGTTCAGAAATAGAACTCCCAGTCCTCACTGCTAGGCCTCAGGGCCCTTGCTTAAGTCCACAGCACGACATGTCCTCACATCTTTCCCAGAATAAGAACTCTCTTTGTCCCTCAGGGGAGACTATATAACTATCCCAGTCTCCTCCATGAGTGATGTCACTAGAAGAAGTCCCGCCCTCCATCTTGAAACTGAAATAACTATAACTCATCATATTTCCTTGCCAGGTGACCATATTTTCAGGCAAGGGATATGATGGTGTTCATGGTGAGACCCCCATCGTGTAGCACCAAGAATGACCCCCCAATTCCCTTTAGGTAATGAGTTCAATGTCTGTACCTTTTACCTGCGCCCCCAGTATCGTGTTTGGATTTGGGGCACCCGAGGAATTTATCGGTCCGACTGTGGGAGGTTCTCCAGGGTATGCTAATGGGATAACAAAAGGGTCTTGGTACAGCAGAAACGGATTGATTACAGAGCAGAAATACCGTATTCCTGAAGCCAAAAGGGTATATAAGAACAAGTGATAATACATCAGAGAAAAAATACATAACTGGGGGTCTCTCATCATCACTACCACCTCTTCCAAGTCCAGCTGTTTCCATCATTTAATAACCCCTCCTGGTCTCCCTTGTGACATCTGGTGTTTGCTCTGGGGTATTTTTTAGCCTTTTCTGGCAATATGGGTGACATCAGTAGCCTCAGGGGACCACTGAGGCTTATGATTGGTTATGTAGTCATCTGATCACTTCTGCAATAAACAGCAATACTTCTGTGGACACCTGAGCATTTGTACAATACACTGCATTACTTCTGTGGACACCTGATCACTTGTACAATATACTGGAGTACTTCTGCATCTTACTGTATTGTCAGTTTACCTGCATTATCTCTCTGTGGCCTATTACATCTCTTGAAAATAAGGGGTTGCCTTGATGGAACATATAGAGATCAGCTGTAATCTATTGGAAAACCTGATGGCAGGTGTTCAATTTCCCTGCAGCGCCACCAAAGGGGAAATTAAACATTACATTGTTCTCATTTAAATCAATGGGTTGCCTGTGTAATACAAGACAGGACATGTCCTCCCTAGTGAGAGACACTCTTTATAACCATTTACCCTCTAGTCAAGGTAAGGATCCCTCTTTACTATATCAAAATTTCCTAATAGCATATAAGAAATTATTTTTAAGCCAGACAACCCACTTAATATATTTCCTGCCTTGCACACAAACCCTAGAAGATAGAGGGTAAGTACCATAGAGGCAGACCATGAAGCTGCTACGGGACTCTTGTAGAGTGTGGGTCAGCCTTGCTATTAAGAGGTGATAACTTACAGTATAACTTATAGTATATAAGACTACCTTCTAAGAGAAGTGTTTGGTGAATCTTATATATTTGTTTTGCGAGATTTGCCCAGAAGTTTCATTCGGCCAAACTTGTTTGGTATGAACTGGAACTGCTGTTATTATGCTCTAGGATATCTCCACTTTCCCAAAGTATAACAAAACAGTCATACTCACATCTCCTGAGCTCCGTCACGGTGTCCAATACGAGTCCTCACACATCCTCTTTGGGCCTCTTCCAGCCTCCTGAATGATGTCATCAGCCACAGCTGAGTGTCATGCCATCGGCTATCCCACCTGACCATTCAAGCCCAATCACAGGCCTCAGAGGTCCCCTAGGGTTGAAGACATCATTCAAGAGGCAAGAAGAGGCCAGAAGTGGACAGACACCCACATCAGAAGCCACAATGGAGCCTAGAAGAGGTGGAGAGGCCCCAAAGTATAATAATAGTTCATGGGTGGAAAACTTAAAAAATCTGGGGCTTGGCTAAATCAGAATTTTTTTGGAAACTGTGTAACAAACTCAGCTTGTTTGTTTTGCTTATCAAATACTGGACCCTTTAGTCCTGGGTGACTTAATGCAGCACTATTATGGGGAGTCAAACTTTGGAGCCCACTCTCTTGTGTACACCTTTGCCTAATAACCAGTAAAATATAAGCAAAAATAACAATTGCTAAAGCAAATGTGCACATATGGCTGTTAAACCTTGCTAAGTAACGCACTTATAAATCATCCCATTGATATATAGTACTTTTTAGGGATGCATAACAAGCAGAATTACTAATTTGTCATTGCTTGAACTAAATTAAAATCTCTTAAAGGTCAATAAACATTTCCAGTGTAACTCACATCATCTATTTATCCTCATAGTGAAAATGATTTTTACAGGACGAAGAACAAGATTTATTACCAGTGACAAAAACCCGGCAAACTTGTCACAAGTTTTCTTTTATAGTTAAAAAAATGATTATACAGCAAAACAAATTGAACAAATTACAGCATTTGCATCTTCATACAGGCTGACAGGGTTTAATTAAAGTGAGTACACATAGCTACATCTCTGCTTGACAGCTATTCGCAACTTTTCCTGCGATTATTCTAGATGAGAAATTATACTAAAAGGGCTTAGTAGGCTTCTGGGGTCTTCTTACCTGCAGAAGTTTACAGTATTGGGGGTTTAACTCTTACCCAGTTCTTTCACCATTATCAATACAAAGAGTAAAATTGGTTGCAAAATTTTGGTCAATCTATTCCAAATTAATAAATAGGTGAAAGTGCCTCAAGGGGTTAACCATGGACTGTTTAAAAATTTATTTCCCCAGGATTCTATTTGGGCCCAACCCCCAGTTGCTGGGAGAGTTACAGCTAGAGAAGGGCAAACCTCTCAAAATTCATTTTGTGTCGGGTACAGTGGCTCGAGTTCTCAGTTTGTTTCGAGATGAACAAGTTTGGTATGAACCACACTTTAACTTGCCTTAAAACATAGTGTAGAATATTCTTAGGGCTCCTAGGAACCTATCTATAAAACATAGTGTAGCATACTCTTAGGGCTCCTAGGAACCTATCTATAAAACATAGTATAGCACACTGTCAAATATCCAAGGAACCTATCTATAAAACATAGTGTAGAACACTCTTATGGCTCCTAAGAGCCTATATATAAAACATAGTGTAAATACTCTTAGGGCTCCTAGGAACCTCTCTATAAAACATAGTGTAGAACACTCTCAGGGCTCCTAGGAACATATCTATAAAACATAGTGTAGAACACTGTCAAATATCCTAGGAACCTATCTATAAAACATAGTGTAGAACACTCTTAGGGCTCCTAGGAGCCTATCTATAAAACATAGTGTAGAATATTCTTAGGGCTCCTAGGAACCTATCTATAAAACATAGTGTAGAATACTTTTAGTGCTCCTAGGAACCTATCTATAAAACATAGTGTAGAACACTGAGGAGAACAATAGAGAGTGCTAGAGAGAGGCCCAGAAGAGATCATGGAAGGTGAGTATAAATATTTTTTTTATTTTTTACACCTCCCCTGGGCCTCTGCCTATTATACTCTTGAGTCTGAAGAAAGCCCAGAGTATAGTACTTTCATTTACTGTTCATACCAAACTGGCTCAACCTAAAATGAATCAGGGACCCCAGCTAACCCAAACATGAAACAAATCTTGGGAGGTTGACCCATCTCTAACAGTGACCACAGTGGTTACTGCGTGCAGTATCTGTTCAGTTTTGTGGGTAAAACTGCTGTTTACCTGTAAAGCCTCTACAAGTGGCTGCTAATAATAAACTGATCTTTTATCTCATGGTAACAAATAGTATTACCATTAAGTAGAATTATAACCGCAATTATTTCATGATGCCAGACAGATACAATGAGGTTTTAACTCATCAGCTGGCACACACTCATCGGAAACATGTGCAGACTATTTTGCTTTTATAAATTTCTAATGAGTTTTTGGGCTTTTGTAAAATCATCAGTATATGATCGATGGAGATCCAGAAACTCTAGAACTCTACTTTCAGCAGAACAATGGGCCACAGGTTATCATACATTACCAAGCTATTTTGGTGTAGTTTGTAAACTAGACGGCAGATTCATTCTAAATCATTTGATTAACTTTACAGCTTTCTGCAACCCCAAATGGTTCTCTGGGAGTCAATAGAGAAGAATTATGTCTAGGCACTGTATTCTACACATATGAATGATAGGGCATAGGAACATACAGATGTATCTACTCATAGATCTAATTTGGTTTAGGACTCCAATGTCTGCATTCAGCCTCACTGTGGTCAAAAAGAAGCAAAAAGTTCGGGATCGGCGGGGGTCTCAGCAGTCAAACCCCCACTGATCAGGTATTTATCATCCATTCTATGGATAGTAGACTAAATAAAACACAGTTATCTATAGCAGACTACTTTGCAAGGCTATACTTGTATAAAACCAGAAACCGCCATTAACCTGCTCTAAAAGGGACTTTTTTGGGAAAAAAATATAATAATAATAATAATAATAATAGTCCTTTAATAGTCCCACAATGGGGAAATTCAGTGTGTTACAGTAGCAAAGATAAGCAGATACAAATACAAATACAACATGTACAGGAATGTTCCAAGGTAAGAGGCATTACATTGATAGTAGACAGACAGATAAGAAGTAGCAGAGGAGGGGGGGGGATTTAACAAGCAGAGAGATGTTTCAGTTCTCTGCGTGTAATGATCTCCGCTTAGGTCGGTGTTGGTTGTACAGCCTAACCGCGGTGGGGAGGAAAGACTTCCGATAGCGCTCCTTCTCACACCTAGGGTGGAGCAGTCGGTCACTGACAGTACTGCTCAGCGCGATCACAGTCTCATGCATGGGATGGGACCTCTGCTTCTGCATGGAGCTCACCACGGACAGTATCCTTCTGTCACCCACCTGCACTGGGTCCAGTGGGCTCCCCAGGACAGAGCTGGCCCTTCTAATCAGCTTGTCAAGTTTATTTCTGTCCCTGGTTGATATACTGCTCCCCCAGCAGGCCACTCCAAAGAAGATGGCTGATGCCACTACCGAGTTGAAGAAAGTTCTAAGAAGTGCCCCCCGGATTCCAAAGGCTCTCAGCTTCCTAAGCAGGTAGAGCCTGCTGTGGCCCTTCCTGTACAGGGCCTCCATATGATCTGCCCTGTCCAGCTTATTATTAAGGAGCAAACCCAGGTACTTATAGGTGTTCACAATCTCGATGCCCGCCCCCAGGATGTCCACTGGTTTAGGAGGGCTTCTGCCTTTGCGGAAGTCCACCACCATCTCCTTGGTCTTCCCCGCGTTAATCTTCAGGTGGTTCCGGTGGCACCAGTCCACAAAATCCTGGTTCAGTTCTCTGTACTCCCTATCATCATCATCTGTGATGAGACCCACTATTGCAGAGTCGTCAGAATACTTCTGTAGGTAGCAGCTGGATGAGTTGCACCTAAAATCAGCAGTGTACAGTGTGAAGAGGAAAGGGGCGAGAACCGTACCCTGAGGTGCCCCCGTATTACAGATCACGGTACCTGACACACAGTCTTGGGCTCTCACGTATTGCGGTCGATTTGTGAGGTAGTCTAGGATCCAGTTGGAGAGGTGGTGGTCCACTCCAGCAAGGCCCAGCTTGTCCCTCAATAACCTGGGCTGTATGGTGTTAAAAGCACTGGAGAAGTCAAAGAACATTATTCTCACTGTGTTCCCTGGTAGCAGTTCGCTTTCAAAAAAATATGAATATTAGAAACATGAATATTAGAAACAATCCATGGAATAGAGTGGTACAATTTCTGAAAGAAGGCAGCCATTTTTTAATATGATAAAACCCCTTTGAGTATACAGTACTTCCGAAAGTTTCCTTATTTCTTCTATTTCCTCCATTAGTAGAATGTCTTTAAAACCAATAAAAGCAGAATTCTCTCATTATTTCACTCACTTCTCCTAACAACTTCTAGTTTAACGTCAATGTCTGATTTTATAAAAGTGAAGTAGCCCGGGGCATTAAGAGATAAAAGTCTCTTATTTTTCAGGAAATAACCTCTTGACAAGGTATATTTGGCAAACTCACTATTTTCGATGTCAGGGTACAGATCTTTAAGTTGGCAATTAAGAGCCTTGAGAGCTATAAACACATTTCTCCATCATGTCAATTCTTTGAATTGCCCGACGCTTTGATTGATTTTTGCAAACATTTGGCCTGGCTCTGACTTAAATGAATCTTCAAACTGTTTCTCTAGAGCTTGAAATGGTATTTCTAACCCGCAGCTCACACTTCATTTCTTAGTAATGCCTCAGATGTGCCCTCCTCAGTTGTGTTTAAGAAGATGGACTGAGATGTTGTAGGATGTCATTTTAATTTAGACTCCAGAGACAGTTCCTGGGCGGCAGTTTCTTCTTCTTTCGACTGAAGTGAAAAAGGAATATCTGCTTGATGTGATATTTGTTTGTCTAGTTATTTCTGTATTTTGTAATTGACGCTTTAGCTAAAAATTTAATAACACAAATTTGAGGTTTTGTTTATTTTGTAATGTATTACATTTAGCAAAATTTGAAGGGGCCACCTGACTTGGGCTACAGGACTACTAACCACCCCCAACCATTTTTTTGAGAATTTCTAAGAAATTCTAGGGATGATTATCATCCTCCTGGGCAGAGAGCTATCAATGACTTGACTCTAAGGGTTGCTTAATAACAGGCAATCCATAAGGGAGACCTTCAGAAAGCTTAGAATGCCTTATTAATGCAAATAAAAACAAGTTACTTACAGCAGATAGCTACTTTTTAAGTCAAATTTCTATTACATTTCAGCAGTTCCCTTGAAATATCATCCCTTGCGTTATCTTTGTATGGGTAGAATTGTAATATGTAGCCTTTCCGAGTACTCTTGACTCCCTTGTCCACCAATTTCCCATTTTACAAATTCAACACATTTGTGGAAATTTATTAAGATTAAGATTGGTGGATGGAATGGGTTGGAAAATTGACAAATCGACAATGTATTTTTTGGTATGTGACAAGATACAACACTATTTTAGTAAATTCCCCCCATGATGGTGGCATGTAGATGTGTCCTCTCTTATCCGTCCACTTGGCTGGATATGTCCTTATATGTACACACATGGACAAAATTGTTGGTACCCCTCGTTTAATGAAAGAAAAACCCACAATGGTCACAGAAATAACTTGAATCTGACAAAAGTAATAATATATAAAAATTCTATGAAAATGAACAAATGAAAGTCAGACATTGCTTTTCAACCATGCTTCAACAGAATTTTTTTTTAAAAAAGAAAATTCATAAAACAGGCCTGGACAGAAATGATGGTTCCCTTAACTTAATATTTTGTTGCACAACCTTTTGAGGCAATCACTGCAATCAAACGATTCCTGTAACTGTCAATGAGACTTCTGCACCTCTCAGCAGGTATTTTGGCCACTCCTCATGAGCAAACTGCTCAAGATGTCTCGGGTTTGAAGGGTGCCTTTTCCAGACGGCATGTTTCAGCTCCTTCCAAAGATGCTCAATAGGATTTAGGTCAGGGCTCATAGAAGGTCACTTCAGAATAGTCCAATGTTTTCCTCTTAGCCATTCTTGGGTGTTTTTAGCTGTGTGCTTTGGGTCATTATCCTGTTGTAAGACCCATGACCTGCGACTGAGACCAAGCTTTCTGACACTGGGCAGCACTTTTCTCTCTAGAATCCCTTGATAGTCTTGAGATTTCATTGTACCCTGCACAGATTCAAGACACCCTGTGCCAGATGCAGCAAAGCAGCCCCAGAACATAACAGAGCCTCCTCCATGTTTCACAGTAGGGACAGTGTTCTTTTCAAGATATTCTTCATTTTTCCATCTGTGAACATAGAGCTGATATGCCTTGCCAAAAATTTCGATTTCTGTCTCATCTGTCCATAGGACATTCTCCCAGTAACTTTGTGGCTTGTCAACATGTAGTTTTATATATTATTACTTTGTCAGATTCAAGTTATTTCTGTGACCATTGTGGGTTTTTCTATAATTAAACGAGGGGTAGCAACAATTTTGTCCACGCGTGTATGTCACAAGTTAAGCAACTTTCTATAAAATCAACATGAATTTGTGATACATTAACACAAAGGGGTATGTTAATTTGTTATTTTGTTGTTAATTTGTTATTTGGGTCTATGTGTGAACACTATGTGGGGGCAAAGGTGTGAATTGCAGACTTTCAAGGCTTTTGTTAGCATAATGTGGTAATGCTTAATTGAGTTAATGAGAAATTCCACTGGTAAGTAAACTGGAGATTAGTTAAGTTTTGTCTCATCTGTACACCTTATATCTCTCTAAAGGTATTGAGCAAGTTTTTAAAAATTTAGAAGTCAATTTACTCAATTTAATGTCTTTCTTTCATGGATCTCCAGAAGAGTAAGTACAAGTCAAAACCTCAACTAGAATCAAATGTTGGTTGATGCTTCTCCCTATAGATTCAGAACCTTAGAAGGAAATCTTCTGTATGTGCAGTTATGAAGATTGCATGCAATGGAAAAAAAATGCAAAGGGCTTTTTCTCTACACCAAATATTGATTTGATTTAGGTTTCTCTTTAGTTCATTCAAATCATTTTATCAATTGATAAAAATAAACACTTCTATTTCTAAAAGTTTTCTTAGGGTGTGTTCACACAGAGGAATCCGCCCCCGAATCTGGAGCAGATTCCTCCCGAATCCACCTCCCATTGTTTTCAATGGGAGACAGAGATCACAGCAGGACACAGAAAAAAGAAGCGTCCTACTCAATCTTGCCGCAGGTTCTGCCCATGGTGTCCGCGGCTCGAGATGCCATCCTGATTAGGTCCATTCATCCGAGCCTAATCAGGAGTGGGATGCCGCGACGGAATGCTGTTGCACTGCATCGGCATCCCGTCACGGTAGACCACAGCGAAAATTCCGGCGACGGGAAATGAAGATCATTTTCCGCCGTGTGAACACAGCCTTACTTTGCAGCAAACTTGCCTAAAAGTTTTGCACATAACTGTAGCATAAACAGCTTCCGACAGAATATCATAAATTCATGTTTTTTTCAAAGCTGATCATCTTGCAACACTATAAGTTGAGCCAAGAAGAAAAGTAAGTAAAGACACATTTGTATAGGAAATTCGTATAGGTTCTTTAATACATGGCCAGCTTAAAGGGGTTGTCCAGACTTTTTGAAAGTGGTAGACCAATGTTATATGTTTGATAACTGATGCCATATTGTAATATGTCGTAAATATCAAAATGGACCCATTAGCACCGTTTCTGATGCAGTCATGTGATCAACCTCTCCTCTTCCTGTGACACCACATATACTTGGGACATCCATTGGTGACCCCCAATCTCTGGGCTTGTCATCATCTCTGTCATCTTGGTCTTGCTGTTGGATGGAACCTCCCTGTCCCTCTCCCCTCTGCATTACAGGGATAGCATAGATTTCTCATGTGCAATAGCTACTGACGCTGCCCTGTAGTGTATACAGGAGAGGGGCTAGGACTGATGTGAGTTTTTAGCCCACAGTAAGAAATCAAGATGATGATGTGTCCAAAGAGTGGGGGAGAAAGATGGATGTTCCTAGTATATGTCTTGTCACAGAAAGCAGAGACGATGTCCGCATGACCTGATCATAAATGGTGCTAATGGAACCATTTTGGTATTGACAACATATTCCAAAATTGCATGGCTTAACAACACTAGTACACTGGTGTAGCAATTTCATGAGATTGGAGTCCTGGACAACGCCTTTAAGCAAAAAAGTGACTAAAAGAACAACAATATCAATATTTAAAAGTTCTTAGTCAATTCTCAGCAATAGGATTAAAACAAAACCAAATTCCACTTGTGCGAATTAGTTTATTGATTACATCTTGATGGGAATTGAAAGCCCAAAAAACACTTAACCAAATGATATAACGTTAGAAAGTAAAGTTAGTCAAGGCATACTTTTCTATCGAGCGCCTATTGATTAAGTATCGATTGCGGCTCACAACTTGATGGATGACCTCCATTCTTTTGTTCCTTCCAAGTAACTTTATTTTGAACTTTGGGCCTTGAGCTCTAATGAAGACACAAAGTCCCCGAATGTGCCGCTAATAATAGGTTCGCACCAAGTAACAACTCTCCGCAGCTTCTTAACAAATGAACACAAGGTTAGTAGATTTGCTCGAGTGCTTTATAATTACACTGATCTTGTAAAATGAAAGGATGCAATCTAGTTAAAGTGCCAGTTTGAGTAGGCAAGCATCTCCTTTAATCGCATTTTGTGGAAATAATAGAGAACAGTTTTCAGATACTGTATAAACACAAAACTGCACAATTCCAGCTAATCAAAGGAATGACCTTGGAAATCTTTTCACAACAGAGCATAGGGAACAATTACTCTGAAGTCTGTTTTCCCGCAATATTAATTTCTAAGGCAAGCCTTTTGTTAAAAAAAAATTTCAGAATTTAATGGGAGAGGGGTGGACACATTCACGATTATGTTTCATTTGATCAAACGTGCTCAAGAAAGCCTCCGGTTCTTAACAATACCTGCGCATGGCTACGAAGTGGCAGATTAATTGCGGTATCGCTTTTATTTCATTTCTGAATACATATTTATGACTGTTTATTTGTTTGTCTCTGTCTCTGAACTCAAACCAATTATTTAAATTTCGACAAAAATATCTCTAGTTGCAGTGAAGGTTACACAACGTGAATTTAATTATGATGATTTTCAGAAGGGTTTATTTATGTGTCTAAATAATAAATGGACTCTTAATTTGACATATTCTCTTCGACAGTTCCTGGAGGACAAAGTAGAAAACTTAAAGGGGTTGTCCTGTTATGGACACTTATCCGCTATACACAGGACATGGGATAAGTGTCCAATCACTGGGTGCCCGATCGCCAAGTTCTCCAATGATCAGGGCAGGGGACCGAAAGTCTCCCTTGGAACTCTTTGCACTTGCGTGACCGGCACTCCTTTCCCTTCTATGGGGCTGCTGAGACTGTAACTCTGGCAGCACCCGTAGTCCCATAGAAGTGAATGGAGTGTTGGTCACACAAGCTCACTGGTATATATTCACAAGGAGGGCTTAGAGAGACTTTCAGTCTCCTGTCCTCCTGATCACCGGGGGTCTCCAGTGATCAGACACTTTCCCCTATCCTGTGGATAGGTTATAAATGTCCATAACCGGACAACCCCTTTAAAATATAGAATCACCTCTTGAAAATTATTTTAAAGGGGTTGTCTGAGATACAGATGTGTCCTCGCTCATCTTTGGTCTTGATTGGACATGTGCAAATGCATGTCAAGAGATTTTTGCAACATGATATCACAAAGTGATATGCTATCTACGATATATGTGTCTATGTTTGGACATCCAGTGGTTGTGTTGTGATACGAAACCTGTTGAGGGTTTTACTAGTGAACTGCAATATTGTATTGATTTGGTTTAATAAGAAATTGTCTGTTTTAGAACTGAAACCAATTAAATTCCACCAAAAAGTATTTGTATTTGCTCTGAAGGTTGCTCAATATGAATTTATTTATGATGATTTCTGAAGTGTTTATTTAAATGGCCTCTTAGACTGACATATTTTCTTCCACAGCTTCTGGAGGACATAGTAGAAAACTTAAGACATAGAATTATCTCTTTATAATTATTTTAAAGGTGATGTCTGATCCTTACTTCTCAGGGTTCGTTCACATCTGCGCCCGGGCTCCATTCGCCGTGAATCTGACCTAAATGTCGGAAAAAAGGATTGGGAAAGGTTTGTGACGATTTGCTTAAAAACCCATTCACTTCAATGGGTTTTTAAAGCAATGTGCGGGTGTCCGATTGCAACCTCTGCACCGCAAACCCATTTTTTTTGGGTCGGATACAAAGTCCTGCATGTCCAAGTTTGTTTCTGACCAAAAAAACGGCTTCGCAGCGCAGAGGGTGCAATCGGACACCCGCACATTGCTTTAAAAACCCATTGAAGTGAATGGGTTTTAAAGCAAACCATCTCAAACCTTTCACTATCCTTTTTTCCGACATTTAGGTCAGATTCACGGTGGACGGAGTCCGGGCACAGGTGTGAACCCTCAGCTGGACAAGCCAATACATGTGTGTCAAAAGATGAGCAATTTTTTGCGATATGATATCACAAAGTGATATGGTATCTAACCTGTCCTATGTGTGCAGTCAACCTGTGGTTGTGTTGTGCAATGATGTCTGTCGGGGGGTTTGCTAGTAAATTGTGATATTGTATTCAATTGGTTTAAAAAGAAATTGGTTTCCAAGTTAGAACTAAGATAAACCCTTCCAACATTTGCCCTAATAATATGGTAGATGTCGGATGGCGCTCAGAAGCAGAGTGGGCACCATAACCACCAAGTGTTCACTGTTTTACGCAGCTGTAATTCTACAGTAATGCCCATGATCATAGTTCTCTGTGATTGTGGGAATCAATTGTTCATAGGGCCCCTGATCCCCCCCTCAGCCGCCCTAGTGCTGCCCCCCCCCCCCACTTGCTCTCTTTTGTTGCTAGTATAGTTCCCTAGCGATAATATCATGGGAGCTGTCCAACTACTATGGCAGCTGTGACAATAATATAACTATTGAGGCTTGTCTGATATTTTCGTATAGACTTTTAAAATATTGAAAAAATATTTTAAAAATTTTAATCACCCTTTTTCCTTAAAATGCATATGAAAATAATTAAACATAAACATGTCCTATGTCCAAAAATGCCTGAACTATAAAAACATATATTTTTTCCAAACAGTGAATGCCATGGTGATAAAAAAAAAAATAACTAAATCACTGTTTTGTCACTATTTCAACTCCCCACAAAATGAAATAAATAGGGATCAAATCATCAGACATATCCCATAATGTTAAAAATAAAAACTATATCTTAAGCCGCAAAAAAGGCGCCATGCACATCTTTATAAAAGGCAAAAATAAAAAAAGTTACAGTTGTC
The DNA here is from genome assembly GCA_947044405.1 of Leptodactylus fallax. NCBI lineage: Eukaryota > Metazoa > Chordata > Amphibia > Anura > Leptodactylidae > Leptodactylus > Leptodactylus fallax. The sequence goes on from CAMRHE010000634.1 coordinate 251,862, forward strand.
AGAATATGGCAAGTAAAATAATTTTGTGCCTTTGGTAAAAATTATTTGGTAGGGGTGCCCCAAGGAATTTTTCTTTCTAGGGGTGCCCTAAGTCTGTAAAGGTTGATGAACAATGTAATAAAGTGTAAAAAAAATGATATAAATTTACTGCAGTGATTGTGTCGATCTGAAGAACATAACAAACATGGCATTTTTATCACACAGCGAATGGTGTAAAAAAAAAACCAATAAAAAAATAAAAAAAAAAAATTTTTTTTCAAATAACACCCCACTCTTATTTTTCCCCCCCCATTTTTTTTTATAAAAAAAAAAAAAAAAAAAAAAAAAAAAAAAAAAAAATTTTTATAAAAAAAAAAAAATATATATTAATTTCCTCCCCCCCCCCCCCTTTTTTTAAATAAAAAAAAAAAAAAACCCCCCAAACAAAACAAAAAAAAAAAAAATATATTTTCCCCCCCCCCCCCAAAAAAAAAAACACCCCCCCCCCCCCCCCCTCAAAAAAAAAAAAAAAATAAAAATACTCCCCCCCCACCAAAATAATTTATTTTATATAAAAAAAAAAAACAATCACCCCCCCCCCCCCCTTCTCACCCCCCCCCCCCCCCCCCCCCCCCCCCCCCTCTGTGTTAGCGCCCACACACACACCCCCCCCCCCCCCCCCCCCCCACCCCCCCCCCCCCTCCCCCTCCCCCCACCCCCCCCCCCCCCCCCCCCCCCCCCCCCACCTAAAAAAAAAAAAAAAAAAAAAAAAAAAAAAAAAAAAAAAAAAAAAAAAAATATATTGTCAAGGATCTGGGGTGCTGGGTGGGCTGACATAAACACAGACTCCAAGCGATTGGTCCAAGTGTTGAGTTTAATCACTCAAAACCACTCCTTGGTACAGGTAACATAAAAAAAACACAAAATAAACACCTGTCCGTCTGGGCTATAACTGACAGAAAGTGGTTACCTCACATACAATAAGACAGGTTTGGATAGTCAGGTTTGCCTCCAGTAGTACAAACTTCCTTATGGCCTTCCAGCCAAGTTCTGACCAAAGTCTGCTCTCCCAGCAAACTTCTTATATCCCCTTGATGAGGACAAATCCCAGTCAGCTGGGTTTTCTCAGAAGAGTCTACAAGGTGTGGACTGGAGAGGATGGGAATGGCAGGTCCCACTACCAACCTACCCACCATTCCATAAAAATCCAGCCCAGTGCATGGCACTTGAATAATGCCCAGCAAACAAAGTTGTCTGCTGAGAAACAACCTTTTCTGGATTTCCTCATCTCACCCATCTGAGCAACCTGGGCGAGATGTACATCCCTTCCAATACTTTCCCAGCCATCAGCTTACATATCCCCCCCCCCTCTTTTCCAGACCGGAGAGCTGGGCATTAGTGGCCATCATACAATGTACCCTTGACATGGCATCAGCATTTCCCAACAACTTCCCTGGTCTGTGCTCTACACTGAAAATTTTTTTTTTTGCAAGGACAGAAACCATCTGGTAACCCTAGCATTTCTATCCTTATTCATTTTCATCCACGTGAGAGGGACATGGTCAGTTATCAATTTAAATTTTCTACCTAGGAGGTAATATTTTAGGGCATCCAGTGCCCACTTAATAGCTAAGCACTCCCTTTCTACAATGGCATAGTTTTTCTCAGCAGGGGACAGTTTCCTGCTCAGGTACATCACTGGATGCTTCTCTCCATTTATAACCTGGGACAGCACCGCTCCCAGACCTGCATCAGAGGCATCTGTCTGCACCAGGAACTCCTTCCTAAAATCAGGGGTTATCAGGACTGGCTGTTGGCATAGAGCTAACTTTAGCCTCTGGAATGCCTCCTCAGCTTCTGGTGTCCAGTGGATCATCACTGACTTCCCACCTTTCGTCAGGTTAGTGAGAGGAGCTGCAATAGAGGCAAAATTTGGCACAAACCTACGATAGTAGCCAGCAATTCCAAGAAACGCCCTAACTTTTTTTTTTTGGTTAGCGGCCTTGGCCAGCTCTGTATTGCCTCCACCTTATTGATTTGGGGCTTTATTACTCCTTTGCCAATTACATAGCCCAGGTACTTGGCTTCTTCTAGCCCTAAAGCACACTTCTCAGGGTTAATAGTAAGGCCTGCCTCGTTTATGGAGTCTAGTACTGCTTGTACCTTACAGAGGTGACTTCCCCAGTCTGGGCTATGAATGACCACATTGTCCAGGTAAGCCGCTGCATAGTTACGATGTGGGCGCAAGATTTGGTCCATCAACCTCTGAAAGGTAGCAGGAGCTCCATGCAACCCAAATGGCATAACCTTGTACTGGAACAATCCTTCTGGTACAACAAAGGCAGTTTTCTCCTTGTCTTCCTCAGACAAAGGTATTTTCCAATAATCTTTTGTGAGATCCAGTGTGGTTATGTATCTCGCATTACCCATCTTCTCAATAAGCTCATCTACTCTGGGCATTGGATAAGCATCGAACTTTGAAACTTCATTTAATTTTCTGAAATCGTTACAGAACCGCCAGGTACCATGCGTTTAACCTCGGCTGACAGTACCTCCCTACGTGCCTCTGGTATTCTATAGGGTTTGAGTTTTACTTTCCGCCCAGGTTCCGTCTCCACACAGTTCTCTATTAGGTGTGTACGCCCTGGTAGATCAGAGAACTTACGTTTATTTCTCTGCAGGAACTCTTTTGCCTCTTGTTGTTGGGGCACTGACAGAGTCTCATTTATATGGACTGGAGGGATTGGTGGCAACGAATCATCCACTTCTGCATTTGAGGCCACCAAGGTTTCCCTCTGGTTCCAGGGTTTGATCAAATTCACATGGTAAATTTGAAATGGCTTCCTTTTCCCTGGTTGGTGCACCTTATAGTTCACTGGCCCTACTTTTTCCACGATTTCATATGGGCCTTGCCACTTCGCTAAGAATTTACTTTCCACCGTTGGCACCAATATAAGTACTCTATCCCCTGGGTTAAATTCTCGTATTCTGGCAGAACGGTTGTAAATTCGGCTTTGGGCCTCTTGTGCTTTTTGCAGATGTTCTTTTACCACTGGCATGACTGTTGCAATACGGTCTTGCATTTGGGCTACATGCTCTATGACACTTTTGTATGGGGAAGCCTCAGTTTCCCATGTTTCCTTGGCTATATCTAGTAAGCCTCTGGGGTGTCTACCATAGACTAATTCAAAAGGGGAAAAACCTGTAGAGGCTTGTGGAACTTCTCTAATAGAGAACATCAGATATGGCAAAAAGCAGTCCCAATCACGACCATCTTTTTCTACCACCTTTTTAAGCATGTGTTTAAGAGTTTTGTTGAAACGTTCTACCAACCCATCTGTCTGGGGATGATACACAGAGGTCCGTATGTGGGTAATCTTAAATAGCTTGCACAACTCTTTCATCACCTTTGACATGAATGGTGTGCCCTGGTCAGTCAGTATTTCTTTAGGTATGCCTGTTCTTGAAAACATATAGAGTAACTCACGGGCAATGCTCTTTGATGTAGTATTACGTAAAGGAACCGCCTCAGGATAGCGAGTAGCATAATCTAAAACAACCAGGATATATTGGTGACCTCTAGCTGACTTGACTATTGGACCCACCAAGTCCATAGCAATCCTTTCAAAAGGTACTTCAATGATGGGCAGTGGAACCAAGGGACTACGGAAATGTGGTGGTTGGGGCAAGTACCTGACATGTAGGACAGGATGCACAGTAGTCCTTCACTTCCTTATACACGCCCGGCCAAAAAAACCTTTGGATAATTCTCTCCTGTGTTTTCTTAGACCCTAGGTGTCCCCCAAGTACATGATTATGGGCCATATCAAGTACCATACGGTGGTATGGCTTAGGTATGAGAAGCTGCTCCACAATTTCCCCATTAGTTTTTTGTAACTTGATACAAGAGGTCATTATTTATGGCAAAATGGGGAAATCGGTGGTCAGCACCAAGTTCCTGAGGCACACTATTTACGACTGCCACATTTGCATGAGCATTAGCAAGAGTGGGATCTCTCAACTGTGAAGTACCAAAATTAGCCCGGGAGACCTGTAATTCAGGTATTTCATGCTCAGGAGCTGGGGAAGGGGTATCATCCCCCTCTCCAGCTAGGACCTCTAATGGAAAAGGGTCACACTCATCATGCACTATGGGCGTAGGCGGGGTTTCTATCTTTGGCTTGCAGGTTTCACCTTTTCCCCACAAATCCCAGAACAAAGGGAAATCACGTCCCAAAATCACACTATGCATGAGATTTTTTACAACACCCACTTCATAATAGACAAGTCCTAATATAGTCTCTATTCTGATATTGGCCATGGGGTAGTCCTTGGTATCCCCATGGATGCAAAGTACACTCATGTGCTTGTCCGGCATACAGTCTCCAGCTATCAGGCTGGCATGTACTAAGGTTACCAGGCTTCCAGAATCAAGCAACGCCTGGACAGGATAGCCATTCACCACAATATGGCAGACCTGAGGCTCAGTCTCTAGACCCGGTGCCGCAGCACAGACAGGTTCTGCGAACAAGGACGGACGCCAACCCGCGTCACACTCCATTGGCTCAGAGGTGAGAGGGCAATGGGCAGCAACATGTCCCCGCTCATGACATCTCCAGCACTGTACTAGGCCTGGTTTCTCTTGCAGAGAGTCCCGTTTGGGCCTAGTGGACTGTTTGGGAGACATTTCAGTCGGTCGCCCATGAGACCCCTCTACAACTGTTTTCCCTCCGCCTTCAATAAATGGAACAGTCTTACCGGGAGGTGCCCTCCACCTGGTGTTCCTAGGAGGTGATCGCGCTGTAGGGACCTCGCGGAGTTCAGCCTCAGTCGCAAGGAACCTTTCTACGAGGCTAATAAGCTGGTTGGCATCTTTGGGGTCTCCATGTCCGACCCAGCGCTGCAACACAGGAGGGAGAGATCTGACGAACCGTTCTAGGACCACCTTCTCCACAATCTGTGCAGGGGTACAGGTGTCTGGTTCCAGTCACTTCTTTACCAGGTGAATAAGGTCGTACATCTGGGACCTGGCAGGTTTGTCCAAATGGTAACTCCAGGTATGCACCCGCCGGGCGCACGGACAGCCGTGGTCACACCCAGCCGAGCAAGAACTTCTGCTTTCAGCTTATTGTAGTCTCGGACATCCTGTTGGCAGAGGTCACAATACGCCTTCTGGGGCTCACCTGTCAGGTAAGGTGCGATGACATCTGCCCAGTCAGCAGCTGGCAGCCTCTCTCGTTCAGCCACCCTTTCAAAAACGGTAAGGTAGGCCTCTACATCATCATCTGGGGTCATTTTCTGCAAAGCTCTTTGCACAGCCTGCTTTATATCTCTGAGCTCCACAGGTCTCTGAGGACTAGTGACACCAGTCTCTTTGATGATGGCCAGCTGCTCCATCAACAAACGGTTGGTTTCCTGTTGCTGTACATTAGACTGCACCAGATGCTTCAGTAGCTCTTCCATATTCCGGGTCTGGTCTTGTCTGGCAGCGGCAGCCTTCACCCAGGACATACAAAAAAAATTTTTTTTTTTTTTTTCTTCAGCAAGGAGTTGTCCTGTCGTTGCCCCTAGCAACCCCTGATTGCCCGCATTCTCCACCAATTGCCAAGGATCTGGGGTGCTGGGTGGGCTGACATAAACACAGACTCCAAGCGATTGGTCCAAGTGTTGAGTTAATTCACTCAAAACCGCTCCTTGGTACAGGCAACATAAAAAAAACACAAAATAAACACCTGCCCGTCTGGGCTATAACTGACAGAAAGTGGTTACCTCACATACAATAAGACAGGTTTGGTTAGTCAGGTTTGCCTCCAGTAGTACAACCTTCCTTATGGCCTTCCAGCCAAGTTCTGACCAAAGTCTGCTCTCCCAGCAGACTTCTTATATCCCCTTGATGAGGACAAATCCCAGTCAGCTGGGTTTTCTCAGAAGAGTCCACAAGGTGTGGACTGGAGAGGATGGGAATGGCAGGTCCCACTACCAACCTACCCACCATTCCATAAAAATCCAGCCCGGTGCACGGCACTTGAATAATGCCCAGCAAACAAAGTTGTCTGCTGAGAAACAACCTTTTCTGGATTTCCTCATCTCACCCTTCTGAGCAACCTGGGCGAGATGTACATCCCTTCCAACACTTTCCCAGCCATCAGCTTACAATATATATATATATATATACTGTATATATAGAAAAATAACTGCATTGGTATACTGTATGTGTTACATCAGAGGAGGTTTTTTTCAAAATTTCTCACATAAAAAATACTCACCAAAAATAATTTTTTTAAAAAATTTTTATTTTCCCCAAAAAAAAAAAACCCCCCCCCCCCCCCCGGGGGGAGAAGAAAAATAAAAAAAAAAAAATATAACCCCCCTAAAAAAAAAAATAATTAAAAAAAAAAAAAAAAAAGAATAAAAAAAAAAAAAAATTTTAATAAATAAAAAAAAAAAAAAAATTTTTTTTTTTCTCTTTTTTTTTTTTTTTTTTTTTTTTTTTTTTTTCCTTTCTTTAAAAAAATAGAAAGAAGGGGGTAGGGGGGGTGGTAAAAAAAAAAAAAAAAAAATAAAAAATATAGAGATATAAATATTTTATAAAAATATTATATTATTATAATAATTTTTTCACTTTTATTATATTATTAGACCGCCGGGGCAGCATGAATGTATCTTTTTGTGCATCCTCCCCCTTTCACTCCCCTTTCCTTAGACTTCTATGTAAAATGGAAAGTTGTTTTGTAGGTGCATATACATATTACTGCATGTGGCTACATTTCAATACCTGTATTGTCATATTTTGCTTTTTACAATATTGTTAAGAGTTAGAAGATACAACAGCTTTTTCCAGCCCCTATTGGAATTTCATTTTGTTTTCCTGCCTGATTCTATCCTTGTACAAGCTGTAATGTAGCATCAATATTTTTTCACTCATCAGCCATTACTATGATCCATCCTCAGTACTATAAAACTATTTCTTATCCCTGTAATGGGAGAATGAAGCTCAGCCTGTGAGAAGCAGGATACAAGACCAGCAGGACCTGGACCAGGCACTTCAGTTCTCTTTTCTCAATTCATCTTAAAATGAATGACTTATCCACATGATTCATGTATCCCATGGAGAAGTTCTTATTTCTTGGCTCAGTGAGAAGGGCCCTTCTCATATCCATAAAGATCAACCCCTTTTAAGGGAGTCTGTCACCAGAACCCAGCCTATCAACCCAGACTCGCAGATGGGTAGGTTAGGGTGTTGTTAAGATTCAGATGCAAGGTAAGGAATGTACTGGTCTACAGAAGAGCAGCAGCAGAAATGGGCTGACAACTGTGAGCAGTAGAAAATGCTACTTAAAGGCAAAACACTACTGCGAGCCAAGACCGGCCTCAGACGCCTTCACCAGAGCTCCTCGCAAGAAGAGATGGATTTTCACTGAATCTGAAGACTGGAATTGTCACCAGAACAGAAAGTGTATCACAAATAAATGCACTGCAGCAGAAGCCTACACCAAATCCACACACTACTCACAGGGACAGAGAAAACAGAATGTTCCACAATCATGGGTCAGGAGCTGAGGAGGGCAACACAGATCCAAATCACAAGACGAAGACAAATCTGGGAAACAAAGCCAATAGTCGGAACTGATCAGGAATGCCAGAACAAAATCGTAAGACAAAAGAGGAATCCAGGTACACAGCCAAAAGTCAGGTATAGGAGCAGTAAAATCAAAGTCAAGCGCTTAGCAGGAAGTTAGGAAACTGATAGCCAGCAAAGCGGAGTGGTTTAAATAGGCCTGCTCAGGAAGCTTCCCTATGTTGTCATGGCAACCTTAAAGCAGCAACCACCAATCCTTCTTTTTGTTGACCAGACTTTAAAGCAGCAACAACAGATGTAACATCCCTGACAGGTGTATTCACACAGAGGAATTTGACATGGATTTGGGGGAGGATTTCATTCCTGAGACCGGAGCAGATCCCTCCTGGATCGCAGCAGGACGCAGAAAAAAGAAGTGTCCTGCTCGATCTTGCCGCGAATTCCGCAGCTTATTCAGCCTCGGGGTCCGCGGCTCGAGACTCCCTTCTGATTAGGCCCGGATGAATGGGCCTAATCAGGAGTGGGATGCCGTGACGGAATGCTAATGCAATGCATCGACATCCCATTGCGGCTAGACATCAGCGAAAATGCCGGCAGCGGAAAATGAAGAGGAATTCCTCTTCATTTTACGGCATGTGAACATAGCTTTAGGATCACCTAAATCAAACAATTTTCATTGCTTCCATTGCCAAGATATCAACATTTGTTATGTGATATCTCGGCACCAATTCACAAGGGAGATATACCGTCTTAGGTGACATGTCTTGATTCAGGTGACATTAACCTATCTATCTGCAGGCTGGGTTGATATGTTTGGTTCTGGTGACACTAACCTATCTATCTGCAGGGCTGGGTGGATATGCTGGGTCTGGTGACAGACTCCCATTAACATGCAATACTGTATTAGGACATATAGAAATGCATTATGTTATTCAGACAGTCTCTGTACTAAACTGTTACATAACTGATGTGATGAGCAATAATGTAATTAATTCTAATTAATTTTTTTCAGTTTTATTCCCTTTATAACAGTATATGTTTTTTTTTTTGCATTGCCTAAATATAAATGCATGCAAACATATAGGAGGTAGTGAATGTATACATTAAAAGTAGTGGCGCCAAAGTAAAGTTTCCAAGGGTTTGACATCTGTGGTTAGTGAAGCAAGTAATATGGAAAGTTCCGTTGTGCAGGCAAATAATCGCCCTGAATTAAAAAACAATATGTAAATTTGCAATTCATGGTTCATTTAGCACAAAGCTCACCTGGAACAGTATAAGCTGTGAACAAACAGATGGTGCTGGCATGGGATTGTATCATGAAAGGGACTCTAAAAATATACATAGCCTATAACATGCAGTTGTTTTCTGTGTATATAGGTAGATACTGGATTCAGATGGCTGAATGGTAAAACAGTGATAAAAAATCAGAATAAACAAACAGTAAAAAAACTAATAGAATAAATTTTCTTTATGATACATTATTACAGTGACTTGCAAAAGTATTCATACGCCTTGAACTTTTTCACATTTTGTCACCTTACAACCACAAACTTAAATGTATTTTATTGAGATTTTAAGTGATAACCAACACAAAGTAGAAGATAATTGTGAAGTGAAAGAAAAATGATACAAGGTTTTCAAAATTGTAATCAAATAAAAATCTGAAAAGTGTGACGTGCAAAATTATTCAGCCCCCTGTACTCTGATACCCCTAAATAAAATCCAGTGCGCAGAATTGCCTTCAGAAGTCACTTAATTAGTTAATAGAGTCCAGGTGTGTGTAATTTAGTCTCAGTATAAATACACCTATTCTGTGAAGGCCTCAGTGGTTTGTTAGAGAGCACTAGTGAACAAACAGCATCACGAAGACCAAGGAATTCACCAGACAGGTCAGAGATAAAGTTGGGAAATCTGTAGTTTTAAGGGAATGTGTCACCAAAATGGGCTATTTTTAAGTGTTTATGATATATATCATTTTTAAGAATTTTTCATGATTTTATTTTTAATTTTCCATGTCACTATCGATATTAAAAAAAAAAAAAAAAAAAAAAAAATATATATATATATATATATATATATATATATATATATATCCTGCAATTTATACTCAAGCCTCTAGGCCTAGCACTTGCCATTTCTTAGGGATTTTCTTTACACCAGTCACCTCATTTACATGACAGACAGTATTACAATAAATAAACCTACCAGTTACCCATCATTGTGTCTAGTACTGACAATCTGACGTGTAAATATATCACCAGGAGAATAGATATCAGATCAGTCACAGTGCATTGTATGGGGACATTATGCTGAGAACCATAATACTTGGAGTAGACAAATAGATGTATCATTTCCATGAAAAGACCAGTTTTAGAAATGTATAAATGGGGCTCAAGTGCAATGAAGGGGGAATGTCAGACATCCAAGAGCTCCTGTTCGACAATGGCCTGCACATGTGCAGGAAACAGAAGAATCATAGCTGTGGGATAGGAAGAAGCTGTAAATCAAGGGTACAGGGGCAGTGATTCTGGAGACAAAGACCTTGGAGGCTTTGGCACCACCCATGGCACTTGAGCTTCATTTGCATATTTCTAAAGACTATTTATTTAAGGAAATGGCGCTCCTAATGCTGTCCCTTACAATGCCCCATGTCTGGTTTGATATTAAGTTTCCCTTTAGACACATGATGGTTGAAGAACCTGTTAAAAATTTGACATCAGAACCCAAGATCTTTTACTTACACCACTGTCTGTAAGGACAGTATTACAGATGCAATCTGAACCACTGTGATTTTCCAGGCAGGAAGCCGGAGTTTCCGAAACTCAGTCAACATATTTTGAGATTAAATTTCAATGCACGGCACAATATCGTTTCCACAGCGACAAGGGAAACGTTCCAGTTAACTTTAATTTTAACCTGACCTGAAAGGGTTGAGTTGGAAAAGGTCTGTCTGGCATTTCCCTTTGGAGAAAAATACACAAAGCAAGAAAGATCTATAATAAAATTTATAATAAAATGTATAATAAAACAAAGTAGATGAAAACAGTCGAGATGGGCGAAAAGTCAACAGTGTGTTTCATTGCAGCCGTGTCTACGCGGTAGTTTTTTATATATAGTTTATTTGCTCCTCAGAACTTTCATAAGACGAAATAGGGGACACTTAAAAATGATTTGCCAAGGCGGCTGTCTCTTCTCATTACTCATGGGTCAGGCATTGCCACTCATGTTCAGCTTCAAATAACTTTTGTAATAAAGTCTTCTCTCTCCCTCTTTTCCTGGAATGTCAAATATATTGACCTGAACATAGGGAAAGACTTTAACCTCTTAAGGATCTGGCCAGCTTTAGCCTCTAGGTCCCAATGTCATATTTTGTTTTGCCACCCTACATTCTAATTTCGATGCTTAGTTTCCTTATAGTTTCTTTGCGATGTGTAAGTCTTCCTTGAGAGGTATGTAAGTCTTTGTTTTTATGGCACAACCTGCACTTTACAGGTAACATTTTGTTGTACTTAGTCTTTTTTTCCTAAAGTGGCTGCTCCATAAAAAGTTCAGGCTTCTCTCACCCCTAGTGATGAGCTGTTATTGGCAGCCATGCACTTTGTCCTTCTGGTGCAAAGAGGAAGGTTCAGAGTAAAGGATACTCCCTATACTGTCTATATGCCTAAATACTCCACAGCTTTATGCCATTCAGCAATAACCAGACTGTTACATTATACTGATATGTATTTTTTACCTACAGATGTTTTCACCATTATCTTAGCTTAAATTTGGTAAAGGTATATGGTTTCTCAAGAAATCAATTCATTATAATTAGAGATGAGCGAATTTCTCAAAAGTTCAATTCGGCAGTTCGATTCGAAGTTCCAAAAAAATTTGCTTCGATCTGAATTACTTTGCGCCGAATAAACAGCTATTTCCGAGCTGTAGAGAGCCGGGGTGTGCGGCAAAATGGCGGAAGCCCTTGGATGCCGCGGTCATGTTTTCTCTCTCTCTCTCTCCAGCATGGACAAGTTTTATTCATGTGGATGGATCTGCTAACAAGCAAAGACACGCCTACCCAATCACATCACTAGAGAATATCATGTGACCATCTGATGTCACAAAGGTCCTTACTAAATATTCGTTACCGTGAAGCATCAGACAATCCAGAATCATGGTGAATCAAAGATTTCCTGAAATTCGGATCAAATTCCACTTCTGCAGAATCAATTCGCTCATCTCTAATTATAATATCACAATATTCTACAATATGAATGTAAACCAAATATGTCATTGAATGGATTTGGGGATATACCTAAGGATGTTGGCTAAGTGGTCCTCTGATATTCACCCTTTAGTCCCAGTGTGGAGATCTGGACTTTACTGCAAGTCACTGCTTCTTGGACCAGCAGACCCAGCGTGGTCAAGAATCCCTGGGGCATGGTACAAAAGGGATGGCAGATATATGATCAGGGAACAGTCTAAGGTCAAGATAGAAAGGGTTTATCCATAAATGTAATCTAGGCAGAAGTCAGGGCAGGCAACAGAGTGAACAGACACAGTTAATAAAGACAAAAACTACCTAGAACAACTTTGTAGGACTCTAGCTACCTTATTTTTTAGTCGCCTTCCCATGGGGAGAATGGCTTAGTGGTGGTCATATAAGAAGCAGGGATAGCGTGCCCATGAGTCTTGGAAACACTAGTAGCACTTGGATGTTACAGATGCCAGGACTTTGCAGCAGGACACTGGTGGATAGCGTGGAGATTTAAGACATGGCAGCCACAGCTCCCACAAGCCGTCAGTGTTACAGTATGTTTATTAGTTCTAACTCAAAAGTAAGAAATATCTTTCTCTAGAGCTACATATAGGTAGCTATCCTGTCAATAGCCAGACCCATTAAAAAGCCTAACATCCACAACGAGAAACAGTACCCCTGAGAACTATACCAAGGACCTCTCACCCACTCAACCAATACCCTGACAAACTGCTGGAATTCAAAACAGCTATCTACAGATGGGTATCTCTTTCCTTTTCTTGTCAGAAACAGTAGTAGAGCATTACTATCATAGTACAGTGTGGCGCTTTACTCTAATAGTATAGCAATCGGTTAAGATAACCATTGCTATATCTGTAAAACTCAGCATTGCATATTCATTGTACTATGGGCAAGCAGGTAAGGCATGCTTGACAACTCTTCTGGCATCTCTGAGAGGCTCCCCCAAAAAAGGGTGACCTACCGGACTTCCACAAAAACAGGCAAATCTCCCTGTTTGCCAAGGTAGCAGTTATTGTATATGTGACTTGGGCACTTTATGTGCTGGTCACGTCCAAAAAGGAGGCATGGCCACCACATTTAATACCCGAAGGGGCTCGTCGATATACAAAATGGGGTATATTGATGTTCATTGGGAGCATGGCCTCACCCAAACATTTTCTTGCTATGTACTCTATTCTCCCCAGTGAAAAGGTCTGTTAGTGCTATTAATAGGTTAATAAGTTCAATGAAATACCTTTAGCATTGTTTTGAGTGATTTCTGGGTTTCTCTGGGAGCTCCTCACATCTTCTGAATTTGTTTACATGGGTAGCTTCCTGTTCTGTTTTCCTACAACTACCATGATGCCTAGCACTTTACTCAGAGTGAGCTGACTCCCTCTCCATTCCTCCCCCTCCCTTTCTCACTCACACCCCCCTCCCTGTTTCCCCTTGCTAGCCCGTCCACTACTAGCCCTTCCTAACTAACTCATCCCCCTTCCATTACCCCATCTTACTTACCTGTCATCAGGGTAGGACCTTCTGGGCACGGGCCTTCACTTGTTCAGTGCAGTAACCCAGATGAAGTGACGTCCCATACCCAGAAAATCTGGACAGGAAGATAGGTAAGTATGATGGGATGGGGGGTTACTATTGGTGACTTTCCATTTCCGGCAACGGGGAAATGGAATGTCACCAGAAATTCGGAAAATGTGCCTTGGACTGTCACATGACCACTCTGAAGATCTAGGTAAATATAGCTTTTTGGTACAGTAAGTAATTAAGAAGGTAGACGGTGGGGGGGTAGCTTAGATTAGAAAGATCGGTTCATCCCTGACAACACCTTGGCTCAACCAAAGCCCCCAAGGATGTCCAGAGATAATGCCTGTTAGGACATGAACTACATATTCCTTAAAAGCTGTCTGTGCTTCATGTGTGTATAGAATATAGTCATCAGAATAAAATTGGCTGTGTCCTTAAACGTTTTATTGCTTTCTAGTATGTGTATTTTGTAATAAATTCAGCAATTGTTGCGGTGGAACCCCAGTAAGCGGTAAAAACTTTATCTCAGCTCTTGTTCCAATGCAAATCAGACTCTAACTTTATTATTCTTTACCTAATTGAGTATTACACACAAGGAAAGTTATAATTGTGCTTATTACAAATCCTATTGACATTCACTGTGTCTCTTGCTGCATGCCGTCTGTTCTTTTTAATCCACTCCATTGATTTACAAGATTGAAACATGGTACGAGAAGTTCTCAGGAAAGAGATACACTTGATTGTATTAATTATATTAAAATGCCATGGTTGCGAAAAAACCACTTAAGCAGACTTTCTTTTTAACATCAGAATGCCATTGGGGGATTATACAAATCAATTAAGTGATTTTACAATAACATATAACCAGAGTATAAATTATATCAATTAGATGTTCTTTAACACAGGGGGGAATAACATGGCACAATAGTTACATTTACGAGGAGTGGGAGAAATTAGAAAAATATTATGTAGGTAGATTAAGTGTTATACACAACAATTTACAATGCGTCAGCAAGTTGAAGAGATACATTTTTTTTCTTAAAGGGGTTGTCCACTTTTTATAATTTTTGCCAGATAGTTCTTTTGTACATAAGCTAATAGTGGTTTCTGTACATATGCTGGATGAACACAAGGCAGCAGAATGGGACTTAAAGGGGTTGCCCAGGATCTGTAAGTTATTGATATTGATGTCTTATTCATGCCTGGACCCCAACCCAATCATCTTTGGCCACCAGAAGCCATATACTAGGTATATGGCTGGAAGAAGACCTGCTCCTGTTCAGTGATGGGAGTGGGGCTGTAGTTCCAGGCACCACCACTACTGGGTATGGAGCTCTGTACACTGTATACAGCCTCAGGTCCACATAGTGCAGCAGTGGCGCCTGGAACTTTAGCTCCACTTACCTTTATCTATAAGATCCCACAATGCACTGTGCTTTGCTAACAGAATCCTGCAGAAGTCTCACTTTAGCAGACCCAGAGTATAATAAGAGGAGACCCAGGAGAGATGCAGAAAGATAATAAAAAGTCATACACTCCTTCCCTCACCTCTCCTGGGCTTGGGACGTCTGGAGCTCCTTCTCTGGCATCTTTGGTCCTCTTTTTGTCTATTCCGACATTTTGCTTCAAATCAACTGCCATGGGGTCACTACATTGGCTGCCTATTCAATACAGAATACAATATAAACTTATCACCCTCATTCACAAGGCTCTCCATGATGCTGCACCTCCCTACATTTCCTCCCTCATCTCTGTCTATTGTCCAACCCGTGCTCTGCGTTCACTCAATGACCTAAGACTAACATCCTCTATTATCAGAACCTCCCACGCTCGTATACAAGACTTCTCCCGAGTTGCACCACTTCTCTGGAATGCTCTATCCCAGACTATCAGATTAACCCCCAATTTCCACAGCTTCAAGCGTAAACTAAAGACATATCTTTTCAGACAGGCCTATCACAACTCCTAATGTAAACCCTTCCGTAGTTAGAATCCCTAAAACATACCCTCCTCTGTTTATGCTTCAACATTACCTCACAGGATATGATGCCGTATCAGACTAACTTTATATGTCCAGGCACCATCTGCATGTTAAAAGACACGACTGGTGACGGCTCATACAGCTTATATATGTGTAATGACAGTAACCTCTATTACAAAATTGTCTGACCATTGTATAAGCAATGCTACGTCTGTTGCCGCCCCTGCTACCTCTTGTGTCACCCCCTCTACCTCATAGATTGTAAGCTCTTGCGAGCAGGGCCCTCAGTCCCAGTGTGTGAATTGACTCTTTCTTTGTAATGTATCTTTTTTGTCAGTACTTGAACCCTACAAGTTGTACAGTGCTGCGGAATATGTTGGCACTATATAACTAAAATGTATTATTATTATTATTATTATTATATTATTATGGGGGACTGCCGAAACCTTGCTTTAAAGCATTCTGATGTCAGAGCGTTTCACGTGAATGCTGAGGCCCAATCACAGGCATCAGCAGTCCCCTGGGGGACACCCTATGAAAGCATCATGACGTTGGTTCACCCCTTGTGGCCTAATCACAGATACTGGAAAAGTGTGGAAGAGAAACAAAAGCCACCCAGGAGGACAGAAGACAACCAAAGACGACTGCAAAGGAGGACTAGAAGCTGCACAGGAGCCAAGGACAGTAGGTGAGCGTCATTTTTTATTTTTCACCTAATCTGGGCCTCTCCTTATTATACTTTGGGTCTACGTAGATCCAGAGTATAATAATGATTCATGTCTGGAAAACCCACTTAATTTTGGGTTCGGCTGAACCCAAAATTTTTGGAAAATCCCTAACGAATCCCAGCTCAAACCAAACTAGTTCCCTCAACCCTAAGGTCCATCTTCTTCTCTTAGGAAAATGATCTAATAGAGATTGTTCAGAGCAGAGAACTGCTTATAGGAATTTTTGAGTTAACAGATGGGAGGACTCCCTCGAGAATCCCCATGTATTAACCTTAAAAAGAATTCCTCCAAAGACCATCTATCTCCATCTGTGAGTCCATTTTTAATTTACATTTGGGGTCAAGAAGGATCTCCCACTACAGACCTCAATTACTAGCACAGGGTCTCAGTTAAAGTTGAATCGACAAGGTGCATGACATAACAGATTATTCTTTATGTTATATATTGACCTATAGAGATAGAACCATTGGTTTACAGAACAAAGTTCCATTGATCAGTGAAGAGCAGAAATAGCTTCTGATCGATCGGATGACAACAAAAATTGAAGTTGTAATAACCAGCTGATCTATTGAAGCTTTTCATATTTTTGATGTAAGTGACTATGGCATCTTATATTTAGGATAGATGTGTGTGACTGATGCATTGAAAAAGTGAAAACTACTTATAAGTTATAAAACCTGACAGTCATGCAGGTATACTTGAAGTTGTATCACACCGAAATTGCAAAAATGGGCATACAGTATATCCATAAAGCAGAAATTTAGGCAGAAACCAAAGTCTCTGGCCTCTTCATGAGTCATGTCCCTGTGCCAAGATGGAGATCTATGCCGATAAGGAACTGGCGTAGATTTCCATTATAACTCATGCCAGAAAACTGGCGTGAGTTATGATGAATATGTTGAGGCGTTCCAGCCTGTCCACATTCGAACAATGTGGTGAGCAAGGCGCAGAAAACTGACATAGAAGGAAGAGTATCATGAGTTACCAATACAATTTACGTTACATAATGAAATATCACCCAGGTGAATGTCCAGCACAGAGATGCTGCTGCATATGCTGACAACCTTTTTTTGGTCTCTCACCTTCCAATGACTTTCCCAAGTTTTGTAATGAAATTTGGATGTTTCGTCTTTTTTTTTAACTAAATAAAGTATACCAAATCTGTGTTGAATACAGAAGAAAATGGAGCAAATGTGTTAATGCAAAGTTACTGTAGACTTGACGGTCTTAGGCTAGCACACGGACACATTCTATGTACGGCCCCATACACACATACATGTATCACAGTCTTTGTAGGGGGCCATGAAACCAGGACAGGTCCTATTACTGTCCATTTGGTGGCTCAGGCTCATTAATAAAATGTATTGGTCTGTGAAAGGCATGAGCGGTACAATCGCATCCGTGTGGAATGTGTGCAGTTTTCTCAAGAACCTGTACATGCTCACGTTCATGTAGCCTTAAAAAGTTATCAAAGTGTTGAATGTTTTGTGATAAATCTGTCATGTTATTAGACGTTCTAGTCTATCTTTAGACCTCTTATTAGTTGGCTTAGTGTATGCCAGAAAAATATGAGAAATTTTGGCATATTTTTTGGCACAGCCATGCCCACTTTCTGTGAAGCAACACCCCTTTCCTACAAAGCCACGCCTTTTTTTTCTTACAAATCGGAATGTACAGTGCCTTGCGAAAGTATTCGGCCCCCTTGAACTTTTCAACCTTTTGCCACATTTCAGGCTTCAAACATAAAAATATAAAATTTCGTTCCACTTCACAATTGTGTCCCACTTGTTGTTGATTCTTCACCAAAAAATTTAAATTTTATATCTTTGTTTGAAGCCTGAAATGTGGCAAAAGGTTGAAAAGTTCAAGGAGGCCGAATACTTTCGCAGGGCACTGTATCTAAAAAGTGTATAAAGCACTTGATAAAAGTATAAAGTTACATAGTTTTTTTTAGCACAAATTATGCTACAATTTTGCTTAGTAAATCTCTCCCACTGAGTTGATCCTATCTCCCATTCCTTCCTCATGAGAGCTTCGTCCTTACTCCTTCCCCAATTAGAAAAAAAGGGTTAAGCCCCCCTACATGATATTTTGCTACTGACATCTTATGCTATGTTCACACCTGTGTCCTTTTTTCCATTCTTCAGGTCCATTGGAGATCCAGGAGAATGAAACACAAACAGAGCTCAAGGAACCCATTGACTATAATGGGGTCTGTTGGGTGTCCATTTTTTAATCTGAAATTTTTGGATTAAAAAGTTGGGTTTACAGAACTTTTTCACCCTATAATTCCTGACAGATCTGTACTGGACGGACACCCTGTGCAGATGTGAACAAATTGTTTGTATTTCCATGTTCTGTTTGCTCTCTGCTTACGTTGCTCAACGTCTGTTACTTCTCCATGGTGATTTTGTTGCCGCCTGTTGTGTCTTTGTTTATAAATAAACAGTAGAAATAGAGAATATCACAAATATCCAATATATTACAATCGATCCCAATGCCAGCACACCACGATGCTCCATTTAATGACTGTATAAAGTAGGAGACATAATTCGAGCTAACACAAAGCCTCATTAGGACTGTACAGATTGGCAGCGTTCTGGTGACCTGGCAATATGGTCAGCTAACCAGCACTGTCACAAACAACACTATGTTCTGAAATACTGTACACTAGTCAGGAGAGAATTCCCAACAAGTACCATCTGTTAAATTTCAAGGATTTTTAGTTTCTCCAACTAAATTAATTAGAAATAAATTAGCTTTGCCTTATGTAATTTTTTTATATTTAGCCAAGTAACAATTGATTTTTAAAATGTATAAAATAATGTAATTTAATTAGTTAATAAAATGTTAAATTATATAATGCAAAAAAACAAACAAAAAACTTTTGGATAATTTTAGCTGGTAATGTAACCTACACTCAAGCACTAGCACAAGGCAAGTCTACAAATAGAGTCTACTGCAGAGCCCTATCTGTTGTGCTTACAGCCATATGGGACCCAATAATGATGGGCGAACCTCATGAGATTCGGTCAGAATTGAAATTGCTTTTATTATACTCTTGGATTTCTTCAGACCCCAGAGTATAATAATCGGATGCTATGGGGAGATGCGGAAAAATAATAAACACTGGTACTCACCTTCTCTCACCTCTTCCTGACATCTGGTGCTCCATCAAAGTCCTCTTCAGTCATCTTCTGACTTGTTCCGGCCTCCTGGGTGACGTCACTACATTCCAGTCTACTGTATGATAAAATGCCTATAGAACTATTGAGGGTTGACAATCTCTTCATGCAGAAGCTTTTCTACAATATAAAAGCGAAGCCAAGGCAGAGGCATAGGAGGGAGAAAAATTAACGATCAGGGCTATAAAAAGGAATAATGCCTGCCATCAGAGATGACTCCGATCACAAGCATTAGTAATAGGTCTCCACTTTATAAAGCAGTGGAGACCTGGTGGTTATGGCGTCCATTTTGCTTCTGAGCAGGCGCCATATTTAAAGTGCCAACATCCGCTGTACTATTACGACAGATGTTGACAAGGGATTAAAGGAGTTTTCTGGTGCTTACATATTGATAAACTCTCTTTAGAATTAGAGATGGGTAAACTGATTCATTCCAAGATGGGTTTGACCCGAATATTCCATATTGTTCAGTTTTTAACAAAACCATATATGCACAGTGAAAATATTCAACTCAAAATAAGTGGCAGGTGTACATCTTACAGTGCTGGGTTTTGCAGCTTTGTCTGTGCTGTCTTGATCCATGTAAACAATGAAGAGGTTGCATGAATGTCCATCAAACAGCAGATTGTCAACGGTTCCGAGAGTGGTCACCAATTTTGGTCACCAAATTTATAGAAGTAGAAAACCCTTTTAAGAGGAAAGGAATACACCAACCACCACCAAGCAATAAAAGCTTCATGGACAGAAGCTATTGGAGATTAAAGGCTGCTGTTTGTCATGGACAACTCTGCTATCTTCAATTTAGTTTTTATAAATTGCCCTGTTCACGTAAATTATGTAAAATATCTCATTTCCTGAATAATTTTACTTTTCTTGTAAACATGTCTTATATCAAATATACATAAAAGCCGTGCGTCTCAGGTGTCTTCATTTTCTTTTTACCATTTTAATTTATACAATTATACAACAGACTTGTTCACAAGACTATTGAGAATTACTGACCTTTGGCCTCCGAATATCATATAACTTTTGATAATGAATGTAGAGTAGATCTTAGAAACATAACAGGTGGTATTACAATCACCAAGCATATAAAATAGCTCCATAATAATAGACACGTATTTAGGGGTTTCAATCTATTAAAAATGTAACTAATTAAAAAAAATGAAAATAAGTGACACAGCTCTCTCTTCCTAGCATACAGATGTGTCCTTTCTTACACTAGATTCCCACTTGCGTTGCCTAACCGTTGTTCTGGTCCATCAGAACAACGGATAAGTGGACCAAGAAGAAAGTGGTTACACATGGGGTTCCATCAGGTATCTGACGTTTTAAAACTGGAGCAGGAAAAAGTATTCCGTGCAGGACTTTTTTCTTCGCTGATATTTTCAGGTGGACAAAATGATCGAGTCTCCAGTGGAGACTCCCGCACAGATGTTAATAAAGCCTTACCTGTTCTCTCTACTGAATGTGTCCAGATAGGTGTATCACATAGTGTCACCATAAAGTTTAGCAACTTTTCCAACATGTTTCATGACAAGTTATCACAAAACTGATATGCTAACTATCTTTTTAGTGTCTAGATCTGACCACCCAGTGGGGGAGGGTGAACTGCAGCCATTCAAGGCTACATGCCGTAATATTGTGTTGAACTGGACAAAGTGGAATCTTTAACTAAATTACAGATCAGTCAAGTGTGAACACATCAGTAACTCAAGCTCGTCCTGAAAATAGCCAAGAGTCCCACTTCTTTGAATTCATGTCCTCAGTGTTTACAGCTCTTTCCAGGAAAAACAAAATTCAGAATGGGGTTGAATTAGAGAAAAACTGCTTTTGCACGACTTGCATGGCTTCATTTTTATGGGGTTCACTGTGTAGCCAAAATGACATGTCACCTGTATTCTATGGGTCGTTATGATTTCCAAAGGCGTTTTTTTTTTTTTTTTTTTTTGTGGGTCCAGATGTACCTTTTTTGTATACTATTTTGGGAATGTCTGATGTTTGATAGTTTTCAATTTAAATTTTTACTGGAGGTGAAAAAGCGAAAAAACGTCTGTTTGGCTCTTTTGATTTCCTTCCACTACAGCGTTTGCTGTATGGAAAAAATATTTCTAAAAATTTGAATTTTTTTATTTTCTAAAAACTTTTTATATATTTTTTTAACTGTTTTATTAGCCCGACTAGGGTGCTTGAACCTGCGAAGTTTAGATCGCTTGTCCTATAGACTATGGGAGATTTGCTACATAGCTATTAAAGCCGGCGATAGACTGGTCTCAATAGCTATACTACAATGACAGGCCTGGGAGTCTTCATAAGGCTCCTGGATGTCATAGGAACAAGAAAGCCCTGAGGGATCTGTTCTGCACTGGAAATGTACAGGGCATGGTGAGGACTTGCATAAGGGGGCTCCAGGGACCTTTGAGGGGACATTATATAAAACAATGCCCATGATCAGAGTGAATTCTGATTGCAGACATTAGTGCCTGGCCTCTGCTGTGTAATTCAGTGGAGACCCAGGGTCTATGGCAGCTGCTCTGCATCAGAGCGGCCGCCATCTTTAAAGACCCGACATCCCCCGTACTATTATGGTGGATGTGGGAAAAGGATTAAAGACTACAAATTCTCATGAAACCAGTTCAATACAATATTGCTGCATACTAGTAAAACCTGTGGAATTCACAACACAACCACTAGGTGACCAAACATAGACACATAGCACATCAGTCTATGACACAATATCACAAAACATTATTGTCTTCATAGGACAAGAACAATGGACTTTAACAGCGATGGAGCCCCCTCGGTCTGTGTCTTTTCCCATTGCTGCTAATGTAATAAAGTAGACTTTTTATTCTATCACTAAAGTTAAAAATATGATTGAAGAATGCTTCTGTCATGTTATTTTTGTTTTTTTTAACATGAGAGTGAATGCAGATGGACTCCAGACTGATGAGAGTAACGGACATTAATTAACAACAGTGTGAACCTACCCTTAGCTGGTCATCTCATGGCATGCATACTATATATGGGCATGTCCATGACTTGCAGAAGATATTTCCTAATAGATGTACCAGAATTGATAATCTATTTTACAAATTTCCAATTAATGGAGTTGATATATGGTTGTATAAATCCAAGGTCAGCACTGGCAGAGTATGCGACTCATTATAAGACAGGTCAGAGCAGGCAGCGATCCAAAGGTAGAGTCATAGAAACAGTCCAAACCCTATCCAAAATTACAAACAATAACCTTCAAAAATAAATAGGAACTTTTTGTGGAACTTAAGGTTATTATTCCTAAACCTCTGCTTATTACACTCAAGAGACCCCAGTGTATAATAATAGCAGTTCCTGTTCAGACCAAACAAGTTCAACTGATAGGCGAATCTTGTGAATATTCTCAACACGAACCTTATGAGGTTCGTCTATCTCTGGTAACAATATGTTCACTGTTGAATATCGACTAGATAAATATACATCTAGACTTGAAATTGTTTCTGCAACCAGTATGTACCAATATGTGTCACTGGATAGAGAGTTCTCTACCTCTTGTAATAATTCCAGATCTTCAGCCTAGGAAATTACTTTGACTTTGCAGCAGACCACAAAGTCAGTGAGGTCAAATGCTGTCACATTTCAGGCCATATGTGTCAATTTCCTTAAAATAATTTCCCTATAATGAGTGTTTGTGTTTCCAGGAATCCCATTAATTAAATCTCATAGACCATTACACATACAAATAGACTGAACTTATACTGATCAGATAAACCTTGGTGCATCTGTTTAAAAAAATGCAGCTTCCGGGGTTACAGTCATGGTTATTTAGCAAAATTAAAGGGTTTTAAAACATTTTTAACACTATGCTGGACAGAGCTTGCAAGACTGAATTTGGCAGCCTCGGACGTTGAGACCTTATGTGTGTGTTTTCTCATGGCAACTCTTCCTGTTCCTGTCCCCTGGCAACCCAGTGTTAAGTGGACTACATGTATTGCCACCAAAATTATTGTCATTTTACTATTACTTAATTTTTGCACAGGTGATAAGTCTCAATTTCAGTTCAACCTCTTTAGGGAACTTTTTTTTTTCTATATACTTTTTGCATTTTGCTCCATTTTTTTACAAAAAATATTTATGGTCTTGCCTCTCAAGAGTGATACAATGACATAATTGCTTACAATAATTTTGCCCAAAAAATGGAGGAGGGCTTAAAGGGGTTGGCCAATTTCAGACCAATATTGAGAGACAAATGTTATTGTTTGTATAATTAAAATTTCTACAATTTTCCAATATACTTTCTGTATCAATTCCTCATGGTTTTCTAGATATCTGCTTACATTCATACCCTCTGCTTACACTCAGTGGATATAAAAAGTCCATGGCCATGTGATATACAGTCCATGGTCATGTGCTCTACACACAGGTGCAGTGACTATAATGAGCTGTGCCCTTGTGTTCATCACATGACCATGGACTGTATATCACGTGACCATGGACTGACTTTTATTCAATGGGAGTAATCAGAGTAAAAATGAAAGCAAGTGATTAAAAACTACTAATATGAAGCCAACATCTTATAAAATGACTGGATTATTATGGAAACCAGGTCTAAAACAAAAATGGCTGGGTTCTTATGGAAACCTGGTCTAACACTGTGTGTATGTCAGTGAGGCCAAGAATGAAGGACCACTGTGCATCTATTGGCTAGTACGGCTCAGCCTATGTGATATAGAATAAGACCCTTGATGTGAAAGCCAGTGGTGCCATATTTTCTTTTGTGAATATGTTACTGGGCTGTAAAATAGCTGGGTTGTTAAGAAAATCTGTGTGTATGTCAGCGAGGCTAAGAATGATGGACTTGCGAGCTTCTACTGCCTAATATGGATCATCCAATGTGATATTGAGGAAAGGCCTTGATGTGGAAGCCAATTGTGTTGTATTAGCTTTTGTGAATACAGTATATCGAGAACAGTAGGCCTAGAAAAACAATAGGCGGGATTTGGTGCAGATTGGTCCAGTCCTTTGGTTGTGCTTAAAGAACAGACAACAAGTTCTATATATATATATATATATATATATATATATATATTTTGTAGATATGGGATAACTTTAATTCATGATACAACCCATTTCAGCATATCAGTGTTGCATGTACAGATATAGCAAATTTTACTCAGCACTTATAACTTGCTGCAGTATGATTTTTTTCACAGAACAACACAAAAGTTGAGTTATAGAGGTTCCTGGATATTTTTTTGATGGTCTGTCATTAGGAAAGGCTACCGGTATTTGAAGTGTGGGGGTTGACAACTGGTCCCCACACTGATAAGTTATTTGGGACTGCTACCAATCGATCAGTGTTTCTCAAGCTTTTCAAGCCAAGTACCCCTTCATAAAAAAGTTCCAATCGAGTACCCCCAATGAACACTGTGGTGTCCATCATGTGACCCATCTTGCTCCCAGTTATTGTAAAGTATAAAAGAAAAATTTGCACGGAGAGCATGCCAAGCATATTCTTTTTTGCTTGTATCGGCACCTGTGGTAGGCAAACCCTAAAATTTCTTTTTTTTTTTTTTTTAATAATATTTTTATTTTATTGTTAATTCTCGTATAACAAATGAGAATACATGCAAACATTTTGCAGCAGTGCACAAAGTCATATAAAGTACATCCAACATAGTACATTTGTATCAGTGCAGGCTGTATAATATCAATAAACTCAATTTATGGAATAATCAATCCTAAATATTACTGAGCCATATGGAGCGCAGCCTAGGCTTGTAATACAAAAAGGAAGAACATTGAATGAAAAGAGGTGGTAGGTAAGGGACAGAAAGGACTGACATAGATAAGACAAGAAGAGAGGGAGAGCAACGAGAGAATGGGGAAGGGGGGGGTAACAAGGGAGGGAAAATAGGGTATACATTAATGACTTCAAGTAGGGTAGCGGGATGATATAGGGTAGATAATATAGACCCATGTGTGGAGGGAGGCGGAGGTGAAGGAGGGGATAGGTGGAGAGAGGGGGAGGGAGGTCAGGAACTAGGGAGGAGGAGGAGGGAGGGGGAAGGGGGGAGGGAGGGTGGGGGGGGACTCACAGTCTCAGCTCCTTCCACTTTGCCCAGGTCTTAAGGAAACGGGCATGTGTCCTGGATTTCCAGCTTGACAATTCTTCGAAGCGTGAGATCTGATTAACTTTTTCCACCCATTCCATTTTTGATGGGGGATCAGTACTTAGCCATTTGCGAGGAATAAGTGAATTGGCAGCTGATAAAAGGAGTGAGATAAGGTTATTTCTCGATGGGGTATAGTATGTCGATTGTAGTGAGAGCAGGACCATAGTTGGGCTGAGCTTAAAGGTCGGAGAAGAAAGTCGTCTAATCACTGATTGAATATCATTCCAAAATGGACTAATTACTGGGCACTGCCACCATATGTGCAACAAGGACCCACTCTGAGTCTTACATCTCCAGCAGGTGTCAGAATCTGATAGATTCATTTTATGGAGCCATTGTGGAGTATGATACCATCTGGTTAGCAACTTATAGTGAGTCTCCTGTAGGCGCACACAGGTGGAAAAGCCATGAGAATTTCGTAATAGCTGTTTGACTTGCTCCTCTGAGAGGACCACACCCAACTCCATTTCCCAAGAAGTTAGGAAAGCCGGTTTGTGTATCCGAACAGGACTGACATAAGTGGACAGGACATATGATGTCTTAGACAAAAATTTATTTCGAGCTATGAGGCTGCGTTCGACGGGAGTGAGATCGACTCGTATTGTGTTAGCTGTCAGCCTGTCCCGCATATATTTGTGCAGGTGGTGTTTATGTAGAAAGGACAGCGGTTTGTCAGAGACCAGCGATTCCAATTTTGCGAAATTCACCTCTGCTTTCTCACCAACAGCCTCCAGCAGTCGGTGTGAAGTCAGGCGATGCCACATGTCTGAACAGGATACCTTCGACCTTCCCAGCCAATCCGGTACAATGCCTATAGGGCTTAGAGGCGAAGGGGAAGGTGCCAGTGTTTCTTTCAACTCCCGCCATGTTTCACAGGCGCCTAACAGGATTTGGTCAATTGATTGGGAGCTGCGGCTTGGGGAGCCATACAGCCACAGGTCTACTTGGCAGGCCGGCCCAAATGTGCAGACAGAAAGTTTATGGAATAGTGAGGGTGGTTCCGAGGAAGTAAGCTCAATCCAACGCTTCAATTGTATTGCTTTGTAATAACCTAAGACATCTGGCATGCCCATGCCACCCTCCACCTTCTTCTTCATCAAGAGACTTATAGAGAGCCGTGGACGTTTGCCATGCCAGAGGAAAGTGGAGAAAAGACTTCTTAATGACTTGAAAAAATACGGGGGGAGGCGTATGGGCAACATATGGAGTCGGTATAGGATCTTGGGAAGCACATAAGTCTGCAATAGATTTCGTCTACCAAACCAAGAAAACGGCATTCCTTGATAAGAAGCTAACATGTGCGAATTTCCGTTAGTAGTGGCTGAAAATTCTCTGTGTAGATGTGAGACGGATCCGCTGTTAGTTGGACACCTAAATATTTAATGGATTTTGAGGTCCACTTAAAGGGCGTGGAGGCGGATACTTGTAGTGATTGTTTAGGGGGGAGAGAGACATTTAATACCTCCGATTTATCTAGATTGGCTTTATATCCGGAGACTGAGCCATAGCAAGAGAGGAGTTCTACAATGGCAGGGAGCCCTTTCTCGGGGTTGGACACCATAAACAGAACATCGTCTGCAAAGGCGGCGGAATGCATAGTTTGTGTTCCTATTTTAAATCCTGATATGTCTGGGTGAGCACGAACCGCCTGTAATAGGGATTCCAATACTAAAATGAACAGGGAGGGGGGAAAGAGGGCAACCCTGTCTGGTCCCATTCGTAATATTGAAGCTGGGGGAAAGTGTGTCATTAATCTTTAAGCGAGTGTAAGGGGAACCATAGAGAGTGAAGATCGCTTCTATATATTGAGGGGGGGAAGTAAAATTTTTTTAGTGTAGCTTTCATAAATATCCAGTCCACTCTATCAAACGCTTTTTCAGCGTCCACTCCCAGCAAAACCAGGCTCGAGCGTGTTTTCCTAGCATGGGTGATAACGTGGAGTAAGCGATGGGAGTTATCCTTTCCCTCTCTGCCCAGAATAAAACCAGCTTGATCAGGGTGTAGTAAGGAGGGTAGAAGATGTTTCATTCTGGTGGCCAATATTTTCGCCCACAATTTAAGATCGAGATTAAGGAGGGAGATAGGCCTATAGCTTCCACAGGAGAGGGGGTCTTTCCCTTCTTTAGGAAGCAACGTAATATGTGCTTCTTGTGCTTGGCGGGGGAGTTTTTTCCCAGAGAGCAGGGCATTACAGGATCGAGAGAGATGCGGTTGTAATTCAGATTGGAATACTTTATAGTATTGTAAGGGGAAGCCATCTGGACCTGGGCTTTTCCCTTTAGGGAAGCTATTTAAGACACATTTAATTTCTTCCAAAGAAATTGAGGACGTGAGTGTCGCAGCGTCTTTCGCCGACAGGGATGGCAGAGAGAGGGAGTTAAGGAATTCTTCTATCCTATTTACTTTGCTTGTTGTAGTGGTCTCAGGATCATTGGTGTTTAGGTTGTATAGCCCAGTGTAAAATGAGAGGAAAGCCGAGGTTATGTCTTTGGTGGATTTGTGTGTGTTGCCTGCTTGTGAACCGAGAGCAAGGCAGGTGGTTTGGACTCCGCAACCAGAAATGAACGCACACGCGGTAGTTCAAGAAAAGAATATATATTTACTATAAGTTAATAAAGGCTGTTTGAAGGTAAAATGACATGGATAAAGACAAGCAAAATATACAATATAGCATGAACAATTTCAAGGCAAATTCTGCAATGGTTTCTACTTTTACTCTGTCCACTTCTGCAGTATGGACACTGAATGAACAATATACTCAAAACTATCCCTAACTGACCCTGACATCACATTTGGGTGCACCCCCTTTTCCCCAGTGGTCCAGGTGGACCGCTTACAGTCCGTAGAAGCGCGCGGTGGGGCCCAAAGTCGGTCCTTTCTTTAATAGTGAAGCGTCCTCTCCTCACGGTTATCAGGATCTTGGGAGAAATGAAGTCCTCTTTAACAGACAGGAAAACCAACTGAATGCAATGTAATCCAACAGCAGATTCCACTCAGCACACTGACAGTCCTGCCGAATCCATACACTGAGCTGGGATGTAAGCCGGGATTTAGCAGTTACTGTCCAGTACGTCAACAGCACTGCGAGTCTCTATCTGTGGTATCCAAATACACAGTCACAAATGTCAGTCTCACTGATCAGCCACTGAGCACAGTTCCTTTCACGTGGACTCACTAGTCCTGTTGTCTCTTTACACTCTGTTTGTCTTTGGACCAAGATACAGCTTAACTGTACAGAAAAATCTCCACACCAGTTCAATACAACACTTGCCAAGATGGCTGCTGCTCTCTGTCTCGTCACTTCCTGCTTCTCTGCTCACACTCTGTCTGCAGAACAGGCAAGCTGACATAAAAGGGGGGGGGTCTCACTCCAGCATCATGTCACAATTACAATGGCTGCTGTCTTAAAGGAACAGAATCACAGAAATACATTCAACATTAACAGTTTATACAGACAAATGAAGCTTAGGACAACATTGGCTGTCTCTTACATGCTTGATCTTTTATAACCGAAATGAAGCACTTGGCCTTTCGTTTCTTAATCAGCGAAGTCATAAGCTTACCCCCCTTGTCCCCATGTGCATAGAGCCTGTGTTGGTAGTGAAGAAAATGTTTAGCCGTTCGGACGTTAATGGCATCTTTTAACTTTTCTCGCAAAGTTTGGAGTTCAGTGCTTCTATTCAACTGTCTACTTGCCTTGCGTGTGCGTTCAATTGCCGCTATGTCTGAGAGAATTTTGTCTAGTTCCGCCTGGGTTTCCCTCTTGACTCTGGAGGCCAGGGATATGAAAATTCCCCTAATTACCACCTTATGTGCTTCCCAAGTAATGGTGGGACAAGTGCCTGCATTAGCATTTATAGCAAAGTACGACTCCATCTGCTGCCTGACGGTCCCAACTAGATCTGGGCGATCCATCAAAGCTTCATTTAATCTCCAGCATCAATCCTTTTGAGGCAGTTGGCGCAGTGTTAACCTAGCCCATACTGGTGCATGATCGGACACCGATATAGAGTCAATGCGGGATTGCAGAGAATACGGGGCTAGATCTCTAGTGACAAAGATATAATCCAATCTCTGATAGGATTGCCGTGGAATGGAAAAAGAGGAATAGTCCTTCACGGATGGGTTGTGCCAAAGATCGACCAAATGTAGGTCATTTAGGTCTTGCAGGAGTCTACCCAGTGCTTTCTGTGGAATAGAAGATGTCCCTCTAGAGGCATCAAGAGCAGGATTGAGAGTGAGGTTAAAATCGCCAGCTAGGATTATAGAACCTTCTGCAAAGAGTTCCAGTGTGCGCAGAGCCTCAACAAGTCAAGCCACTTGGCCTTGATTAGGAGTGTAGAAATTGGCAAAGGTGTATTTATAAGTAGCGATAGTGCCTTTTAGCAGCAGAATTCTGCCCTCGGAGTCCTCATAAGTTTGAGAACACTGGAAAGGCACTGAGGAATGAAATAGAATGGAAACACCCCTAGAGGAAGCAGTGGGATTCGTGGAGTGGAAACAAGTAGTGAACATTTTTGTGGGGAGGCGAGGGATTTTCCCTGTTTTGAAATGAGTTTCTTGAAGGAACGCCACATTTGTGTGCAGCTTACGGAGTATGGTAAAAATTTGAGATCTCTTATTCGGGGAGTTTAGGCCATGGGTGTTAAAGGAGGTAAAAACTAATTCGGACATGGTGATTCTGAGACAATGTGAGTCCAATGGGTAAGAAGGGTGAGGGAGAGAGGGAGAGGAGGGGTATTTGAACAAACAGAGGTTAGGTGGGAAGGTTTGGGTAGAGAGACAACCAGTCGGGGAAGGGGAGGAGTAGAAAGGGAGAAAGGAGAGAGGTGAAGAAAGCTTAGATAGAGATAGAGAAAAGAAAGAGTACAAGAGTTAGGTTGGGCCCAAGATAATGCGCCCGTCAATAGATCAAATATTTAGCGGCAACGCCTGACAGCCGCTAAGCTTGAAACACTTACTCTGTCAATAGACAGAATATAAAAAGGATAGGGGACACGGAGAGGGTCCCAATCGTGACAGCCGACTACCATACCTTACAGGAGTGGATCCGCATAAAGGCGTGTAACAATGGGGACTACATACAGGCAACAGTGTGTAAAAGATGTAGAGGTACACAAGAGATGTGAGAGTTAGAGATATCCCACGGACATGTCTGGGCGGGGAGGAGGCGGACAGTATGAGAGTGCAAGTAGGCTCAGGGATAGTTGCCATAATTGCACCGAAATGAGCCCATGTCATATTATACAACATTAACAACAGAATCAATACAATCCGAGATTACATAAACATCTCCAATGTGGTTATACCGAAATCCCTTATGGGGGTCTATCCCAGCAATATGGTTAGGGTGGTTAGTGCATACACCCCTATGCATTAGGGCGGCATAACTTCCCGGGGCATCGGGAATCCCGGCACGACACCCTGCTATCCAGAGAACCCACAAACCCGTGTGAGAGCCCCGTCCCCCCACCCAACAGCCCCCCCCCCCGATATTCCGCTGGTAGTAGTTAGTAGTTAGTATTAGTTAGCTGTTAGTAATGGTTTTTGTGGTAACCCCTGATAGTTAGCGATAGGTACTGATTAGTAACAGTGAGTAATGATTAGTAATTGGCAGTTAGTAGTTAGTAGCAAGTAGGCGTACTTAGCAAGTTCCCTGACGTGCCTAGTGTACACAGTGCAACGTGAAAATTTTGGTTCACTGAATGAATATACTCCATACTAAAGTAATGAACCTCTTCCCCAACCTGGGCTCCCCCCGCCATCCAAGAACACGGGGCCCCACGTGCCTGCGCTCCTCCTCCAAAGCACCATAAATGCATCACCGGCCCCGAAATCCCGGACGGGGGGCGGAAGGCCCCACAAATACAATTGTTAGTCAGAAAACCCACCCACAGACATGTATATGAAACAACTCAAACAGTTGGACATCTCAGTGAACTGGGGGGAGGGGAATATGGTAGAGAGTGACAGAGCTCCAACCTCCAGTTTTCCGGTATAGGGTGCCAGTCACTCTTACTGTGGGTGCTGCAGGGCCCATCGGGCACAAAGCAAGCTTCTGGGATAGGTCATGAGGGAGTGGAGGTTGTGGAAAGTATGAGGGGGTGTGGGAGGATAGGTCCAGGGTAGAAGGTACCTTCAACCGCCAGCAGTCCTGGATATGAGTGTAGGATATAGGTACTTCACGTCTGGGCCAGTCCAGTGGGAGGGAATGGTTCCACAGTGAATTTGCAAGAGGTACCTTTCACACACAAGTCAGCTCCCCGCAGAGGAATAGCTCAGTGATAAGATTACCGACATCAAGTGGATTCTTGTATGTGTCTCTTCAAGGAGGGTTTCCTAGGTCTTGGCGACCTGAGACGCTGTTGCAGGCCTTCCTGTTCAAAGCTAGGCAGTGACGGCGAGGAGTGTAAGTCCTCCGGGAGGGACAACCACGAGGGAATCTCCATAGGGGGTATGTCGAGCAAGGCCCAGGCTTTGGAGAGATCTTCTGGTGAACGTATGACTATCCTGTGGCCTTGCTTAAGAACAGACAACCCAAAGGGAAAAAGCCATGCATACTGAAGGCCTCTTTCCCGTAGTGCCTCCAGCAGTGGACGTAACATCCGACGCTTTGCCAGGGTAGATGGCGCCAGGTCTTGGTATAGGTGGATCTCTGTTTGGGCATGCATAAGCGGCCTTTTTTCCCTTACAGCAGCTAGTATAGCAGATGTGTCCGCGGAGGACAGCAGCCCGCAGATTACATCCCTCGGCGGGTCAGCAGGGGAGGGTTTAGGTCTGACCGCTCGGTGGACCCTTTCGATTTGGACCGAGGCTGCCTTTTCCGCACTCACGAGGGATACAAAGATGGCCGACATCACCTCTCTCAGATCCTCAGAAGCGGGAGTTTCCGGAAGGCCCTTGAGGCGCAGGTTCCTCCTGCGGTTCCGATTCTCCAGATCCTCCAGAACATCGTATGTTCTATTCAGGTGGGTATGATGATCTGCGATACGTTGTGCCAGCAAAGAGGAGTGAAGAGTAATCGCTGAGCACGCCGACTCAAGGGAGTCTACTCTTTTGCCCACGGAGTGTATGTCGGCCCGTGTGTCAGAGAGCTCCGCGAGCACTGGGGCGATTGCTTGTGCCAGAGCCTTGCGAAGGAAGGACTTGGTAATCACCCCGGAGTTAGCGTCTGTCCGGTCAGTACCCGACGCGCTGTCCAGATCTGAGTCCTCTG
Organism: Leptodactylus fallax; assembly: GCA_947044405.1. Classification (NCBI taxonomy): domain Eukaryota; kingdom Metazoa; phylum Chordata; class Amphibia; order Anura; family Leptodactylidae; genus Leptodactylus; species Leptodactylus fallax. The sequence continues at coordinate 284,479 of CAMRHE010000634.1, forward strand.
CCGCGTCTCCCGAGTGGGCCTCTTCCAGCGCCATCTTGTGCGCCACTGCAGGAGAACGCTGGACTTTTTTGAGAAAGAATTTATGCACCTCCGCTGCGTTATTCTTGCCCGTGGGGGTACCTGGTAGTTCCCCGCTTCTTTATATCAGTGTCTTGCCCATTCTAGTCCTCAATTGAGCGTTTTAAGGCAGGTAGTGGCTTAGTGTCTGACGGAGCTGCAGGCTCAGACGTCCATCAGCATCGACGGTTAGGCTTCGCCCCCCCGGCAAACCCTAAAATTTCTGTGAGTCTTTTAGGTTCTGTCCATCTTTCACTCATCAAATCATGGATCAGAATCTATTTGCTATTCAGCATAGACTACCCACTGCCGTAGAGTGCACTCACCCCGTCACCCTGACCATACGTCTTCTGAAGCCTTCCTCTACTTGGCAGTCACTGTGATTCATTATTTGATTATTGGGCAGAACTAGCCCCCCTGCAGCCCGGGAATCTGAGATCTCACTAAATCTGCTACTTCCAGATAATTGTTTCCCAGGCATGGCTCTGTAGATCGTATAGTAACTGAGCTCACGGCCTCTACAAAGAGCTGATCGGCTGGGTTCCCAGGTGTCAGACCCCTACCAATCACATATTGATTACCTATTCTAAAGATAGGTCATCGATACATAAGTCCTGGAAAACCACTTCAAGCTGGAGACACAAATTGATTTTTGTTGATTTTTGTGCAGATTTTGCTGCAGTTTTTTGAGCTAAAGCTTTGATTGGATACAAAAGAACTGAGAAATATAAAGGAAAGACTTATAATTATCTTCCCTTCTAAACCCACCCCAGGCTGTGACTCAAAAAAGCAGCAAAACCTGCACTAAAAAAAAGCAACAAAAACTGTGCCTCCAGCCTTACAGTTCCATGCCCTAGTATGGTTAACACGGTAAGCGTCAAGATAAACTTTGATATCTATATTTACAACTCAATCATTAATATTTCAGAAAAGTATAAAATAACATACTGAGCTCCCAGAAATCGAGTGAATTCCCAATGAAAAACATCTCTTTTTCTCGAAAGCCCTGGCAAGTCAATGCATCACACAGCCAGCCAAAAACTTTTACGGGTCCTATGTAACACTTCATTTCCTCTGCAATGGCAGCAATGACTTTTGATAAACTTGAGTTTTGCAGGTCCTTTACTTATATCTACCAACTGTTGGAGTAAGTACAGTACCAGCAGCACATTGTACACATTTTTGAAAATATTTTTTAGGAGAATTTTTGACTTACGGTATAATGGAAAGTTTAGGCATTCTCAGTAGCTGCGCAATGACAGGTTTTAGCATCTATCGTTATGTCAGGCTGAACTTTGGTCACTTAAGAAAGTGGAAATGATATGCAAGTTAGTTCTGTATAAAGTAGCTGAATAGTCCCTTGTACAGGAGGAGTTAGGTGCTAGATTAACAACTTCTGACCACTATATGCCTTGCCAGTAATTTGGCTTTAATAAAAGACTTGGGAAGTCATTTCCTGTCTATAGAGCAAACTGACATATTTCACAATGTTCTTCTATCAAATTAAGGTCCTATTGTACATTTTGCAATGATATTAAATAAAAAGAGTACAAAACTTTTCTTGAAATGATCTTTTTGACATATAAAAGCCAAAGAACAAAATCATAAATCAAAGTCTTTCGGAAACTTTTAATCAATGAAAAGTTGGAGATGTCTCGGTGACCTCTTTTTGTAGGTAACAATATCCTCCGTCTTATGCATATAATGTCTTCCAATGACTGATAGGGAGCTGGTCATGATTTATCTCTATAAACAATCAATGCTCATTCTCTGTTTTTACCTTTCTCATTAAATGTGTCATGCAGACAGGTTAAAAAAAAAACTGAAAGTGCGTTATTCTGGCGAGTAATATTGTATCTTTTGAAAAAGTACATTTTTTCACACTTGTTCTATAAAGTGATACTTGTAAAAGGAGCAGATGTGGAAAATTGATATTTTTGGGCAATCTTTATTCAGATTTTTTGTGCTGATTTTTTTTAATGGACCTACAACAAGGCTTAACCATTTAATTACTGTCATTTGCAGCTTTAAAAATATCTTCTGACTTATCACAGATAGGGGGTTCATCGGAGACCAACAGTATAAGGAGGGCAAATCCATTTTATTGCTCTGCTCCTACATTTTTATCACTCTCGGTCATATATATTTTTTTTTTTTACTTTTATGTTTACGTCTCTCTTTATTTTAGACTCATGCTTCAAGGGAGTCTACCACCAACAAAATCTCTCTTAAACCACACCTATATGCTTTTGTAGAAGCAGTTAGTGACATAGGAAACATACCTAAGGCAGTGTTCACATCTCTGACTCAGTGACCATTAAAAAAACATCAAATTAAATTGTCCAACTTATTCATGTGGCAGTTTCAGTTAAAAAGAATGGACATCTTAGGGATCCCATCACGATCAATGAGGTCAATCAGGAGCTTTTGTGTCCACTATTTTAATGGTCTGTTTGACAAACAGTCATCACAATGTCAGTGTGAACCTAGTGTTACTTGTATCAAAGAACAATCTTACGGTTGAGAGAATTAGTGTTTAATTTGTATACAAATTAGCTGTTTGGTACACCTGCCAATAGTCTCATGCGGTTGATGAATTCTTTAGGGAGTAGCTCTGGTTGGGCGCCAATGAGCAGAAAGAGCCACATTGGCAGACATGACTATACGGTGAACAACTTATTTACATTAGAGATGAGTGAACCTCTCATGATTCATTTCATTTTGAGTTTCAGTGGCTCGGGTCCAAAATTCGCTTTGGGTAAAACAAGTTCGGTACCTTAAAATGGATTTAAACCACACCTTAAAATGGATTTAAACATAGTGTAGAACACTCTTAGGGCTCTTAGGAAGCTATCTATAAAACATAGTGTAGAACACTCTTAGGACTCCTAGGAACCTATCTATAAAACATAGTGTAGAATACTTTTAGGGCTCCTAGGACCTATCTATAAAACATAGTGTAGAATACTCTTAGGGCTCCTAGGAACCTATCTATAAAACATAGTGTATGACACTGTTAGGACTCCTGGGAACCTATCTATAAAACATAGTGTAGAACACTGCTAGGACTCCTAGGATCCTATCTATAAAACATAGTGTAGAACACTCTTAGGGCTCCTAGGATCCTATCTATAAAACATAGTGTAGAACACTGTCAGGACTCCTAGGAATCTATCTATAAAACATAGTGTAGAACACTCTTAGGGCTTCTAGGAACCTATCTATAAAACATAGTGTAGAATACTCTTAGGGCTCCTAGGAACCTAACTATCTAATTTCTATCTCTCTAAGGCAAACACAGTCGAAGTTTTGTCAAAGAGAAAGTGACATTATTATATTTTGGGGTCTCTTCAGATCTTAGATTATAATAGGCGGAGGCTCAGTCGAGGTGTAAAAAATAAAAAAAACATTCATACTTACCTTCCATTACCTCTTTTGGGCCTCCTAGTGGTGTCTAGCTCTCTCTTCACCTCCTCAGTGACATCTGGCTCTGTCCTGTGACTTCATGTGCCCAGAATCACTGCATTCGGCATGCTCATGTGACCACTGTTGGTCAAATCACAAGTTTCAGCGACAGACGTCACTGAGGCGGTGGAGATAGAGAGCCAAACACTGCGAGGAGGCCCAAAAGGCAAACGTAAGCTGAGTATGAATGTTTTTCTATTTTTGTCACCTCCCCTTTGCCTCCACCTATTATACTCTGGGGTCTGAAAAGAGCTGAGATGAACCTCCATTTGTTTGGTTTCATTACAAAAAAAAAAAAAAAGAACAATTTGGAATATTCGGGATATGAGTCAGTTTGCTCATCTCTTATTTACATAAAAAATTGATTTTCTTATGAGCAAGATTGCACTTTGACAAAAATGGTATGTTCACTATAACAGAATGTAAAGGATTTAGAAGCCATTTTGGTGGTGGTAGACAACTTTTAACATATAATGGTTTTATGTGATATTATATCACAAAATTATATCCTATAAGTGTCTATGTGTGGTTACACATATTGTATGTTTTGCATATTATAGCATTACAACATTTTTGATAGTATGATGGTATATTATTATGAATTGGTTCCATGAAAAATTGGATTCCTTAAGTGAATTAGAGTCTGGTTAAGGGTAAACCTATCTGTTGTAAAAAAAACAAAAAACAGGCATGAATAATGACAAATGTGGTATAACAAGATACAATAAGGACTCAAGATCCAGTACAATGGAAAACAGTATACCAAAACACCAAAAAAAAATAAATAAATAACCGTGGTAGTTGGGAATTTGGGCAGATTGGAGGAAAAACCAGGTACATATACTACAATATCTAGATTAAGTATTGAATCCGATACATAATACCCTACATGAAATGCATCTCAATCAATATAATCGTGTAGAAATTTAGAGAATTTCCGAAGCTAATCCAGAAGCTTCAGGCTTCACAAAAATTTCTCTGCAGTCTTTGCCTTTCTTTATTTTTTTTAATTAAATTTATTGAGGTTTTATAACATACAGAAAGAAAATAATAGTTACAGAATAACAATGCAGCAAAAGACAGTAATAACCCTTTGTCTGTCTGTGGCTAGGCGGTAGGGAAATGAGAATGTATTTCCATTATTAGAAATACAGCAAAGGAATCGATCATTAATAGTAGACAATACCTTAAAGGGAGTCTGTCAGCAGGAGAATTGGTATCAATCTATTGACAGTACCTTGTATGGCTGCTTCTACAATTTCCAAAGGTTCTTTTTTTATTCTGCATTGCAGAGCCAATACAAATGAACTGCAAAGGGCATTAGGGGCAGTTCTTCTCCTGCAAGGGCTCTAGATAACCAACCCTAACCCTGGCACTCGTAGTAAATGGGCATTGGTCCAATTCTTTCCCTACTCAAAACTTTTTCTATATACTGACCTCACCTACTCTCAAAAAGGTGCAGGGTCACACAATGGTGCCTACATGTGACCATACTGCCCCCTGACCCCTGATGACATCACGGTACCCTACCTAATGTATGAATACAATTCAATGTAACTGTGCAGATGATCCAGAGGACATGAGTTCCGCCATGATGACTCTTCCTCATTATCAATTGTAAAGTTACAGCATGCAGTAAAACATATTAAAGAGTGGACAATAGCATATATTTATCCTGGGCACAACTTACAGAGGCCCACTGATATCTAGCAGCCCATCACTACAAAGTCATTGACACTCTGTATACCACCATATGGTGCCTTGTATGGAATTAACCTCAACTAAGGTTCATTCATATCTTGTTTCAGTCCTGTGTTGGACTTTCTATTAGAGTATATATTTGGCTGGTCCAAAGGTATACTGCAATTCATTCACTTTATGGGCCAGATAAAGTCCATAGGATTCAATTCTAGCCTTTGCTTGACTGACTTTCTGCTGGAGTTCATTTTTTTGTCCTGGAAAAAAATAGAATAGTTGACTATTTTTTCCAGTACAACACTGATGGAAGACAAGTCAAATGGACTCCAAAGTTGAATCCTTTGGACCCCATCTGTCCCATTAAAGTGAATCTAACATGGTATAGCTTTAAAGTGTGTTTTTCAACACTCAGACGTATACAACCAATGCTAAACTCAGCACAGGGCTAAACCAAGAAGTGAATGAACACTATTGGAGATGTTAATGGGTCTTCAGGGATAATTTAATAACTCACTTTGGGTAAAATAAAAAAATTATACTGACCTACTCCTGGTCCTCAGTTTTGGTGGGAAGATCCCCTTTCACTGTTCTCTGGAGACTGCCTGGGCCAGAAGTCAGAGGGTCAGGTGACAGCTTCAGCCAATCACTGGCCTCAGTGCTCACATGTTGGGTACCAGTGACATCACTACTGATTTGTCCATGGAACTGTCTGTGACAGTCTGTAGAGTGGAGGGAACCCAAGGATGGGGCTAGGTGAGTATCATGCTTTTTTATTTTACCCCGCACTTAGCCCTGGTGAGTATTTAGGTTATCACAGAAAATCCCTTTAATTCGAGCACAGGGCTAAGCAAAATGTGAACTTTTTTATATACAGTATGTGTGATTCATACAGGAAAACAAAGCTATGTATGAAATCAGAGATATATACAATAGAGTCTCATATAAGTCTATTGATGCCTTATTACACATATAGCCAAGTTTAACATGATTTTTAGCACGTTAAGTAAACAGTTTCTAATCACTTTAATTTGACCTTTCCACATTACTTTCAACACTTTTTGTTGTGAGTTCTCACGGTGTAGCAAGCTATCAGATTGAGGTTGAAGTTGGCTACATATCTACTTCAAGGTCATCTCTATGATCCAGATGTCATGAATAACCAATCAGCAGGAAATCTCCAAGTTAGTTGGATATTTTGGGCAATTACTTTTTTGTACTAGTTTTTATTTCACTTTGTGTCCTCCCCAAGGGAACCCTAGGGCTGTTTACCACTGCGGTTTGGGACATTTTCGAGCTTCATGAAATATTAATAATTTTTTTTTCAAAAATTCTAATCCGACAGACACTGCATATGTGAACAAATATCATGTTAGCTTTTCTTTGTTTCAACTATTGTTTATTGCTCTTCTTCTATATTACCTTTAACTTTATATTACCCCAAATTTATAATTTTCATCTCTTCACAGAAAGAAAAAAGGAAACATAAATATTCGAAATATTATCGAGGTTCACCGGATATAAAACTTTAATGTTTTCATTTTAAAATTTGTTGTGCTATAAACACCCTGCTGTTTTTTTTTATTTCCAGATCATTAAAGATTATATTGGTGCTTAGTTGCTAAAGACATTAAAATGATGTTTTCTGTGCTAAATACTTTATATTCACACATAACAAAAGAAATAAACAAAGTATTAATAATCCAGAACCATTGGTATGCGGAGGACATTGCTGCATTCCCTAATGCAAATTTGAGTAATAATGTGATCTCCGCAGACTCCTATGAATATTGTATTTTCCCGTTTCTTGATTTGGATGTACTTATATTATGATTTGCATTTTAACCTTTGAATTATTGTTTTTTTGTATTGAAATATGTTTATTTTATAATGCACAATTGCTTTCTTATATTATACTGTAATTAAATTTAGAAATATATCACATGACTTACCCAAAGTCTATTAATGCAAACAGCGGTTACAAAATTGTTCCTTTATTCTTGAAATTGGACTTAACCACTTCCATACCAGATGCTTTACCCCCTTCCATTTTAAAATAGTTTTTACTCTCCTTTACGGTAATTTTTATTTTGTATGTTGTAGGGGGTGAGGCTATAACCTGTAATAAGGGCGTTTTTTTGGTGTATTATTTTATTTATTTTTTTAAATTATGTTATTTATTTATTTATTTATTTTTACTTTTTTATTTATTTATGTTTATTACATTGTGTCCCCATGTCCCCTTAAGGTTGTAATAGACCTTTGGGGACATCTGATCATCTTTTTGTTGGGGAGGCTGATTTCCCCTGTAACTGGGGCTGGTACATTTAGCCCCAGTTGCAGGAGGAATACAGCCTCCTGCCCATTACTATAGAGCTGATCTGGGTCCTGTAGGACTCAGCAGCTCTAACAGACTCTGATCCCGGTGGATCACATGACTGCTGGGTCAGAGGGCGGCTGCAACATGGCGGCGCCCATAGTGCTGTATACAACACTCATTGAGCGCTGTGTACACAGCAATCGGGAAGGCAGGAAGGGTAATAAACCTTCCCTGTCTTCTTCTGGGAGCTCCGGCTGAAGTTACAGCCGGCTCCCCGTTTCAGTAGCTGCACGATTCTGTGCAGCTGATGAGTTCTGCTTGGACGTACCGGTACGTCCTTGCAGAACAAGGCAACCATCCATTGGACGTATATAATCTATAGGCGGTCCGGAAGTGGTTAAAATTGGGTTTAAAATAAGAAAAGAAAAACTACTTTGGTGAAATTATAGACATGGTTTCTAATTAAATTTAATAATATTTGACATATTTGCTGTTTATTACAAGGAATCTATACATTTCCTTGATCTGTACAGTTCCTTATATAAGTTGCAATCTATGATATTGTAGGCGGTATCACATAGTGAAATGCAGCAAAAAAAAAAAAAAAAAAACACTGCAGAAAAAAACACAGGGGAAATGCATCACAGTTTTTTTTCACATTGTTCTTCTTTGCATTTTTGCTGAGTTTTTCTCTGCGGACTTTCTGCCCATATTATATCTATAGGGTAAACGTCAGCATTTCCGCAGGTATAATTGACTTGCCCTGATTTTCCAAAACTCAGAAGTTCTTGAAAATGCAGATTTTCCTCTGTTGATTTTTTTCTGTAATGTGTGGGTGGGATTAGCCGGAATCTCATTCACTTTGCAGGTACTGTAAATGCAGCGTTTTTTGCTGCGGCATTTTTGCAGAGGCAAAAACACTGCGTTTTTGCAACATGGGGTTCAGCCTTACAAAGAGTTTCAAAGAATCTTTTTCACCTTTAGGCTGGAGCCTCACGTGATGTAAATGTCGCAGTTTTACAGTCCCTGCAAAGTGGATTGGATCCTAGCAAATCCCATCCACACATTGCAGAAAAAACGCGCAGCGTAAATGCTGCGATCTCTAAATCCACCACTTTTTGGATGCCACTGCATGTCAATTATACCTACAGAAAAAGATGGCGGTTTCCATATAGGTATAATTGAAGCAGAAAGTTCGCAGAGGAAAACTCTGCAGACTTTCTGTGAAAAGTGATGCAGAAATTGCAGCATGTCAATTGTACATATGGAAACGCTGGAGTTTTCCATATAGGTATAATAGGGGCAAAAAGTTCGCAGACGAAAACTCTTCAACCTTTCTGTAAAAACGCTGCCGAAAAAAAACGTGATGCGTTTCCGACGTAGACTTTTCTGCAGCGTTTTTGATAAATGGCTGATCAGTTGGGGTCCAATCACTGGGACCCACACTGATCATGAGAATGGGGGCCCAATCTCCCTTTCTGTGTAGAGTAGCAGGTGAGGCATGCGCACTGTTGCTCCATTCATTTTCTATGACATTGCTATAGATGGAGAAGTGAATGAAGCGTATTGCTGGTCTAAAGTGAACCTCATTGGTCCAAATACAGATGTTGCAAAGTTTAACTTGACATTTAAAGCGCTAACTACTCGTCGTGAGAAATTTTAACTCAGCTTTTTAATGGCTTTTGTTGTGTTCTGTGATAAGATGTCATGCTATGGCAAGTTATCATTGTCAGTTTTAGCTTTGTGACATCTGTATGAAAGCTCCACCCCTTACATAATATAGCCACACCCTTTTTTAACCTAATGTCAAGAAAATAAACTGACTTACGATCACTCACAATTCCATGACTGAGGTCCTTAAGTCATCCCCTGCCCTGTAACTTGTTGTATTACATTTGAGATTAATTCTAATATTTTCCACAATTACTTAAAACTTTCAAAATTTCTTCCATAATTTGTGTAATTGATACAAACCTAATAATAACTCAAAAAGATGAAAATATTCAGAATCGTTGACGGTATTTACAACAATGATTCTCTAGGGTGTTTTTTTTCCTTTTTTGACACAACATATTGAAATATCAGACGTAAGCATGGTAGTATTAAGAAATAAATTGTCTGGATATGATTCTGGTGACAGGTTCTGCAAATAAGTATGTAAGCTGCACGCTGAGACTGGTGAAAAGCCAGAGGTGTGAAAAGTACCAGGCAGACATACAGGTTAAGTGCAAGCGGGACTAGTCTTATAATAATCTTTCTATTTACTGTATTACATGCTTCGGGGCTACTCATCTGTATGTGAAACTGATGGAGATAGTCAAGTAGAAGCAAATGGAGCAGTTGGCCATGCACGATCAGCCACTCTATTTAGACGGTACTACAAGGGACCCCTGTTCTACTGATCAGAGGCGATCCATGTGGTCAGACTTCCATCGATCCTCAGGTTATCCCCTATCCTGTGGACTGGAAATAACTGATACACCTCCTTAATTTATCAGCTCGTTATAGTCACCGCACAGTAATCAGACATCTGCCTGGTATCACCTGTGTGTACATCACATGACCTTGGACTGTACATCACATGACCTTGGACTGTACATCACATGACTTTGGACTGTATATCACATGACCATGGTCAGACTTTTATCCACTAGAAGTAACAGAATGAATGACAGCAAGCAGAGATCTAGAAAACTGTGAGGAATTGATACAGTAAGTATATTGGAAAATTGTACAACTTTTTATTATACAAACAATAACATTTGTCTCTCAATATTGGTCTGATAGTGGACAATCCCTTTAATTGTTCCAGATATAAAGTAGCAAACTTTAACCTGACTTTTAAAGCATTAAAGGGAGTCTATCACCTCCTCAAAGCAAATTCAGCTGCTACCACTGAATTACAGAGCACATTACAGTGATAAACAATATACCTCTGTTATGTATGGTAATTTTGTAGATTTGGAGGAGAAAACTTTGAAGTGATATACAAATGAGGCAGTGGGTGCACTGGGGGGCAAATAGGATGAGTGATGTCATAGCAGTGGAAGGATCAACTGCCGCTGCACAGGATGGTGGGAGTCTGAGCAGCAAGATCAGCATTCCATGGAGCCGAAGGCCCACCCCAAGTGCACCAACTCCCTCATTTGCATATTAAAATTGTTTTTCTCTGAATTAGGGGTCGGCAACCTATGGCACGCGTGCCACTCTTGGCACGCGAGGCTTATTTCCCTGGCACCCGGCAGTGGGGACTCCTCACCCAGCAGTTTCGATCGGGGGGACCAAACAAAAAACAAGTCACCACCATCCACGCCCACAGCCGCTGTGTACTCTTCAGGCGCCTGCCTGAAGTCAGCTGACAGGGCCTCAGGTGTCACGCTGGGTCTGACTTCATTACGCACAATGACGCGACGGACCCCCTGAGACTCAATGAGCGGTCGCTGACTACAGGCAGAAGAGCCCGAAGATACAGAGCGGCTGCGGAGCCTGGAATGGTGAGTAACATTGTTTTTTATGTTTCATCACCTCTCTTTGCCCTCCACTTATTATACTCGGGGGGTCTGAAGAGACCCCACAGTATAATAATAGCTAGTGAGTGGCACAAATTGTAATATTATAAAAGTTAGAATATTATACCGTGTGCAGGGGCTACTATGGAGGATAACACAGTGTGCTGGGGCCACTATGGGACATATACCGTGTGCAGGGGCCACTATGGGACATAATACCGTGTGCAGGGGCCGCTATGGGACATATACCGTGTGCAGGGGCCGCTATGGGACATATACCGTGTGTAGGCGCCGCTATGAGACATATTGCTGTGTGCAGGGGTCGCTATGGGACAAATACTGTGTGCAGAGGCTGCTATGGGACATAATACTGTGTGCAGGGACCACTATGGGACAAATACTGTGTACAGAGGCCGCTATGGGACATAATACCGTGTGCAGAGGCCGCTATGGGACATAATACCGTGTGCAGAGGCCGCTATGGGACATAATACCGTGTGCAGAGGCCGCTATGGGACATAATACCGTGTGCAGGCGCCGCTATGGGACATAATACCGTGTGCAGGGATTGCTATGGCTGTGGGACTTAATACCAGTGCAGGGACCACTATGGGACATTATTCTGTATAACGGTGTGTTTTCTATATTAAGGATGTGTTTTTGCACAGAAAACTCAGGCTTTGTTTTTTTTTTTTTTGTGCAAAAATGCACCAGTTTTACATCGAATGAAAAAGTTCCAGTGGCCTAAGAATATAGTTGCATCCAGATACATAGTGTGTTTTCATCATAAGGATGCCGCCATACGGTGCTCCTGGACACATTTACCACTAATTGGCGGCTGTACATGGACTTTCATTGCTTCTAATCAGAAAGTACAGGAGCGTCCCAGGAAATAGCTGTAAATGCATGTGTCCTAAAGCATCTTGTGGCAGCACTTCTGTGTTATGGTTTGTGGTATATGACTTTAGTTTAGGGGTCGTCAGACTTACAATTATTGACCGGCACTCCAAGTACCTCATCTTTGATTTTTTTATTAAAATCGGCACGCCGAACAGAAAAGATTGCCTACCCCTGCTCTAAATCAACAAAAATGACATTGTTGTTCAATTGCTTTTGTTGTGTTCTGTGATAAGATACCACACTGCAGCCAGTTATCAGTGTCAGGTTAAACTTTGCAACATATGTATACGTTCCACCTCTATAGTCATGTTGGGACGAAGTTATTGTCTGAAAGTAGAGGTGACTTCGGCCCTCAAGGTGGTTGGGGAGGGAGAATGGAAACTGAGGCACATGTGAGTGGGAAAGCCTACGTTCTGCCTTTGGACATGGTGAGAGGCACACCCACCTACTCTACCCCTTGGTTTAATTGTTTTTCAGGTCTATATTACTGGTGTGATGTCTGCAAGATTCTTTTTTCTCTCTCCTTCAGAATTCACCGCTTGGCGATAGTGCATGTCACGTTACCAAGAGAAGTTGTCGATGGTCTGGCTCAATCCAGGCAGTCCCGATCGAGAGTAATTTTGAGAGTTTTCACAAAAATTTTGAAATTTCTTCTATAATTAGTCTAATTGCTAAAAACGTAATAAAAAAACAAAGAAGATGAAAAAAAAACATTCAGAATCATTTTCATCTGGTACAATGCATCTCTAGGGTATTTTTCCATTCTTTTGACACAAATATTGGACTTTAGAAGCATGGGAGTGCTGAGAAATAAATAGTCTGGATTTGATCCTACTTACTGTATTACATGCTTAAGGGCTCCACATCTGTAAATCAAGTTATCTGAGTCTCTAATATGTTACCAATACCCTCCACCTAAAAACATCTAGCATAAGCTAAGAGAGTCATAGCCATTGGTAATAGTAGGACACACATCAATATCATACACCTTAAAGACGTTTCCAGGCTTATCAGTTAATGACCTATCCTTAGAGTAGGTCATCAATTTAATATTGGCTGGGGTCCAACACTCATCACCCCAGCTTGGTTAAGGTCCCATGCACATGACCAAGTATGCTTCCAATGTGGGGCTGAGTTTGCAGCGGGGTGACATCTGAGTGTCATCCAAGTGCATTCTGTGATGCATTCATGTCTATGGGGGCTTTGGATTCATTGTGTTCCAATGAGAGACAGAAAGAATTGGAAGCCCCCATAGACGTGAATGTATAACAGAATGCACTTGGATGTCACTCTGCGTGCATTCCACTGCAAACTTAATAATAATAATAATAATAAAGTCCTTTAATAGCCCCACAAGGGGGAAAAGGGGGGAGCAGCAGAAAAAAAAGAGAAAAAAAAAAAAAACAACAAAGGAATACCCAGGGGGGGGGTACTTGAAGAGAAGAAGAGGGGGGGGGGGGGGGGGGGGGAGGGGGAGAGATATTTTTTCTGTTTTGGGGGGCTCCCCCGGGGGGGGTGGTGGTGGTGGCCCGCGGGGGGGGGGGCCCCCGCCCCCCCCCCCCCCCGGGGGGTCACACATCAGATGCACATTCGGTCGTGGGCCTCCAGGCCCTTTTCCCCGGGACCCCCCCCCCCCCCCCCCCCCCCCCCCCCCCCCCCCCCCCCCCCCCCCCCCCCCCCCCCCCCCTGGGGTCATAAGACCGAAAAAGAACAAAAAGGAGGAACACATAACAAAAAAGCAGCCCCCCCCCTTTCCTCTTACCGCCCCTGCGCCAAGGAGAAAAAAAAGAAGAGGGCAGAGAACAGAGAAAAAGGACGCCAAAAAAAAAAAAAAAACAAACAAACAGAAAAACAAAAAAAAAAAGAACAAGGGCAACCAAGCAAAGCAAAGAGGGAAAAAAAGAAGGGGGGGGGGGCGGGGCGAAAAAAAAAAAAAGGGTACTGCGGACTCTTTACTAAATACCAATCAGAGCACAGTACATTGTATAGTGGCTGTGCTTAATATCACAGTAGTATAATGTTGTACCATGTTAGCCATAGAAAATAGTGGAAGAACTCTCTTCTTCAGTTTCTTGTATGTCTGAAGAAGAGAGCTTGACTCTCGAAAGCTTACTATCAAATATACTCAGTTAGCCTCTAAAAGGGATCACCTGACTTCTTCACTCTTCCACTTAATATCACAGCTCAGTCTCATCCAATGGAATGGGGTAGAGTGGTGAACAGGTCATATGGCTGATAAATGTGACATCATATGGACTGTGAGGCAGAAATGAACACCGCTACTGCTTCAAAAAGATGATCCATGGGGGTCCAAATGTATGAGCCCCCCCCACCCCACCCCCGATCTTCATTTGATGAGATAGGTCATCGATTGATAAAGCCTGGGAAACACCTTTAAGATAATCTCTTATATTTACCATTTCCAGCAGATAAAGAGTTGTTAGCAATTTTGACCTTGTAGGACTGCTGACATTGCTAGTTAGGTGCCTTGGAGAGCTCTTTGAATATACTCTGGTATATTCTTCAAGTAGTAGCATGACTGTGAAAAAAGACTTTTAATCCAGACCTGCAAGTCTTCTGAAAGTGTTCCTTCACTCTGAAGTGCTCTCTGCGTGAGCTGCTCCCCTCTGCAATGAGTGAAAGCTGAAGCAGGATTCTGGTTGGATACTATTTCACTTAGTGCAGAGGGGAGGGACTGTAGAAAACACTTTAGAGTTAAGGACTGCCCTCATTGCACTTGCAGGTCCTTTTTTCACAATCATGCTTTTACCAACATATACTAAATTTTTTTCAAACATCTCTCCGGGGCTCTTTCCTAGTTTTGTTAGCAGTTTTGCAGGGTCAGAACTGCTGACAGACAATCAGGTTTCTTAGAATATAAGGCAAGTTATCAGATTAAAGTTTAAGCCCTTAACATTACATGGCATACCTTGCAGGTTCCAATTGTATTATACTGTAGAGCAGGAACCAGGTGATAACAGTGCTTGCACCAATTGCAGCTGTCAGCTGTTGACATACTGGTCCTGACTGCCATAACTCGGAACGTCATCACGGGCAGCGATCAGTGATCATGATTCAAGAGCCTGTTGAAGCCCTGTGAGTACTTTGGTTCTGCCATAAAAAGTGTGTAATAGAAGTGAATGGATTTCACAATATACTGCAATACAGTGCAATGAATGCGATGAGACCCCCTAGGGTTGAAGTCTACTGGCAGGTCTAAAGAAAATAGTAAAAAAATACATTTTTTAAAGTTTTTAAACTGTATAAAAAATTTTTTAACTTTTTCTTTAAAATCACCTAGATTACATATCACAATAAATAAACCAACGTCAACATCAAAATCAACAAATTAGGCATCCCCGCATCCAAAAATCCCACACTAGAAAAATCTAAAAGTATTAATTCCAGAATGGTGAACGTTTTGTAATTAAAACATAACAGAAACTACATACACTTAAGTAGTTGTGATCGCTCCGTGAACATAGGTAAAGTGTCATTTTTACTGCAAAGTGAATTCTGTAAAAACAAAACCTATATGAAAATGGTGCAATTCCATTTTTTCCCATTCCAAATTTTTTCCAGCTTCTAACCACATTGTGTGGAATATAAAATGGTGCCCTTATGAAGCACATTTTGTTCTGCAAAAACTAAGCCCTCATACGATGTGAATGGAAAAATAAAAAATTATGGTTTAAGGAATGTGGGGAATAGAAATGGGCAAAACTCGCGAGATTCATTTCGGGATTATTTGCGAGGTTCATCTGCCTGGTTGGTTTCAGAGTGAACTTGTTTTATCCGAATCAGAAGTCCCAATAATTACACTCATTAGACCCCAGAGTATAATACATGGAGGCACAGGGGAGGTGCATAATAAACACTTATACACCTGGCCTGCCTTGTGGCATTTGGCACTACCATTGGTGCTCTTTGGTCATTTTTAGCCTCTTACAGCCTCTTGGGTGACATCATGAAGTTAGCCCACCCCATGTGACCGCTGAGGCTCAATCAGAGGTCTCAGTGGTCTTTCAGGGTTTATGACATCAATCAGGAGGCCGAAAGATGATAATAGAGGGCCCGAGGGAATGCCGGATGCCATGAGACAGCCCAGGAGAGGTTAAGGAAGGTGAGTATCATTGCTGATTATGTTTCCGCATCTTCTCAGCATCTACACTTATTATACTCTGGGGTCTGAAGAGATTCATGGGTGGCAAACCCCAAAATTTTCAGGATTGGCTGAACGTGAAATTTTTGTAAAACTCGTAAGGAATCCACTGTTATAAACCAGTTTGCTCACGTCTAGTGGGGAGAAAAACAAAGTGAAAAATCACTGTTTCCTAAAGTAGTTAGCTTGAATCTGATAACTTGTGATAACAATAATGTAAGTCAAGTTAAAGTTGGCTTCATCTGTATTCTCTTGATATGAGTTTCCCAATTAAAATGCAAGACTGCAATGGGACTAATGTAATAGCTGAGCGCAACTTCAGAGAGTTTATTTTTTGCTGGTTACTTTGAGAGATAAAATTTTGTGACAAATTGACGGACAATATAATATCTACATCAGTATTGTTTTCCTGTTTACCAATGCATGTCAGTTCAGGGCCCAGAACTTGGAGAGACGAAACCCCACTGCATTTCCCTTCACAAGTGTGATAGAATCTAATTAAACTTAATGAAAGCAATCAGTCTGTGTGTTTCAGAACAGTTTTTCCAACTGTGAATAAAATGTTAGTGACCCTCATTTGTTAGAAAATAGTTTCAGATTGTTCAGAAATGTAAATTAGGCGGCAATTGAACTTTAGATTAAAATACTGATGTGGCCAGCACAATCAGATCCATTTAGCCAAGATTCTTACTTTCTATGCATATTAAGCAGAGGCACATTTAACCTACTGAGAGAGCGAGAGAGCTCATTAAATACATTTAATAATCTGCTTAAAACCCCTCTTCATCGCGGCCATATAATATCTAATGCGGCTTCCAGAAAAATAAACAGCGCCATTAAACCATTGCCAGGAATTATCTATCCGGAATAATAGAGAACCAAAACCATCGTCACATCTAGTCCATCCCATTGTAGTATAGAGAAGAGAGCATGGAGACTGGAGAGGTTGTTTCCAGGTAAGAAGCACAATAAAGATTCTATGGTCTTGAATATATATCGTTCCTTAGTAGGGTGCAAAAGTTTCAGACACGAGGAATAATGCTACAAAGTAAGGGTGCGTTCACATATGTACGGCGCACTGATCAGTTTTCCTCCGGATGGATCCCATAGTTTTCTATGAGATCAGTTCTAGCGCAAACTGCATCAGTTTTACTGCTGTAAAAACCCAGATCTCTGATGGAGCCGGATCAAAAAAAGTTCCTTGCAGTGTTTTTATGTCCAGCTCTGTGACCATTAAGCTGTTTGCCGCCGTATGCCGCCGCATCTACATTTCTGCAGCACTTGGTGGAAGTTAAAATCAAAGTGAAACTGGAGGGGAGGTGCTGGAGGTAAAACAGCAGCTGAACACCTATGAGGATGGGAACCGTGATATATCTTCCCCCAGTGCTGCACTCTGCTTTCTGAATGGATGGGATGGAGAAATGACTTCTATAGTGATTGGATCATGGAGGGGGAAAGGTAGCCATCCTGCTCCTGCTTCCCCCCCTCCCCCATATCAACAGGCTTGGTGACTGATGAGGGTAGATGCTAAATCCTAGTGGGCTAAAGGACCCTTGATGACGTCATGACCATGTAATCAGACTCTTGTGTGGGCGGAGCTATTCTGGATTGTACAGGACAGTGCGGTGTTACACAGGAAGCTGCTGGGGGGCGCAGACTGATGGAAGGAGGAGAGAAGAGACAGCATGTGTGAGCAAGAGGGGTACATGGGGGTGCAGGCTGTGTGTGAGCAAGAGGGCAGAGGCGTAGCTAGAGGTTCAGCACAGGGGCAGCGAACATGTCCAAGTGGGACCCCAACTTAGGTACACCAATATTATCACTATACGGTGACTGTATAGTGGTATATATCGGCTCTACACAGGGCTCTGCAGACCAATTAAGTGAATATGGGGCAGTAACATTTAGTCACTTACTGGTGACGTCTCTGACTAATCGATCATATTCCCCATCTCTTTCATCTGGCCCACCATGACCACTTCTTTCAATCTCTATAAAGTTTGCAGAACATACATCTTTGGCTCCTCACTTTTCCAGGCACCTGACCCACATTGTCCTCACCTGCACACCCATCCTGCTGCTACCCCAATCATAAAATATATAATATACCCCCCATAATGAATAATACTCCCAAGTGCATCTTTAAATTAATAACTTCCCTTAGAACCCCCTTCAAATAGTGCCCCTTATTAATAATACCCCAGGTGTTTCCTAATTAAAAGGTAAAAAAAAGGTAAAAGTAGTAAAATTATTGGAGCTCCAATACCCGGGACCCGCAAGATCAGCTGTTTGAATGGACTGTGGAACCTGTATAAGGGCCGTGACCTTTTTTTTTATATAGTGTCATTCATTTCATAGCGACCATGTAATGTAATTACAGCCTTGTTACATAGACGTGTATAGGTCAAGGCTGTAATGACATCACACGGTCACTATAAACAGACAGCGTGTGATATAAATAGGCGCCATAGCCCCTTCATACAGCTGATCAGAGGGGAGAGGGGGGATTCACTGATCTCTTATTGATGATCTATTCTGAGGATAGATCATCAATAAAAATAAGCCGGAAAACTCCTTAAGGCTAAGGCCTGACATAGTGGAAATGCCGCGGAAAAAAACTGCGTTTTACAGTTCCTGCAAAGTGGATGGGATTTTTGCAAATCTCATCCACACATTGCAGAAAAATACGCAGCATGTCAATTATATCTACGGAAACACTGGTGGTTCCCTATAGCTATAATGGAAGCAGAAAGTCCGCAGAGGAAACCTCTGCAAACCTCCTGTGAAAAGCGCTGCAGGAAAAACAGCAATGCCTTTCCCTGCAGCGCTTTTTTGCTGCGGCTCACTACATGGGGCCTTAGCCTTAATAAAGCCCAAGTGCCACCTTAATTAAATTAATTGCCCCCTAATATTATGCCCCTGATTCCCCCTGACATAAATACTGCAGCTCTAATGATCACTTATATAAATGACCACCCCTAATGATCCTATATAAATAACCTTCCCCCTTGTATTCATAATGCCCTCTAATAGCCCTTACATAAATCCTCCCTTATAGTTATAATTTCCCCTCCTAACGTCCCCCTTATACTATTAAATTGCCCACAACTGCGCTAAAAAAAAAAAAAAAAAATCACCTACTTGCGATCCTTTGATAAATGGAGCCGCCGCCTCTTCCCAGTCCATGCATAGGACATCTGCCTCTCAGCGCAGGAGGCGCGATGCTGTGACGTGTGCTGAAAAGCAGACGTCCGCAGTCTGTGGTCTCGGCGTCTTGTAAACCACAAGCCTAAAGTGGCTTGCGGTTTACAAGAAAGTTAAGCTGCAGGATGCATTTTAACGAGATCAGTAGACACCAATCTAGTAAATAGTAAAGCACATATAAATGGCGGCCCCGAGGTAGGCCCCACAGAGTCAGTGGGCCCGGGGCAGCTGGCCCTTCTGCCCCCTGCTAGCTACACCACTGCAAGAGGGGGTAATGGGGGTGCAGGCTGTGTGTGAGCAAGATGGGGGGTGCAGGCTGTGTGTGAGCAAGAGGGGTACATGGGGGTTCAGGCTGTATGCGAGCAAGAGGGGTACATGGGGGTTCAGGCTGTGTGTGAGCAAGTGGGGGTGCAGGCTGTGTGTGAGCAAGAGGGACGAGTGGGGGTGCAGGCTGTGTATGGGCAAGAGCAGTGAGTGGGGGTGCCGGCTGTGTGGGCAAGAGGAGGGGGAATGGGGGATACATAGCCAGCAGCTCCCTTTTCACCCTTTTGATCACACATAGCATGCACCCCCACTTGCTCACACACAGCCTGCACCCCCATGTACCCCTTTTGCTCACACACAGCCTGCACCCCCATTCCTCTATCTTGCTCACACACAGCCTGCACCCCCATGTACTCCTTTTGCTCACACACAGCCTGCACCCCATGTACTCCTTTGCTCACACACAGCCTGCACCCCCATGTACCCCTTTGCTCACACACAGCCTTCACCCCCATGTACCACTCTTGCTCACACACAGCCTGCACTCCCATTCACCCCTCTTGCTCACACACAGCCTGTACATGGGTGTGCAGGCTGTGTGTGAGCAAGAGGGTGCAGGCTATGTGTGAGCAAGAGGGTGCAGGCTGTTCGTGAGCAAGGGGGGAATGGGGGTGCAGGCTGTGTGTAAGCAAAGAGGGGGCATGTGGGAGCAGGCTGTGCGTGAGAAAAGAGGGGGCGTGGGGGAGCAGACCACCGTAAAATGGCGCCGATGCATCTGAGGCAACAGACACTGCGATATACACCAACTACGATTGCTCGGCACCATTTTGTGTAACAGACCAAAATGGTGCCGAGCATGCGCAGTCGGCGTATATCGCAGCATCGGATGCCTTACGTAAGGCAGAAGATCAGAAGAACATGAAGAGGTGCATGAACAGAACTAACTAAGGGACGGCGACAGGTTATGACGCGAGGGGTGCTCGGAGCAGAGGGGGAATGCCCAGTGTGTTCCGTGAGCGAAATTTGCATATCGCAATAGACAGATTTTTATAGATACGGCGGGGCGAAGAAGAGAATGGCAGGTAGGAGTAGAATAGCCTTTTTAAAGGCTATTCCAACGTGCCATTAGTTTCAAAAGGTGATTTTCTAATGATAAACTCCCTTTAACCCCTTCTCCCAGCACCTCAGTCAAAGCTGGCAGAGGCGCCTTTTTGCTGGGGATCACCGTCGCCCAGAGCGAGATTCGGGGCGGAATCCCGTTGACATGACAACCAGGAGTCTGTTGAAGGCTCCCAGACTTGACTGCTGATATTTTGTAATGCATTGCATTAGTGATCAGACACCCTAGGGTTCAAGACTCGTAGGGGGTCTAATAAATGTAAGAAAAAAAAAAATTAAAATTCAATTCACCCCCCCGAGAACACATACAAGTGCATCTCAATAAATTAGAATATCTTTGAAATGTTTATTTCTTTCAGTAATTAAATTTAAAAAGTGACCTCCTATATTTTCTAGATTCCTTACACACAGAGTGTTCTATTTCAAGTGTTTTATTTCTGTAAATGTTGATTATGGATTACAGGTAATGAAAACCCAAATCTAAGAAAATTTGAATATTGTAAAAAAGTTCAGTACTGTAAATTCAGTGTCACCTGCCAAGGTTTCCTAAGCCTTTAAATGGTCCCTCAGTCTGGTTCAGTAGGACACACAATCATAGAAGACGCTGATTATGGATTGTATTACTGAATCACTGAAATGGATGAACGTTTCAAAGATATTCTAATTTATTGAGATGCAGCTGTATAAAAGTACTTCAGTACTGTGAAACACATACACATTAGGTATCCCTGTGTCTGAAAACACCCGGTCTACAAATCTATAAAAATATTTTTCCTGTACGGTGAACACCGTAGCGGGAAAAAAAATCAACAGTGCCGAATGGCTTTTTTTTTCACTGTTTCGCCTCTGATAAAAATTTGATTAAAAAGTGATTAAAGCAATAATAATTCCCCAAAACGGTATAACTAAAAAGTACATTCAAGGCTGGATCAACCAGGTATGCAGAGGGACAGTGATGAGGCAGCATCTCAGGGGTTAACACCTGCGATTGGGGCTCAGCTCCGACCGGGGGTGTTAGAGGACTGTGTCAGCCATTACATACGGCTGACACCCATATTCTTCTGCTGTGGCTTGTGGGAAGTTCTTCCCAGCAGCACCTTACTATTAGGGCAGATGTCGGGAAGGGGTTAATGCGATTCGCCGGTAATTAATTCGGATCAAATCGAATTGTTTTGGAGACTTCGGAGAATCGGTTGAATCAAAATTTTGAAAAAATCGCTCATTTCTATTAAACACTGATGCCAACTTATGACAACTGATGGTTTTGGAGTAGAAATTTGGGAAAAAGCCTGATGACAACTGATGCATATTCACATCAGTTTTGGCAACAGTTTTAATGACTAAAGGACAAAAAAACTGATACTGATGCAACTGACAAATGTGAACCTACCCTTAGAATACTTTCAGAAATAGAAGTGTTGATAGTTTATTGTTGTCAATGAATGGAAGGAAGGAAAGAGAAATCTAAATCCCATCAATATTTGTTGTGACCTTTGCCCTTTGGAGGAGGAGTCCTGGAAGTGCTGATAGGGTCTCCACAGAGCCCTGATCTCAACATCATCATCATCAACAGACCTTCACCAGCCAAAAGAAGTCAAAAGAAGTGGGGAGCCAAGGGGGGCACAATTAGAAGGCGGGGGTCCTAAATAGGTAAGCAATAGGAAAGTGCCTTCCTATCGAGAATCCCAATGAATGTTTGTTGACTGAAACTGCTTACACCTCTACATATATCACTTGGATATATGTAGGGTGGTGGCTTACAGGAGATCTGCTTGGAGTTGGAACCTCCCAGGGTCTGCGGCTTGGTGGATCAGGATTTGGCCGTTGGAATGCAAATTCAGTGGTGTCGGCTGTAGATCCACTTGCTGGACGGCTGTTATCCCTGCTGGTCTCTCCTGTTAATCTGGAGGGCAATGCAGGGGCAGGTCTTAATGGAGAGCGGTCTCTTTTGCTGCTCTCTTCTTATCCTTTATATCTTTGAAACGTTTATTTATTTCAGTAGTTAAATTAAAAAAGTGACCTCCTATATTTTCTAGATTCTTTACACACAGAGTGTTCTATTTCAAGTGTTTTATTTCTGTAAATGTTGATTATGGATTAAAGGTAATGAAAACCCAAATCTAAGAAAATTAGAATATTGTAAAAAAGTTGAGTATTGTAAATTCAGTGTCACCTGCCAAGGTTTCCTAAGCCTCATGAATTGTATTACTGAAATGGATGAACGTTTCAAAGATATTCTAATTTATTGAGATGCACCTGTACAATATAATGAAATGATGTGTGCCTCTTCCATTTTTTGGAGTTATTCCTGTATGTTTATTCTCTTTTCCTAGTTTTAGACTTACAAATACTGAAGTCAAATACTGGCGTGTGAATTTTATTTTTATACTTTATCGATATATTTCCTATTTACACACCAGACATAAGGGTAATTTTAAATTTTTGTTGAAATTTTATTTTTAGGAAGAATTTGCCATTGTATGAAATATATGGCACCATCCAGGTCTGGAGCTGCTGCTGTTACCAGAATCACTGCACATGATGAAGTCCGTGTCCTTATGAAGCAGGTGAAGAATCCACTGATCATGATGAAAATGACCTGATTGTAGTTCAGGTTGTTCTGATCCGATTCCTCAATTTTTTCCAGACTTGGAGATTCTTTCTGGATAGAAAAAGATAAAATCTGAATTATTTCTCTGTTACATATGATATACATCTCATAGAGCAGAGGGAGAAGAGGGAATATAGATGGCTTACCTTCCGGTATTTTTGGAATGTCCCTGTTCATAGCCCTTCATACTTGGTGAGTTCATAACCAAAGTTGATGATAACCTGGGCTGGATACAAGACAGGATCCTCCCCTGTCCGTGCCATATTCTTAATTTCCTTCTTGAAGCTTTGAGATTATTTTTGCTTCATTGGAAGCAGTGGTTACGGCACAGGGGGCACCGAGGGTTGGAGCGGAGCCAGGTAGAGATGCAACCCTGATGAAATTTATGGTTGCATGGAAGCTCTGTGACTTGCTCCCCGATCTCATACTCAGTCATGCAGATGACACATGACTGGGCCTCCTCCTGAGATATTACCTCTCTGGTTGGAAGGTTCCGAATTTGCAGAGTTCTCCTGCTGGGCCGAGGCTGCCGTCTTTCCTGCTGAGGTAGATTTGGTGCAGGTGGTGCAGGTGGTTGCACCTGTGGCATTGCCGGTGGCGTTGGGGTCATCCCACCCATTCCCAGCAGCTGAAGGAGGCTACTGAATGCACGATTTGTAGCGTGCGGGTATGCAGGAAATCTGCTTGGTGCTGGAACCTCCCAGGGTCTGCGGCTCAGTGGAACAGGATTTGGCCGTCGGAATTCGAATTCAGTGGTACCGGCTGTAGATCCACTTGCTGGACGGCTGTTATCCCTGCTGCTCTCTCCTGTTATTCTGGAGGGCTCTGCAGGGGCAGGTCTTAATGGAGAGCGGCTTCTTTCCCTGCTCTCTTCTTGTCCTCTTTGCCGCGGAGGGGCTCTGTCCCGTCTCCCTGTCCTCACAGTGATAGGATTCCTGTCTCTTTGTTGTCCATCATTGGTAGAGGGTCCTCCACGATTTCTTTGGGAAGACCTCAGTCTATGGACAATTTCGGCCTGACCTGTAAAGATATAAAGTTAACACATTTAGCCCCTAGGGTTGGATACTGTTGTTACTAAGGGTCTTAGGGAGAGGGGACCCCCAGTATAGATTGGTTTAACAGTGGGCTGAGTAAACCTGTAAAGAGCTTCTGTTTTCTATCACAGGCAGGGGTGGAATCCAGAGGAAAGTAAAACCAATCCCAAGGAATAGGAATTGGAGATGTAAAATGTTCTGTTTACCCTGAAACATTGCCCAGTAGACCCCAGGGATAACTCCTCCCAGGAAAGCTCCTCTAGGGTGGGGGGAATATTGTTTCTCTCTCCATGAACATTTCACTTACCTTGATTTTCTGGTCGGCGCAGCCATGCATCATTGTCAGCCATCAGCTGACGCAGCTCTCGGGAACTCATGGCTTAGTTACCCAAGGAGATTTGATGGAATTTTAGAGAACTAAGTTCTCAGGTGGCCCCGGTGATACTGGGCCCTGATCAAAGATCAGTAAGAAGCAATGGAAGTAAACACTAGATATGTAGCACAAACTAGTTCGCTCTTCCACGACCAAAATGAAGTGTCAGCAAAAGCATCAACTCAAGAAATGGCAGTGATGTCACAGCGGTCAGGGTTTATATACCCTTCCATATGCAAATACCCTCCTGGGTCCATTATGACATCATCATATGCAAATGTAGCCATTATTACATAATCATATGTAAATGATTCTTTCATAAGTAACCTTGATCACCATGAGCATAAAGCTTTGTGACATCACAGCAGTGAGGTCATGTGTGTAGATACCTATGTATTATATGTGTCATATAAATATATGCAATATATATATATATATATATATATATATATATATATACACAGTATATATATGTAGGATTTGAAAATATTTTATTATATGATTGCTTTTTATAAGGCAGATAATTTATATAATGTATCCCCTTCTGTAAGTTGTAAGACTATTAGAAGTTTCTGTGGAATTTTGTATCCATATGAAAGAGGGCCAAGGGCTGGGCCCACAGGTTCAGCAGGTACACGATGCCACACAGACACACACAGCGTTTTAATTCCCAGGACAATGTTTACTGAGTAAAGCGATGAAGAGAGATCTGGGAAAATATGCAACAAGGTATAAACAGAGAAGAAATACAAACTAATATGGAACAGAGTATTGCAGCAAACCAACACTATATCCCTAGTTCCCACAATTACTTAAACAGATGGATACAAGTCCTTTAAGAACGCGGTTTTCCTGGATCGGTCCTTTGTTGGGGTGCGCCCTAAGTATTGTGCAATACTATTTGTAATCCAACGGTTAGCTTGTAATCCACAGGTAAATGCTGTCTTCCCTTACAAGTACAGTTATAGGCAGTGGTGTAACTTAAGTCTTCTGGGCCCCGATGCAAACTTTTGTCCGGGACCCCCTCCCTAGAGCTAATTCTTGATAGTGGCGGTTACGGGTGCTGCAGCGATATCTTTGATCATTGAAAGGGATACAGCTTTAGTACCCACAACTGCAGTTATCAAGAATACGGTGAGTGAGCAGTGCAGCGTCGGCATGTAAATAATACTGGGACAGCATTATGCACTCCCCCCCCCACAGCGGCTCCACCCGCCCCCCCCACACAGCATTATGTGCTCCACAGTGGCCCCCCACACAGCATTATGTGCTCTACAGTGGCCCCCCACACAGCATTATGTGCTCCACAGCGGCCCCCCACACAGCATTATGCGGTACACAGCGGCCCCCACACAGTATTATGTACTCCACAGTGGCCCCCACACAACATTATATGCTCCACAGCGGCCCCCACACAGTATTATGTACTCCACAGTGGCCCCCACAGAGTATTATATGCCCACAGTGGCCCCCACAGAGTATTATCAGCTCCCAAGAGCCCCCTCCTCCTAGAGCTGGTCCTATTATTATACTTTGGGGTCTCCTCAGACCCCAGAGTATAATAAGAAGAGACCCAGGAAAAGTGATTAAAATAACAAACACTTATACTCACCTTACCTCACCTCTTGCTCCTTCCGATTGACATCTTACTGCATCCTATTCTGTCTGGCGACTGAGGTCTTGGGCTCCAGATGTCACTGCTGGAGCCTGTGATTGAGCCTCAGCGGCCATGTGGGGCGCGATGACGTCATTACGCCACTGCGCCCCATGTGATCACTGAGGCCAATCTCAGGCCCCAGCAGTGAGGTCTGAAACCGCCCAGAAGAGCCCAGGAGTGGATGGTGAGCCCAGGACAGGTGAGTATAAATATTTTTATTTTTTATTTTTAGTCACCTACCCTGGACTGGCATTAACTGGAAAGGGGCCCGACCGGATCCCTTTCCGTTAACATGTATAGCGGTTGGGGAAAGCCTGGTTCTCGACCACTATCATGGTGGTCCGGGGCCCCGGCCATTTCCAGTGGGCTCCATGCTCCTCTGGGCCCAGTCGCGGTTGCATCCCCTGCGACCACGATCGTTACGCCACTGGTTATAGGCCTCGCTCCAGATCTCCACTTAAAAGACAGGCCAATTTCTCCAATGATAAGGTGTCAGTTTAAGAGTCCCTTATATAACTATCACCATGTGGTCTATGTAGATGCGACCAAGCCGTACTTACAAGTCCTTGAGGCCTTTCTTTCATCTATTCTCTTTACCTTCTGAGCTTCAGGGGTGTCCTGACTCAGTCCTCAGCGAGCACCAAGATTTCTTCTGCAATCAGCTCAGCCCAGCCCTCCATCCAGCATATAGCCTTCTCCAGCAGCCCAGCACAGCACAGGCTTACACAATTCAGGACCCTTCTTCACAAAAAGACCTCACTTCCTGTTTCCTGCTGGGTGATGATGCAGTTCCCTATCTCCAGTGGGAGGCATCAAAACTGAAATCCCAGCACACTGTCAGGCTTGTAGGAGTCCAAAATGTCCCAGTAATTACTTATAATCCAACTTTGCAACCTAGAACAATATTTACATTCTCATGCATTAATACATATATTTATGGGCAGTTTATTATTTTGCTACCACCTACTGACCAAAGTTAGTTACTGCAGATGTATTGCTTCGCAACCTTACACTTACAAAAGCAGAAGACCACAGGTGACTCCTAATATTCTTTATAATGTACAGCAGGAAGTATAATATTCTTTATAATGTAAACTTCTGCTGTTTCACAACTGTTTTTTGCCCCTCATTGTCCCTGACAATATTGGGTAAATATTAAAGAGTTGACTCCATTAGATCATTTACATAAACTCATCCACCAATATAATTAAGTTTGGGGGATTTATTACATCTAATGTTTCAAATGTTGGTTTTAATCTTAAAGGGTTGTCCCGTTATGAACGCTTATCTGTTATCCACAGTTCAGTCCAATTGCAGCCCCATAGAAGTGAATGGAGCACCAGTCATGCCAGTGCACTGGCGCTCCATTCACAAAGAGGCCTTAGAGGGACTTTCAGTCCCATTCCTCCTGATCACTGGGGGACACGGCGATAGGGCCCTTAGAAATTATACCCTTATCTTCTGATCCTGTTAAGTGTCCATAATGGCAGAACCTCTTTAAGTCTGAGGCCTCACCTTGTGGAAACGCAGCTTTTTTTTGTTGCAGATTTTGCTGCGGTTTTTTGAGCCAAAGCCAGGAGTGGATTGAGCAGAAGGTGGAAGTATAAGAACTTCCTAGATATTTCCCATTCCTTTTGTCGCTAGTCTTGGCTTTGGCTCAAAAAACCGCTGCAAAATCTGCAACAAAAAAAGTTGCATTTCCACAACGTGGGGCCTCAGCCTAAATGGGTTTTCCCAAGAACATAACCATATATAAATTTTAAGACAATTAAAAGTTAAACATTTTTGCAAATATAAAAAAATTAAAAATTTAGCAGAGTTTTAACAATTTTTTCGAACCATCTTAGGGGTCTTGATCGGTAACCAATGGACAGGAACTTTCTATGGTCTGGGACTTGTCAGAAACTCGGCCATGGTTTCCTTATTGTGGATAGGTTATTAGGCAGGAAAACTACATGTCTGAGAAGATAACCAGACACAATAAGGACAATATGTTTGTAGACTGGGTGTTTTAGGATGTGGGGATGCATAATTTGTTTATTTTTGTATTATCTTCATATTTTTTTTTATTTTTTACATTTTTTAACAATTTTTTTTTTTGCCTATCAAGGCCTGCTTGAGAAGCCATCATATTTAAACACCCAACTTCCAGCGTAATAGTGCAGTGAATGTCAGAAAAGGGTTTCATAGTTAGTTGGGTTGTCCATATGTCCATCAAATTCAATCTCTTATCTCTCCTTATAAGTGAGGTTTCATGCCCCCAAAGTATAATATTTATTGGCGGCAGCCTTTTTAGTTCATCTTAGAGGAATTCCAAATTGTTCAGTTTTGTTAAAAACCGAACAATTTGGAATATTCAGGTAGTATGTAGCTCATTACGAGTCGATTCGCCCATCACTAACAGAAACTATTGTATACTGTATGTATAAGTTAATAGTATTAATAAACTATTCTGGTGAAATGTGGTTTAAAGAGGATTTTTCACCACCTGCACCAACTCTAATTCTTTGTAGCCTTCAATAGGTGCCACTTCACTGATTCTGACGCAGTTGGAATTTTTTCTCTAGCTCCTTCTGTTCCCGAGCAATCATTTCTATTATTTTCAACACAATTAAGCTCCGTACTGTCAAGTGGGTGGTTCCTGCCAAGAACTGCCCACCTGACAGCAGAGAATATTATTGTACTGAAACTAACAGCACTGATTGCTCAGGAATGGTGGGGGCTAGAGAAAAAGTTCCAAATGCACCAGAATCAGTGGGAGTTGGACTTGCTGGGGTTCCTCTTTGAAGGAGTGAAGTAAACATATCAAATGATCTGCATTATCAACAGAAATGTCTGGAATACTAATTTTGGATGTTATATGTGAGACACTGACCAATCAGAGCTGACTGTTTTTGAATAACCAACTATACTACTTGTTAAAATGAAAAAAAAAAATTGTAAAATGAAATAAAATGTATAAAAATACCATCGAGGAAAGAAAGAAAACATAAATAATTGTAGAGAACTTTTATAAAATGCGCTGACCTATGATCAAGATAGGAAAAACACAGGAAGAAAAGTGGCCTTTTACATATAATGGTTAGTAAGGTAATTGTGAGTGGGAAAAAGATGCGTTGTCCGTGGTGTATGAGGTTATAAAATTACAGTGAAGTGACTACATAAAAAGGAGAGGTAATTGTGAAAACAGTAAGGTGCCAAATCTAGGTTATGTTAGGAAAAATGTTATTTGTTCATTCTGAAAAATGGGACAAAACCATATCGTGCAAATGTACTTCTGAAATGTGAATTACTGAACTGTGACGTTCCCCGAGCCGAGAGCGAAAGTGTGTAACCAGATAGACATAACTGCTGCATGTCTTGGAAGTAAAAGGAACTTTATGTCATCTCTCGAGAAAATTAAGGACATTGAAATACAAGTAGGAGATAATAAGAAGGAATTCTAATTATAAATTACGATATGATGGCTAAAGATGAGTGAATTATTTCAGAACGAAATTAATTCGACCTGAATTTTCCAAAAAATTTCGGGTTTGACCAAAGCCTGAAACTTAGGGATTTTGGAAGTGACACTATTATACTCTAGGTTTTATTCAGACCTCAGAGTACAATAATTGGAGGCCCAAGAGAGAGGTGTGGAAACTCACCTTCCTTCTGGCCATCCAGCATTCGATTCTCCCTCTCCAAGTCCTCTTCCAGTCTCTTGGGTGATGTCACATGCCGTTCCATAAGGAGTGCACCAATGTCATGGCACTTAAATGTAAATTAAATGTGCCATATGTCACCCAGGAGGCTGGTGACCCAAGAGGACCACAAGGGAGCTCCAGATGCCACTAGGATCCACACCTCCCCTGGGCCTCCACTACTTACACTCTGGAATCTGAAGAGAACCCAGAATATAATAGTCTCAATTCTGGTTCATGACAAACTTTTTTGACTTGAGACATCTTTGGGCCAAATCATCCGAACCCAAAATGAAACAAATTTTCAGAGGTTCGCCCATTTTTAATGATGACTAATGATGATAGTCTTATAATTAGTGTTCCCTCTGAGCTGAGCACTCTGTTAAGGACAGAGTTAGGCTGCTTTCACACGGTCAGGGTTTGGTCAGTGATTTTCATCAGTGATTGTGTGCCAAAACTAGAAGTGGGTTAAAAACACAGAACAGGTACAAATATTTCTATTAGGGCCGGTTCACATCTGTGCTCGGGTTTCCGTTTGGGGAGTCCGCTTGGGGACCCCACGAACGGAAACCTATACACATAAAAAGCGGTTTACCTGAGAAACCACCCGGACCCCATAGACCACGGGTGTCAAACACAAGGCCCGCGGGTCGAATCCGGCCCGCTGCCTTCTGTTATCCGACCCGGCACTTATCTGGCCCGTCACTGTCTGGGGGAACGGCATTTTTTATTGTCTATTTCATGTAAACCAGCCCAGGACAGGCCGCTTAAAAAACAAAAAAAAAACAAAGCTGTGCGATACCTGTCCTGGGCTGGTTTACAAGACCTCTGCATGTCAGCGCAGGTGGAGATACAATGACGTCATCGCGCCTCCTACGCTGACACGCAGACAAGAAGAGGAGGAGGCGGCGGCTGCATCAAGGCATCAGAGGTAGGTGAGAATACGTTTTTTTTATATATATATAAATAGGCCGTTGCCTGCTGGAGTATCCCCGGCACATAACGGCCTATTTACTTATCGTTCCCCGCTGCTGGTCGTGGCCGCCCCCGCTTCCCCTTCTGCTATGGGACGCAGAAGCGGCTGTGTGCAGGAGAGGGGATGGTAAGTGAGGCCGCAGCCGGCGAACCCCATCAATTACTACTATCTGAAAAGACCCCGGAGTATAATAATCAGAGACCCAGGGGAGGTGATAAACATAAAAACCATTGTTACTCACCTCTCCGACGATCCGATGTTACTCCCAGCCTTCTTTGGTGATGTCCCAGGCGTCATGTGAGCCAGGCCGACGTCATTATGTCGCGACGCCGGTCTGTGCGACATTGAAGAAGGCCGAAAGCAGGGAGCGCACCGGAGCCCAGGTAAGTAACACTGGTTTTATGTTTGTCACCACCTGGGTCTCCGATCATTATACTCTGGGGTCTGAAAAGACCCCAGAGTATAATAATAGTTCATGGGTGGGGGGTCACTATGGGACATAATACCATGTGCAGGGGCCACTATGAAGCATAATACCATGTGCAGGGGCCACTATAGAGCATAATACAGTGTGCAGGGGCCACTATGGAGCATAATACTGTGTGCAGGGGCCACTATGGAGCATAATACCGTGTGCAAGGGTCACTATAGAGCATAATACAGTGTGCAGGGGTAAACGGTATTTGTATTTTGCTTAATTTTTGATATATTCAAAAAAAGGATGAGGATAGTATGTAACATGCCAATGTCTTAGGTTTTAACAATACATTATGTTCTTCCTGGTTGCCTTCAAAGGGCTAATTGTAACAGTAGTAATGTACAAATGTAACTACTCCTTAATAGCTCGCTTAACTGTTAAGGAGAAGTTACTTTTATACACGTGTAAAATAATCTTGGCCCTTCAAAGTACCCTGTGAGGCTGAAGTGGCCCCCGGTGAAAATGAGTTTGACACCCCTGCCATAGACTATAATGAAGTTCGTGTGGTTTCCGCTCGGTTTCCGCACAAAGCAAGTAGAGGAAAATGCTGCAAGCAGCATTTTCCTCTCCGCATGTTTCGTTCGGAAACCGAGTAGAAACCACACGGACCCCATTATAGTCTATGGGGTCCGTGTGATTTCCCAGGTAAACCGCTTTTTATAAGTATAGGTTTCCGTTCGTGGGGTCCCCCAAGTGGACTCCCTGAACAGAAACAGAACGCAGATGTGAACCAGGCCTTATACCTGATCTCTGTGTAGTCTCCACTCCTAATTTTGGCTCATAATCACTGAAGAAAATCACTGACCAAACACTGCCGTGTGAAAGCAGCCTTAGGCCTCATTCACACGTCTGCGTCCACCTGCTCATTTGTGGGTGCTGTCCTGTCCATAGTTGATCCACTTTTCATGTATGTAAAAAGCAGATCAACTTTTTTTTGTTTAATTTTCCATATTTTGTCTCTGGGTCCATGAAATCGATGTCATCCTTTTTTTTTTTTTTTAATTACGGACACATAGACTTATTTGTGTGGTGCATACATGTTTTTTCATGTCCGTTTTGTATTTGTAGGGCATACATTTTTATGGCTCCCTCATGGATTTGAATAATTACAGGATTCATGTAAAAAGGCCAAAATAAAATAGGTCATGTCCTATATTGTAATGGCTCAAAAAATAAACCATCAAAAAACAGACATGTGAGTAGATACATTGAAATCAATGAGCTCTAAAAACATTCATACACGGCTGTTTTTGACATTCATATGAATAAAACCTTGGAACTTATTCACATGACAGTGAAAGCAACCATCACATTACCATTTTAAGAACAATGAGAATACATGAGTATATTCACATGTCATAAAAAATGGTCATTTAAAAAATGGGCATGTTCTATCTTTGTCTGTTTTGACGACACATGAATAGAAAACAATGGGTCCATTTTTAATGGAGGATAAGATGGATTGACACCCAAGGTCCAAGGTTATAAACATATCAGTGGGTTTGGTAAAAAAAAAAAAAAAAAAAAAGTCCAGTGAAATGAATCCATTTTTTAATGATCTATTAAAAATGGATGCAAAACAAATGATACTCATCGGATACAAAAACAACACAGAACAGATGCAAAATTGATTCACAAAAGCTATCACAAACAGATCAAATAGTCTCTTTTTCATGGGTGAGAACCAGACATGATCAAGTGAATATATCCTAGGGTAGGGCAGCATTCCACTGGACACTGCTTATATTTTTTTGCACTTTTTGCAATGTTTTATTTAATTTGTGGCTCTTACATATGTATAAAAGTTTTTCAGTTTCATTGTTATTTTCCCACTGTAAGGGAGGATTCCGCTGTGAAGGCGGTACACCCCTCCTTTTGGGAGAGTTTGGTCCAACCCAACCCATTGTTGGCTGGGATAAGCTGTTTGCAGGTGTCAGATGTATGTAACGACTGACACTGTCCTCTAACACCCCGGGTTGGAGCTGAGCGCCGATCGCGGGTGTTAACCCATGAGATGCCACGGTCAAACATGACTGCGTCATCTCAGGGGTTTTATTATGTATTGGGGTCCCGATCGGCTCCCCCGGGATGTTTTCAGGGGGTGCCACTGCTCCTATTCGGCAACCTCGGGTCTGCCCCATTACTGTCCCTCCACATACCTGGTTGATCCTGCCTTGAATGGAGACTGACAGCCTATATGTCTGCATGGGCTGACAGCCTCCTATACACTGCAATACACGTGTATTGCAGCGTATAACTATTGAAGCAGCGAACAGAATATTGCTGCTTCAATTCCCTATGGGGACAAAAAGAAAAAAATGTAAAAAAAAATTACCCCATCCCCCCAAGAGCTTGTGCTATTATTATACTCTGGGGTCTAGAGTATAATAATCAGAGGCCCAGGAGAAGTGATTAAAAATAACAAACACTTATACTCACCTTAACCTCACCTCTCCTGGGAATCCGGCTGTCTGCAGCGTCCTCCTCGCTCCTCTTCTTCCTTGCGACTGAAGTCCTGCTCCCCAGACGTCACTGCTGGGGCCTGTGATTGGGCCTTAGCGGTCACGTGAGGGCGCGATGACGTCATTACCACGTGACCGCTGGGGCCCAATCACAGGCCCCAGCAGTGAGGCCTGGGGAAGGCTGGAAGAGCTTCGGAGTTAATGCTGAGCCTAGGTCAGGTGATTATCGGTAATTTTTTAATTGTAATAACCGCAAGGGGTGCCGATGGGGACATGTAGCATGGCGGAACCCCATGTTTGACCGCGGCATCCAAGGGGTTAAAAAAGCCCTAATTGGAGCTGTGCGATTCG
The DNA here is from genome assembly GCA_947044405.1 of Leptodactylus fallax. Lineage (NCBI taxonomy): Eukaryota > Metazoa > Chordata > Amphibia > Anura > Leptodactylidae > Leptodactylus > Leptodactylus fallax. The sequence goes on from CAMRHE010000634.1 coordinate 318,796, forward strand.
TTACCACGAAGTGTGAGGAAATCCAGGATCGATGCGAATGGAAGATTTCCTGAAATTTGGATCGAATTCCACTTCGTTAGCTTCGATTCGCTCATCTCTACTCAACTTTAAGAAAACTTTTTTTTTTTTATCTCAAAGATTACACACCTAAAAACTACTGTCAGAGGCTTGGGAGACATTTCTCTAAGGCAGGTTGCCAAATCCTTCTCATTTAGTTATGCGCTAAGTTTTATAGTTTCTAAGTAACCTTCTTTTACTAAATATGTTTCTAGTTTAATGACACACAGAAGTCTACTTACAACCAAACACAAAGAAATAGACATAAAATTACTGTTTAAATAATAAAAGAAAAAAACTTTACATAAATATATAAATAACACATATAGTAAAATGCTTCTGTGTAAGATCATTTAGATGTTGGTTTTGGAAAGAAAGGAGAATTCACTGCTCTAAATACAGTAAATGAAGCATTGAGCTTGCAGTGATGGCTCTCAATGTATGGAAGCAAGCATAGATCAGGAAAACTGGGAGAAAATAATACTGAAATGTTAAATGGTCGCTATTCAGACAGCGTGTAAAATGAAGAGGCAAATATGTAGCAATGTATTCGATGGACAATCGGTATTCCACCAACTCAATTTTATTAAAGAATAGCAGTAACACAAAGAAGGGCGGACAGTGGTTCAGCATCAGTTCAGTTACATTTCTTTTCCCAGTTGCTCCAACTCTCTCTACACATTCACCAGCAGGCAGCCAAGCTCAGCTTGTCATCCGAGATAAGAAATTGGCCATTGTTTATATTCTCTATGCCAGCAATAAAAGATGATGCATTGTATTTATTACTAACAACAATGTGATACTTTTTAATATGTATTGATTACAGTTTCACCAGGTTATACTATCATTAAAGATGGGCAAACCCCAAAAGATTTGTTTCGTCCTGTGTTCGGACAAAGCAATCCTCTGGTTTGGTTCGGTCTGAACTTGTTGAGATAGAACCAGAAGGGATCTCTTCAGACCCCAGAGTATAATAGCTGGAGGCCCAGGGGAGGTGACAAAAATAAAAAACATTTATACTCACCTTCTGTTACCTCTTCTGGGCCTTACTGCAGCATCCGGTGATTCGTATCTTCCTCCTTCAGGCAGATGGTGTTACAGAAGAGCGCCAGAGCCAGCGTCAAGCACTCGTCTCTGATGTCTGGCACCCGGTGTAATCGCTGAGGCCTGTGACTGGGCACTCTCAAGGCTCCTAGGAACCTATCTATAAAACATAGTGTAGAACACTGTCAGGGCTCCTAGGAACCTATATATAAAACATAGTGTAGAACACTGTCAGGGCTCCTAGGAACCTATCTATAAAACATAGTGTAGAACACTGTCAGGGCTCCTAGGAACCTATCTATAAAACATAGTGTGACACTCTTAGGCCCTAGGTACATATCTATAAAACATAGTGTAGAACACCTTAGGGCTCCTAGGAACCTATCTATAAAACATAGTGTAGAACACTCTTAGGACTCCTAGGTACATATCTATAAAACATAGTGTAGAACACTCTTAGGGCTCCTAGGAACCTATCTATAAAACATAGTGTAGAACACTCTTAGGACTCCTAGGTACATATCTATAAAACATAGTGTAGAACACTCTTAGGGCTCCTAGGAACCTATCTATAAAACATAGTGTAGAACACTCTTAGGACTCCTAGGTACATATCTATAAAACATAGTGTAGAACACTCTTAGGGCTCCTAGGAACCTATCTATAAAACATAGTGTAGAACACTCTTAGGACTCCTAGGTACATATCTATAAAACATAGTGTAGAACACTCTTAGGGCTCCTAGGAACCTATCTATAAAACATAGTGTAGAACACTCTTAGGACTCCTAGGTACATATCTATAAAACATAGTGTAGAACACTCTTAGGGCTCCTAGGAACCTATCTATAAAACATAGTGTAGAACACTCTTAGGACTCCTAGGTACATATCTATAAAACATAGTGTAGAACACTCTTAGGACTCCTAGGTACATATCTATAAAACATAGTGTAGAACACTATCAGGGCTCCTAGGAACCTATCTATAAAACATAGTGTAGAACACTCTTAGGGCTCCTTGGAACATATCTATAAACCATAGTGTAGAATACTCTTAGAGCTCCTAGGAACATATCTATAAAACATAGTGTAGAGCATTATTAGGACTCCGAGGATCCTATCTATAAAACAGTGTAGAATACCGTCAGGGCTCCTAGGAACCTATCTATAAAACATAGTGTAGAACACTCTTAGGGCTCCTAGGAACCTATCTATAAAACACAGTGTAGAACACTCTTAGGGCTCCTAGGAACCTATCTATAAAACACAGTGTAGAACACTCTTAGAGCTCCTAGGAACCTATCTATCCAATTTCTAGCTCTTTAAGGCAAACACAGCCAAAGTTATGTCAAAGTGAAAAGTGACATTATTATACTCTGGGGTGTCTTCAGACCCCAGAGTATAAAAGGTGGAAGCCCAGGGGAGGTGTAAAAAACACAAGCAAACACAAGAGGGATACACAACTGCTAAACAAAACATGTTCAATCAAAGAAAGTAATATTATTCAAGGGTGTCTAAATACACCTTTACAAGCGTATTTTAATAAAGCATGTGATTATGGACCAAAATGTAATGAGTTTTATTTAAAAATGTTGCTGTTTTCTGCCTGAAAAGCCTCTCTAGGGTTCCTGCCACTAGGTGTCTCACTTTTACCTAGTTTTCTAGAGAAGTCCTGTGCTTAGTTACTGCAGACTGATACAGATTCATAGTGAGTGAAGTGAGGAGGGACTGGTCTCTTTACACAGTAAATGAAGAGGGGAGGGGCTGTTTTCCTCACACACCTGCAGACTGCTATCTTTGCACGCTCGACTGAGAACATTCTAAAATATCTCACAGCACACAATGTAAAAAGTCTTCTATATACTTGTAACTACTTCTGGCTGCTTCTGTTATTGCTGATGGGATATTAGTAACAAACAGCTTTCTTTACTGTGCTTCTGTGTCAGGGATGTGTTTAGCTTTATCATGTCCTGGATTTGCAGTACAGTGTACCTGGATCTCTTATCTTATGGTCTCTTGGGCTTTTATCATCTGTTTGCTATTTTACAGTTACTCTTGGCAGAATCACATGAAAAAAAAAACTGTATTGGTAGTAATGGATACAAGAGGAAGCAGGCTGAATGAAATGCAATATATGTGCTGCAGCCGTAATGGGGCAATTAGCAGTAGAAAACCTGATAGGACACCATGTATGCAGGCTTATACAGCCAGAGAGACCCTGCACATATTTCAACTTTTCATGACAATGGCAGCATGTAATAGAAGTCAATGGATTTTACTATACACTGCAATACATTAGTATTGCAATGTATTGTATGAATGATCAGACCCTGTAGGGTTCAAGGTCCCTAGGGGGATGCCGTAATTGTATTGACCCACAGAATACAGGTAACATGTCATTTTTAAGGGAATGCTGGAAAAATTAAACCCATAAAAAATTGACGCAAATGTGTTTTTTTTTTCCAATTCCACCTCATTCAGAATTTTTTTTCCAGCCTCCCAGTACATTGCACAGGATATTGAATGGTGCCATTACAAAGTACAGTCATGGCCAAAAGTTTTGAGAATGATACAAATATTAATTTTTACAAAGTCTACTGCTTCAGTTTTTCTAATGCCAATTTGCATATACTCCAGAATGTTATAAAGAGTGATCAGCTTAACAGCAATTACTTGCAAAGTCAATATTTGCCTAGAAAATGAACTTTATCCCCCAAAACACATTTCAACATCATTGCAGCCCTGCCTTAAAAGGACCACCTAACATCGTTTCAGTGATTGCTCCATTAACACAGGTGTGGGTGTTGATGAGGACAGGGCTGGAGATCAATCTGTCATGATTAAGTAAGAATGACACCACTGGACACTTTAAAAGGAGGCTGATGCTTGCCATCATTGTTTCTCTTCTGTTAACCATGGTTATCTCTAAAGAAACACGTGCAGTCATCATTGCACTGCACAAAAATGGCCTAACTGGGAAGAGTATTGCAGCTAGAAAGATTGCACCTCAGTCAACAATCTATCGCATCATCAAGAACTTCAAGGAGAGAGGTTCCATTGGTGCCAAAAAGGCTCCAGGGCGCCCAAGAAAGACCAGCAAGCGGCAGGACCGTCTCTTAAAAGTGTTTCAGCTGCGGGATCGGGCTACCAGCAGTGCAGAGCTTGCTGAGGAATGGCAGCAGGCAGGTGTGAGTGCATCTGCACGCACTGTGAGGCGGAGACTCTTGGAGCAAGGCCTGGTCTCAAGGAGGGCAGCAAAGAAGCCACTTCTCTCCAGAAAAAACATCAGGGACAGACTGATATTCTGCAAAAGGTACAGGGAGTGGACTGCTGAGGACTGGGGTAAAGTCATTTTCTCTGATGAATCCCCTTTTCGATTGTTTGGAACATCTGGAAAACAGCTTATTCGGAGAAGAAGAGGTGAGTGCTACCATCAGTCTTGTCTCATGCCAACTGTAAAGCATCCTGAAACCATTCATGTGTGGGGTTGCTTCTCAGCCAAGGGAATCAGCTCTCTCACAGTCTTGCCTAAAAACACAGCCATGAATAAAGAATGGTACCAGAATGTCCTCCAAGAGCAACTTCTCCCAACCGTCCAAGAGCAGTTTGGCGCTCAACAATGCCTTTTCCAGCATGATGGAGCACCTTGCCATAAAGCAAAGGTGATAACTAAATGGCTCAGGGAACAAAACATAGAGATTTTGGGTCCATGGCCTGGAAACTCCCCAGATCTTAATCCCATTGAGAACTTGTGGTCAATCATCAAGAGACGGGTGGACAAACAAAAACCAACAAATTCAGACTAAATTAAAGCATTGATTCTGCAAGAATGGACTGCTATCAGTCAGGATTTGGTCCAGAAGTTGATTGAGAGCATGCCAGGGAGAATTGCAGAGGTCCTGAAGAAGAAGGGTCAACACTGCAAATATTGACTTGCTGCATTAACTCATTCTAACTGTCAATATAAGCTTCTGTTACTCATAATATGAATGCAATTATATTTCTGTATGTGATAAAAACATCTGACAAACACACATAAAAACCAGAGGGCAGCAGATCATGTGAAAATATAATATTTGTGTCATTCTCAAAACTTTTGGCCATGACTGTACAATTTGTTTTGCAAACAATAAGCCATCATTATGAAAAAATAATGGCTCTTGGGATGTGGAGAGGGTAAAAACGGAAATGCAAAAACGAAAATTGGCTCGGTCCTGAAGAGGTTAAAAGCATCTTCAGTGGACATTCCTGGATGTCAGCTCTCACTCCAGCTTCACACAGTCTATCATCCTATCTTCTTTATTGGAACAAAGTCAACAAAAGCAAGCAACTCCCCGCATGTCAGTAGAGATAAAGCTGAATCTTTCGTTCATAAGATGCATTATCTGGCCCTATCTCTGTTATCTTGGGCTCCATATCTGTTACCGAATCTTTACACACTTGCCAACAATGAGCCGGTTCCTTTTCTTCTCCCTCTAATCACAATTTAATGTATACTTCTTATTAAACAGTTCATCTAAAAAGATTGATCGTTCTTCACGGGTCTTCCAGAGACCATTTCTCTTATCTTTCTGAACTCTCGCAAGGCATGCAGACTTTCCGTTTCAATTATGTGTGTATTGATGCCTGGCAGATTAGTCTTCGAGAACTGACACAGCGCTGTTGTTCAGACCAAAGTAAAGTGAAAATGTTTCATGATCCGTCCAATGGGGCTTAGCCAATGACACCAAAAGAGGTAAGGACACTGGTTTCGGAGTCACATTTTCGTCTGTCAACTGTTTTGATGCAGTCAGGTTTATAATAAGCATGAGATAAGGATATAGACTGACATTGTCGCCATAGAAAAGTCATCAATCAAGATTACCTTTGTTAGCCGTGAGTATTGTATGTGTCAAAAACAGCTCCATTAGATGTGACATCTGGTGATTTGTTTGACAAATGAATCATGATACAATGGGATCCCAAAGGTGCAACCTTTACACCATTGCACTCCCATCCGGTTGATATTGACTTAGAAAGAGTTCCAGTAATTCTAGAACATTTCCATAACTCGAGACCAAATAGACCAGTCACCTTGTAGTGTGTTTTTTTTTGTAAGGCACTACTTGGAAGTTGTAGGATCTTCAGCGTTACTCACCCATTTTGTCCACCATGACCTCAATGTACATGCCTTAAGGCTTTTTTTTTTTTTCACCAGGCAAAAACAACCAATGATTTAGCCTCAACAACATAGATACAAGTGCATACAGTATATATAATGAAGATTTTAGTGTGGCACCCTCCTATGGCTCACATGATAATAATAATAATACATTTTATTTATATAGCACCAACATATTCCGCAGCACTGTACAATTTGTAGGGTTCAAGTACTGACAAAAAAGATACATTACAAAGAAATAGTCAATTCACACACTGGGACTGAGGGCCCTGCTCGCAAGAGCTTACAATCTATGAGGTAGAGGGGGTGACACAAGAGGTAGCAGGGGCGGCATCGGAGGTAGCATTGCTTGTATAATGGTCAGACAATTTTGTAATAGAGGTCATTACACATACAAGTGCATCTCAACAAATACTATTGTGGCCACTATGATACTATTTTGGCCTCTTCAAAATGCCCCCCATGCTGCAAAACAGCAAAAAATAATATTAAAAGCATCAATAAAATCAATACATTGAGCACAGATGTTTTATCCCCTATATTTTTAAAGAGGTTGTCCCAGAATTGCAACTTATCACCTATCCACAGACCCAGCTGCTTCCAGGATGAGGTAAATTGAGGGGATGCAGAAGGTTCAGTCACATTTAGGCCCAGGAGCCTTAAGGGGCCCATAAGATGTCTATTCCCATTATGAAGAGACTAGTACTAGATTTTGCATTAGGGCCCAGGAGCTTCATGTTACATCTCTGCTCAGACCTCATATCTCTATCTATTATCTATCTATCTATCTATCTATCTATCTATCTATCTATCTTTCTATCTATCTATCTATCTATCTATCTATCTATCTATCTATCTATCTCATAACTATCTATCTATCTATCTATATATCTATCTTTCTATCTATCTATCTATCTATCTATCTCATAACTATCTATCTATCTATCTATCTATCTATCTATCTATCTATCTATCTATCAAATGAAGTCTAGAGCAGCACCATGTATAAAATCCTTCCCAGGGAGGGTGGAAAGCATAGGGTCCCTCAATAGCCACGTAGATAAGGAACAGGCGCCACTCCAAATTGATGAATAGACAGTGATGTGTGGAATTATTTCAACTGCAACATTTCGGTTCTACATACACACAGAAGCTTGAGACAGACTCTGTAGCTAGCTATCTATCTATCTATGATCTATCTGTCTACCTTTCTATCTATCTCATATCTATCTATCTATCTATCTATCTATCTATCTGTCTACCTTTCTATCTATCTATCTCATATCTATCTATCTATCTATCTATCTATCTATCTATCTATCTATCTATCTACCTTTCTATCTATCTCATATCTATCTATTTGCTTATATCATGCATATGTGCCATACTGACTTGCAAAAGGATTTTTTGAGGCTGAAACGTTGGCTATTCTTGCTTTCATGCTTGTCAAAAATATAACCTACGTTTTAGAAGATGTCCAGTACTTTTGTAGGAAATTAGATTGTCATTGGGAATTATATGTTTAATAATATATGATATGCATCAAATCCTGGCTTTGTAATTGGAAATTCCTGTAATAGGGAATATCTTTGCTTTGCTGATCTCTGTAGTATACATTGCCTGTAGGCCAGGGATTGTATTAGAGAATTGCATGTGACACAATTATATAGGTTCATTAGCTGAATACATCCTATTACATGCTGGAATGATTCTGCATTAGAGAAGTAAAGCTGCAGGGAAAACTCTGAGCTGTCCATCAGTGGGGCAAATACAGTTGTATGTGGTATGACTAACTATCCTACTGGCCATTGCCACATCTTGCAGCCATTGGCAGTCTATAGTTTACCAGGCCCCAAAGACATTGGGGAGGAATTTACTATTTCCTCACTGCCAGAAAACTTGTGTAGATGGACATAGTGGTGGGGCATTGTTGTGCCAAAGATGAGTCACTTCCTTCGGCACCATGTTTGACACTTTTTCCAAAAATTGCAAGACAAGGGCAGAGACCAAAGGGGGAACACCTCGGCCTGACAAGTTTTCTATAGATCACACCAGGAAACTTGTGAGTTATACAGAAAATCTACACAAATCTACCTCCACATAAATAACCTTGGTTTTTATTGGTACAGGCTTTTTGCACGTTCTTATGCTTCACCTCTGCTGTCCTGTTCTTTGCAGTATCTATGTTGTTATTGCTGTCCATTACGACATGTCTCGGATTCATATATCTGACCTTAATGCTGATTTTGATATACCATGTTAGACTGGGTTACAGTAGGTTCACATGTGCATTCGGGTTTCAGTTCTTCCACTTGGAGACCTGAAAAACGGAAACCCAATCCACTTAAAAAGTGGTTACCCACGGACCCCATAGACTATAATGGGGTCCGCCAGGTTTCTGCCCGAAAAATGCGGAGAGAAATGTCCTGCTTTCCTCATAACATTTTTCAAGAGGCATGGGGAACGGAATACCCGAACAGAATCCGGGCGCAGGTGTGAACCTAGCCTTAGGCTGCTGTTATACTGACTACGATATTGACTGATGTATGAACCTTGTCACATCTTTTCTATTTGGGACATGTCCTGATTAGACATAGGCGAATCCGTTCGAAACAAACCAGATTTGCCCCAAATATTCCAAATTGTTCAGTTTTTAACAAAATTTAACAAATTAGGATGTTTCGGATTAACTAAAATGGCCACCACTGGCAAATTTTTATACTCTAGGGTCTCTTCACACCCCAAAGTATAACAGCTGGTGGCCCAAGGAAGGTAACAAAAATAAAAAAAACATTTATACCAACTCCGTTAATGCCACAAGGAGGCTAAGAAGAGGTAACGGAAGGTGAATATGAATGTTTTTTTATTTTAGACACCTTCCCTGGACCTCCACCTATTATACTCTGGGATCTGAAGACACCCCAGAGTATAATAATTTCACTTCCAGTTCTATCTGAACACATGACGAAACAAATCTTCTGAGGTTTGCCCCTTTCTTTAGTTCCGATGTATTTACTTTTCTCTACTTTATTGTAATAAAACTTTACCAAAGATCTATTGAATCACAGAAAATTTCTGCAGGTTCCTGACAGGTGTACATTTCCATTCTAACACATGGGAGGGTGACTGAAGTTTTAAGAAGCCACTGTGCATACAGAATGCCAGTCTTTATAAATACCCCCATTATCTTAGAGTTTACTTTCCCCACTAGTGATAGCCCATCCTGACTGAAAGCAGAGATCTAAAAAACTGGAGGAATTACCATATTTTTGAAGGCATCTGTCTATAAGGCACACCCCAGGTTTATACAAGGAAAATTAGGAAAGATTATTTCATATTCATTTAAATTTACCTGGTGGACAAATCGAGTAGGGAGGTCAAAGTCACTAACTGGTATGCTAGGGAAGATAAAAGGGATTAGTAGCTAACAGTCTCCTCCTGCTGCTCACAAGGCGAACATACACAAAAAGCCCTATTAGTGACCTACACGTAGTATAATGTCCTGTAGGTGTCTCCACAAATTATAATGGAGCATTATATTGTGTGGGGACACTAATGGATCATTATACTGTGTGATGGGTGTTATTGGGGCATTATACTGTGTGATGGGCACTAATGGGGCATTATACTGTGTGATGGGCACTAATGGAGCATTATACTGTGTGATGGGTGCTAAAGGGGAATTATGCTATGTGATGGGCACTAATAGGGAATTATACTGTGTGATGGGCACAATGGGGTATTATATTGTGTGTTGAGTACTAATGGGGTATCATACTTTGGGGTGAACACTAATGCCCCTAAGTGACCCCACACTGAACTGGACACAAGCTAATGGTCAGTAACCTATACTTTACAATAGCAGTAGCAGGGATCAGTAATCGCCCCTGCTGCCTGGACAAGAGTAATGTATCCTCTGCAGGCAGTAGGAATGATTACCGATCCCTGCTGCCACTATTCCAATGTATGAGGATTAGGGGATAGCGGCCAGGAGAGGAGTATTTCTCCCGTCCGCTATGACTATTAAGGGCTGGGTGGTGCTGGGGTCCGGAGAGCTGGCGGTCTGCCTGCTCCACTATGGAGAGTCCAAACATTTTGCTAAAAAGGACATAATATACAAAAAAGACACAGTTGTGAAATGCCAATGAAACATCCACTCACACACCTACACCTACCTGTTACTGATGAGGTACACATATTTAGGTGCTGGGCAGCCAGTCTGATCTAATAGTGTGGGGCACAACCAATAGGCTGTTCTTTGGTGCTGTGCACTCACATTATCATGTGACAGCGCCATGTATAAATTTAATTTGTGTGCATTTGAAGTGCTGGCATCTGCCCCCTTATGGATTATAGGTGTGAGAGTGGATGCTTCATTAGTATTTTGCAACTGAGATTTTTCTATTATATACTGCAATGGGGGCCTGCTAGCATCCTGCACAGCCATGTACCACCTGGTATTGGGTAAGTGTGGCCTTTATTATGTGACTTGTTTTAAGATCTGTTTTGGGTCAAATAGGTTTAGCATGAACTACACCTTAAAATGGATTAAACATAGTGTAGAGCACCCTTAGGGCTCCTAGGAACCTATCTATAAAACATAGTATAGAACTCTCTTAGGGCTCCTAGGAATCTACCTATAAAACATAGTGTAGAACACTCTTAGGGCTCCTAGAGACCTATCTATAAGACAGTGTAGAACACTGTTAGAACTCCTAGGAACCTATCTATAAAACATAGTGTATGACACTGTTAGGACTCCTAGGAATCTATCTATAAAACATAGTGTAGAATACTCTTAGGGCTCCTAGGAACCTATCTATAAAACATAGTATAGAACTCTCTTAGGGCTCCTAGGAATCTACCTATAAAACATAGTGTAGAACACTCTTAGGGCTCCTAGAGACCTATCTATAAGACAGTGTAGAACACTGTTAGAACTCCTAGGAACCTATCTATAAAACATAGTGTATGACACTGTTAGGACTCCTAGGAATCTATCTATAAAACATAGTGTAGAATACTCTTAGGGCTCCTAGGAACCTATCTATAAAACATAGTGTAGAACACTCTTAGGACTCCTAGGAACCTATCTATAAAACATAGTGTAGAATACTCTTAGGGCTCCTAGGAACCTATCTATAAAACATAGTGTATGACACTGTTAGGACTCCTAGGAACCTATCTATAAAACATAGTGTAGAACACTCTTAGGACTCCTAGGAACCCATCTATAAAACATAGTGTAGAACACTCTTAGGACTCCTAGAAACCTAAAACATAGTGTAGAACACTCTTAGGGCTCCTAGGAACCTATCTATAAAACATAGTGTAGAACACTCTTAGGACTCCTAGGAACCTATCTATAAAACATAGTGTAGAATACTCTTAGGGCTCCTAGGAACCTATCTATAAAACATAGTGTATGACACTGTTAGGACTCCTAGGAACCTATCTATAAAACATAGTGTAGAACACTCTTAGGACTCCTAGGAACCCATCTATAAAACATAGTGTAGAACACTCTTAGGACTCCTAGAAACCTATCTATAAAACATAGTGTAGAACACTCTTAGGGCTCCTAGGAACCTATCTATAAAACATAGTGTAGAACACTCTTAGGACTCCTAGGAACCTATCTATAAAACATAGTGTAGAATACTCTTAGGGCTCCTAGGAACCTATCTATAAAACATAGTGTATGACACTGTTAGGACTCCTAGGAATCTATCTATAAAACATAGTGTAGAATACTCTTAGGGCTCCTAGGAACCTATCTATAAAACATAGTGTAGAACACTCTTAGGACTCCTAGGAACCTATCTATAAAACATAGTGTAGAATACTCTTAGGGCTCCTAGGAACCTATCTATAAAACATAGTGTATGACACTGTTAGGACTCCTAGGAACCTATCTATAAAACATAGTGTAGAACACTCTTAGGACTCCTAGGAACCTATCTATAAAACATAGTGTAGAATACTCTTAGGGCTCCTAGGAACCCATCTATAAAACATAGTGTAGGACACTGTTAGGACTCCTAGGAATCTATCTATAAAACATAGTGTAGAATACTCTTAGGGCTCCTAGGAACCTATCTATAAAACATAGTGTAGAACACTCTTAGGACTCCTAGGAACCTATCTATAAAACATAGTGTAGAATACTCTTAGGGCTCCTAGGAACCTATTTATAAAACATAGTGTATGACACTGTTAGGACTCCTAGGAACCTATCTATAAAACATAGTGTAGAACACTCTTAGGGCTCCTAGGAACCCATCTATAAAACATAGTGTAGAACACTCTTAGGACTCCTAGAAACCTAAAACATAGTGTAGAACACTCTTTGGGCTCCTAGGAACCTATCTATAAAACATAGTGTAGAACACTCTTAGGACTCCTAGGAACCTATCTATAAAACATAGTGTAGAATACTCTTAGGGCTCCTAGGAACCTATCTATAAAACATAGTGTATGACACTGTTAGGACTCCTAGGAACCTATCTATAAAACATAGTGTAGAACACTCTTAGGACTCCTAGGAACCCATCTATAAAACATAGTGTAGAACACTCTTAGGACTCCTAGAAACCTATCTATAAAACATAGTGTAGAACACTCTTAGGACTCCTAGGAACCTATCTATAAAACAGTGTAGAACACTGTCAGGGCTCCTAGGAACCTATCTATAAAACATAGTGTAGAACACTCTTAGGACTCCTAGAAACCTATCTATAAAACATAGTGTAGAACACTGTCAGGGCTCCTAGGAACCTATCTATAAAACATAGTGTAGAACACGGTCAGGGCTCCTAGGAACCTATCCCATTTCTAGTTCTCTAAGGCAAACACAGCCGAAGTTTTGTCAAAGTGAAAGTGACATTATTATACTCCGGGGTCTGTTCAGATCTCAGAATAAAATAAGTGGACGCCCGGGGGGCCTCCTCGCTGCTGCCTGGTGCTCTCCTTTGACGTCTGGTGACATTTTAATGTATCCTTATATACAGTAGGTATTCGTTCGCAGTAATGCTTTTGGTGCTAGCTAATTGTATTGCAGCCACAGCAATGAGCACCTGCATTTCTTGTTCACATTGTTTGGCAGTGCTGACCAATTTTTGTGTGTTTGTTGCATGGCAAAGCCGAGCTTCATGATGACATGACGCTTGATGTGCCCATGTGACCGTTGGTGACCCCGGGCACATCAAGTCATAGAAGAGCACCCAATGCTGCACGAAGGACCAAAAGAGGTAGCAGAAGGGGAGTATAAATGTTTTTTATTTTTGTCACCTCCATTGGACCTCCATCTATTATAGTCTGGGGTATGAAGAGACCAGAGAACAGAGATTTCTATTTCCGGCCCTGTTCTCCATATAGCAGCTGATCGGTGGGGGTTCTGGGTATTGCACTACAGTCGATCTGATATTGATGACCTATCTTGAGGATACATCCTTAATATTGTTCACCCAGGAAATCCCTTTAATACAATCACACCAGTTTTAGATCTATCATACATTATATCACCGTTGGATACATTGGGTGCAATTTGCTATCGTAAACTGATGTATCCGTGAGACTATTGATGCATCTCCCTAAATATGTTTTTGCTTTCTCAGACTCCCCAAAAAGAGTATCTTTACACATGGCAAATAAGGATTTGCAGTTAGAAAATCTGCAACTTCTTACAGTCACATCAAAGTGGATGAGATACCAAATCGGAATTGATCTTAAATCCGCAGCATTTCAATTTTTACCTTAGGTTTTTACACAAATTCTGTCGTTTATGTACAACACCCTAAGGACTCCAGCTGCTTTTCCATCTAGGACATTAAAGTGTGGATCAGCTCCATGAGGAATAAATAAATGAATTAAAACAATAAAATCTGGATTATTTTTGCTCTCCAAGGCCATCTTTATTGAAGCAAAATATCTCAAGGCTGTCTTAGAAGCTGGACCCATCTCAAGGACAAAATCCTGGATCAAATAGTAGTTGGTCCATGTTGTCATGATCTGATTTCTTCTTGTACTTCCTGTAAGTAGCATACACAAGTTGACCAATAAAGTGAAGCATCTCTGAAATAAAGACAACGGACAGCTGAAGCAACCACAAGTGGAGAAGGCTCAAGGATTGACTGTTACCACATTTACAAGGACAAGATGTTGATGCATTTGCAAACCATGGAATGTTCTGAAGTTGGCAGAAACTGCGCTTGGGGTTGGACATGGGTATTGTTGTCCTCTCGGTGGAACTGCTTGGTCTGGTCATATCAAGGTCGGTTAGGTTTACTGTTGTGGTATGGAAGGAACCAGTCATGGCTTTGTTGTTGAAGTCTTCAGAGAAATGTTTGGTGGTAGAAGATGGGTGTGTGATCTCAGTAGCTGGAATGATAGTCGGGATATCTTCATTGTCTACATCAGCAACCTTCAGCTGTCCGTAGGATCCGGGAATTATTACAAGAAAACACAGGATCCATACTGGCATCTTCCATTTTGCTGTCATTGTACTGTACTATATGTGATGGGTTCATGCCAAGGTGAAGGCAAGGTAAAGCTGCTGGAACATTGACAGCTTACTGTGTGATGTCTTTGGTGATTTTACTCTATGATGTCATTATGATGTCACAATGCAGGAAGAGCTTTAAAGGGGAATTGAACCTATCTACAGGAACACACAAGATTCTATATAACTTTTTCCTAAATGGAGTGTAACAACAGTAGCCCTCCCTTCTTCCAACCCAAACTCCTTGTTTAACCTATTCCATAAACTTATAGAATTATGAGTCACTATTTACAAAGTAACGCACTTCAGTTTTTTGGAGCTTATTAGGTACTGTGCAAAAGTTTTAGGCAGTTTTAGACTGGATGATGATGAGATCAGGGCTATTTCTTGGGAGCCATATCATCACTTCCAGGACTCCTCCTCCAAAGGACAAAGGTCACACCAAATATTGATATTTAGATTTCTAATTCACTTCATTTTAATTGACAAAAATAAACTATTACCTACATCTGCCTAGAACTTTTGCACAGTACTGTGTGAGGGGTAGTAACTGGTATGCCAAGACTGGGCAAATGAAGAGGATCTGTCTATTTTTCTGACATGTCTGTTTTAGTACATAATTGAATTCCCCATAATATGTCGATTTTAGAACACCTTTTCTTAGAACCCTATGTTATGCAGTTCCTCTGTGATTCCTCCTAGAAATTTGTGAATAAATTGACCACTGAGTGTGCTTACTATTGTCCAATTATTGATGGCAGACTATTCAGGGACCTGCCCATTTCACAAGGGGAACGACACCAGTGTAATAAAGTCTATGCACTAACATAAATTCCGAGATTATAACTGAAGAAAACCAGAGGATTCATTTACAAATACTGGTCCAATAAGTCCTTGATGTATCAACAATATCCTTGTTCCACTTCTTTTGTGACTTAAAATTTTAAGCCTTTAACCCTTTTGCCCTGTACTCTAAATACATGTCGTAGGTGGTGCGTGTCCACATGCCTCAACAGCAGGTGCAATTGGAGCTAGTGCCTATCCAAGCTATTTAACATCTTATATACCACAATTGATGGAGACCATGGCATCTAAGGAGTTTGACAGAAGAAGGGGCTCTCTCTATCAGCCTGTTGGCCCTTTCATAAAGCAGTCACAGGGAGATGATAGGTGTTTATGACAACTGGGGGCCTAACAAAAGTCTTAGATCTGCCATGGTTAGCGCTAGAGTCCTGGGTTCAAATCCAACATCTCCAAAGAGTTTTCATGTTCTTCCCATGTTTGTGTGGGATTCCTCCAGGGATGTAGATTGTGAGCCCTATATGGGACAGTGACTGACAATGGCTGTAAAGCGCTGTGGAATATGTTGGTGCTATACACACTAGCGTTCGAGTCTCTGTACGAGAATCCGCCCCACATCCTCTTAAAATCAGGGTAGAAAAATTCCTGCAAGGAGGACTTTTCTCCCGTTTTGGGTAGAAGCTGGCGGACCCCATTATAATCTATAGTCTCTTTTCCATGTGTAACCGCTTTTTAAGCGGATAGGGTTTCCATCTTACGGGTCTCCAAGTGACCCGAAGGATGGAAACCCGAACACTAATGTGAACCTAGCATAAGATGAATAACAATTAAAGATACATTTTGGAGGAACAAGTTGAATGTTATCTTTTTATATCAATCTTCTAATATAGAGGATGTTGTCTCTTGTATTTATGATGTGGCCCTAGAGGGCCCATAAGCTCTAGACAGCTGTCTCCCTTGTCTCGGTTCTGGGTGATAGTGAACATTAACCAATATTACAGATAGATTCACTTTATTTATTGGGTAGTATGTCCCCACCTAGTGAGTGACAGCTCTCCCTGTATCACTGACTATATAGAAGGCTGTCAATCATCCTGTGTGGGCGGAGTAATCAGGACTCTCACAATCTCTCTTAGGAGTCCTGTCAAGATTAAAGCCTTATTCACACTTCAGTGAATTACAAACATGTGCTATCCGAATTCTCCATGGACAGCAAATGAACCCTTGGAGTTTAATGGGCGTATTCAGACATCTGTTTTTTTCCATCTAACACTGGTCTATGGAAAAAAACATGGAGACATGCCCATTGAAGTCTATGGGTCTATGAAAATCTTGGACATCACACAAATGCTAAACACTGACACACATCTGAAACATGGACCTTTGCAGAATCAAAACTTGGGTTAATAAGGGTCCTAGTTTTTGTGTACTCAGTACCATCACAGGCATGTGAATGAGGCCTTAGCCTGAGGCCACGGGCTGTGGAGATGCAACGGAAAATAACGCAGTGTTTTTCAGTTCCAGCAAAGTGAATTAGAATTCATTTAATCTCATCCACACTTTGCGGAAAAAAAACGCTGGGAAAAGATGCGTTTTCAAAAACACGTGTGATAATTTTACTTACTTAAATTAAAAAACGCTGCGGAAAAGCGGTGAAAAATACAATTGTATTTGCTGCTGCGTTTCCGATGCATTTTTTTTCCACAGTGTTTTTTAGCTATGTTTCGCTATGCGTGACCTTAACCTTAAGCTACATTCAGATGAACGAGGTGCAAAACAGACGTGAAAACCGTCCATTTTGGACAGCCGTCTTGTACTCAAAGGGCACCCATTTTCACGGATCCCCCATACATTTGAGTGTATGGAGGTATTCGTGAAAATGGCTAAAATAGGATATGACCTATATTTTGATGGTCTGTGCAGGGGCACATCTTCTATGAGGTGACCTGAGGTGATGGCCTAAGGAAGCGCCTCATGGAATAAATTGGGGGGGGTGGCCACTACTTGTTATATTATTGCAATAGGTAGCGGTGCTGCGCTTATGTCACAATGATGAAAAATGCCAGGACGCTATATCCAGCATCCTGGCATTCTTCAGCGTCAGCTACAGCGTGCCCTGGTGGTGGCAGCGGAGGCTGGCCTGTACAGGAGTGTGGATGGGTAACTTATCGCCGCTATCTATTGAAATAATGCAATAGGTGGTAGCCTGGCATATACTGTTGGGGCCATAAAAAGGGGGTCATATACTGTGGGGGGCCATAAGAAAGGGGTCACATACTGTGGGGACTCCAAAAAAAGTGGGGTCCTATAATGTGGGGGACCAGAAAAAGGGGGTCATATACCGTGTGGTGGGCCAGAAAAAGTGGGTCATATACTGTATGGTGGGCCAAAAAAAAAAAAAGGTGTTTTATACCATGTAGGGCTGAAAAAAAAAAAGGGGTTGTATACTGTGTGGGCGCCTAATAGGGGAATTCTTTTGATCTGCAAATGAGGGGGGCATCTCCTACAATTTTAATTGGGGGGCCCATCACGCAATCAAAGATAACCGGGTTGAGTATCTTTTTTGGGGGGGCAGGGGGCACCTTTCTATAGTTCGCCTCAGGCTAGGTTTATCCCTGGGTCCATAACAACAGACTGCCAAAATAATGGTTATGTGAATAGCCCCCTATTCACTGACATTGAATTTAATTCTTCTGTGTGACGTCCGTTAAAAAAACAGACATCTCACAGCCATTATTCACTGTCATATGAATAAAGTCTTACTCTGATTTCTACTCGGAACTCCAACTCCAAATTATATCAGGCAAAAAAAATATTATATATATATAAAAAACCCCCTTCTAACCCTGCTCTCAGTTACGGCACTTTACGTTTTTTTGGGGCACCTCCCAGATATCTAAACCATTAGGTAGGGGGTAACAAGTTCCCTTTAAGATACGTGTTATTTACCCGTTCTTATCTTTTTACCACGTCTATAACAATATGCTTAAAGTAATATAACAAGACTTCAGGAAATCATTTGCGAGCCGCGTCTCAGGTCCGATGCCATCAACGCCGTCACCCAAGGTCAGAATTTGAAAGACAAATATTTCTATGATAAAACATTTTGGAAGTTTAATTCGGCAATACTTCTGGAAAGATAGTTAAGGGAAATGAAAATGGGTATTTCACATTGTACAAGCTGAGTAAAGGGATATTTTCAATTCTGAGAGAAATCTACTTGTGATGGAATTCAGATAGAAAGCAATCAGAAGAAATAATTGAAATGGAAGGAGAAGAAAGAACATTTTCAAGTAAAGATTGCCGGTGGAGAAAGCTCCAAGTGCCTGCATTTGGGGAGCCTCCAGCATACTATGTATCATACTAAAAAAAGTTCCTCGACTGAATAATAACTGAGACGCTGTCCCGTATGGATTTATTACAGTATTTAGAGATTTTCTGCTATAGTTTTGTGGGAAAACATAATGACTAATAACCGCGGCACTCAAGAGAACTGCTAATGTTCCGCTATTCGAGCTGTTTTAGGTTTTTAGATGTTAAAGGGGCAGTCACATGACAATATTCTGTGTATATTATTAACACATACAAATGTCAAGTAAAATCCTTTAAACCTCCCTACATGGTGGAAATGCCGCAGCAAAAAACGCAGCATTTTACAGTTACAGCAGAGTAGATGGGATTCTAGGGAATCCCGTCCCCACATTGCAGAATAATATCCACAGCGGACATGCTGCGATTTCCAAAACCGTTGCGTTTTTGTAAATCGCAGCATGTCAATTATACCTACGGAAATGCCGGCGGTTTCCCTATAGGTATAATAGAAGCAGAAAGTCCGCAGAGGAAACCTCTGCAGACTTTCTGTGATAATGATTCGGGAAAAACCGCCACAGATTTTCCCGCAGTGCTTTTTTACTGCGGCCCGCTACGTGGAGCCTTAGGGTATGTCCACACAGAGTTTTTTGCAGGCTGAAAAAATCTGTTTCAGGAAATAGGAAATTTTTTTGGCGCGGTTTTGATGCAGTTTTTGACGCTTTTTTTTATTTCAATTTTTTGCTATACTGTATGGACCTGGAAACTTCACTTTAAAAAAACACTAGCATTTTTGTGCAATAACCACATCAACAAACATCAAAAACCGCATCAAAAAACTGTGTTGCGTTTTTTCCACCTCCCATTGATTTGAATGAGTTTTTCAAGGCAGAATCCGCCTGAAGATACGTCATGTTGCTTTTTCTTTTTTCCTCTAGCAGATTTTTTAAGTTAGAGGAAAAAAAATCTGCTACTGACTCCCAGTGTAATGAATGGAAGTCGTTTTTTGAGGCGGTTTATGAGTCTATTATTAGTTTGAGTACTCTGAGTGAAAATGACAGGTTATAGTACTTTTTAAAATATAGATAGTGACATGGAAAATTAAAAAAGATATAAAAAATTCTTTGAAAATGTGTTTAAAAACTTGGTTAAAAAAATCGTTCAAATTCTTGTGACACATTGCGTTTAAGTACATAGGCAATTTTTCAATGATAATTTTCAGTTTTTCCTGTCCACCTTTCACGAATCATAACTATTTTTACCTGTAAATGCCAGTTATTTGTTTTTCATATTTACGTTATTTTTTCCTTCATCGTCATAGCCTTAAGAGGGCTTATTTTTTCTAGGATGAATTTATTTATTTTTTAATAAAATTCATTGTTCTAAATGTATTGGGAAAGTAAAATAAATTGTTTTTGTGTAGCATGGGAAAGGAAGTCCACAGCTTAAAGGGATTTTCCGGGCAAAAAGAATTTTTCAAAAAAGGTCTGTTAGTGCTATTAATAGGTTAATAAGTGCAACCAAATACCTTTATCAATGTTTTGAGTGATTTGCCTTGGACTTCACTCAGAGCTGATTCACACTACCTCCCTCTCTCACACACACCCCTCCCTGTTTCCCTAGCTAGCCCACCCACTACACCAGTGGTAGGCAACCTTTTTTGTTCGGCGTGCCGATTTTAATTAAAAAATCAAAAATCAGGTACTCGGAGTGCCAGTCAATAATTGTAAGTCTGACGACCCCTAAACTAAAGTCATATACCACAAACTATAACACAGAAGTGCTGCCACCAGATGCTTTAGGACACATGCGTTTGCTTCTAATCAGAAAGTACAGGTGCGCCCCAGGAAATAGTAGTAATGAAAGTACATGCATCCCGTAATTAGTGGTAAATGTGTCCAGGAGCACTGTATGGCAGCATCCTTATGGTGAACACACACTATGTTTCTGGATTCAGCTATATTTTTAGGCCACTGGAACTTTTACTTTGATGTAAAACTAGTGCATTTTTGCACAAAAAAAAAAAAAAAGCCTGAGTTTTCTGTGCAAAAACACATCCTTAATACAGAAAACACACCGTTATACAGAATAATGTCCCATAATGGTCCCTGCACATGGTATTATGTCCCACAGCCAAAGCAATCCCTGAACACAGTATCATGTCCCATAGCAGCCCCTGCAGACGGTATTATGTCTCATAGCGGCCCCTGCACACGGTATTATGTCCCATAGCGGCCCCTACACATGGTATATGTCCCATAGTGGTCCCTGCACACAGTATTATGCCCCATAGCGGCCCCTGCACACGGTATTATGTCCCATAGTGGCCCCTGCACACGGTATAATATTCTAACTTTTATAATATTCCAATTTGTGCCACTAACTAACTATTATTATACTGTGGGGTCTCTTCAGACCACAGAGTACTGTATAATAAGTGGAGGGCGAAAAGAGGTGACAAACATAAAAAAACAATGTACTCACCATTCCACGCTCCGCAACCACTGTGTTCTCTTCGGGCGCTTCTGCCTGTAGTCAGCATCCGCTGATTGGGTCTCAGGGGTCACGTTGCGTCATTATGTGTAATGACGTCAGACGCAGACTTGACACCTGAAGCCCTGTCAGCTGATTTCAGGCAGAAGCACCCGAAGAGCACACAGCGGCTGCGGAGCGTGGAATGGTGAGTAACATTATTTTTTATGTTTGATCACACCGGGGCCAGGGGGGGGGGCGGTCTCACCGGTTGGCGCTCGCGGGGGGGCCGGGCTGCCATGCCAGAGAAATAAGCCTCGCGTGCCACTCTTGGCACACGTGTCGGGGGGTTGCTGACACCTGCACTACACCCTCAGCAGCCATCTTTAGACTCCTAGTTCTTACTCACTCAATAACCTTCTCCTTTGGCTGTAATATTGTAATCACCTCCGTATATCATCATTACAGTCACACAGAGAAAGCAATGAATTCTTCATGCTTTTTTTGGCATTTGGTAATAAATATATATAAATATGTACATATATATATACATAAATAGTATAATATGCTCCACAGTGGCCCCTGCACAGTATAATATGCTCCACAGTGCCCCCTGCATAGTATAATGCTCAACAGTGGCCCCATGTACAGTATAATGCTCAACAGTGGCCCCCACACATTATAATGCTCTACACTGGCCCCTGCACAATATAGTATAATTCTTCATAGTGGACCCTGAACAGTATAATATGCTCCACGGTGGCCCCTGCACAGTATAATATGCTCCATGGTGACCCCTGCACAGTATAATACTCCACTATGGCACCTGCACAGTATAATATTCTACAGTGGCCTCTGCACATTATAACACTCCACATTGTCCCCTGCACAGTATAATGCTCCAAAGTGGCCCCTGCACAGTATAATGTGCTCCACAGTGGCCACTGCACAATATAATATTCTACACAGTGGCCCTCGGACAGTATAATATGCTCCACAGTGCCCCAACACATAGTATAATTCTCAACAGTGGCCCCTGCACAGTTTAATACCCAACAGTGGCCCCCACACATTATAATGCTCCACATTGGCCTCTGCACAGTATAATGCTCCATACTGCCCCTGACCAGTATAATATGCACCACGGGGCCCCCTGCACAGTATGATATGTTCCATGATGGCTCCTGCACAGTACAATATGCTCCATGGTGGATTCTGCACAGTAAAATATTCTACAGTGGCCCCTGCACATTATAATGCTCTACATTGGCCCCTGCACAGTACAATACTACACAATGGCCCCTGCACAGTATATTATGCTCCACGGTGGCACCTGCATAGTATAATATGTTTCATTTTTTATTTTTATTTTTCTTTTTTTTTTTTTTTTTTTTTTGAGTTTGAGTTGGAAGGGACCTCAAGGGCCATCGAGTCCAACCCCCTGCAAAAGCAGGAATTCCTAAAACATCCCAGCTATATACCTATCCAGTTTCCGCTTGAAGATTTCAATTGATGGAGAACTCACCACCTCCCGTGGCAGCCTATTCCACTCTCTCACTACCCTTACTGTTAGAAAGTTTTTCCTAATGTCTAATCTGAATCTCCTTCCCCTTAGTTTCATCCCATTACTTCTCGTGCTTCCTACTGCAAATTAGAATAGGGTAGATCCCTCTGCACTGTGACAACCTTTCAGATATTTAAATACCGCTATTAAGTCTCCCCTTAGCCTTCTCTTCTGCAAACTAAGCAGTCCCAATTCTTTTAGCCTCTCCTCGTAGGACATGGTTTGTAGACCTTCCACCATTTTGGTTGCTCTTCTCTGGACCTGCTCCAATAAATCGATGTCTTTCTTAAACTGGGGAGCACAGAACTGTACACAGTATTCCAGGTGGGGTCTGACCAGGGCAGAGTACAGCGGAATAATTACCTCTCTTGATCTAGCTTCAATGCTCGTCTTGATACATCCTAGAATTTTATTAGCCTTTTTAGCCACCGCACCGCACTGTTGACTCATGTTGAATTTGCGATCTATTATTAGATGGTGGCCCCTGCACAGTATAATGCTCCACATGGGCCCCTGCACAGTATAATATGCTCCACGGTGGCCCCTGCACAGTATAATATGCTCTACGGTGGCCCCTGCACAGTATAATGCTCAACAGTGGTCCCTGCACAGTACAATGCTCCACAGTTGTCCCTGTGAAGTATAATATTCTCCACTGTGGCCCCTGCACAGTATAATGCTCCACAGTGGCCCCTGCACATTATAATGCTCCACATTGGCCCTGCACAGTATAATGCTCCATAGTAGCCCCTGCATAGTATAATGCTCCACAGTGGCTCCGGCACAGTATAATATGCTTCATATTGGCCCCTGCATTGTATAATGCTCCACAGTGGCTCCGGCATAGTATAATATGCTCCATCGTGGCCCCTGCACTCTATAATGCTCCACAGTGGTCCTTGCTCAGTATAATATGGATTGCACAAAAAGCAATCCATATTATACTGGTGCTGACTGGAACACTAGCAGGCGCAGCAGAGTGTCTGTACACTGTATTGCGCATGCTGGCATTGCGGCTCTATTGCGCAGGCACGAAAGAAGGATCCAGACCAAAAGACAGAAAAGTATGATGTGGGAGGGGCTGGGGGCTGAGTGAGGTGATGCTCCGTTTCCAGACGGGGAACTACAAGTTCCCTGTAACATCACCGGAAAATTGGAAAAAGCACCTGGGGCGTCATATGACCGCCCCGGCGATCTAGGTAAATATGGCTTTTTGTAACACTAAGTAATTTAGAAGGTAGGTGGGGGGTGGTGGGTAGCCTAAACTAGAATTATCAATTTATCCCGGACAACCCCTTTAATACAGTAGCATTTATGTCAATTACATTTTCTTAATCTCGTGTACACATGTGGATTTTTTTCAGTACAGAAATTAACATACAGTAAGTCTATTTTAATGAGAGGGGTAAAACATGCACCTGCAAAATCTGCGCCCAAATCCACAGCAAGTGTCTTTACATACAATTTGTAGCAGATTCTACCTAGTCACACAACTGGACTCTATTAACTCATTAAGTGACTTCTGAAGGCAATTGTGTGCACATGAATTTTATTTTGGGGTATCAGAGTACAGGGGGCTGAAGACTTTTGCACATCACACTTTTCAGATTTTTATTTGATTAAAGTTTTGAAAACCATGTATCATTTTCCTTCCACTTCACAATTATCTGCTACTTTGTGTTGGTCTATCACTGAAAATCTCAATAAAATACATTTAGGTTTGTGGTTGTAAGGTGACAAAATGTGATAAAGATCAAGGGGTATAAATACTTTTGCAAGGCACTGTATGTGGTAGAGCCTGTACAATATGTGGGGTGGAGGAATATTACTTATGTAGGGGGGGACTTGGACAGTTTGTGGGATGAGGATGGAGTAATACCTATGTGGGGGTTCTTGGATGATATGTGAGGTAAGGGGGGCTATTACATGTGGGGGGAACTATTAGCTGTAGGAGGACACTATTAACTACATGGGGGAAATATTTGTTATGGGAAAACTATTAGCTGTGGGGGGGTACTATTTGCTGTGGGAGGGCACGTTTACCTATGTGAAAGGGGTAGAAAATATACAAATAAGACCTCATTGGTAAAAAAAAAGAGGAATTTGCTCCTAGCGCCTCCTATTGGAAGGTAGATCACTATAGATTAATACCTGGCTTTCAAAGAAACCTAAGGGCATAGTCTGGGAATAATAGCCAAGCCAGTATAACTCCTCCAGAAGGAAGAGGATCCCATCCACAGACAGGCACTATTACCTCTGAGGGAATATTACATGTGTGGGCACAAATGGGCATTATTCCTTATGTGAGGGCACAAGGGGACACTATATCCTTATGGAACAACAAGGGGATCACTGTTACTTTTCTGGGAACATAAAGAGGGCACAGTTACATTGCAGGGGGCACAAGGGAAGAACTATTACCTTATTGGGGCACAAAGGGGTCACTGCTACCATGCAGGGGGTGCAAGGAAGGCACTATTCCTTTGCTGGGGAAGCTGTTATCATGCAGGGGCCACAAGGAGTCCTATTAAGTTGTGAGGGCACAAATAACTTGTGGATGAGCTTAAAGGGAACCCTTGGCTATTAGTGTTACATGAATGGGTCACTTAAGAGACCTAGTGATGCAGCTGAAAGTTACAGGCAGTTACATCAGCCTTAAAGGAAATTGTAAGGAGGATGGGGGCCCAAGATGAACTTTTGCACCAGGGTCCATGAGCCTTTACCCACACCCCTACTGTCAATCACTGATTAGGACCGCCCACTGGACTCCTAAAGTCAGAATGAAGAGGAATTGAAATGAATACAAGTTATACAAGTTCTGCTAAAGCTTTTTCCTCTTTTATCCATATACTAGATACTCCCGCTCTGTACAATATGACAGGTTGCTATCCTCTTGCCTACCACCGCTCATCATTTTCATCATCATCAGCAATTATTATTATTTCCAGACATCTGCAAGTACAACATCCTGAATCCCAAGGAAAAAATTAATTTTCAAAATATACACAAATCCGAGCCATATTCCATCTAATATCTTTAGCAATTTTGGCAAAACCTATTAGCAATGTTTAATACCTTTTAAAAAGACATTAAAACTTTTAATGGTGAACCATGATATGTTTTCCTAAATTATCAATTTTTTTAGCATAAAATAACTAATTTATGGAGTGGGTTCCAGCTTGAACTGCACGCATATTAAACTTAATGAGAAAATATAATTTATGTAAATTATCATTTAATAGCAAACTAAATATGCATGTGATATTAATTAATTTCAATGAACTGTGATAATCCATTTGCTCATTCAAATATCACAATGTATTAGAGTAGCACCTGATTTGTGCAGCCAAGAGATACTTAAGAATCCTATAGACATCTTCACAAAGGCATTTCTCTTTCCCATTCTTGATAATGACAATCTTTAATTAATCATAAACTATAAGACAATTATTCTCCGCTCACACACGCAATCCTGCCTCTAATTGTTTTCTCACATGGAGCATAAGCAATCCTGGAGCGCTATGCTCAAGAACAAAACAAGAAGAAGGTAAAAATATCATAAAACTATATATATCCAAAAACAATTGAAATCCAAAATGTGTGGCAACTTGTCTGGATCAGTCTGACCTTCTCTCTTACATATCGATTCTCATGTGTCCTCCTTATATTCCCTCTAACAGGCTGATGCTCCTCTCTCAAAGACTTCTCCCCATGCCCCCTCTGTCAAAAACTAGGCTCCCGTTTGCATAGACTGCTCCCTGTGCTTCTGATCCCACACAAAACTGCACAGTAGGGATGAGTGAACCAATTCAGACCGAGCAAGACTTGATTTGATTTTCCCAAAAGTTTTGGGTTCGACTCGAACCGATGGGTTTTGTCACCCACAAAACACTTTTATACTATAGAGTCTCTTTAGATCCCAAAGTATAATAAGTGGAGACCCAGAAGAGGTGAATAAACATAACAAGCAGAGCCGCAAGGTTCCTAGGCGCCCTGGCGGCATCCAGCAGTCCCTCGGTATCCTCTTCCGGCCTCTGGTGGACATCCCGTGTCCTGTGAACAATGCTGAGGCCCAATCACAGGCCACACTGGGTCTCCCCACTTGTCCGCTGAGATCCAAACACATGCCTCAACAGTGACCCTAGGGCATGTGACGTCAGCCATAAGCTGGAAGAGGGAAGACGAGGACAGTAGGCGACTGCCAGATGCTGCAAGGATGACCAAGAGAGCTGAGGTGAGTATAACTGTTTGTTATTTTTACACCCGTGAGACTCCACTTATTATACTTTGGGGTCTTTAGAGTCCCAAAGTATAATAAAAGCACTTCCAGAATCGAACAAGAGAGACCCCAGAGTATAATAATAGTAGTATTTGGCCTCACATACCAATCCCTGCCCCTGCTCACAGCCACTTCTGCTTCCCCCTTCTGCGTCCTATAGCAGAAGGGGAAGCGGGGGCAGCCATGAGCAGGATGGGGGATAGGTAAGTAAATAGACCGTTTCCTGGGATTACTCCAGCAGGTAAAGGCCTATTAAAAAAAAAAAAAGTTATCACCTACCTGGGATCCCTTGATGGAACTGCCGCCTCCTCTTCTTCACCCGCGCATAGGTCGTCTGCTTCTCAGCGCAGGAGGCGCGATGATGTCATAGCATTGCCGCCTTTGCCGAGATACAGACGTCTCCGAAGCCACCCCAGGACAGGTCCCGCTCAGCTTTGTTTTCAGAGCGGCCTGTCTTGGGCTAGTTTAGGTTAAAAAAAAAGTAGTAAAAATGCCGCCCCTCCAAGTAGTGAGGACAGTGCTGCCTGAGGCGGCCGCCTCACCTCGCCTCATTAGAGGTGCACCCCTGCTTGGAATCCAGGTTTCAGCCATGGAACAAATGTGTCAGATAATGGCATCTAAGTAACTAAATTGTCAGGTTCATATACCCTACCTCAGCCCTTGTTTGGATGCTGAAGTACAGCCCCAATTGGCTCTGCATCTGAAACCTCTGACTGACTAAACAGACCCAGCCAAAGTTTGACAGGTAGGTATAGCAACCTTAAAGCAATCATTTGGCGAATGCAGATGCCATATAGAATCTCCCGCAGCAGCGCTGCACAGAACAGAATGACCAGTGCTGGATGGAGAAGTAGAAGCACAGATATGTAAATTCCTGAAAGTTGGGATTGAATGGTTGCCTTGACAATTGTCCTACCGACATGCTGCAGATTCGTAAATTGGGTGTAGAGAAAGGTGGTAGACAACCCCTTTACAATTTAATATATAGACAGAGATATTTCCTGTTTTATACTGATTATATGGCTTCTTTGTACAGTACATAGAATGTGGTTCACAACCATCTTTCATCGCTGAATGTATCTCTCAACATAAGAAGGATTTGGGACCACTCCTCTATAGTATACAGTGTCTAATAATAAACTGCTTATAAAACATTGAATTAAAATGAAGATGCATTATATATTCCTGTAAATGTACAGAAATGCAGACAAAGCAAGTGCAGTTTATTTGTGTCACAATGAGATGTATTCATTATGGCTTGTCTTTGCTGAAGCATTACTTTTAATTATTACTGGACATTTTCAAGAACGACATTAACCGCACAATGCCGATGTGATATCTTCATTAACAGCTCCAATCTCATGTCTAATAAAGCACAATCTAATAGAAAATATACTCAGATGTCACAAAGAGACATAATGCAGCAGAATAATAGACAGCTCGCTTGTATTAATATTAGAATGCTTTGTTAATAAAAATGTTGTAAGATCTCATGAGCATACATACGTTCCCTGAACACAGGCTCATATATTTGCAGAAACGGAGGGGTTATCTGACAACAAACATTGAAACCTTCATCTCCTATCCACAACATTGGTGATGGATGTAAAATCACTGGGGGACTCATACATCACTAGAATGTTGGTTCTGAGTCCCCCTTTCGGGAGACAGTCGAATGCATTCCCATCATGTATGCATGTGAACTCTATCAGTGTCTATGGGACTGATGGAGCTCTGTACTTGGCTATCTCCAGTGGTACTAAAACGGAACAGAAGGGATCACCATTCTGGAACATCAGTGATCATAGATTTATCATCAATCCTGCGGTTGTGTGCTATTTGTGCCCACATAGCCAGAAATAGTGCAACGCAGAAATAGCGGGACATTTCAGGGGTGGGTACTGGTAAAATATTTCTTAATTTTTTTTATTTTAAAACCTGGAAAAAAAAAATTTTAGGCTAAGGCCCCACATAGCGAGCTGCAACCAAAAAGCGCTGCAGGAAAATCTGCGGCGGAAACGGGAGTGGAAGCACAGATACTTCAGTGGTATTATCTATAGAGGTGTTATCTTCTATTGTAATATTGAATGTTATGTAAATGAGACGATTGAACCAGAGAAAACCCTTACAGGATTGGCAAGCGTCACTATATTGATTTATTTATTGTGCTTTATTTTTTGAGGATTTGTGGCCAGATTGAAAATTGCAGGATTTATTACTTTTTTTTACTATAGATAGTGGCATCAACAAATTCTTAAAAAAATATATTTGACATGAATACTTCAAATAAAAAAATGTCACTTTCTGGTGACACATTCCCTTTACATATTGCCTTCTATAGATAAATTTGGATCTGCCTATGGTAGTGGGTCCAAAAGTGAAGAAGACACCAGTACAAAAAAGAAGAGGTGGCTGTAAATTCCATTGCATTTATTTATCCATCGAAAATATCTCAGAATCACAAAGTAGCAGAAGAAATGCTGAATTTTCCCATATAATTGTCCCCTTCAATGTAATTTTCTTTAGCGTGTAATGTAACATTGATGAATCCTCTATATTCCACTCATCTGTGGATGTTGCATAGTAGTCTCAATTTGAGCCAGAGAAAATCCAAGGAACAGCAGAACTGATCCAGAGCTGATGTAGCAGAGTAGAGTGTGCAAGATGGTTTAGCTGAGCAAAGCTTGAACAGATGTGCAGTGGAACGTGAACTGATTAGTAGGAAGACGTCTGTCTGGAACATAGAAGCTTGGCTTGAATGTGGTCTGAGTAGAGAAAACTAGTAGTATAAAACATGTAAAATTCAGTAGTGATCCAAGGGTTAACAAGCGAACAAAACAATAACATGAGAGAAGCAAAAGGAGATTAATTAAAAACTAATTCGATAAATAAGCAGTTACACTAGATTGTCACCTGCTTTTGGCTTTCCGTTCTTCAGGTCTACTTGGACCTAATCTTAAAAAGCGGTTACCCATGGAAACCCATGGACCACATAGACATTAATGGGGTATGCAAAGTTTCCATCCGGTTTCTGCTCGAAAAATGGATAAAAATGCGAAGGAAAAAGTCCTCCTTCCAGGACTTTTCTCTCCGTATTTTTCAAGCGAATTCGGGGACGGAAACCCCTAACGTAGAGCAGGCACAAGTGTGAACCGAGCCTGAGTGACATCATTAGTTAGTGCCAGGTACCAAAGCAATCTGGAAGGAGAAGGAATCCGAAAGTAGAGCCAAAAGTGGTCAGCTTACATTGTGGAACCTGAGACAGGTACATAACAGATTCTCATTTGCCATAACAGTAGGGCTGTAGCTATAAGGGATGCAAAAGTCGAAGTCAAACCTGGTTTCTGGCGCCAGGTTAGTCTGCCAAATAAGTCTATGTTCACATCTGTGCCGGAGCCTAGGTCGGAGACTTCGTCACAGTGTCCCCCTGAAAATTGGCTGAGGAAAAAGTCTGCCGGTTTCAGTTTTAAAACAACAGGCCCCATTATAGTTAAAGGGGGTCCATTGGACTCTGGGTGTACCCACTTTTTTTTCAGCCTGCCTATCTGTTGTTCTGGTCCTCCAACATACCTCAGAACAATGGTTAGGCAACACTAATGTGAAGCTAGTGTAAAAAGTATTATAAATACGTAGCACACATTCGATAGGAACCCTATTACATACTTTTCTTTGGGTCCCAGTAGTTTCAAAATTACGTTTCGAATAACATCCCATACACAAAAGTATTCTGAATAACCTGATTCCTTTTCTACAACTGGAAATATTACTTCCAACCAAAGTTGGTAGAGAATTTTTGAAATATCTAAAATTCCGAGCAAAATATTACGTTCTTTGTATTCTTTCTTTTTTGTTTTTTTTTTTCCATACAAACCACTTACCTAAAGTACATATTTTGTAAAATAGAGACAAAATTTTTTAGTCTCGTATTATTGCCTACTTTGCATAAATTTTACTTAATTGCCTACTTTGCCAAGTATGAAAAATTGCGGCTTTCTGCAGAAGGTTCGGTGGTGTTGTATGTCTCTCAGCATCATATAAATATCTCATTAAACTGAGAATTCTTCAACGGTTTTCATAAAGCAGTTACAGAATATTCACTTTGACAGCAGAAACTGAACTATTATTATTTTTAAACTTAAATGTTTCTTTATGACTTTTTTTTTTACGTGCCATTATCTCATCGATTGCCGGGGCTCTTGGCTACTTAAGCAAGAGAAAATGCGGAATGAGAAAATATGCCATTTCTCTGTTGGAAAGCATACAATTAACCAATGTTAAAATTTGTCTCTACTGACTTGGCAACCTTTATGGCACGCACATTTCATCCCTTGGTATTGTGTGTAATAGAAAGACTGCCACTTGCTGTAGCAGGATAAGAGGTTTAATGAATATTAAGAGCATGTAATTTATTTGTAATCTATTCATTCTTCACTTTTTTTAACTGAAGAACTCCCATGAGTGGTAATGAACACTTTACTAAACAAGCTCTTAAGGTCTTATTTCTCTTACAGGCGGCATTAGAGAAAATGGCAGAAAAAATATTGCAATAATTAAAAAAAAAAAAAAAAAAAAAAAAGTAGTGACATGGATGATGTCATCAGAGTTATGTACAGTAAGTGGAACATAGACCTCTAACAAGGGACGATCAAGGGGTCTTGTGAATTATTTTTACCTTCACTTGTCCAGTGTTTAGATGATAAACCAGTAAATGGTCATTACTCCTTAACACTGGCTGGTGATCGGGTGATCAAGCGGTCTTATGGGGGCCCACAGATGCTAATATATATATATATATATATATATATATATATATATATATACACACACACACACACACATACACACACAGAAGACAGAAAGGGTGTGTATCTATATAATAAACTATATATATATATATATATAGTGCCTCTGAAGCCTGTATATACAGCCCCCTGTATATATATATCAGCAAACTAACATGTTCTGTCGTGTGAGCGTGTGTGTGTGTGTATAGCATCTGTAGAGGCCCACTCAGTTTCTGCATTGAGCACTTCCATTAATACAAATGAAAGCGTTTATTGCACTGTATTAGACCCCATTCACACAGCAGAATCTAGTGTCGCATTTCGCCCCAAAATCAGCAGCAGATTCTGCTCTCTATCTGCCGCCATGATGCTCGACGTGCCCATGTCATTGCAGGCCTCAGCGGTGACCCTGAGCCAATGACATCACAGAAGAACACCAAATGTCACCAGGAGAGCACCGGATGCCTTGAGAAGGACCAAAAGAGGTAAGGGAATGTGAGTATGAATGTTTTTTTTTTGTTTTTTTTTCCTCTTCCCCTGGGCTTCCATCTATTATACTCTGGTTCCAGAGACCCCAGGGTATAATGCGGCAGCCATTTTAGTTAGCTTGAGACAAGTCTCAATTTATTCAGTTTCATGAAAAATTGAACAATTTGTAATATTTGGTTCGAACCCAGCTTGGTACAAACCTATAATAAATGCCTATTCTCTAAAGTGGACAACCCCCTTTAAAACTTCACATGAGTTATAGCTTGTGGTGGTGTACCCATTTAATAAGAAAAAGGTATATATATATATATCTTTAGTATATTAAGATTTTTGTGGGTTTGAGGTTCTACTATTGTACAAACCAAAAAGGTATATGACCCATTAGAAAAATACATGATATAAATATTAGTGAAGGTAAGCTTAGTGGTGGCTATATTTGTGACTTACACAATCTCTTCTGCTCCTCAGCTGTGTCATGTGACCAGCTATAAGACTATCCAACTGACACAGTGCCTGTACACAGGAAGTCAATTTGTCTATTCATTCCTGTGAGACTCACATCGAGGTTTTCATAGGAATGATTGGAGAAACTGACTACCTGTGTAATAGACACTGGTCACATGACACAGCCGAGGACCAGAAGACAGTGGATAGCTCACAAACAAAGCCACTGATAAATAGATTACCCCCACTACAATTTGCATCTTAGGTCTTTCTATCAGGTCATAGAATAAAAATTTTTGGGGAGTGCTACTTTAATAATTGGTTGCCCAGCATTAGAATACGACATGGCACTAAATGTGCATCATAGCATTTGTGGTGAGGACCTTGTACATATAAAAATTGTTCAAATATTCAGCTACCACTTACAAATACTGAAAAGGTTCCCTGTTACATTTCTATTGTATAATTTTCATTTACAGAATTTTTCCGCTTGATGTTTATTTAACCTTCAATGAACGTAAAATTAGAAAACAAAAAGAATCGTGAGGTTTCTAAAATTCCGTTATTTTATTGTATTATCACTCTTTATACACAGTCATTTGGTTTGGCTCATATATTATTATTTTCTAATTAAACTCTGTGCACATGTAACATTGAGGACGCTCTCTCTTTGAAATTGCCCGGCAATGTCACTGGAATTATAGCTGTGATCTTTGATTAGTTTTACATGTTCATTCAATATCAAGCAAGGGGATAAAACATACAGATGTGACCTTCCTTACCTTTCCTCTTGGCTCGACATATTCCATAAGGAGTGGCACGAGAAGACTAGCTTTGGAAAAAAACATGAATTTGTGATACTCTGCTGAGAGTTGTTTGTACTGTACTTGTCCATCTATGGTCAACCAGTGTGTGGTTAATTTCAGTCCCTCAAGGGTTTACAAGCATACTGCATAATATATTGAGTTTTTATGGAGAGAAAGTCTTATGCTGAGACATTGGAATGGAAAAGTGGATACATCTGTAGAACAGTTCCGATGGCTGTAATGCTGCCCCATTTACAGCCAACATTCTTAATATGTTCATACCATCAAGTAGCAAAGAATAGAGATTCAGAATGAACCAGATTCAACCAGAATTTTCCAAAAGTTTTGGGTTTGACTGAACTCGATCCTTTTGAGGTTCACCACCCACAAATCACTATTATAATCTGGGTTTCTTCAGAGTGACAGCCCACCAGAAGTACAAAATCATAGACACTGATACTCACCTTCCTTCACCTCTCCTGGACTCCCTTGCGATCTTCTTCAGTTGTCTTCCAGCGTCTTCCTGCCTCTTGGTGTCACAGGCCTAAGGGGATCTGCTAAGGCCTGTGATTGTGCCTCAGGAGTCACATGGAATGCTCCAATGTCAAGATATTGGTGCACACCACATGACCACTCAGACCTAAACACAGGCCTTATTGGTCTCCTGGACCAATGATGTCACCCAGGAGGCCAGAGGAGGCTGGTAGATGATGGAATAGGACCCTGCGGGAAA
The DNA here is from genome assembly GCA_947044405.1 of Leptodactylus fallax. NCBI lineage: Eukaryota > Metazoa > Chordata > Amphibia > Anura > Leptodactylidae > Leptodactylus > Leptodactylus fallax. The sequence goes on from CAMRHE010000634.1 coordinate 353,239, forward strand.
CAATTGGCCGGGCCCCTTATTTTGCGAGCCCCATAGTACCCCTAGGATAGTTACGCCACTTCTGCTATACTCTCTATCATTATAAAATATATGATATATTTTTTCTTACATAATATAAGTATTAAAATGATGTACACGCGTGGACAAAATTGTTGGTACCCCTCGTTTAATGAAAGAAAAACCTACAATGGTCACAAAAATAACTTGAATCTGACAAAACTAATTTGCCAAACTAATTAATAGGGTATTCCCATGCGACCTTAAAATTGAGCACCTCCCCACTCTGGTGATGGGTCAATGCTGGAAGGGGTGACTGCTGGGAGGAAGGGTGAATATGGCTTGGCATATTATTTTTAATCTATATATACACACGTGTACAAAAACTGGACAGACTGGATTTTGCCAAACTACATGTTGACAAGCCACAAAGCTTCTGAGAGAATGTCCTATGGACAGATGAAACAAAAATCGAAATTTTTGGCAAAGCACATTAGTTCTATGTTCACAGATGGAAAAATGAAGAATATCTTGAAGAACACTGTTCCTACTGTGAAACATGGAGGAGACTCTGTTATGTTCTGGGGCTTCTTTGCTGCATCTGGCACAGGGTGTCTTGAATCTGTGCAGGGTACAATGAAATCTCAAGACTCTCATGGGATTCTAGAGAGAAATGTGCTGCCCAGTGTCAGAAAGCTTGGTCTCAGTCGCAGGTCATGGGTCTTGCAACAGGATAATGACCCAAAACACACAGCTAAAAACACCCAAGAATGGCTAAGAGGAAAACATTGGACTATTCTGAAGTGGCCTTCTATGAGCCCTGACCTAAACCCTATTGAGCATCTTTGGAAGGAGCTGATACATGCTGTCTGGAAAAGTCACCCTTCAAACCCGAGACAACTGGAGCAGTTTGCTCATGAGGAGTGGCCAAAATACCTGTTGAGAGGTGCAGAAGTCTCATTGACAGTTACAGGAATGGTTTGATTGCAGGGATTGCCTCAAAAGGTTGTGCAACAAAATATTAAGTTAAGGGAACCATCATTTCTGTCCAGGCCTGTTTCATGAGTTTTCTTTTTTTTTTAAATTCTGTTGAAGCATGGTTGAAAAGCAATGTCTGACTTTAATTTGTTCATTTTCATAGAATTTTTATATATTATTACTTTTGTCAGATTCAAGTTATTTCTGTGACCATTGTGGGTTTTTCTTTCATTAAACGAGGGGTACCAACAATTTTGTCCATGTGTATATATCAACAAGTAAATTTTCATCCTAATATTTTGTAAGTTCTATCACACAAGGTCTTTTATCTAATCTTTGTAAGTTTTTTTGCACATTTCTAGATCATGTGTTGTTTTAGTTTTTATTATAAAGTTAGTACTTTGGCTAAGCCAATGCAAAACTTTACCAAACATTTGTTACATTCTCATTGCCAAGATCATTTAATAATATATTCTCATTGTCGAATTCATTCACATCGCTTCCTTTTCTATCACTCCTTCTTCCCATTGTTCCAAAAATTGGAATCGAGTTTGAATGAAATTAAAGAATCAATTTTGCCGAGTAATGCTGAGTTCAGGGCTTAGTACACTGTCCCCTTAAGCCCTTCATCAGAAAAACTCTGTCCAGGTTTAGCTGGATCATATTCCTTATGGGTTAGCCGAATCGTATAGATTTGATCATGGCTGTTTTTGAGTAATACCATTTAGCCAAAGATGAATCATCCCAAAGCTCACCCACCATACACCTTCAACAGCTGTTGACCAATAACAGTATCTGTATGGCAGTATATCAGCCTTTGTACTAATAAATACACTGAGAATTTTTAGCAATGCCTATAGTCATCCATACACCTTTAATAGCTAGTTGTCAAATACTCATTTATCCAACAGCTTCATGACTTGGCTGAGCATGCATGTATTTCCCAAAGAGAGGAGTAAACTTTTGCCAAACACTTCTGTCATTGACTTTTCTCCGTAAGTACAAAGGATTGGGCATGTCGAAATTCGACATACTCAATCCGTCTTTCCCTTGACATCATCTGTCAGGGGAGTGTCAGGACACTCCCATACACATGTAATAGTCAGCCAGTTCCTCCGTAATCATTGGGTTTGGGCAGCTTTTCTCTTATGAGCACCTTAAAGGGGTTGTCCAGGCAAAAATTTAATATTTTTAGTAGACCAGGGAGATAAAAAAAAAAAAAAAAGAAAAATCATACTCACCTTTCCTTGGTGCTCCGGTGCCTCCCAGCGTGTTGTGGTCCTGCTGTTCCATTATTGTCTTTCGGCGAAAGTACCCAATGGACGTGACCGCTGAGGCCAATCAGCAGATTCAACAGAAGGGATCCAGGACATCACAGCTGGTGAGGAGTTTCACTTTTAGAAGACACCAGAGCAGCAGCATCGGACCACTTTGGGAGGAAACCAGAGCACTGGTGACAGGTGAGTACGTTTTTTTTTTTCATCTCCCTGGCCTATTTAAAAAATATTTTTTTTGCCCGGACAACCTCTTTAAATAGGCTTTTAAGAAAGGTAATAACTGCATATACTGTATGCTAGATTAATATTATAATTTAACTTTACAGATTCAGCAAAGTTTAACTTGACATATCTTTCAATGGCTTTTGTTGTATTCCGTGTTGACACCAATTTTCCTTAACATTGGTGTTAAGTTAAACTTTACTACTTCTGTACCCACATGAGACTTCTTCTATAATATAGCAAATAATGTATTTTTTAAAATAATGTATGTACAGTATGACCATTGAAAAAATATCTGGCAACATGAGATGCTACCCTAAAGGGAGTCTGTGACCAGAACCCAGCATATCAACCCAGCCCTCCAGATAGATAAGTTACTGTCACCAGAACCCAGAATATCACCCCAGCCCTGCAGATAGATAGGTTAGTGTCACCAGGACCCAGCATATCAACCCAGCCCTGCAGATAGATAGGTTAGTGTCACCAGAACCAGCATATCAACCCAGCTCTGCAGATAGATAGGTTAGTGTCACCAGAACCCAGCATATCAACCCAGCTCTGCAGATAGATAGGTTAGTGTCACCAGAACCAGCATATCAACCCAGCTCTGCAGATAGATAGGTTAGTGTCACCAGAACCAGCATATCAACCCAGCTCTGCAGATAGATAGGTTAGTGTCACCAGAACCAGCATATCAACCCAGCTCTGCAGATAGATAGGTTAGTGTCACTGAACCCAGCATATCACCCCAGCCCTGCAGATAGATAGGTTAGTGTCACCAGAACCAGCATATCAACCCAGCCCTGCAGGTAGATAGGTTAGTGTCACCAGAACCAGAACCAGTATATCACCCCAGCCCTGTAGATAGATAGGTTAGTGTCACCAGAATCAGCATATCACCCCAGCCTTGCAGATAGATAGGTTAGTGTCACCAGAATCAGCATATCAACCCAGCCCTGCAGATAGATAGGTTAGTGTCACTAGACCCAGCACATCAACCCAGCCCTGCAGATAGATAGGTTAGTGTCACCAGAACCCAGCATATCAACTCAGCCCTGCAGATAGATAGGTTAGTGTCACCGAACCCAGCATATCACCCCAGCCCTGCAGACAGATAGGTTAGTGTCAACAGAACCCAGCATATCAACTCAGCCCTGCAGATAGATAGGTTAGTGTCACCGAACCCAGCATATCACCCCAGCCCTGCAGACAGATAGGTTAGTGTCAACAGAACCCAGCATATCAACTCAGCCCTGCAGATAGATAGGTTAGTGTCACCGTACCCAGCATATCACCCCAGCCCTGCAGATAGATAGGTTAGTGTCACCGAACCCAGCATATCACCCCAGCCCTGCAGACAGATAGGTTAGTGTCACCAGAACCCAGCATATCAACTCAGCCCTGCAGATAGATAGGTTAGGGTCACCTGAATCAAACCATTTCCTGTTGTGAATTGTTGCCTTCATTGCTGAGATACTGCTGCTGTTAGCAATATGCAAATGAACTTTTTCGGAGCAATGAGGGTGTTGTTTCCTCTTTGGAGCAACAAAGCCGTTGCCATTGCTCCAAAGAAGAAACAACACCCTCTTTGCTCTGAAAAATTTAATTTGCACATGGTCAACAACAGTGATATCTCACCCAACGAAGGTGACGTATCACAAGGGGAAAGCACTGTTTAATTCAGGTGACCCTGACCTAGCTCTATGGAGCTGGATTGATATGTTGATTTCTGGTGACAGATTCCCTTTAAAACTGAATCATGTGGCTCACCTGTAGATTGAAGTAAACCACTGTACTTTTTTTTCCTAGACAATCAAAATAAATTGAAGTTTTTCTTGGGACGATGGGCTCATTATCAGCAGAACCTGATAATGGAATGAAGACCCTTGTCGCCAGCTTATACCTCGGCATCATCATTTTATACTCGGTGCTCTTAATTATCCAGCCAGCTCTGTGAATACGCCTAGAGAGCTGACATTTGCATTTTCTATATGTTATGATTGCATCCAGTAGTGAAAGGTGCCAGGTGTTACAAAAGAGCACTTATGGACTCATTTAATGAGCTAATTTGCAAAACTAATTTCCCCTTCCTGGGCAAATGCCTCCATCTTCCTAAGAGCGGTTAATTAAAGCGCTTCTCCTCGAGTAAAGAGACATGTTAGGTGTATATTATTGTACTGTACATGGAAGAGTGCAGGTGCGAGCTCTTAAATCATTCCTGCTCTTTACTCTCAGCGTGAGAATCTCCAGGGTCATATAAATGCCAAATCTTTGCTTTTTGACATTGTTTTTAATATCAATGTAATTGTGCCAGTTCAGTTAAAAAGTTGCAGTTCTGCTTTAGTAAATGTACTGAAGCGGCTTCACAAAACTTTACAAATGAAGTGACAAAGCTTTAGCAGGAATAAAAAAAAAAAAGTACAAAAAGTAATGATAAAAGAAAGACTCACTATAAAGACCTTATTCATTTTATCAGTGTGAAGCCATAATAGATTTATCTTAGGGAGTATAACCACATGCACAGAACAAAGCCCCGTAGCAGGGCTACTTCAACTATAGGGCAAACAGTGCTGTGGGCCCTATGCAGCATGGGGCCCCTTCTCAGTGACTGTCCCGGATGTGAGCACTGTCTCCCTGTCCCAAATACCGTGTCCTGATGTCAACTATATTTGTATCCTATGTTCCACTAAGGTGCAGCAGAGAGACATCAGCTCAATATTCCGCTAGTCACCCTGCTGTCTGTACCTTGGTCCAGACCAGTGTGACATTATGATGTCATTGCATCTGTTGTGCCAAACTGGAGACAAGACAAGGAGGTGGAAAGTGACAGATAGTTTTGTGGGATTTGGGGCTAGGTGATTATTATGTTTCTATTTTTATGGAATAACCTTTTTGGTACACTGAGTGGCCATTATACTGTATTGGGGTCACCGAGGGTGTATTATACTTTATGGTGCCCACTAAGGAGACATTATATAGTGTAGAGGCCACTGTGTAAGCCTTTATACTCCATGGGAAACACTAAGGGAACATTATACTGTGTATGGGGGGAAGGGGGAACAAGGAGGCATCATCACTATGTTACCCAAAGAAGGGCACTATTACTGAGGGTAGAACAAAAGGACGGGGGCATAGATTAATTCAAAACATTTTGTATGCCGCCATCTATTCTGCTTTCTGTCCTTTAAAAGTTGGGATGTGTGTCTATATTGTGCTGGGGACTTATGAGACCTTCTTATTGAGCCCACCAATGTGTTAAAATGACTCTGCCCCAAAGTTTAATATGGGATTGGGGTCATCTGAATAACAAATACTTCCTGATTCTATGGAGTCAAATATCGTAACACATCATCTTTCTTTGCCAGTCTACAGCTTTGAAAAGAATCCTATTGTTAGAAGTAGAGCTGGAACCTCGGTGTTTGCTGCTGTGAGTGTACCGACTTTCCTCTAATGTCTTTTATACAGTATTTGGTGTGTGTTCCCCTTTTAGGCTTTTGATCACCTGTCTGTTTCCCGGGTCTTTAAAAGGCCACTACTCCTGTTTGAACCTGATTGCTGGCTATTCAGTTTTTGTCCTGTTAGTTTGGCTTTTGACTCTGCACCTAGCTCTTGTGTTTCTGACCCCTGGCTTCGCTGTTTGACTATGCTCCTGTCTACTGTTCTTGCTACCACGTACTTTTATGGCTTAGACCATAGTTTTCCTCCTGGACCTGCCTTTGTCTTATGTTCTGTACCTCACTGCCATCTCTGCTGCCGACTGGATAGACGATTACTCCACTGCTATTCCGTTTGTACTTCACCGCCATCTCTGTTGCCGACCGGATAGAACGACCATCCTACTTCATTACTGCTCCGAGCCCTACAGCTCTCAAGGTTGCTTTGCAGCAACGGAAGTCACCTTATTCTCATCTGCTACGAAAGCTCTGGGCATCTGAATGGACGTACCCTCCGATTGTCTGCCAGGACCCTGCAAATTCTAACTCCACCACTAGGAGCTCTGGTGAAGATGTCCGGAGGCTGGTTTGGTATCAATTTAGGTGTGCAGTATTTCTGGTAGCAGCTTTTGCCATAGTAGTTGGTAGCCCTGGTTTTGTGACCTCTTCCTGTAAGCTGAGTGAAAACTGCATTTGAACCTAACACCTATCATGCACCCTGTTTCACCTGTTTCATTTAAGAACTTGGCCTACATACGCTCTTCACCTGTAGCTTTACGGTTACCATGAACAACAGTCAACCTCTGCCTGGGTCTGCTCAGCCTTTCAGAACCTTAAGATGCAGAACCAATCAGAACTCTGCTTGGTATTAACACTAGTCATTCGCCTGAGATTGTTTCAGCAGCAGGGCTTCTTATTTCCTGGTGTTTACTCCCTAAACCTTTTCCGTACATTTGGCTTGTTCTTCTGGATCTGTTTCTGAGTTGACTATTTCTGTGACCTCCTGGATTTGACTTCAGCTTGGACTTTAATATATCTTTGGAAATGCCTTGCCTATACCGTTCAACCCTGGTTTGACCTTGGCTCTTTCATAACTCCCTCGGCCTGCAATGGGGTTACTGGTTTGGCTTTCTTACTGTGCAGGTGCACTTATTTTCTTGTACCAAGTTTTTGCTTTACAGCTTGAGTCCTGAATAGGATAAGGTCCAACCAGCCTTGTGGCAGGCTCTGGTGAAAACTTGGGGGGATGCCTTAGATTCTGTGAACCAAAAATGGTATTGGATTATAAGTAACTGCTTACTTGCTCATAGTAAAGCTTTCCTGTGTCATGTTGGAGAATTGCTTAAGTAGCGATTCCAATACTAATCTGGGAATTGCTTACATATAGCAGTTTCATAACACCGACAGGTTAGTTGATGACTGTAATGACTGAGATTGAGGTTCCTGAATGTCCCACTTGAATGCAGTGAAAATGTCTTACATTCTTTGGGAAGACTTTCTACAAAATTTTGGAGTGGGAATTTTTGCCCATTCATCCAAAAGAACATTTGTGAAGTCAGCAACTGATTTTGAATGAGACGGCGTGGCTCACAATCTCCATTCTAGTTCATGCCAGTGGTGTTGGATAGGGTTGACATCAGGGTTCTGGGCGGCCAATCAAGTTTTTCCATACAAAACTCCCCCAACCATGTCTTTATGGACCTTATGCACTGAGGCACAGTCATACTGGAACAGAAAAGGGTCTTTCCCAAACTATTCCCACAAAGTTGGAAGCATACAATTGTTTAAAGTGTTTTGGTATGGTGAAATATTAAGATTTCCCTTTACTAGAACTAAACTGCCATGGTTGACCCCGGAAAAACAACCCCATAGCATTACTCCTCCTCCACCACACTGTACAGTTGACACAATGTAGTCAGGCAGGTAACATTTTCATGGCATTGGGGTGAGCCTAGCCTCTCTGCTAAAAAAAAAGATACCTAACACGCTATCTTTGGTTACGCCATGGGGCCCCCCTTATTAGGAAATGCCACCTGCTGGCCAATCAAAAGATCCCCTAATTTGGCCCCCACATAGTATAACACCCTCTTTTTGGGCCCCACATGATATACAACCTCCTTTTCTTTGGTCCACCACACGATACATGACCCACTTTTTTTGGCCCTCCACATGGTATATGACCCCCTTTTTTTAGCCCACCACACAGTATATGATTCCCTTTTTTTGCCTCCCATAGTATATGGTTTATGGCTTCCACAGTATATGATACCTTACTTATCGCCCCCCCCCCACAATATATGGCCCCTTTCTTATTGCCCCTACAATATCTGACCCTTTTTTATGGCTCCCACAGTATATGACCCCCTTTATATGGCCGCCACACAGTTTATGACCCCCCTTTAGATCCCACACACACAGTATATGACACCTTTTTAAAGCCCACATGCAGTATTTGACCCCCTTTTTTTACCCCCTTACACAGTATATGACCCCATTTTTTACACCCACCACCACTAAGTTTAGGACCCCCTTTTTTCCACCACACACATACACACACAGAGTATATGACTCTCCCCAGTATATGTTAGGGCACTCCATTTTGTATTATTGCAATAGTGGCTCCTGTCCAGGCCACCCTGGATAGGTGAGGAAAAATTATCGAATGCAATCTATTGCAATAATACAATAGTTAGTGGCCTAACATATAATGGGGAGAGTCATATATTCTATGTGTGTGGAGGGGGGGGGGGTAAAAGGAGGTCCTAAACTTAGTGGTGGTAGGTTTTAGAAAAGGGGGTCATATACTGTGTGTGGGTTATAAAAAGGGGTCATATACTACTTGTGGGCTATAAAAAAAGGTCATATACTGTGTGGGGGGTAAAAAGGGTGTCAAATACTGTGTAGGGGTATAAAGGGGCTCATAAACTGTGTGGGGCCCCCCAGTTTATTCAATGAGGTGCCACCTGAGGCCATCATCTCAGGTCACCTCATGGAAGGTACACCCCTGCATGGCATTCACCAAACCCAGACTCATCCATCAGACTGCCAGATAGAGAAATCTTATTGGTCACTCCATAGAACATGTTTCCACTGCTCCACAGTCCAGTGTGCATACTGCTTTACTCCACTTCATCAAAATCTTGGCATTATACTTGATGATGTACGCCTTGCATGTTGCTGCTTGGCCATGGAATCCCATCAAGCTCAGTTTTGGGCTGTTGGTAATGCCAGAGGAGGTTTGGCAGCAGAGCATTGGAGACTTTAATACACTAGGTGCCCCAGCACTCGTTGGCGCCTCCGCTCTGTAGCTTTACATGGTCTGCCTGGACTTTGTGGTTGAGGTGCTGTGGTTCCTAAACACTTCCACTTTTCAATAATACCACTCACAGGTGATGGCAGAATATCTTGGAGGGAAGAATCTTCAGGAAGTGACTTGCATTGGTGACATGTTATCATAGTTCCATGCTGGATTTCAGTGAGCTACAATAATATATGCATGGCGAGGGGCTGGAATTTATCCACCAGGGACAATGGGACTGAATCAAACACCTAAAGTCAATGATATAGAGTTGGGGGTCCATACTGAACTCCTATTCAGAAGGGAAGGATAATAATGTACTGTATAATGTCCCTTTAAGAATAACAAGCCATGTCCCTTAAGTATTAGCTAACTTCAAAGTTTTGTAAGAATTTCTTCCAATAATAAAAGATGCTCCAGTGAGTAAGCTAAGTGCTTTGCCAATGTGAATTCCCACCTCTTAGATTTAATTGTATATATTGCCTGAAAACCTATAAATTCAGTCTGACATTTCATGTTTTGCCCAGTCAGCAGAATCTACATGTAATGGGCACCAACGAACCTTGTATAAAAGCTGCCTGAAAATTGTTGCTATTTTTTTTTATCTTTTCGGTTCATAAAAATTCCAAGCAAGAGGTATTTTTTTTTTTTAATGCCGTCAGGATTGAGATTCATATTGTTAGGTAATGACGAGAGACATTTTCTTTGTATTAGAGGCTGCTACATCCGTCGTCCAAATACATCCCTGAAATGATCAGTCTTGTTGGTAGATTTTACAGAAAGTGTTTCTGGTTGATAATACTTTCATGTCTTATTTATTGAGTAAAGCTTTTAACCTATGCTCAGGCCATGTTTATTTGGGTGTCACCGAATGGAAGCGCGGTCTACTCGAAGCATACAAATAAATTGTCTCGGCTGGAAGTGGACATAGCAACAACGCAATGATAAATATAAGACGTGTAAATGTCAACCAAATAGAGAAGAATCTGAGATTCTGAAGTTTACAATTAAAATGATTCATTTCATATAATGTATTAGCAAATGAGAGCAGAGAGTTCATCCTGAGACGTCCATAGACTGGGTCAAGTCAAGGATTTCGAGGCAACTCAAGGTACCATAGAGATGGTAGATATGACGGACACTGATTATTAGAACTCACGCACATGGCCATATTACAGCTTCATACATGCCTTAAAGGGGTTTTCCAGGACTTAAATATTAATGACCTATCTTTGGGTTAGGTCATCAATATTAGATCGGTGGAGGTCCAACAACAGGCACCGCCACTGACCAGCTTTTTAAAGCTAGAGCACATTCATTGCTCCCATAGTCCAAACTACCAACCTGATATTGATTACCGATCCTAAGGAACCAGCAACAGAGCAAAGTATATATGAGTGCATACCTCTCTGGACCGGATCCACTGGTCCACTAACAGCCAAAAATGAATTTGGATGTGCTGTCTGGAGATTGAAATTTTTAACACCATGCATACATTTTTCTACTTGATTCAGTTCCATTGGGTGCTACATTATGGCGGCATCCTTCCCTAAACAATTTCTGCTCAGCACCATCCCTCTACGTTAAAGTAATTATTCACATCTTAAGGTTTCACCTTTTTTCCTTGACTTCTATCTCCTCCACTTCCTAGTTTCAGTAAGTTGGTGGGGGGCTTAGCCTGTGCAATGCACAGGTTAGGCCAGCAGCTCCTGGGACTAACCTGCACACTGTTATCTCTGGATTTACATAAGGAGGCAACAGAGGACCTGATCAAGCACTGTTCTAGTCTTACTAAGGGCTCAACAGCTAAATACACTTTGAAGTATCACAAGGCATTATGGGAAAAGGAGCTGGGAAGCTCATGCGCCCTCTGTTGGATGTAACAGATCCTCAATTTGCTTTTGACTCACTCAGTCTTGAGACAGCAAAAGGGATTTTAGCCAAGCCAATTTCACTTATCTGCATACAGCGCCGTTTCGGGATTTTTGTCCCTCATCAGTGCAGAGCAAAGGGAACTGGCTGGCACTTTGAAGAGCAGACAGAAGGCTCCATTAGTTAGGGTAAGACTGTCAATGAAAAAGACTTGGGGATTGTGGTGGACAGTAAGCTTACCTTTAGTGACCAGTGCCAGGCAGCGGCTGCCAAGGCAAATAAAATTATGGGATGCATCAAAAGAGGTATAGATTCTCATGGCAAGAACATAGTTACAGTGGGGAAAAAAAAGTATTTAGTCAGCCACCATTTGTGCAAGTTCTCCCACTTAAAAAGATGAGGCCGGCCTGTAATTGTCATCATAGGTAGACCTCAACTATGAGAGACAAAATGAGAAAACAAATCCAGAAAATCACATTGTCTGATTTTTAAAGAATTTATTTGCAAATTATGGTGGAAAATAAGTATTTGGTCACCTACAAACAAGCAAGATTTCTGGCTCTCACAGACCTGTAACTTCTTCTTTAAGAGGCTCCTCTGTCCTCCACTCATTACCTGTAGTAATGGCTCCTGTTTGACATTGTTATCAGTATAAAAGACACCTGTGTACCTATGTTGGAGTCTACGCTAACTTGTATCTGGTATATATGTCAGTGATCTTTTTGCATTAGTAATTAGGCGTAAATGATCTTACATTTGGTGCAACTCCAACGCTGCTTTCACTTGCGACTAATAGTAACCAATAATAAATATACCCCAATGAACTACTCATGGTGAAATAATCTATATTCTGCACCATTATCAGATGAATAAATGCAGCTGTGGTCGCTGTGCACATAGACTGATGTCCTTACATTTAGCTGTACACAGTAGTATCTTATGAAGCACAATATGACTGTATAGCACAGCAGCATGTATATTAAAGCAGAATGCACTAACATGTAAGGATGCGGGATAATAAAATATTAATGGATAAGAACAAACAAAATTAGACCCTGAAGGCACACAATATCATTGGCTGGCCGGGGGGTATATCTACACAGGTAACCCAGGGTCAATGACGTACAATAAAAATAGCTAGACATATCATTGAATCCCCAGACAGTATGTACAGTGTATTTGGGCATGTAACAAATGTGCAGATAATGCAGCACAATATGTGACCTGCCTGGCCGCAATATACACACATGAATAATACAAATAACTGAAAAACCAGGAGCTAAACGCTTGTGTGTGGTTGGAAATTATTTCGCTACAGCCAATATTGTCTTATCATTTATCAACACGCGTCCAATTAACTTCTGCACCAGTCGCCACCTCTGGGTGGTTTCTGCGCGTGCTTATTATTGTCTTCCTGGTACACAGTAATATTTCTCATTCATAATTCATACACCATGTATCATTATTTCTGGTCCCCTTAATGGTGGCCCTATGTCATGTGAGTGTGTATTTACTTACATTACATGTGACCAGTCTGAACCTCACAGGGAGCCGTGTATCATTGGTGTATTATGGTCACCTGGTATGAGACCTGTGTGCATTGGACAGCATTACTTATATGATCTTAAAGGGGTTTTCCAGGAATAAACCAAAAAATGCCAGGGTATCTGCCCTTCCTGAATGGCTCTTGAAGGGGGAGGGTGTGGAGTTGGGGTGGGCCTGGGCCAAGATGGGGGGAACTTAACACCTTGGCTTCTGCTCAGGATCGGTTCACACTAGCGTTTGGGGATTCCGTCCCCCATTTAGCTTAAAATAGGGGGAAATCTGCCAATTTCAGGCGGAAACTAGGCGGACCCCATTATAGTATATGGGGTCAATGTGTTTCGGCGGGAAACTGCTTTTTAAGTGGTAGGGTTTCCATTTTTCGGGTCCCTCAGCAGACCCAAAGAACAGAAACACGAACTCTAGTGTGAACCTAGCGTCAGGCTGTGTATCAGCCTCCTCGGATTCCTGAAGCATTGACCATGGCCATACAAATACCAGAAAATGGTGGAGCAGCTAAGAAAAGAGGTTGTACTGCTGCTTCTTATTCTTAACTGCTCCTCTATTGGGGTCAGATCTATGGTTTGAAATTGTTTTTTGGGGGGGGGGTCTAAATTAATTTGAAGGTCCTATCTGGGGTCAGGATTAATTTGGTCTGATCTGTGTTTTGCATTAAAGGTTCGGGTTTGGAGCCTATATTAATTTAGGGATGGTCTCGGGTCTAAAGTAATTGAGAGGCCTGAATTTATTTAGGGATCTCAGGCCTAAACTACTTTAGGGGTACAGTCAAAGTTTTAATTAAATTTGTTTTCTAGGATATAGTGCTATCATTTGGAGGACTGGTCTGGGCTAGTTGCCTCCAGGGCTGTGGAGTTGGAGTTATGGACTTACCAACTCTGATACCAGCTCCATAATAAAATGATTGTTTATTATATTATACTGTTATTGATACTGTATAATTAAAGGGGTTGTTCAGGTTTGATTTTTTTTTTTATGGCTTATCCTCAGGACCTGACTCCTAGCCCCTGGACCGATCATCTGTAAGGAGCCACTTCGAGCGCCCATCCAAAAAATAATATGGGATGGGAAACAGAAAGCTCCGTCTGCTGAATAGCACTGCAGTGCAGATCCCATTGAAGCCAATTGGGTTGAGCTGTGCTGCAGTGAAGGCACCGGGCCGCTAGACAAGGGACAGAGCTTTCTGTTTCCCACCTTGTATTGTGCAGAAGATGGGTGCCAGAAGCGGCTCCAGATGATCAGTCCGGGGCCAGTGCTGCTCTATACTGTTTCCATATCTTCCATAGTGATATAATATGAGGTACACTCATATGTAAAGTCTGATGATCTTTAATAGGAAGGCTATGCTGGCATTTGTTGTTGATGGGGGGAGGGGATCCAGCACCTACCAGTTACGTCACTATTGATCCTTATTTGGTCTTTTTAGCTTTGTCAGAATGAATCCTGGGCTTAATAGTAGAAACCCACATTTACCGATGAGGTGAAATTGTTCCTTCTTTTGTACCAGATGTATTAGGTGTAAGCATAGTTTTTGCATGTATGGCTGCCTTAAAAAGGACCAGTCACCAGGTGTGAAAAGCCCAATGACATAAATCATCTCTTTGACCCACAGAATTTTGCTGTCTCGTCTATCCAAATTTGTTCAGCTATTCCAAAGATATAGGCCCTTTTAGTGTTATAGGGTATATTAGCCAAGTGGGTGGTAACACTGTGGTTTCTCTGGGGGCAGGGTCTTTGTGTGCTGTATGTCATTCAGTGTTACCACCTACTTGACTAGTATAAACTAATTTGCCTCAACACTAAAAGGGCTTATAACTTTGGAATAGTAGAACAGATTTGGATAAACAATATACCAAAATGCTCAGGGTGACAGCACCTATCATTCATTTGGCTTTTTAGACTGGGTGACAAGTTCTCTTTAAGAGAGCTCAAACATTTTCTAAAGTCTATTTACTGTAGCTATGAAATGGTTTTCAAAGATTAATGTGTACTTTATGTTAGACCTAAAAAAAGAAAAACCTTCTAGTCTACTGCCAGTTTTGTCCATTACAGGGGTCGGGTGGGTTATCATGACATATGGAGCTTTATAAAATAAAATAAAAAGTCTACTCTTTGCATTTCAATGTTGAGTAAAATTGTAACATTTCACCATTTATAGAAATCTAAAAAAAAAAAATAATAATCATAATTACTGAATATATTGAGCAGTGACACAGACAGGAACGCAATTAAAGAATGAAGATTGTCGACGGAACAAGGACAAAAAGGTGAAGTTGTCCAACTGTGTAATCAAAAACAGTGGAGAGGATGAGAAGTGGACATAAGTAAATGGATGGCGCGGCTAATAATAACATCCTTTAACTATTAATGAGGGTTTTCTGCAATGTCAAGCACAAGTGGAGTCTTCTAATGGCTATTTTCATTCTTTTGTCTTCTTGTCTTCTTCATTACGGCAGAAAAGGTCTTGGTTATATGCAAATTGGATGCATTTAAATTAGAGGGGGCGGGGCTGTATGTCTGTTATACTATATGTGTATCTCCAAAGTCAGGCAGCAAATGATAATCAGGACTCGTGAATATTCATCGTCCCCATCCTCTCCACCATAAGGGGTTATTAAAAGTTTAAACTCAGCGCAGTTTGGCAGTCAATATTGTATTTTTGTAATGTACTCTAGTCCACATACACAATAAATCTTACCATTTAAAGGGAAAGTATACCTAGAACTTAATGATAAAAGTATACACGGCACAGTTGTTAATCTCATATCTTCAATTTTAAGATGCTAAATAGCTGAAGAATCATTGAAAACAATGAGTCAGACTCAAGCACAGTTCAAGGCCTTATAAGCCTTCACACATGGTGTCCTATGAGTTTTCATGCTGCTCATAACCCCATTATAGCTGCAGCACATTTTACTTTTCTCCCTGGAAGTGTGTACAATACAGAGCAGCCTGCCCCTCACCAATCCTTTATTACTACTACTGGTTTCTTTATATGTTATTCTGCCAGACTGTAAAATAGAAATCAAATAGTTCAAGCGATCATAATATAGAAGATCCAGGGGTACTGGACTGCAAATACAGGGCATGATCAACTAAAAAGATCCCAGACACAGAAAAAGAGAAATCTAAGCACAATAAAAAAACTGCTTACTGTCTGCACAAGCAGCCAGAAGTAGATATCAATCCATAGTAAAGTTTTCTTATATTGTAAGCTGTGAGATGTGCAGAATCCTTCCTATGCAGTATACAGAGAAAGCTAAGTGCAGACATAGTAGTAGTAGATAGTAGATAAGGTTAGACACAAGTCCATCAAGTCCAAACAATAAACCTATCAAATTGATCCAGAGGAAGGCAAAAAAAAAAAACCCACAAGGCTGATGCCAATTGCAGCATCAGAAGAAGAAATTCCTTCTCAACTCCAAATATGGCTACTGGACTAAGTCCCTATATCAACAATCAATACCCTATTGCAAACATATCTATCTCCCATAATCTATGGTATTCTTACTTTCATCTTGAACTTCTATAAGTTATCAGACATCCCCACATCATGTGGCAGTGAGTTCCATAGTCTCAAAGCTCTTACTGTAAATGAGCTCCACCTATGACTATTGACAAGCCTTTATTCCTCTAGACTTAGAGGATGCCCCCTTGTTACAGTTACAGGACTCAGCATAAAGAGATAATTGGAAAGGACTCTGTATTGTCCATTCATATATTTGTGTATTGCAACTAGGTCACCCCTAAACCTTCCTTTTCCAAACTGACAAACCCAATCCATGCACAGGCTGTGAGAAGAGCTCCCTTCCCTCTCCATTCACTATGTGAAGTGAGTTCTGCTCCTCCTCCCTCCACTCAATGTGAACCCATCTTGATTTTGAAGAGAACTAGGGACAGAATTTACCTAGGAACAAGGAGTGAACAGCAATTAGCTAGAAGGGAGACACCTAGTGGTAGAAAATTAAGAGAGGTTTTTCATGCAGAAACCAGAATCATTTTTAAATAAAGTGCATAACATTTTGATCCAGAAGCACATGCTCTACGAAATGAGACTAAATTGTCTTAAAAGTTAGTGACTATTTAAAGGGAGTCTGTCAGGAGAAAATCGGTATCAGACAAATGACAGAACCTGTAGGGCGGCTTCTACACTTTGTAAAGATGCCTTTCTTATTCTGTATTGCAGCCAAATTTTCATGAAAATAAGGATTTTATTCGTATGCAAATTATATGCAAAGGGTTTTAGGGGCGTGTATTCTCCAATTGGGGCTTCACTCTCTGCTCTAAATAATTGACCCAAACTGCCACCCAGCTCCTCCCCTCATTGCTTGAGTGACATCTCCTGGCAGGAGAAGAAATGCCCCTAAAGCCCTTTTCAGCTAATTTGCAAAAGAATAAGATAATGATTTCATGAACATGGAGCTGCAATGCAGAAAAAGAAATGCATCTTTGGAAAGTATAGAAGCCACCCTACATGTTACTGTCATTAGTCCGATACCGATTCTCCTGCTGACAGCCTCCCTTTGAGGCTGGTCTTCCCAAACCTTGTTCTGAATGTAGCTATAAGCAGCAAAACAAAGAACATTAAAACTACTATAAATGTTTTATAAAAACAGAGGAGTGGGAAAGGAGAGAATAAAGAAACAAAGTCCATATGAGGTCAGGGAAACAAGCCAGGTGATGACCATGAACAGCAGGAACAAACACACCTAACCAGACTAGAACCAAATGAATCTTGTGGCTCAGGCCTAGATTGGTGCAGGAAAGACCCTTGTAAAACATTGGGCAGGCAGCCTTGGCAGCAGTTGGGTGCACTTAACATGTGCTGTTGCTGTTTCTTTAAGAAAGCCAGAGCCGGAGCGATGACAGGACCCTGCAGGCGCAATCTGGAAGCTCATTAAAGTTCCTATGTTAAATAAAAAATAAAAATTTAGACTTTGTTTAATTTTTATCGAAAACTCCAAGTAAATGTCTGAACTTCAGAAATTTGAATTAAGAATTTTTTTCTCGGATTTCAGCTCATAATAATTATACAGAACCTATTAGTGCTGTCTTGTATCCAAAAAGAAAGCAATGGTTGCATTAAAGGGATTGTCCAGAATTAGAAGAACAGGGTCTTTCTTTTCTTTCCGGAAATAGCGCCACTCTTGTTTATAACTGTGGTATTGCAGCTTATGCCTATATACTTGTGGATGAGCTACAATGCCAGACGATTTATTCTAATCCTGGACAATCCCTTTAATACTTGGGAGATGATGCTTATACATTGGCCAGAGGAGTAAAAGCTTATTCACATGACGTGTGGATGTGTAACAGCCATTTTTGCAACGTCCATCAGGCTAGATGCACACCACCGGATGACTTATATTTTGACAGTCCGTGACAATGTAACAGTCATGAGAATAGCCCCCATTCACTAATGGCCAGTTTTCACTGTCATGTGAATGTAGCCTTACACATTCGTTTTGAGAACACATTAAATTCAATGTGTCTTTTCACATGTCCAGTTTTTTTGAAGGTCAGTTTTTCATGGCCCTCAAAAAAAATGACTAACTTGGTCCTGCTTTCTTCCTGTGGAAGTCCCCCGCTGCACGTGACCACTGAGGCCAATCAGTGGCCTCAGCAAATTACACGGGACATCACTACCTGTGACATTCCAGGTCCATTCCTTAGGCTGCTGAGGCCGCTGATTGGCCTCAGTAGTCACGTGACTATTAAGGCCAATCAGCGGCCTAAGGAAAGAGACCCAGGATATCACAATGTAGCGGGAACTTCCGCCCTAAGCAAACATAGGAGCAGCAGGACCGCACTGTGCTGGGAGGCACTGGAGCACTGGGGACAGGTATGTTTTGTAAAAAATGTTTCACCTTCCCTGGCCTAATATTAAAAAATAAATACAGTTGTGCTAAAAAGTTTACATACCCCGGCAGATTTTTTGTTTTTTTGGCCTTTTTTCAGAGATTATGAATGATAACACAAAAACTTTTTCTCCACTCATGGTTAGTGGTTGGTTGAAGCCATTTATTGTCAAACTTCTGTGTTTTCTCTTTTTACATCATAATGACAACCAAAAACATCAAAATGACCCTGTTCAAAAGTTCACATACCCCAGTTCTTAATACCGTGTATTGCCCCCTCTAACATCAATGACAGCTTAAAGTCTTTTGTGGTAGTTGTGGATGAGGCTCTTTATTTTCTCAGATGGTAAAACTGCCCATTCTTCTTGGCAAAAAGTCTCCAGTTCCTGTAAATTCCTGGACTGTCTTGCATGTACTGCGCGCTTGAGATCTCCCCACAGTGGCTCAATGATATTGAGGTCAGGAGACTGAGATGGCCACTCCAGAACCTTCACTTTCTTCTGCTGTAGCCAATGACAGGTCAACTTGGCCTTGTGTTTTGGATCGTTGTCATGTTGGAACGTCCAAGTACGTCCCATGCGCAGCTTCCTGGCTGATGAGTGCAAATTTGCCTCCAGTAGTTGCGGATAACGTGCTGCATTCATCTTTCCTTCAACTTTGACCAAGTTTCCTGTGCTTGAAGCTCACACATCCCCACATCATCAGTGATCCATCTCCGTGCTTTACAGTAGGAATGGTGTTCCTTTCATCATAGGCCTTGTTGACACCTCTCCAAATGTAACGTTTATGGTTGTGGCCAAAAAGTTCGATTTTTGTCTCATCACTCCAAATGACCTTGTTCCAGAAGTTTTGAGGCTTGTCTCTGTGCTGTTTGGCATATTGAAGGCGAGATTCTTTGTGGCATTTGCGCAGTAGTGGCTTTCTTCTGGCAACTCGACCATGCAGCCCATTTTTCTTCAAGTGCCTCCTTATTGTGCATCTTGAAACAGCCACATCGATAGTTTTCAGAGAGTCCTGTATTTCAGCTGATGTTATGTGTGGGTTTTTCTTTGCATCCCGAACAATTTTCCGGGCAGTTGTGGTCGAAATTTTTGTTGGTCTACCTGACCGTGGTTTGGTTTCTGGGCATGTTATCAGGCCAAAATCACCAGGGTATGTGAACTTTTGAACAGGGTCATTTTGATGTTTTTGGTTGTCATTATGATTTAAAAAGAGAAAACACAGAAGTTTGACAATAAATGCTTTCAACCAACCACTAAACATGAGTGGAGAAAAAGTTTTGTGTTATCATTCATATTCTCTGAAAAAAAGGCCAAAAAATCAAAAAAACCTGCCGGGGTATGTAAACATTTTAGCACAACTGTAAATCAATAAATTATCCTGGAAACCTCTTACAGCCCCCCGACATGTTTCACCATTACCGGCACCCTCTGGGTGTGTTGACTTAATGGAATCAGACACTTATCACCCTTTTTCATGTAAGTAAGTAGACATTTGATGGTGAAGAACATAGGAATCATCTCAGAAAGTCACAGAGAATATTTGCCAGCTCATGCAGTAGAGCAACTCAGAAACTGAATACAGAGGCAGAATAGTATTTGTGACTGCGGAGATAAGCCCGGTTTACCTAGATAGAATTTATAGTGGGAATTCTGGGTGAGACTGACAGGTTTTTTAACTCACTATACACACCAGTGGAAATTTTAGTTATAATCAATAAAAGTTATATTTTAGGGAATGGAAAAGTGAACCTGATGCCCCCTCACACTGATGGAACATGTCATTTAATTAGTGGCCCCACACACAGTATAATGCCACATTAGTACCCCCACACATAGTGTAATGCCACATTAGTACCCCACACATAGTGTAATGCCACATTAGTACCCCCACACATAGTGTAATGCCACATTAGTACCCCACACACAGTATAATGCCACATTAGTACCCCCACACATAGTGTAATGCCACATTAGTACCCCACACATAGTGTAATGCCACATTAGTACCCCACACATAGTGTAATGCCACATTAGTACCCCCACACATAGTGTAATGCCACATTACTACCCCCACACACAATATAACGCCACATTAGTACCCAAGACATAGTATAATGCCACTTTAGTACCCCCACATACAGTGTAATGCCACATTAGTACGCCCACAGATAGTATAATGCCACATTAGTACCCCCCATACACAGTATAATGCCACATTAGTACTCCCACACACTATATAAAGCTCCTTAATGCCCCTCATACACAGTATAAAGCTCTTTATTGCCCCCACGCACAGGATAATGCCCAGTAATTGCCTCCCCACAGTATAATGCCACGTAATTACCCCCCACACAGTATAATACCACATTAATACCCCCACACAGTATAATGTCACGTAATTTCCCCCCACACACAGTTTAATGCCACTTTAGTACCCCCACATACTGTATAAAGCTCCTTAATGCTCCTCATACATAGTATACAATTCCATATTGCCCACACACACAGTATAATGCCCAGTTAATGCCTCCCCACAGTATAATGCCACGTAAGTTCCCCTACACAGTATAATACCACATCACTACCACACACTGTATAAAGCTCCTTAGTGCCCCATCACTAGTTGACATTAACCCCTCGACTCCATTGACCAACAAGGAACGTTAAATTAAAATTAAATATTTTTCCTAATTTTTCTTGCCTAAAACTGGGGTGCATGTTATCATCGGAAAAATACAGCAAATATTGGACGCTTTCAGCTACTGTTCAGGTCGGACCATCACCTGATGGCGGACCCCGGTCACTGTATCTTTGCTACAAGTAGTTGCGTACCCCTGTCCTATAGTAATGCCCCTCCATTCACAGTATATACAGTCACAGTTTTGTTTTATATTAATTGGTATTCTATTCTTTTGTATGGTTCTATATTCTTATGCTAGCCTATTGTAATTTACTTGGAGTGACATGTTCTAATGACAGCATGCAGAATGTGTCTCTGCACTGCTGCTATTTCTGAAATGCATCACAGACTTGTCAGCAGCCATAAAAACAAGATAATGAGGTCCTAAATTAGCACAATAAGTAATTTCAGTCAGTCATCAGCCAATGCAAATGCTTTCTATAATAAAATTAGCCTATATACAGTATCTTGGTAAGACCTCCAAGTTAGGCTCTGATTGATGAGATGTCAAGACCCGGGAGATCAAGCAAGAAAAGAATTGTTATAATACTGAAAACGACTATGGTGCTGCGGTTTAGCTTTTAGTTCTTTGTGTTACTTGACCCTTCTGTGCTTATTTTAGATATATGGCAACTTAAAAGAACACAGAAAATGTGTAAAAAATCTTTAAAACACATCCCAGCTCTTCCTCCCTTCATCTTGTCTTTTCCTTTGCTCCTATTTTGACTCATATTACAATTAAAGAAATCTTTTCTATGTGTCTCTAAGACTGATGGCTGCAGCAGGAGCCTCCCCCCTCTGCCCTGTCTGCAGTAGGACAAAAGGTAATTAAATGGGGTGTTCAGTTAATTTTTATTTATGACCAATCTTTAGAATTGGTCATCCATAAGAGATCAAGGAGGGTCTGACACCCGGAACCTCCACTGATCAGCTCATGCAACCATCCTGACCTCTTCACACTTTACATAGCACGCTGTCTGTTTCATAGTGGAAAGGTGACGTAGTAACAGCATTATCCCATTCACTTCTATGGGCTGTATTTACATTGCCTGGTGCGAGCACCATGAACCCGTCAAACAGCTGATCAGAAGGGGTCCCGGGTGTTGAACCCCCACTGATCTCTTATTGAAAACCTTTCATGAAAATAGGTCTTTAATAGAAATGAACTGGACAGCTCCTTTAATAATCTTTTAGTCCTAATGCAGGCAGGATAAAGGGGGGGGGGAGGTTCCTGCTGCAGCCAGCAGTGTTAGAATCACATAGAGAAGCTAGTTCTTATCACCAGCTACAAGAACAATATTTCTTAGCACTACTTATTATCACATATTGATAACTAAAATATGTGACAATGTAAATGTGACATTAATAGAAAAACAATGGAGAAGATTTATTAAGGAATACAAAAAATTCACAATTTCTTGCGCAAAAAATTATCCATTTCTGTGCCAACGTCGCCCTCCCAAAAAGGGGGCATGGTGAAGGCATGCAGGGGGCAGGGCCATTGGCCTGGTAAATTTAATACAATTTATATCAGAAATCTGGAGTAAATGATGCAGGAAATGTAGACCAGCTACAGGCGTATTTATGAGGAGGTGTGCCCCTTGACATAAATGAGGCACCCCTTCTGCCAATTCATGGTGTATGAAGATTGGCCTTAATAAAACCAGTCTTCATAAATCTGCCCCAATGTTTTTTTATTATTTATTTGAAAAATTTTGTTCTACTAATGTCATATCATTCTCATATCATGTTAACAAAAAGCAATGACATCCAAAGGCAGGTAACACTAGAACAAGCGATGCATTAACCTATTTCACCCAGGTTTGCCTCGGAGCAGTGGTTTATTTTATTCAAGATTTTAACTTTTTTATTTGTTTCATTTTTTTATTGTACATACACTGGAACTAAGCCAAAAATAATTGTTGCCAATCATAGTCTACAGAACCTGCAGTCTGTTGACAGATTGGAAGGGAAACCACTGGGGATAGGGATAACATTATATTAGCATATCAGCCAACTTTATCAATAGTGTCATTTACAAACAATCCAATCAGAATTTCATGAACACAGGTTTCGATATTACCATAAAAAGTTTTTTATCATAATTTTTTAAAGGAAACCTAACAGTACATAGGACTACTAGGGGGACACACTACTGTGTACATACAGGATTTTAAGTGTTCAACTAAAGTTTTTCTGTTTGTTGAAACTGCATTCATTTAGTCACAATTCATATGAAATAAAAAAAAAAAAATTCCCAGTCTTAAAGAGAACCTGTCAAATGATTTCTATTGTCCTATCTGACTGCAGGATGTGATAGAGGAGAGAAGCTGAGCTCCATGGTAAATAGAGTTAAATGATACAGGAGAGAAGCTGAGCTCTGTGATATATAGGGTTATATGATAGAGGGAGAGAAGCTGAGCTCTGTGATATATAGGGTTATATGATAGAGGAGAGAAGCTGAGCTCTGTGATATATAGGGTTATATGATAGAGGAGAGAAGCTGAGCTCTGTGATATATAGGGTTATATGATAGAAGAGAGAAGCTGAGCTCTGTGATATATAGGGTATATATGATAGAGGAGAGAAGCTAAGCTCTGTGATATATAGGGTTATATGATAGAGGAGAGAAGCTGAGCTCTGTGATATATAGGGTTATATGATAGAGGAGAGAAGCTGAGCTCTGTGATATATAGGGTTATATGATAGAGGAGAGAAGCTGAGCTCTGTGATATATAGGGTTATATGATAGAGGGAGAGAAGCTGAGCTATGTGGTATATAGGGTTATATGATAGAGGAGAGAAGCTGAGCTCTGTGATATATAGGGTTATAGGATAGAGGAAAGAAGCTGAGCTCCATGATATATAGGGTTATATGATAGCGGCAGAGAGGTGAGGTCTGTGATATATAGGGTTATATGATAGAGGAGAGAAGCTGAGCTCTGTGATATATAGGGTTATATGATAGAGGAGAGAAGCTGAGCTCTGTGATATATAGGGTTATATGATAGAGGAGAGAAGCTGAGCTCTGTGGTATATAGGGTTATATGATAGAGGAGAGAAGCTAAGCTCTGTGATATATAGGGTTATATGATAGAGGGAGAGAAGCTGAGCTCTGTGATATATAGGGTTATATGATAGAGGAGAGAAGCTGAGCTCTGTGATATATAGGGTTATATGATATAGGAGAGAAGCTGAGCTCTGTGATATATAGGGTTATATGATAGAGGAGAGAAGCTGAGCTATGTGGTATATAGGGTTATATGATAGAGGAGAGAAGCTGAGCTCTGTGATATATAGGGTTATATGATAGAGGAGAGAAGCTGAGCTCTGTGCTATATAGGGTTATATGATAGAGGAGAGAAGCAGAGCTCTGTGATATATAGGGTTATATGATAGAGGAGAGAAGCTGAGCTCTGTGATATATAGGGTTATATGATAGAGGAGAGAAGCTGAGCTCTGTGATATATAGGGTTATATGATAGAGGAGAGAAGCTGAGCTCTGTGATATATAGTGTTATATGATAGAGGAGAGAAGCTGAGCTCTGTGATATATAGGGTTATAGGATAGAGGAGAGAAGCAGAGCTCCGTGATATATAGGGTTATATGATAGAGGAGAGAAGCTGAGCTCTGTGATATATAGGGTTATATGATAGAGGAGAGAAGCTGATCTCTGTGATATATAGGGTTATATGATATAGGAGAGAAGCTGACCTGTGTGATATATAGGTTTATATGATAGAGGGAGAGAAGCTGATGCGGTGACCAGATGGAAGGTAACGCTGCAGTTGGGATTGCGGGGTGCAAACAGCGCAGACTTGTCACGGTCTCTGGGCACGAGGGCGCAGCGCTGGTGCTGTCCCACGTTACCACCACTGGTACCGGTGATGAGGGGGCTGCACAAATGTTGGTGGTGATTGTTCCCCCGGGGCGCTTCCCCTATACTGTGCCGACTGGTGGTGTTTGGGGCGCCCTGATGTTGTCGGTGCAGAGTCAGACACAGAAACGGTTGTAAAGTTGAACTTTTACTTCCATGGGTGTGGAGGCACAAATGCTTAAACAGTTTCTTCAATACAAAACAACGGGGTACGCCTGGTGACACAGCAAAGTCCTGGGGTGCAGGGTAGACTTGATGAAAGGTGTTCCTAGCCCCTTATACTTCAGTGTTACAGCCCTAAGGTGCGTCTGGGATCCTATTTGGCTCATAGGAGGATGCCCACCATGATACTAGTACATAATATTCCCCACTCACGTTATGTGGTCCTGATAGCTCAGAGTTTCGGGGTGCAATAGTCAGGGTGGCAGGATATTCCACAGGTCTGGCCTTGGCCCCTGGATCCTGTGATACTTGCTATGGAGCACATGTTCCAGAATGTTCTCTCCACAGTCTCATGCTGACAAGATAATGATGCTTGACTTCCTTCAGGGCGATGGCTAGGCAGACAGGGGACAGGATCTTCTGAATAGCTGGAGTATGTCAGCTCTCCAACCTTCCTGGGCCTGTCTAGGACTTGAGATTCCTGCACTAAACTCACTGCTTTCTTCACAGGACATCACACTTATCTCCTCACCTCCTCCTCCTAACACTCCACACTTCTAACTCCTCACACGCAGGACCTTCCTGCAGGGGTGTTACCATGGGGACCCAGTGATCAGCTGACTCCTCCCCTTTTCCCAGGCAATGTCCTCCCATTGGACATTTGGTTACTATTCAATCCTATGGGAGGTGTAATGCATGTGTGAGGCTCACTAGGTGGCGCTGTGTTGTGTGAGACTCAGGACCCCCTGCTATGTCACACAGGCTATGAAGCAACAGGAAATAATACAATGCACAGAGATCACCCTCAGCCCAGCCATAGCCAGCTCTGGGATGCCACATACTCCCCCTCTTTCACTGAGCCGACCTCGACGACGGGCTGGGGTGAAGGTGAGAAATGTAACATAACGTTAATAAATACGAATAAAGTGCAAATGTCACTAACAGTTTAGAAAAATATAATACCTAGAAACTTGAGGTAAGACCTCCCGGCATAGTCCTGGAATGTCCATGAGAAGTCTGAAGGGTAACGGAGAGATAATTAAACTCAGACTTATGGAACCTTTTGGCGGTACCATCAGACAGTCCATATAGAAACAACAGTAGTGCAAATGGGTCCAGAGGCTCTCTGGCACAAATTTCGTGAGTGTCCATTATCATGAGAGTCTCTCTGAGAAACAATAAACAGTCCTTTCTGTAAGGAAGAGTAGGCACTCTAGCACGAATGTCCATACCGCAATGAGGTAACAGAACTTCCTTGGCTCGGTGAGCCAGGCACTATGGCTTGGATTGTTGCATATAAATGTAAATACTATATTACATGGCAAGATATTATATATATACTGTATATACACACAGGAAAAACATTAATGTAATCAGAGCAGGAATAACATATATACAGAAGCAGAGACAGTTAACCTCTTTTACCCAAGGACAGCCATGGCATCACTATAGCGTGTTGGAGGTATGCCTTTTGTGGTACGCTCAGAACGCCTAAGTGGAATGAGATTTGAATCAGGAACAGAGTCACTGAAATCAATTAAATCATCTGTCGAAGGGTTCTCTTGCACTAGAGCAATTGGTGGATAACAGCTAAATGGTAGTAGTTTAGGCGCCCACATAAGCTCAGTTAACGTTGGGGGTCTCTCTTTCGCTTCAGAAGGTGACAAGATCTCTGTACTCGTTGTCTCAGCTGGGGGCACCTCTGTGGGTAGTCCTTCTTTAAGGCACAGCTTCAGACGGTTTCGGTGTACTACTTGGGGCTGTCTCCCAGGTTTAGAGATCTCATACACGTCGGATTCAGGATATGGTATGGAGATGACACTGTATGGTTCTTTCTCCCAGAATGGATCCAATTTCCCATTCCGATGGTTATTCCTTAACCATACACGGTCGCCAACTTTCAGGGGCGCTGCATGGGCGTGATGGTTGTAATCCTCCTGTTGTCTCCTACGAACCTCATCCATGCGCGTTTCAACTATCTCTTTAGCTTCCTCCATACGTCGGCGGTGTTCAACAACCCAGTCTGTTATGGGTAGTGGATTGATGGTGTCAGGGACCTTCACACCAAGGGTTAAGTCTGAAGGAAGTTGACCTTGTCTTCCAAACATTAGATAAAATGGTGCATATCCCGTAGATGTTTGGGGTGTGTTGTTGTAAATATAGGCCAAGTCCTTGATACGCTCAGGCCACTCAACACCAGGTGTAACTGCGGCTGTTCTTAGCATGCCGATGATCACTTGATTTGCCTTCTCGCACATACCATTCCCTTGAGGGTGATACGCTGTGGTTCGCAACTTCTTGCAGTCTTGGAACTGACACAGCTCACGGAACAATTGGGATTCAAACGCCGATCCACGGTCGGTGAGGATATGCTCAGGACAACCGTAATGGCGGACAAACTCTGCGTAGAAGGTCTCAGCCGTAGTTCTTGCTGTAAGATCTCTGACAGGCACGATGACAAGGAACTTGGAATAATGATCCACCATTGTCAGAGCGTAGCTGTAGCCGGAACGTGTGGGACCCAACTTCACATGGTCCAGAGCAACAATTTCACACGGCTTTTGAGTCTTAATTGGATGTAGAGGGGCCTTCTGATCTCTTCGACCTTCCTTGGTGATACTACAGGCGGGACACTCTCGGCGCCAACTCTCAATGTCACTCCTCATCCCAACCCAATAGAAGGGACGACGGATGGTAGCTTCGGTCTTTTGTACCCCGAAGTGACCAGATCTGTCATGATACGCCTCAAGTATCATCTGTGCGTCTCTTCTTGGTACGAGGATCTGATGAAGCCTTTCACCTGTGACAGGATCAAGAGTGTTTCTATGTAGAAGGCCTCGTTGGACAAACAGGCGCTTCCTCTGTCGCCAAAGGCGTTTTAATTCCACGTCATGAAGACCTCTCTTTACACGGGTTGGTATTCTTCCTGTAAGCAGGAAATCTGACAATTCTCCTAAAACTCTGCTCTCTTCTTGGAACGTTTTCCACAGAGATGGCTCCTGGAGGGATTCGGCAGCTGTTTTCGCCAGAGATTCTCCTTCTACAGGGACACCAATAGCAACCTGTTGGGCAAACTTGTTGTAGAATGGTGGCATCTCCACCTCTTCCCAGATGTCTTCTCGGGGTGGTTCTTCTCCCACAGGCAACCTTGAGAGTGCATCAGCGTTAGCGTTGGACTTGCCACTGCGATACTTGACAGAGAACTTGTAATTCGCGAGTCTTGAGGCCCACCGTTGTTCAAGGGCTCCCAGTCGAGCAGTGTCCAGATGCGCCAACGGATTGTTATCTGTGTACACGGTAAAGGGTGTGGCAGCCAGGTAGTCTTTAAACTTCTCTGTCACGGCCCAGACAAGCGCCAGAAGTTCGAGTTTGAAAGAACTATAGTTCTGGTCGTTCTTCTCCGCGCCTCTCAGACTCCTGCTGGCGTAGGCGATGACTCGCTCTTTGTTGTCCTGAACCTGGGACAACACTGCACCCAAACCTTGGTGACTTGCATCTGTGTACAAGCGGAATGGCTGACTGTAGTCGGGATAGGCTAGAATTGGTGGTTGCGTCAGAAGTGCTTTAAGCGCTTGAAAGGCTTCCTCTTGACGCGCTGTCCAGTCTACCGGAAGCTTTCGGTTATAGTTTTCTCTGGGACAACCGCGCAACAACTCGTTCAGAGGCTCGACTACTTGGGCGAAGTGTGGTATGAAACGCCGGTAGTAACCTGCGAGTCCAAGGAAGCTTCGGACTTCTTTGACGGTAGTTGGTCTTCGCCAGTTCTGGACTGCAGTGATCTTTTCAGGATCAGGTTGGACGCCTTGTGCGCTCACGACATGCCCAAGGTAGTGAACTTGGGGTTTCAACAGGTAGCACTTGGATGGCTTCAACTTTAGGCCGTGCTGTATAAGTACCTTGAATACCTCGGATAGGTGACGAAGGTGTTCTTGGTATGTCCGGGAGAATACAATAACATCGTCCAGGTACAGTAGCACACTCTGGAAATTCTCATGGCCGAGGCACCTCTCCATAAGCCTTTGGAATGTGGCTGGGGCATTACATAGCCCAAATGGCATACTATTGAATTCAAAGAGTCCCATCGGGGTCGTAAACGCAGTCTTTTCACGATCTTCAGGCGCCATAGGGACTTGCCAGTATCCACTGGTTAAGTCCAGGGTCGAGAAACAGGTAGCTGATCCCAAAGCCGTTAGAGATTCCTCAATCCGCGGCAATGGGTATGCGTCTTTGTGCGTGACGTTGTTGAGTTTACGATAGTCCACACAAAATCGTAGGGTTCCGTCTTTCTTCTTGACAAGGACTAGCGGGGCTGCCCAGGGGCTGTTACTCTCCCGGATGACATCAGCATCTCGCATCTCTTGGATCAACTTTTTCACCGGTTGGTACATCGTGGGTGGTATTGGACGGTGACGCTCCTTGATTGGATGGTGGTCGCCAGTCAGAATGTGATGTTGTATGGTCGTGGTCTTACCAAAGTCCAATGGGTGTTTGCTGAATGCCTGTTGGTAACGCTTGGCCACATTGCGAACCCCATTGATGTGCTCTATAGGGGTATTGGTGTCTCCCACGTTCAATTCATCCCACCAGGACTTCGTGGCTCCATTCTGAATGTTCTCAGCAGCTTGGGTGGAATGCTGTGTGGCGGTAGAATCACCAGAGAGAATGTCTTCTGGTGCTAACCGGTGTAGCAGGGCCACAGAGTGGAACTTGTGGAGGTTCACTGGAGCATCGCCCAAGTTGACTAAGCGGACAGGAACACGTCCATTGGAAACTGTGACAAGGCTGCGGGCAGCCATGACAAGTGGTTGGCCATCTACCTGTATGGGTTGTAGCAAGGCCTCGTAGTCCTGATTTTCTATGCCCGGACGGGCACGGCACCACACCATAGTTTCTGTTCCAGGCTGTAGGGTTACTGGACGGGTATCTTGGATCCGGACTCGACCAATTTCACCTTGTTTGTTGGCGAACTTGTGCTGGGCATTGAGTACACGAATGGCCCGCTGAATGGTCTGCTGGTCACTGGGAGAAGCTGTAAGGAGAGAGGCATGCAAGGCATCCAACACTTCTGCAAAGCAATGGCGTAAAACATTCATGCCTAATATTACAACTGCAAACCTATCATTCTCTACATCAGTGACAATTACACCCTGTCTAGGCAGTTTCAAGTCCCCAATCTGGATAGTGGGTTCCCAATAACCCTGCTGTGGTATGGGCTGTCCATTGCTGGCACACAGATTTATCCATGTGTCAGGTGTTCTATTCAACACACCTAAGTCCCAATGTTCAAGGAACACCTGCTTGCGCAGGGTTGTTACCTGAGATCCAGTGTCCACCAACGCTGTCAGAGGGACGCCGTTCACCCGGATTGTGATGTGTGGGCAGGCTGAGACGAAGCGTGACAATGGCACTGAAGATTCACCTGGGCCCTTCTTCTTTCCTCCCGAGGGGCGGCCCGCTGCCTCGGGGGTGGCCCGTTTAACTGAAAACACTGAGGCCTGGTGTGCCCATATCTATGGCAATAGCTACAGTATGGCCTCTCACTCTGCGGAGGTTTCACTGAAGACGGACGTCTGGGCGGCGACTCAGGTGAGATGTTGAGACTTCGCAAAGGATCACTGGACGATGAAGACGGCTGGGTCAGACGATCTAGACGGACGGTGATCTGTTCCATGGCACGGGTCAGATGATCCACTCGGGCCAGAAGGTCATCTCTGGAGTCTGCTGGTGTAGTCTGCGCAGTTTGGGCAGCAGGTGAGGTACCCAGAGGTAGTGACAGGACAACTGGAGCGATGCTTGTTGAGGGTCCAGGTGAGGGAGCACAGATGACTGGGCTCGGCTGGGGCTGCTCCTGTCCCAAGACCTGGATGGCAAGGGCCTTGAAGTCAGCAAACGTGATGCTGGGATGTTGTGCAGCAAGCATTCGCAACTGACTCTGGAGCAATGTGGTACCTGCCCCTTCTATGAAGCGGTCAAGCAAGATTTTATCAGAGTCCACATTTTCACGTGGATCCACTTGCTCCACAGCTCTGAACGCCTCTTGGAGGGATAAAGCATAGTCCCGCAGGGTCTCACCAGGTAGTTGTCGTCTGGAAAAGAAGCGCATCTTTACCTCGGAGACAGATCGCACATCAAAGTTCACCTGGAGTTTGTCCAGAATTTGCCCAGGGGTTCTTTTGTCAGAGGCAGGCCAGGATTTGACCTCCCTAGCTGCAGCACCCTCAAGCTGGCCCAGCAGGATCTGTATCTGCTGTTCTGTATTCAGAGGATAGAACTGGAAGAGAGACAGCATCTTCTCACGAAAGTCCCTGAGGGTATGCGCCTCCCCTTTGTAGCGCGGCAGCCATGGTACACCAGGGTAAAATGGCATGGAGAATGGTAGGCTGCTCGCCATGGGCACTGCTGGATCACTAGAAACAGATGGCACAATGTCACTTTGCTCAGTCATGTTGTTTGCAGGTATGACTGAAATTAGGTCGCCGTCTCTTTAAGAAACTCAACTGCTTGCTGGCAGGGAATGGAGACTACAACTTGGAATGCTGTCCCTTTAAGAATGCTGTAGCTATTAACAGAGTCACTGTGATGCAGGCTGACGGTGTGCTCCCCCTCTTTAATGGTGGCACTCCCCACGGACGGACACGGAAAACACTCGCTGGGGCCGTGGGAGGACTGAAGACAAGGACAGGGAGGCACAGTACTCACTGACAGCAACTGCAGCGTGGACCAGAGATCAGCAGTGCACAGCAGGGACGGTGATGCGGCACCGGAGAGTCAGAAATGGCGCTGGCACGTTCGCCTTTCACTTTCTTGTATGGGTGCGCTGGAGCATTGCGCTCAGCATTCTGGGCTCTCCTAAGATGGCGGCAGATGGGTCTCCTGGCCTCATGGGCAGTGCTAAAAATCTCCCGCACTTTTGCAAGGTACAGTTAACCCTTTGTGGGCGTTCTTACACAGCGATGTGGCGCAGCAAACAAGTCCTGGGCGTTTTAACTCTTCCAGGGCTGTAACACACTGAGAGGACAGTCTTTAGGGCTTACTTCAGGGGTATAGGGCTCCCCCCTCTTTGTGGCAAGCACTCTCAGGGAATAAACTTGATCTTAGCAAAGTCCACAATAAAGACAAATGCTCTGGAGACAATTTGGCGCACTTTTCGTGGCGACTTTCTCAAAATGGCACACACCCGTATCCTGTTCGTGACGCCAGTTTTTCTTGCGGTGACCAGATGGAAGGTAACGCTGCAGTTGGGATTGCGGGGTGCAAACAGCGCAGACTTGTCACGGTCTCTGGGCACGAGGGCGCAGCGCTGGTGCTGTCCCACGTTACCACCACTGGTACCGGTGATGAGGGGGCTGCACAAATGTTGGTGGTGATTGTTCCCCCGGGGCGCTTCCCCTATACTGTGCCGACTGGTGGTGTTTGGGGCGCCCTGATGTTGTCGGTGCAGAGTCAGACACAGAAACGGTTGTAAAGTTGAACTTTTACTTCCATGGGTGTGGAGGCACAAATGCTTAAACAGTTTCTTCAATACAAAACAACGGGGTACGCCTGGTGACACAGCAAAGTCCTGGGGTGCAGGGTAGACTTGATGAAAGGTGTTCCTAGCCCCTTATACTTCAGTGTTACAGCCCTAAGGTGCGTCTGGGATCCTATTTGGCTCATAGGAGGATGCCCACCATGATACTAGCACATAATATTCCCCACTCACGTTATGTGGTCCTGATAGCTCAGAGTTTCGGGGTGCAATAGTCAGGGGTGGCAGGATATTCCACAGGTCTGGCCTTGGCCCCTGGATCCTGTGATACTTGCTATGGAGCACGTGTTCCAGAATGTTCTCTCCACAGTCTCATGCTGACAAGATAATGATGCTTGACTTCCTTCAGGGCGATGGCTAGGCAGACAGGGGACAGGATCTTCTGAATAGCTGGAGTATGTCAGCTCTCCAACCTTCCTGGGCCTGTCTAGGACTTGAGATTCCTGCACTAAACTCACTGCTTTCTTCACAGGACATCACACTTATCTCCTCACCTCCTCCTCCTAACACTCCACACTTCTAACTCCTCACACGCAGGACCTTCCTGCAGGGGTGTTACCATGGGGACCCAGTGATCAGCTGACTCCTCCCCTTTTCCCAGGCAATGTCCTCCCATTGGACATTTGGTTACTATTCAATCCTATGGGAGGTGTAATGCATGTGTGAGGCTCACTAGGTGGCGCTGTGTTGTGTGAGACTCAGGACCCCCTGCTATGTCACACAGGCTATGAAGCAACAGGAAATAATACAATGCACAGAGATCACCCTCAGCCCAGCCATAGCCAGCTCTGGGATGCCACACTGAGCTCTGTGATATATAGGGTTATATGATAGAGGGAGAGAAGCTGAGCTCTGTGGTATATAAGGTTAAATGTTAGAGGAGAGAAGCTGAGCTCTGTGATATATAGGGTTATATGATAGAGGAGAGAAGCTGAGCTCTGTGATATATAGTGTTATATGATAGAGGAGAGAAGCTGAGCTCTGTGATATATAGGGTTATAGGATAGAGGAGAGAAGCTCAGCTCTGTGATATATAGGGTTATAAGATAGAGGAGAGAAGCTGAGCTCCGTGATATAAAGGGTTATATGATAGAGGAGAGAAGCTGAGCTCTGTGATATATAGGGTTATATGATAGAGGAGAGAAGCTGGGCTCTGTGATATAGAGGGTATTAGGATAGAGGAGAGAAGCTGAGCTCTGTGATAAATAGGGTTATATGATAGAGGAGAGAAGCTGAGCTCTGTGGTATATAGGGTTATATGATAGAGGAGAGAAGCTGAGCTCTGTGATATATAGGGTTATATGATAGAGGAGAGGAGCTGAGCTTTGTGCTATATAGTGTTATATGAGAGAGGAGAGAAGCTGAGCTCTGTGATATATAGGGTTATAGGATAGAGGAGAGAAGCTGAGCTCTGTGATATATAGGGTTATAAGATAGAGGAGAGAAGCTGAGCTCCGTGATATATAGGGTTATATGATAGAGGAGAGAAGCTGAGCTCTGTGATATATAGGGTTATGTGATAGAGGAGAGAAGCCGAGCTCTGTGATATATAGGGTTATATGATAGAGGAGAGAAGCTGGGCTCTGTGATATATAGGGTTATAGGATAGAGGAGAGAAGCTGAGCTCTGTGATATATAGGGTTATACGATAGAGGGGAGAAGCTGAGCTCTGTGAAATATAGGTTTATATGATAGAGGGAGAGAAGCTGAGATCTGTTATATATAGGGTTATATGATAGGGGGAGAGAAGCTGAGCTCTGTGATATATAGGGTTATATGATAGAGGAGAGAAGCTGAGCTCTGTGATATATAGGGTTATATGATAGAGGAGAGAAGCTGAGCTCTGTGATATATAGGGTTATATGATAGAGGAGAGAAGCTGAGCTCTGTGGTATATAAGGTTAAATGTTAGAGGAGAGAAGCTGAGCTCTGTGATATATAGGGTTATATGATAGAGGAGAGAAGCTGAGCTCTGTGATATATAGTGTTATATGATAGAGGAGAGAAGCTGAGCTCTGTGATATATAGGGTTATATGATAGAGGAGAGAAGCTGAGCTCTGTGATATATAGGGTTATATGATAGAGGAGAGAAGCTGGGCTCTGTGATATATAGGGTATTAGGATAGAGGAGAGAAGCTGAGCTCTGTGATATATAGGGTTATATGATAGAGGAGAGAAGCTGAGCTCTGTGGTATATAGGGTTATATGATAGAGGAGAGAAGCTGAGCTCTGTGATATATAGGGTTATATGATAGAGGAGAGAAGCTGAGCTCTGTGCTGTATAGTTTTCTATGATAGAGGAGAGAAGCTGAGCTCTGTGATATATAGGGTTATAGGATAGAGGAGAGAAGCTGAGTTCTGTGATATATAGGGTTATAAGATAGAGGAGAGAAGCTGAGCTCCGTGATATATAGGGTTATATGATAGAGGAGAGAAGCTGAGCTCTGTGATATATAGGGTTATATGATAGAGGAGAGAAGCTGAGCTCTGTGATATATAGGGTTATATGATAGAGGAGAGAAGCAGAGCTCTGTGATATATAGGGTTATATGATAGAGGAGAGAAGCTGAGCTCTGTGATATATAGGGTTATATGATAGAGGAGAGAAGCTGGGCTCTGTGATATATAGGGTTATAGGATAGAGGAGAGAAGCTGAGCTCTGTGATATATAGGGTTATATGATAGAGGGGAGAAGCTGAGCTCTGTGAAATATAGGTTTATATGATAGAGGGAGAGAAGCTGAGATCTGTTATATATAGGGTTATATGATAGGGGGAGAGAAGCTGAGCTCTGTGATATATAGGGTTATATGATAGAGGAGAGAAGCTGAGCTCTGTGATATATAGGGTTATATGATAGAGGAGAGAAGCTGAGCTCTGTGATATATAGGGTTATATGATAGAAGAGAGAAGCTGAGCTCTGTGATACATAGGATATATATGATACAGGAGAGAAGCTGAGCTCTGTGATATATATTTGTATATGATAGAGGAGAGAAGCTGAGCTCTGTGATATATAGGTGTATATGATGGAGGAGAGAAGCTGAGCTCTGTGATATATAGCTGTATATGATAGAGGAGAGAAGATGAGCTCTGTGATATATAGGTTTATATGATAGAGGGAGAGAAGCTGAGCTCTGTGATATATAGGGTTATATGATAGAGGAGAGAAGCTGAGCTCTGTGATATATAGGGTTATATGATACAGGAGAGAAGCTGAGCTCTGTGATATATAGGGTTATATGATAGAGGGAGAGAAGCTGGGCTCTGTGATATAGAGGGTATTAGGATAGAGGAGAGAAGCTGAGCTCTGTGATAAATAGGGTTATATGATAGAGGAGAGAAGCTGAGCTCTGTGGTATATAGGGTTATATGATAGAGGAGAGAAGCTGAGCTCTGTGATATATAGGGTTATATGATAGAGGAGAGGAGCTGAGCTTTGTGCTATATAGTGTTGTGGCATCCCAGAGCTGGCTATGGCTGGGCTGAGGGTGATCTCTGTAGTCATTGTATTATTTCCTGTTGCTTCATAGCCTGTGTGACATAGCAGGGGGTCCTGAGTCTCACACAACACAGCGCCACCTAGTGAGCCTCACAGATGCATTACACCTCCCATAGGATTGAATAGTAACCAAATGTCCAATGGGAGGACATCGCCTGGGAAAAGGGGAGGAGTCAGCTGATCACTGGGTCCCCATGGTAACACCCCTGCAAGGAAGGTTCTGCGTGTGAGGAGTTAGAAGTGTGGAGTGTTAGGAGGAGGAGGTGAGGAGATAAGTGTGATGTC
Organism: Leptodactylus fallax; assembly: GCA_947044405.1. Taxonomy (NCBI): domain Eukaryota; kingdom Metazoa; phylum Chordata; class Amphibia; order Anura; family Leptodactylidae; genus Leptodactylus; species Leptodactylus fallax. Next base: position 389,772 of record CAMRHE010000634.1, read on the forward strand.
CTGTGAAGAAAGCAGTGAGTTTAGTGCAGGAATCTCAAGTCCTAGACAGGCCCAGGAAGGTTGGAGAGCTGACATACTCCAGCTATTCAGAAGATCCTGTCCCCTGTCTGCCTAACCATCGCCCTGAAGGAAGTCAAGCATCATTATCTTGTCAGCATGAGACTGTGGAGAGAACATTCTGGAACACGTGCTCCATAGCAAGTATCACAGGATCCAGGGGCCAAGGCCAGACCTGTGGAATATCCTGCCACCCTGACTATTGCACCCCGAAACTCTGAGCTATCAGGACCACATAACGTGAGTGGGGAATATTATGTACTAGTATCATGGTGGGCATCCTCCTATGAGCCAAATAGGAGCCCAGACGCACCTTAGGGCTGTAACACTGAAGTATAAGGGGCTAGGAACACCTTTCATCAAGTCTACCCTGCACCCCAGGACTTTGCTGTGTCACCAGGCGTACCCCGTTGTTTTGTATTGAAGAAACTGTTTAAGCATTTGTGCCTCCACACCCATGGAAGTAAAAGTTCAACTTTACAACCGTTTCTGTGTCTGACTCTGCACCGACAACATCAGGGCGCCCCAAACACCACCAGTCGGCACAGTATAGGGGAAGCGCCCCGGGGGAACAATCACCACCAACATTTGTGCAGCCCCCTCATCACCGGTACCAGTGGTGGTAACGTGGGACAGCACCAGCGCTGCGCCCTCGTGCCCAGAGACCGTGACAAGTCTGCGCTGTTTGCACCCCCGCAATCCCAACTGCAGCGTTACCTTCCATCTGGTCACCGCAAGAAAAACTGGCGTCACGAACAGGATACGGGTGTGTGCCATTTTGAGAAAGTCGCCACGAAAAGTGCGCCAAATTGTCTCCAGAGCATCGGTCTTTATTGTGGACTTTGCTAGGATCAAGTTTATTCCCTGAGAGTGCTTGCCACAAAGAGGGGGAGCTCTATACCCCTGAAGTAAGCCCTAAAGACTGTCCTCTCAGTGTGTTACAGCCCTGGAAGAGTTAAAACGCCCAGGACTTGTTTGCTGCGCCACATCGCTGTGTAAGAACACCCACAAAGGGTTAACTGTACCTTGCAAAAGTGCGGGAGATTTTTAGCACTGCCCATGAGGCCAGGAGACCCATCTGCCGCCATCTTAGGAGAGCCCAGAATGCTGAGCACAATGCTCCAGCGCACCCATACAAGAAAGTGAAAGGCGAACGTGCCAGCGCCATTTCTGACTCTCCGGTGCCGCATCACCGTCCCTGCTGTGCACCGCTGATCTCTGGTCCACGCTGCAGTTGCTGTCAGTGAGTACTGTGCCTCCCTGTCCTTGTCTTCAGTCCTCCCACGGCCCCAGCGAGTGTTTTCCGGGTACCGTGTCCGTGGGGAGTGCCACCATTAAAGAGGGGGAGCACACCGTCAGCCTGCATCACAGTGACTCTGTTAATAGCTACAGCATTCTTAAAGGGACAGCATTCCAAGTTGTAGTCTCCATTCCCTGCCAGCAAGCAGTTGAGACCTAATTTCAGTCATACCTGCAAACAACATGACTGAGCAAAGTGACATTGTGCCATCTGTTTCTAGTGATCCAGCAGTGCCCATGGCGAGCAGCCTACCATTCTCCATACCATTTTACCCTGGCGCACCATGGCTGCCACGCTACAAAGGGGAGGCGCATACCCTCAGGGACTTTCGTGAGAAGATGCTGTCTCTCTTCCAGTTCTATCCTCTGAATACAGAACAGCAGATACAGATCCTGCTGGGCCAGCTTGAGGGTGCTGCAGCTAGGGAGGTCAAATCCTGGCCTGCCTCTGACAAAAGAACCCCTGGGCAAATTCTGGACAAACTCCAGGTGAACTTTGAAGTGCGATCTGTCTCCGAGGTAAAGATGCGCTTCTTTTCCAGACGACAACTACCTGGGTGAGACCCTGCGGGACTATGCTTTATCCCTCCAAGAGGCGTTCAGAGCTGTGGTGCAAGTGGATCCACGTGAAAATGTGGACTCTGATAAAATCTTGCTTGACCGCTTCATAGAAGGGGCGGGTACCACATTGCTCCAGAGTCAGTTGCGAATGCTTGCTGCACAACATCCCAGCATCACATTTGCTGACTTCAAGGCCCTTGCCATCCAGGTCTTGGGACAGGAGCAGCCCCAGCCGAGCCCAGTCATCTGTGCTCCCTCACCTGGACCCTCAACAAGCATTGCTCCAGTTGTCCTGCCACTACCTCTGGGTACCTCACCTGCTGCCCAAACTGCGCAGACTACACCAGCAGACTCCAGAGATGACCTTCTGGCCCGAGTGGATCATCTGACCCGTGCCATGGAACAGATCACCGTCCGTCTAGATCGTCTGACCCAGCCGTGTTCATCGTCCAGTGATCCTTTGCGAAGTCACAACATCTCACCTGAGTCGCCACCCAGACGTCCGTCTTCAGTGAAACCTCCGCAGAGTGAGAGGCCATACTGTACCTATTGCCATAGATATGGACACACCAGGCCTCAGTGTTTTCAGTTAAACGGGCCACCCCCAAGGCAGCGGGCCGCCCCTCGGGAGGAAAGAAGAAGGGCCCAGGTGAATCTTCAGTGCCATTGTCACGCTTCGTCTCAGCCTGCCCACACATCACAATCCGGGTGAACGGCATCCCTCTGACAGCGTTGGTGGACACTGGATCTCAGGTAACAACCCTGCGCAAGCAGGTGTTCCTTGAACATTGGGACTTAGGTGTGTTGAATAGAACACCTGACACATGGATAAATCTGTGTGGCAGCAATGGACAGCCCATACCACAGCAGGGTTATTGGGAACCCACTATCCAGATTGGGGACTTGAAACTGCCTAGACAGGGTGTAATTGTCACTGATATAGAGGATGATAGGTTTGCAGTTGTAATATTAGGCATGAATGTTTTACGCCATTGCTTTGCAGAAGTGTTGGATGCCTTGCATGCCTCTCTCCTTACAGCTTCTCCCAGTGACCAGCAGACCATTCAGCGGGCCATTCGTGTACTCAATGCCCAGCACAAGTTCGCCAACAAACAAGGTGAAATTGGTCGAGTCCGGATCCAAGATACCCGTCCAGTAACCCTACAGCCTGGAACAGAAACTATGGTGTGGTGCCGTGCCCGTCCGGGCATAGAAAATCAGGACTACGAGGCCTTGCTACAACCCATACAGGTAGATGGCCAACCACTTGTCATGGCTGCCCGCAGCCTTGTCACAGTTTCCAATGGACGTGTTCCTGTCCGCTTAGTCAACTTGGGCGATGCTCCCGTGAACCTCCACAAGTTCCACTCTGTGGCCCTGCTACACCGGTTAGCACCAGAAGACATTCTCTCTGGTGATTCTACCGCCACACAGCGTTCCACCCAAGCTGCTGAGAACATTCAGAATGGAGCCACGAAGTCCTGGTGGGATGAACTGAACGTGGGAGACTCCAATACCCCTATAGAGCATATCAATGGGGTTCGCAATGTGGCCAAGCGTTACCAACAGGCATTCAGCAAACACCCATTGGACTTTGGTAAGACCACGACCATACAACATCGCATTCTGACTGGCGACCACCATCCAATCAAGGAGCGTCACCGTCCAATACCACCCGCGATGTACCAACCGGTGAAAAAGTTGATCCGAGAGATGCGAGGTGCTGATGTCATCCGGGAGAGTAACAGCCCCTGGGCAGCCCCGCTAGTTCTCGTCAAGAAGAAAGACGGAACCCTACGATTTTGTGTGGACTATCGTAAACTCAACAACGTCACGCACAAAGACGCATACCCATTGCCGCGGATTGAGGAATCTCTAACGGCTTTGGGATCAGCTACCTGTTTCTCGACCCTGGACTTAACCAGTGGATACTGGCAAGTCCCTATGGCGCCTGAAGATCGTGAAAAGACTGCGTTTACGACCCCAATGGGACTCTTTGAATTTAATAGTATGCCATTTGGGCTATGTAATGCCCCAGCCACATTCCAACGGCTTATGGAGAGGTGCCTCGGCCATGAGAATTTCCAGAGTGTGCTACTGTACCTGGACGATGTTATTGTATTCTCCCGGACATACCAAGAACACCTTCGTCACCTGTCTGAGGTATTCAAGGTACTTATACAGCACGGCCTAAAGTTGAAGCCCTCCAAGTGCTACCTGTTGAAACCCCAAGTTCACTACCTTGGGCATGTCGTGAGCGCACAAGGCGTCCAACCTGATCCTGAAAAGATCACTGCAGTCCAGAACTGGCGAAGACCAACTACCGTCAAAGAAGTCCGAAGCTTCCTTGGATTTGCAGGTTACTACCGGCGTTTCATACCACACTTCGCCCAAGTAGCCGAGCCTCTGAACGAGTTGTTGCGCGGTTGTCCCAGAGAAAACTACAACCGAAAGCTTCCGGTAGACTGGACAGCGCGTCAAGAGGAAGCCTTTCAAGCGCTTAAAGCACTTCTGACGCAACCACCAATTCTAGCCTATCCCGACTACAGTCAGCCATTCCGCTTGTACACAGATGCAAGTCACCAAGGTTTGGGTGCAGTGTTGTCCCAGGTTCAGGACAACAAAGAGCGAGTCATCGCCTATGCCAGCAGGAGTCTGAGAGGCGCGGAGAAGAACGACCAGAACTATAGTTCTTTCAAACTCGAACTTCTGGCGCTTGTCTGGGCCGTGACAGAGAAGTTTAAAGACTACCTGGCTGCCACACCCTTTACCGTGTACACAGATAACAATCCATTGGCGCCTCTGGACACTGCTCGACTGGGAGCCCTTGAACAACGGTGGGCCTCAAGACTCGCGAATTACAAGTTCTCTGTCAAGTATCGCAGTAGCAAGTCCAACGCTAACGCTGATGCACTCTCAAGGTTGCCTGTGGGAGAAGAACCACCCCGAGAAGACATCTGGGAAGAGGTGGAGATGCCACCATTCTACAACAAGTTTGCCCAACAGGTTGCTATTGGTGTCCCTGTAGAAGGAGAATCTCTGACGAAAACAGCTGCCGAATCCCTCCAGGAGCCATCTCTGTGGAAAACGTTCCAAGAAGAGAGCAGAGTTTTAGGAGAATTGTCAGATTTCCTGCTTACAGGAAGAATACCAACCCGTGTAAAGAGAGGTCTTCATGACGTGGAATTAAAACGCCTTTGGCGACAGAGGAAGCGCCTGTTTGTCCAACGAGGCCTTCTACTTAGAAACACTCTTGATCCTGTCACAGGTGAAAGGCTTCATCAGATCCTCGTACCAAGAAGAGACGCACAGATGATACTTGAGGCGTATCATGACAGATCTGGTCACTTCGGGGTACAAAAGACCGAAGCTACCATCCGTCGTCGCTTCTATTGGGTTGGGATGAGGAGTGACATTGAGAGTTGGTGCCGAGAGTGTCCCGCCTGTAGTATCACCAAGGAAGGTCGAAGAGATCAGAAGGCCCCTCTACATCCAATTAAGACTCAAAAGCCGTGTGAAATTGTTGCTCTGGACCATGTGAAGTTGGGTCCCACACGTTCCGGCTACAGCTACGCTCTGACGATGGTGGATCATTACTCCAAGTTCCTTGTCATCGTGCCTGTCAGAGATCTTACAGCAAGAACTACGGCTGAGACCTTCTACACAGAGTTTGTCCGCCATTACGGTTGTCCTGAGCATATCCTCACCGACCGTGGATCGGCGTTTGAATCACAATTGTTCCGTGAGCTGTGTCAGTTCCAAGACTGCAAGAAGTTGCGAACCACAGCGTATCACCCTCAAGGGAATGGTATGTGCGAGAAGGCAAATCAAGTGATCATCGGCATGCTAAGAACAGCCGCAGTTACACCTGGTGTTGAGTGGCCTGAACGTATCAAGGACTTGGCCTATATTTACAACAACACACCCCAAACATCTACGGGATACGCACCATTTTATCTAATGTTTGGAAGACAAGGTCAACTTCCTTCAGACTTAACCCTTGGTGTGAAGGTCCCTGACACCATCAATCCACTACCCATAACAGACTGGGTTGTTGAACACCGCCGACGTATGGAGGAAGCTAAAGAGATAGTTGAAACGTGCATGGATGAGGTTCGTAGGAGACAACAGGAGGATTACAACCATCACGCCCATGCAGCGTCCCTGAAAGTTGGCGACCGTGTATGGTTAAGGAATAACCATCGGAATGTGAAATTGGATCCATTCTGGGAGAAAGAACCATACAGTGTCATCTCCATACCATATCCTGAATCCGACGTGTATGAGATCTCTAAACCTGGGAGACAGCCCCAAGTAGTACACCGAAACCGTCTGAAGCTGTGCCTTAAAGAAGGACTACCCACAGAGGTGCCCCCAGCTGAGACAACGAGTACAGAGATCTTGTCACCTTCTGAAGCGAAAGAGAGACTCCCAACGTTAACTGAGCTTATGTGGGCGCCTAAACTACTACCATTTAGCTGTTATCCACCAATTGCTCTAGTGCAAGAGAACCCTTCGACAGATGATTTAATTGATTTCAGTGACTCTGTTCCTGATTCAAATCTCGTTCCACTTAGGCGTTCTGAGCGTACCACAAAAGGCATACCTCCAACACGCTATAGTGATGCCATGGCTGTCCTCGGGTAAAAGAGGTTAACTGTCTCTGCTTCTGTATATATGTTATTCCTGCTCTGATTACATTAATGTTTTTCCTGTGTGTATATACAGTATATATATAATATCTTGCCATGTAATATAGTATTTACATTTATATGCAACAATCCAAGCCATAGTGCCTGGCTCACCGAGCCAAGGAAGTTCTGTTACCCTATTGCGGTATGGACATTCGTGCTAGAGTGCCTACTCTTCCTTACAGAAAGGACTGTTTATTGTTTCTCAGAGAGACTCTCATGATAATGGACACTCACGAAATTTGTGCCAGAGAGCCTCTGGACCCATTTGCACTACTGTTGTTTCTATATGGACTGTCTGATGGTACCGCCAAAAGGTTCCATAAGTCTGAGTTTAATTATCTCTCCGTTACCCTTCAGACTTCTCATGGACATTCCAGGACTATGCCGGGAGGTTTTACCTCAAGTTTCTAGGTATTATATTTTTCTAAACTGTTAGTGACAATTGCACTTTATTCGTATTTATTAACGTTATGTTACATTTCTCACCTTCACCCCAGCCCGTCGCCGAGGTCGGCTCAGTGAAAGAGGGGGAGTATGTGGCATCCCAGAGCTGGCTATGGCTGGGCTGAGGGTGATCTCTGTAGTCATTGTATTATTTCCTGTTGCTTCATAGCCTGTGTGACATAGCAGGGGGTCCTGAGTCTCACACAACACAGCGCCACCTAGTGAGCCTCACAGATGCATTACACCTCCCATAGGATTGAATAGTAACCAAATGTCCAATGGGAGGACATCGCCTGGGAAAAGGGGAGGAGTCAGCTGATCACTGGGTCCCCATGGTAACACCCCTGCAAGGAAGGTCCTGCGTGTGAGGAGTTAGAAGTGTGGAGTGTTAGGAGGAGGAGGTGAGGAGATAAGTGTGATGTCCTGTGAAGAAAGCAGTGAGTTTAGTGCAGGAATCTCAAGTCCTAGACAGGCCCAGGAAGGTTGGGGGGCGAAAACCCCCCACCTATCAAAAAAACCCCCCCCCCGGTCGGCCCCCCCCCCCCCCGGAAGGAAGTCAAGCATTAATTTTTTGTCAGTGTGTGTGGGGAGAGAAAATATTTTGTACACCTCCTCCTAAATAATATTTAATGGGTTGGGCAGGGGCCAAGGCCAGACCTGTGGAATATCCTGCCACCCTGACTATTGCACCCCGAAACTCTGAGCTATCAGGACCACATAACGTGAGTGGGGAATATTATGTACTAGTATCATGGTGGGCATCCTCCTATGAGCCAAATAGGAGCCCAGACGCACCTTAGGGCTGTAACACTGAAGTATAAGGGGCTAGGAACACCTTTCATCAAGTCTACCCTGCACCCCAGGACTTTGCTGTGTCACCAGGCGTACCCCGTTGTTTTGTATTGAAGAAACTGTTTAAGCATTTGTGCCTCCACACCCATGGAAGTAAAAGTTCAACTTTACAACCGTTTCTGTGTCTGACTCTGCACCGACAACATCAGGGCGCCCCAAACACCACCAGTCGGCACAGTATAGGGGAAGCGCCCCGGGGGGAACAATCACCACCAACATTTGTGCAGCCCCCTCATCACCGGTACCAGTGGTGGTAACGTGGGACAGCACCAGCGCTGCGCCCTCGTGCCCAGAGACCGTGACAAGTCTGCGCTGTTTGCACCCCCGCAATCCCAACTGCAGCGTTACCTTCCATCTGGTCACCGCAGTGTTATATGATAGAGGAGAGAAGCTGAGCTCTGTGATATATAGGGTTATAGGATAGAGGAGAGAAGCTGAGCTCTGTGATATATAGGGTTATAAGATAGAGGAGAGAAGCTGAGCTCCGTGATATATAGGGTTATATGATAGAGGAGAGAAGCTGAGCTCTGTGATATATAGGGTTATATGATAGAGGAGAGAAGCTGAGCTCTGTGATATATAGGGTTATATGATAGAGGAGAGAAGCAGAGCTCTGTGATATATAGGGTTATATGATAGAGGAGAGAAGCTGAGCTCTGTGATATATAGGGTTATATGATAGAGGAGAGAAGCTGGGCTCTGTGATATATAGGGTTATAGGATAGAGGAGAGAAGCTGAGCTCTGTGATATATAGGGTTATATGATAGAGGGGAGAAGCTGAGCTCTGTGAAATATAGGTTTATATGATAGAGGGAGAGAAGCTGAGATCTGTTATATATAGGGTTATATGATAGGGGGAGAGAAGCTGAGCTCTGTGATATATAGGGTTATATGATAGAGGAGAGAAGCTGAGCTCTGTGATATATATGGTTATATGATAGAGGAGAGAAGCTGAGCTCTGTGGTATATAAGGTTAAATGTTAGAGGAGAGAAGCTGAGCTCTGTGATATATAGGGTTATATGATAGAGGAGAGAAGCTGAGCTCTGTGATATATAGTGTTATATGATAGAGGAGAGAAGCTGAGCTCTGTGATATATAGGGTTATAGGATAGAGGAGAGAAGCTGAGCTCTGTGATATATAGGGTTATAAGATAGAGGAGAGAAGCTGAGCTCCGTGATATATAGGGTTATATGATAGAGGAGAGAAGCTGAGCTCTGTGATATATAGGGTTATATGATAGAGGAGAGAAGCTGGGCTCTGTGATATATAGGGTATTAAGATAGAGGAGAGAAGCTGAGCTCTGTGATATATAGGGTTATATGATAGAGGAGAGAAGCTGAGCTCTGTGGTATATAGGGTTATATGATAGAGGAGAGAAGCTGAGCTCTGTGATATATAGGGTTATATGATAGAGGAGAGAAGCTGAGCTCTGTGCTATATAGTGTTATATGATAGAGGAGAGAAGCTGAGCTCTGTGATATATAGGGTTATAGGATAGAGGAGAGAAGCTGAGTTCTGTGATATATAGGGTTATAAGATAGAGGAGAGAATCTGAGCTCCGTGATATATAGGGTTATATGATAGAGGAGAGAAGCTGAGCTCTGTGATATATAGGGTTATATGATAGAGGAGAGAAGCTGAGCTCTGTGATATATAGGGTTATATGATAGAGGAGAGAAGCAGAGCTCTGTGATATATAGGGTTATATGATAGAGGAGAGAAGCTGAGCTCTGTGATATATAGGGTTATAGGATAGAGGAGAGAAGCTGAGCTCTGTGATATATAGGGTTATAAGATAGAGGAGAGAATCTGAGCTCCGTGATATATAGGGTTATATGATAGAGGAGAGAAGCTGAGCTCTGTGATATATAGGGTTATATGATAGAGGAGAGAAGCTGAGCTCTGTGATATATAGGGTTATATGATAGAGGAGAGAAGCAGAGCTCTGTGATATATAGGGTTATATGATAGAGGAGAGAAGCTGAGCTCTGTGATATATAGGGTTATATGATAGAGGAGAGAAGCTGGGCTCTGTGATATATAGGGTTATAGGATAGAGGAGAGAAGCTGAGCTCTGTGAAATATAGGTTTATATGATAGAGGGAGAGAAGCTGAGATCTGTTATATATAGGGTTATATGATAGGGGGAGAGAAGCTGAGCTCTGTGATATATAGCGTTATATGATAGAGGAGAGAAGCTGAGCTCTGTGATATATCGGGTTATATGATAGAGGAGAGAAGCTGAGCTCTGTGATATATAGGGTTATATGATAGAGGAGAGAAGCAGAGCTCTGTGATATATAGGGTTATATGATAGAAGAGAGAAGCTGAGCTCTGTGATACATAGGATATATATGATAGAGGAGAGAAGCTGAGCTCTGTGATATATATTTGTATATGATAGAGGAGAGAAGCTGAGCTCTGTGATATATAGGTGTATATGATGGAGGAGAGAAGCTGAGCTCTGTGATATATAGGGTTATATGATAGAGGAGAGAAGCTGAGCTCTGTGATATATAGGGTTATATGATAGAGGAGAGAAGCTGAGCTCTGTGATATATAGGGTTATATGATAGAGGAGAGAAGCTGAGCTCTGTGACATATAGGGTTATATGACAGAGGAGAGAAGCTGAGCTCTGTGGTATATAGGGTTATGATACAGGAGAGAAGCTAAGCTCTGTGATATATAGGGTTATATGATAGAGGGAGAGAAGCTGAGCTCTGTGATATATAGGGTTATATGATAGAGGAGAGAAGCTGAGCTCTGTGATATATAGGGTTATATGATATAGGAGAGAAGCTGAGCTCTGTGATATATAGGGTTATATGATAGAGGAGAGAAGCTGAGTTATGTGGTATATAGGGTTATATGATAGAGGAGAGAAGCTGAGCTCTGTGATATATATGGTTATATGATAGAGGAGAGAAGCTGAGCTCTGTTCTATATAGTGTTATATGATAGAGGAGAGAAGCTGAGCTCTGTGATATATAGGGTTATAGGATAGAGGAGAGAAGCTGAGCTCTGTGACATATAGGGTTATATGATAGAGGAGAGAAGCTGAGCTCTGTGATATATAGGGTTATATGATAGAGGAGAGAAGCTGAGCTCTGTGATATATAGGGTTATATGATAGAGGAGAGAAGATGGGCTCTGTGATATATAGGGTTATAGGATAGAGGAGAGAAGCTGAGCTCTGTGATATATAGGGTTATATGATAGAGGGGAGAAGCTGAGCTCTGTGAAATATAGGTTTATATGATAGAGGGAGAGAAGCTGAGATCTGTTATATATAGGGTTATATCATAGAGGAGAGAGGCTGAGCTCTGTGATATATAGGGTTATATGATAGAAGAGAGAAGCTGAGCTCTGTGATATATAGGATATATATAATAAGAGAGAACTAACTCTGTGATATATAGTGTATATGATAGAGGAGAGAAGCTGAGCTCTGTGATATATAGGGTTATATGATAGAGGAAAGACTAACTCTGTGAATATAGGGTTATATGAAAAGAAAAGTGACTCTGTGATATATAGGGTTATATGATACAGGAGAGAAGCTGAGCTCTGTGATATATAGGTGTATATGATAGAGGAGAGAAGCTGAGCTCTGTGATATATAGGTGTATATGATAGAGGAGAGAAGCTGAGCTCTGTGATATATAGGTGTATATGATAGAGGAGAGAAGCTGAGCTCTGTGATATATAGCTGTATATGATAAGGAGAGAAATGACTCTGTGATATATAGCTTATATGATAAGGAGAGAACTGAGCTCTGTGATATATAGGGTTATATGATATAGGAGAGAGCTGACCTGTGTGATATATAGGTTTATATGATAGAGGGAGAGAACTGAGCTCTGTGATATATAGCGTTATATGATAAGAGAGAAGCTGAGCTCTGTGATATATAGGTTATATGATAAGGAGAGAACTGAGCTCTTGGTATATAAGGTTAAATGTTAGAGGAGAGAAGCTGACTCTGTGATATATAGGGTTATATGACAGAGGAGAGAAGCTGACTCTGTGATATAGGTTATATGATAGAGGAGAGAAGCTGCTGTGATATATAGGGTTATAGGATAGAGGAGAGAAGCTGAGCTCTGTGATATATAGGGTTATAAGATAGAGGAGAGAAGCTGAGCTCGTGATATATAGGGTTATATGATAGAGGAGAGAAGCTGAGCTCTGTGATATATAGGGTTATATGATAGAGGAGAGAAGCTGGGCTCTGTGGTATATAGGGTTATATGATAGAGGAGAGAAGCTGAGCTCTGTGATATATAGGGTTATATGATAGAGGAGAGAAGCTGAGCTCTGTGATATAGTGTTATATGATAGAGGAGAGAAGCTGAGCTCTGTGTATATAGGGTTGTAGGATAGAGGAGAGAAGCTGAGCTCTGTGATATATAGGGTTATAAGATAGAGGAGAGAAGCTGAGCTCCGTGATATATAGGGTTATATGATAGAGGAGAGAAGCTGAGCTCTCTGATATATAGGGTTATATGATAGAGGAGAGAAGCTGGGCTCTGTGATATATAGGGTATAGGATAGAGGAGAGAAGCTGAGCTCTGTGATATATAGGGGTATATGATAGAGGAGAGAAGCTGAGCTCTGTGGTATATAGGGTTATATGATAGAGGAGAGAAGCTGAGCTCTGTGATATATAGGGTTATATGATAGAGGAGGGAAGCTGAGCTCTGTGCTATATAGTGTTATATGATAGAGGAGACAAGCTGAGCTCTGTGATATATAGGGTTATAGGATAGAGGAGAGAAGCTGAGCTCTGTGATATATAGGGTTATATGATAGAGGAGAGAAGCTGAGCTCTGTGATCTATAGGGTTATATGATAGAGGAGAGAAGCTGGGCTCTGTGATATATAGGGTTATAGGATGGAGGAGAGAAGCTGAGCTCTGTGATATATAGGGTTATATGATAGAGGGGAGAAGCTGAGCTATGTGGAATATAGGGTTATATGATAGAGGAGAGAAGCTGAGCTCTGTGATATATATGGTTATATGATAGAGGAGAGAAGCTGAGCTCTGTGCTATATAGGGTTATATGATAGAGGAGAGAAGCTGAGCTCTGTGATATATAGGGTTATAGGATAGAGGAGAGAAGCTGAGCTCTGTGACATATAGGGTTATATGATAGAGGAGAGAAGCTGAGCTCTGTGATATATAGGGTTATATGATAGAGGAGAGAAGCTGAGCTCTGTGATATATAGGGTTATATGATAGAGGAGAGAAGCTGGGCTCTGTGATATATAGGGTTATAGGATAGAGGAGAGAAGCTGGGCTCTGTGATATATAGGGTTATAGGATAGAGGAGAGAAGCTGAGCTCTGTGATATATAGGGTTATATGATAGAGGGAGAGAAGCTGAGATCTGTGATATATAGGGTTATATGATAGAGGAGAGAGGCTGAGCTCTGTGATATATAGGGGTATATGATAGAAGAGAGAAGCTGAGCTCTGTGATATATAGGTATATGATAGAGGAGAGAAGCTGAGCTCTGTGATATATAGGGTATATGATAGAGGAGAGAAGCTGAGCTCTGTGATATATAGGGTTATATGATAGAGGAGAGAAGCTAGGCTCTGTGATATATAGGGTTATAGGATAGAGGAGAGAAGCTGAGCTCTGTGATATATAGGGTTATATGATACAGGAGAGAAGCTGAGCTCTGTGAAATATAGGTTTATATGATAGAGGGAGAGAAGCTGAGATCTGTGATATATAGGGGTATATGATAGGGGAGAGAAGCTGAGCTCTGTGATATATAGGGGTATATGATAGAGGAGAGAAGCTGAGCTCTGTGATATATAGGGGTATATGATAGAGGAGAGAAGCTGAGCTCTGTGATATATAGGGTTATATAATAGAGGAGAGAAGCTGAGCTCTGTGATATATAGGGGTATATGATAGAGGAGAGAAGCTGAGCTCTGTGATATATAGGGGTATATGATAGAGGAGAGAAGCTGAGCTCTGTGATATATAGGTTTATATGATAGAGGAGAGAAGCTGAGCTCTGTGATATAGGCTTATATGATAGAGGAGAGAAGCTGACCGTGATATATAGGTTTATATGATAGAGGGAGAGAAGCTGAGCTCTGTGATATATAGGGTTATATGATAGAGGAGAGAAGCTGAGCTCTGTGATATATAGGGTTATATGATATAGGAGAGATGCTGAGCTCTGTGGTATATAGGGTTAAATGATAGAGGAGAGAAGCTGAGCTCTGTGATATATAGGGTTATATGATAGAGGAGAGAAGCTGAGCTCTGTGATATATAGGGTTATATGATAGAGGAGAGAAGCTGAGCTCTGTGGTATATAGGGTTAAATGTTAGAGGAGAGAAGCTGAGCTCTGTGATATATAGGGTTATATGATAGAGGAGAGAAGCTGAGCTCTGTGATATATAGGGTTATATGATAGAGGAGAGAAGCTGAGCTCTGTGATATATAGGGTTATAGGATAGAGGAGAGAAGCTGGCTCTGTGGTATATAGGGTTATAAGATAGAGGAGAGAAGCTGAGCTCCGTGATATATAGGGTTATATGATAGAGGAGAGAAGCTGAGCTCTGTGCTATATAGGGTTATATGATAGAGGAGAGAAGCTGGGCTCTGTGATATATAGGGTATTAGGATAGAGGAGAGAAGCTGAGCTCTGTGATATATAGGGTTATAAGATAGAGGAGAGAAGCTGAGCTCTGTGGTATATAGGGTTATATGATAGAGGAGAGAAGCTGAGCTCTGTGATATATAGGGTTATATGATAGAGGAGAGAAGCTGGCTCTGTGCTATATAGTGTTATATGATAGAGGAGAGAAGCTGAGCTCTGTGATATATAGGGTTATAGGATAGAGGAGAGAAGCTGAGCTCTGTGGTATATAGGGTTATAAGATAGAGGAGAGAAGCTGAGCTCGTGATATATAGGGTTATATGATAGAGGAGAGAAGCTGAGCTCTGTGCTATATAGGGTTATATGATAGAGGAGAGAAGCTGGGCTCTGTGATATATAGGGTTTTAGGATAGAGGAGAGAAGCTGAGCTCTGTGATATATAGGGTTATATGATAGAGGAGAGAAGCTGAGCTCTGTGGTATATAGGGTTATATGATAGAGGAGAGAAGCTGGGCTCTGTGATATATAGGGTTATATGATGGAGGAGAGAAGCTGAGCTCTGTGTATATAGGGTTATATGATAGAGGGGAGAAGCTGAGCTCTGTGGAATATAGGGTTATATGATAGAGGAGAGAAGCTGAGATCTGTGATATATAGGGTTATATGATAGGGGAGAGAAGCTGAGCTCTGTGATATTTAGGGTTATATGATAGAGGAGAGAAGCTGAGCTCTGTGATATATAGGGTTATATGATAGAGGAGAGAAGCTGGGCTCTGTGATATATAGGGTTATATGATGGAGGAGAGAAGCTGAGCTCTGTGATATATAGGGTTATATGATAGAGGAGAGAAGCTGAGCTCTGTGAAATATAGGGTTATATGATAGAGGAGAGAATCTGAGCTCTGTGATATATATGGTTATATGATAGAGGGAGAAGCTGACTCTGTGAAATATAGGTATATATGATAGAGGAGAGAAGCTGAGCTCTGTGATATATAGGGTTATATGATAGGGGAGAGAAGCTGAGCTCTGTGATATATAGGGTTATATGATAGAGGAGAGAAGCTGGGCTCTGTGATATATTGGGTTATAGGATGGAGGAGAGAATCTGAGCTCTGTGATATATAGGGTTATATGATAGAGGAGAGAAGCTGAGCTCTGTGAAATATAGGGTTATATGATAGAGGAGAGAATCTGAGCTCTGTGATATATAGGGTTATATGATAGAGGAGAGAAGCTGATCTCTGTGATATATAGCTGTATATGATAGAGGAGAGAAGCTGAGCTCTGTGATATATAGTGTTATATGATAGAGGAGAGAAGCTGAGCTCTGTGATATATAGGGTTATAGGATAGAGGAGAGAAGCTGAGCTCTGTGATATATAGGGTTATATGATATAGGGGAGAAGCTGAGCTTGTGAATATATAGGTTTATATGATAGAGGGAGAGAAGCTGAGCTCTGTGATATATAGGGTTATATGATAGAGGGAGAGAAGCTGAGCTCTGTGATATATAGGGTTATATGATAGAGGAGAGAAGCTGAGCTCTGTGATATATAGGGTTATATGATAGAGGAGAGAAGCTGAGCTCTGTGATATATAGGGTTATATGATAGAGGGAGAGAAGCTGGGCTCTGTATATTGATATATTGGGTTATATGATAGAGGAGAGAAGCTGAGCTCTGTGATATATAGGGTTATATGATAGAGGAGAGAAGCTGAGCTCTGGGATATATAGGGTTATATGATAGAGGAGAGAAGCTGAGCTCTGTGATATATAGGTGTATATGATAGAGGAGAGAAGCTGAGCTCTGTGATATATAGTGTTATATGATAGAAGAGAGAAGCTGGGCTCTGTGATATATAGGGTTATATGATAGAGGAGAGAAGCTGAGCTCTGTGATATATAGGGTTATATGATATAGGAGAGAAGCTGAGCTGTGTGATATATAGGGTTATATGATAGAGGGAGAGAAGCTGAGCTCTGTGATATATAGGGTTATATGATAGAGGAGAGAAGCTGAGCTCTGTGATATATAGGGTTATATGATAGAGGAGAGAAGCTGAGCTCTGTGATATATAGGGTGAAAGTATATGATGAGAGGAGAGAAGCTGAGCTCTGTGATATATAGGGTTATATGATAGAGGGGGAGAAGCTGAGCTCTGTGATATATAGGTTATATGATAGAGGAGAGAAGCTGAGCTCTGTGATATATAGGGTTATATGATAGAGGGAGAGAAGCTGAGCTCTGTGATATATAGGATATATGATAGAGGAGAGAAGCTGAGCTCTGTGATATATAGGTTATATGATAGAGGGGAGAAGCTGAGCTCTGTGATATATAGGGGTATATGATAGAGGAGAGAAGCTGAGCTCTGTGATATATAGGGTTATATGATAGAGGAGAGAAGCTGAGCTCTGTGATATATAGCTGTATATGATAGAGGAGAGAAGCTGAGCTCTGTGATATATAGGTTTATATGATAGAGGGAGAGAAGCTGAGCTCTGTGATATATAGGGTTATATGATAGAGGAGAGAAGCTGAGCTCTGTGATATATAGGGTTATATGATAGAGGAGAGAAGCTGAGCTCTGATATATAGGGTTATATGATAGAGGGAGAGAAGCTGAGCTCTGTGATATATAGGGTTATATGATAGAGGGGAGAAGCTGAGCTCTGTGATATATAGGGTTATATGATAGAGGGAGAGAAGCTGAGCTCTGTGATATAAAGGGTTATATGATAGAGGAGAGAAGCTGAGCTCTGTGATATATAGAGTTATATGATAGAGGAGAGAAGCTGAGCTCTGTGATATATAGGGTTATATGATAGAGGGAGAGAAGCTGAGCTCTGTGATATATAGGATTATATGATAGAGGAGAGAACCTAAGCTCCGTGATACATTTCCTGCAAAACAGAAAAACACATCACCTGCTGAGCAAGAAGCTGCAACCAAGCCCCAATTATTTTTATTATTAATAATAATTATATATTTTTTTACCTATATAAGATTATTATTAGTAAACATACTGTAGTTTTGGTTAGAACTGCAGAGGAATAGTATTACATACAATGCATTTAAGAGCATGACTTCTCTTTAGCCTCCAGATGTCACTGTTACAATTGCTGTGTATAGACAGCATTCAGAGAGTTGACACTAGAGATAGATTTTGTAAAATTTATACATGATATATTGATTAGTTTAATGATTGATACATGAATGGATATAAGATACAACTCATAGATAAATAAATAGATATAAGATATGGTACACAGATGAATTACAGATAAATAGATATTAAATAGATGCAGTAGATAAATCAATTAGATATATACATGCTGTAGATATTAGATAGGTGCAGCAGACGTTAGATTAATTGATAGATAAATACATTGCTATTAGATACACGCTGTAAATAAAGAGAGAGTAGATTAATACATAAATAGATAGAATTTAGATAAATATATACATAGTTAAACAGATCAATAGATAGATAGATAGATAGATAGATAGATAGATAATAGATTGATCTGATAATGATTGGTCTGCTGCTGTTTTAGCGGTCCAAGTCTACTTTGTTCGGGTCTCACGGCGGACCCGAATGACAGAGAGTCCAGCGCAGGTGTGAACCTAGCCTAAGATAGATAGATAGAGGGATAGATATTAGACACAGTAGATGGATATTATGGATACAGTAGACAGATAAATAGTCAGATATAAAATAGTTAGATAGAGATAGAATAAGATAGATAGATAGATAGATAGATAGATAGGGGATGCGTATTAGTTAGATATTTAGATAGATAGATAGATAGATAGATAGATAGATAGATAGATAGATAATATAGGGTATTGATTTTAGGTGTTTTCTTATGTTCCTGTACATGTATAACATACTCCCTTTGTGTACATGGTTTGGTCTTTGACACTATAATGTTTTATCTCGCCTGAAATATTTTTCCACTAGATGAATTTGCTTCCTATGACATTGTCTTCATTGTATGTCAGAGATAGTAGATTGTAAGCTCCTCTGGGACAGAGCCTGCTGTAAATGATCATGTTCATATACATGGAGGCAGCTGGTACGTCACATTGAGATATACTGGACTAAGCAGTACAAGTTATGTAGAAGCAGGAGATCGGCACCTTGAGTGCAGGATATAAAGCATCTCTTTGAGTAAGCATCTTATTCTAACCAGATAATCTGAGATGACTGTGCCGTTCTCCCAAGCCATAACCTGTCAGCTTGCTGTATGATCAGCGGCTAGTCATGCAGCACAGGAGAAGCAGTCCACATATGCCAATTTCCTCTCACTTGGCAACCTTTTCCAATCCACTTGAGAAAGCATTTCAGACCTATAGCTGGCTATTTTGCATAAGTGAGTTGAACCACAGTTCAGCAGATGTCTGGGGAAAATAAAAGGCCAACAGTGATATGATTGGTTTTTCAATAAGATATCTTCCATCATGCTTCAGTCCAGAAGAAATCAATGTCCTGTGCTTTATTTAATAACTAGAGCATGGCAATGCAATGAGGTGGATCTCCTGTAACCACCGGCCTAGTACAGAGAGGGAAGCCCCTATTATAAGGGGTGTCTGGTTCACAAAAAACTATTTCTGGTACCCTTTTAGGAAATTCTGCGCTAACAGAGATTTTACATACCTAAACCTGTCCATGCATGATACAGACAATTTGATGGCTCATTGATTTGTTTTTGGCTGCTATGTAATACTTAAGTTCTCCTGTGGGGGAAGTACAGGAGGATTGAACACTTGCTACTGGGTTCTATTACAATTTACAGCCACAAGCTAAGCTGTAGGTGTTTAGAGGTTGAGGTTATACATGGAACCAGGGGGTTAAAGAGGTTGGCCAAAGATTTAATCCCAGGGAAGGGGTCAATGTCAGAATTCGTATAGTGAAGGTGTTGATGTAAGGATCTTTGTTGATTTAGGTTAAAGGGGTTACCCAACTTATACTATACATATATATATATATATATATATATATATATATATATATATACAGTACAGACCAAAAGTTTGGACACACCTTCTCATTCCAAGAGTTTTCTGTATTTTTATGACTATAAAAATTGTAGATTCACACTGAAGGCATCAGAACTATGAATTAACACATGTGGAATTATATACTTAAAAAAAAAAGTGTGAAACAACTGAAAATATGTCTTATATTCTAGGTTCTTCAAAGTAGCCACCTTTTGCTCTGATTACTGCTTTGCACACTCTTGGCATTCTCTTGATGAGCTTCAAGAGGTAGTCACCTGAAATGGTTTTCACTTCACAGGTGTGCCCTGTCAGGTTTAATAAGTGGGATTTCTTGCCATATAAATGGGGTTGGGACCATCAGTTGTGTTGTTCAGAAGTCAGGTGGATACACAGCTGATAATCCTACTGAATGGAGTGTTAGAATTTGTATTATGGCAAGAAAAAAGCAGCTAAGTAAAGAAAAACGAGTGGCCATCATTACTTTAAGAAATGAAGGTCAGTCAGTCCGAAAAATTGGGAAAACTTTGAAAGTGTCCCCAAGTGCAGTGGTCAAAACCATCAAGCGCTACAAAGAAACTGGCTCACATGAGGACCGCCCCAGGAAAGGAAGACCAAGAATCACCTCTGCTGCGGAGGATAAGTTCATCCGAGTCACCAGCCTCAGAAATCGCAGGTTAACAGCAGCTCAGATTAGAGACTAGGTCAATGCCACACAGAGTTCTAGCAGCAGACACATCTCTACAACAACTGTTAAGAGGAGACTGTGTGCAGCAGGCCTTCATGGTAAAATAGCTGCTAGGAAACCACTGCTAAGGACAGGCAACAAGCAGAAGAGACTTGTTTGGGCTAAAGAACACAAGGAATGGACATTAGACCTGTGGAAATCTGTGCTTTGGTCTGATGAGTCCAAATTTGAGATCTTTGGTTCCAACCACTGTGTCTTTGTGCGACGCAGAAAAGGTGAACGAATGGACTCTACATGCCTGGTTCCCACCGTGAAGCATGGAGGAGGAGGTGTGATGGTGTGGGGGTGCTTTGCTGGTGACACTGTTGCGGATTTATTCCAAATTGAAGGAATACTGAACCAGCATGGTTACCACAGCATCTTGCAGCGGCATGCTATTCCATCCAGTTTGCGTTTAGTTGGGCCATTATTTATTTTTCAACAGGACAGTGACCCCAAACACACCTCCAGACTGTGTAAGGGCTATTTGACCAAGAAGGAGAGTGATGGGGTGCTACGCCAGATGACCTGGCCTCCACAGTCATCAGACCTGAACCCAATCGAGATGGTTTGGGGTGAGCTGGACCGCAGAGTGAAGGCAAAAGGGCCAACAAGTGCTAAGCATCTCTGGGAACTCCTTCAAGACTGTTGGAAGACCATTTCAGGTGACTACCTCTTGAAGCTCATCAAGGGAATGCCAAGAGTGTGCAAAGCAGTAATCAAAGCAAAAGGTGGCTACTTTGAAGAACCTAGAATATAAGACATATTTTCAGTTGTTTCACACTTTTTTGTTAAGTATATAATTCCACATGTGTTAATTCATAGTTTTGATGCCTTCAGTGTGAATCTACAATTTTTATAGTCATGAAAATACAGAAAACTCTTGGAATGAGAAGGTGTGTCCAAACTTTTGGTCTGTACTGTATATATATGGTATATGTACACACGTGGACAAAATTGTTGGTACCCCTCCTTTAATGAAAGGAAAACCCACAATGGTCACAGAAATAACTTGAATCTGACAAAAGTAATAATATATAAAAATTCTATGAAAATGAACAAATGAAAGTCAGACATTGCTTTCCAACCATGCTTCAATAGGATTTTTTTTTAAAAGAAAACTCATGAAACAGGCCTGGACAGAAATGATGGTTCCCTTAACTTAATATTTTGTTGCACAACCTTTTGAAGCAATCACTGCAATCAAACGATTCCTGTAACTGTCAATGAGACTTCTGCACCTCTCAGCAGGTATTTTGGCCACTCCTCATGAGCAAACTGCTCCAGTTGTCTCGGGTTTGAAGGGTGCCTTTTCCAGACGGCATGTTTCAGCTCCTTCCAAAGATGCTCAATAGGATTTAGGTCAGGGCTCATAGAAGGCCACTTCAGAATAGTCCAATGTTTTCCTCTTAGCCATTCTTGGGTGTTTTTAGCTGTGTGTTTTGGGTCAAGACCCATGACCTGCGACTGAGACCGAGCTTTCTGACACCGAGCAGCACATTTCTCTCTAGAATCCCTTGATAGTCTTGAGATTTCATTGTACCCTGCACAGATTCAAGACACCCTGTGCCAGATGCAGCAAAGCAGCCCTAGAACATAACATAGCCTCCTCCATGTTTCACAGTAGGGACAGTGTTCTTTTCAAGATATGCTTCATTTTTCTGTCTGTGAACATAGAGCTGATGTGCCTTGCCAAAAATTTCGATTTTTGTCAAGGGATTTTTCTTTCATTAAACAAGGGGTATCACCAATTTTGTACACGTGTGTATATATAGATTGAAAATAATATGCCAAGCCATATTCACCCTTCCTCCCAGCAGTCACCCCTTACAGCATTGACCCATCATCAGAGTGGGGAGGTGCTCAATTTTAAGGTCGCATGGGAATACCCCATTAATTAATGACAGATCTGTTATACTGATGGAAGCCTTGATAAGGCAGGATAGTAACAAACATGTACGGCTCTATATGCAGCTTCCTGTCAATTCCTGGTCTCTGGAAGAGGGGCTATACATTTTATGGCATTTCTCTGACCTATTCATCGCAGCTGCCATAAAGCACACACATCCTGCTGAACCATCTATATAGACAACATAGAAAAGGGGTGTGTCTCCAATATGGCTGTTTTTAAAAATAATAAATACATATCTACAGCATATATAAAACAGACCAAATACACAATTTCTCATCTGCAGACTTATATTTATTTAACCACTTCATGACCATTTTCCCAGGTTCATATAATTTTATTTTTGGTGCATTTGGTTTTGAATGCTAAAACTTTTTTTTTTTTTTTTACATTTGGTTTATTCAAATAATAATCAATTTTATCTGCATTTTTTTTCATTCAAATTTTTTTTTAATTCTTTAAATTTTCCCTATCTATGTTTCTTTCATTTTTGTATTTTTTTTTTTTCTTGCAGCCTCCTAGTATAATAAAGTGCTGATCAGGATCCTAAGACCCAACAGTTTCTGCAATTTCTAGTCCCTGGCAGATCACATTACTGCAGCATGGCACTCATTGACTGCTGTATATACAGTGAGCTGGAAGGCATCTTGTGCATCTACAGATATGTCCTTGCAGAGTTAATTAGCCACCCCCCCAGATGTACTGTATATAGTCAATGGGTGGTCAGCAAGTGGTTAATAAAGCTAAAATCAAGTACAGAAGACATTCCCTCTAAATCCCTGTAAATAGATAATATAATATATTATATATATATCTATATAGATATATAGATATATATACTGTGTATATATATAGATATATATATACAGACGTGGACAAAATCGTTGGTACCCCTCGTTTAATGAAAGAAAAACCCACAATGGTCACAGAAATAACTTGAATCTGACAGACTGGAATTTGCCAAACTACATGTTGACAAGCCACAAAGCTTCTGGGAGAATGTCCTATGGACAGATGAGACAAAAATCGAAATTTTTGGCAAGGCACATCAGGTCTATGTTCACAGACGGAAAAATGAAGCATATCTTGAAAAGAACACTGTCCCTACTGTGAAACATGGAGGAGGCTCTGCTATGTTCTGGGGCTGCTTTGCTGCATCTGGCACAGGGTGTCTTGAATTTGTGCAGGGTGCAATGAAATCTCAAGACTATCAAGGGATTCTAGAGAGAAATGTGCTGCCCAGGGTAAGAAAGCTTGGTCTCAGTCGCAGGTCATGGGTCTTGCAACAGGATAATGACCCAAAACACACAGCTAAAAACAACCAAGAATGGCTAAGAGGAAAACATTGGACTATTCTGAAGTGGACTTCTATGAGCCCTGACCTAAATCCTATTGAGCATCTTTGGAAGGAGCTGAAACATGCCATCTGGAAAAGGCACCCTTCAAACCCGAGACAACGGGAGCAGTTTTCTCATGAGGAGCGGCCAAAATACCCGCTGAGAGGTGCAGAAGTGTCAGTGACAGTTACAGGAATCGTTTGATTGCAGGGATTGCCTCAAAAGGTTGTGCAACAAAATATTAAGTTAAGGGAACCATCATTTCTGTCCAGGCCTGTTTCATGAGTTTTCTTTTTTTAAAAATTCTGTTGAAGCCTGGTTGAAAAGCAATGTCTGACTTTCATTTGTTCCTTTTCGTAGAATTTTTATATATTATTACTTTTGTCAGATTCAAGTAATTTCTGTGACCATTGTGGGTTTTTCTTTCATTAAACAAGGGGTACCAACAATTTTGTCCACGTGTGTATATATATTGTGACAATTGGGGGGAATCTAGCCTCAAAGGCGGCAGCCCCCTGGACTCCACAGAGGTGGTGGTGGTACTGGGTGCCAAACAAGCAGCATATCAGGCAGTGGTAATCCAAAATAAATGGCTTTATTCAGCTTGTGAGTTAAAACAGGAACAAAACAAAAAAACAGCCTAGCCCCCACACAGGGCAATACCTCACTACTTGAACCCTGTCTCACTAATGAGGGCAAGCTTTACTGAGGATTCTTCTCAGTGGTCTGGCTCACACTAGAGTCTAACTAAGTCCGTCGTGGAATCCAGTCCTCTTGGGACAGACCGCCTTGTCTGTCTCCAACTTTTTCCACCATCTACCTGCTCCCTGCAGGTCTCCAGCAGTAGTTTCCTGCCATCTGCACTCCCTCTGGAGTGACGTCCCACCTATGGGTGTGGCTGAGGACCTTTTTAAGCCTGGCTTTGGGTCGGTCACCAGCGCCCTCTAGGTTCACACTCTCACATTATATATATATATATATATATATATATATATAAAATTAATAAATTAATTTCACCTCATTCCTCTTCTATGTGCAGCAATCCCTGTAAATATATAATATTGGTATATATATATATTAAATTAATTGTTAAATTAATTACGCCTCATTCCCTCTTCTATGTGCAGCTTGAGAGGGACAAGTAAATAAGTAAGACAGAGTATTATTGTTGGGAAATAACGAGCCAAAGACTCAGGACAGGGAACACAATTGCTATTATTTCCAGTATTATGTAGGATTTGGCGGTGACTGAAGACGCTGTTATTATTTCCTCCCATTCATATAATTAACACGTCTCAGTGTTTATTAATTAGCGGTTACTGTTTCCAGTAAGGATACAATTCATGGGAACGATTGCCATTCACACTAAAGCTGTAAATCATCAACCACCACACTCCATCTACAGTGTTAACAAAAGGTTACAACGTGTCAAGAGAACGCCACTAAACTCAAGTGCTGAAAGTGATGAGGAGCCTTCTGCGTATGAGTCTGCGTAGCCGCAGATGGGTCGAAATGACTATGTTGACTGTTACCCATTTCCGAAACCACCTAGAGAAGTGTCTTCCTGTACATTTCCTCTTGGCTGTACAGATCCAGATATGTGTGTCATTAAATGAATAGCATTTCAAGACAATATAATGTCATGACATTGTGTCACAAAATGATAGGCTATATCTGTCTATTTGGAACCATCTAGTGTATGTTTTGTAAACTGCAGTCTTTCAAGAGTTGTGTCGGCATGTTGCAATGTCGTATTGTTTTCATGACAAATTCGAGTTGAGTTTGAGGTTTTCTAGGCAAAAGATATTGATGAACTACGCTATGAATAGGTCATCAATGCAGTAATCTGTTAGAGGGAACCCAAAGGCTTTGAGTGGGGGTTCTAATACATGTACTTGTCACGTTGGCTAGAAAACTCAATTAAATTCCTCCAGCTCTACCCTGGTTTGTCCAGAATAAAGATTTTTATGGCCATAAAAGATGGCAACCATCCCCCCACCTGATCAGCTGTATGGAGCCACTTCTATACATAATACAGGGCCAGAAACAGAAAGCTCCTTCCCCTGGTGGATGGACGCCAGTACTGCAGCTTAGCGCTCATTGAAGTCAGTGGGAGCTAAGCTGCATTGATGATGTCCGGGCCCTATAAGGATGATGTAACATTTTGCTTCCAACCCTGTATTGTGTATAAGATGAGTGCCGGAAGCAGCTCCATGCAGGGTGATTGGTGCGGGGACTGGCTGTCATTTTTATGGCCTATTCTTAGCATTGGCCATACAAATCACTGTTCTGGACAACCCCTTTAAATTATTGCGAAGTCCTCTGCCAGGGGTTAACTTACCTCTGTAGTCTCCGTGAGTAGCTAATTTTGTCCCTTGGCATCCATTGCATCCATGTTTAGCCATACATTTTGGATGCATGAACAGTATAGTAAAGATGTGATGTAAACCTGCTCTTAGAGATATCATCAGTGTCCGAGAGGTCTTACCTTTTTTGGGATCCTCTGGGAGAATTGACAAGTATGACATAGAAATAATCTCAGAAAACCACTGAATATGATTCTTAAAGTATTATACATTCTGTCTTGAAGGACCAAGACCATAAACTTTTTCCTTTGCCTTAGGGCCAGCTTAAAGTTGGTGGGGACCTCCATCCCACACACCCGATCCCTATTGGAGTGTTGCTCAAAAGAGAGCGCCATATGGGGCCATATGTCTGTGGACCAGATTTGAAGAAATGTATTTTTCCTCTCTTATTCCTCCTCCTAGAAATGTATGAGTAAATTGACAACTGGGAGTAACCGGTTAGGTGCATTCCTCTACACTGCCTGACATTGTCCAATCAGTAATAAGAGCTTCATACTGTGTAGTGACACGCCCCTTCTGACAAGGGCAATGGAAACCCTCAGTTATCAATTTACTTCTACATTACTAGGAGGAATAACAGAGGAGCCGAACAACATACAACGAAAAGAGAATATATTCCCAGATTGTTAATTCATGGGGAATACAAGTATTTACTAAAACACACTACAATTTACTTAAATACGGATTGTATCTTTGATTATGACTTGTTTTCGATGTAGCAATTTTCCATTGCCTCATGGGAAAAACAGTTTATTAAGTAGCCAATATCCTTCACTCATTGTTATGAGTATAGCAATGCAAAGTCTTAACGCAGTTCAGTTTATGAGCAATTACCAGCAATTCCTTAATTTCCTTCTATTAACGGAATCACTTCTTTTATGAGCAGAGGCGATTTGGGAGATGAGGGAGAGCAGCCATGGGGAAATCAAATTCCCCTCAATAGCTCTCCCGGCAGGGTCATCAGAACTCAGTTACAGAGATTGTAGTCTGATAATATAGAGGGAGCTATCACAGAGCAGGTAATAGACGTAGACACAGTGAGGAGGGGGATAAGATCTGCTGTACAGCTCATCATACAATAACACAACTCCCTGATTTACTAAAGTGATTCCAGAGATACAGTAGATATTCACTATATGGGGCATACAGTACCAGTAAATAATGTATGGTTTATGTCAAGTCTTTATGTTACACATATTTCTTAAAAATTGTGGGATTTGTGGCATCTATCTATCTATCTATCTATCTATCTATCTATCTATCTCCATCCACCTATATAATATCTGTCAGCTATATTTCTAATTATAATCTATCGATCTAGAAGACACAGTCTATCTAATATCTATCTATGTATCTGTATCTAGCTAATATGTATCTGTCTTAGTATTTATCTAATATGTATCTATTTTAGTATTTCTCTGACTATGTATCTAATATGTATCTTAGTCTATCTATCTATCTATCTGTCTATCTATCTAGAGAAAGAAAAACGGCATCACTCCAGGAATTTCAAAAGCAAAAACAAGTGTCCTTATTCCAAGTAGCGATGTTTTGGTCCCATCTGGAGCCTTTCTCAAGGCTTGAGAAACATTGCTACTTGGAATAAGGACACTTGTTTTTGCTTTTTGAAACTCCTGGAGTGATGCCGTTTTTCTTTCTCTATGTGAATATTAGAAGTGGTCAGTATCCTAGGACTTGCACCCAGGTTTTGTAATTGGCTGCGCTGCTTTGGATTTTTCTTATCTATCTATCTATCTATCTATCTATCTATCTATCTATCTATCTATCTCATATCTATCTATCTATCTATCTATCTATCTATTTATCTCATATCTATCTATCTATCTCATATCTATCTATCTATCTATCTATTTATCTCATATCTTTCTATCTATCTATCTATCTCTATCTATCTATCTATCTATTTATCTCATATCTATCTATCTATCTCATATCTATCTATCTATTTATCTCATATCTTTCTATCTATCTATCTATCTATCTATCTATCTCATACCCTATCTATCTATCTATCTATCTATCTATCTATCTATCTATCTATCTAAGTAATGCAAAAAATGGACAGCACTCCAGAGTTATAAATCAAATGGATGAAGATTTATTCCAATGCAACATTTCAGGACCTCAAAGTCCTGTAGCTTTAGGACCGAAATGTTGCATTGGAATAAATCTTCACCCATTTGATTTATAACTCTGGAGTGCTGTCCATTTTTTGCATTACTTACTTGGGATCATATCTCGGATCTTTAGGATTTGCACACACCAGCCGAGTCAGGTTATTTTTTATCTAGTATACATACCTAGCAATCACCTCAATTCATAGGACAGATGTACTATGCAGAGCAACATAACTAGAATAAAGCAGGGAGCAGATAACACAGGATGCCATCATTAATCATAGGTGTTGTGGACATCTTAGCGCCCCCTCCCTTCTCCCCTCAGCATGACTACTATATTCTCTTTTTTTCTTATACCTAAGTATTATACTGCTGTTGCAACAGCTCAGGTAAGTTGGAAGCCTTGAGAAAAATCAGATGATACATTCCCTTTCAGTATGGTGTAAGTAAGTTCTTGCAGCATAATTTTATCTTCATTTTATATGTAGAAGTTTCCGCTCCTTCCCTGGCACTATCTTACTAAACATGAGCTTCAGTCCTCTCCTCTGGGCTCCCATGTAATGTCTGATTTGAAGTGAATCTGAGAGCAGTGATGCTTTTTAAGCAGGTACGTCCTGCACCTCTCTCCTCGCAGTCTCATCCATCTTGGAGTTACACTTCTCCAGTTCCTTTGTTTTGGACATAAAAGACTGGCACTCACAGAACCAAGCAGCAGACATACAGCGCTTTATACCTCAGCTGAATTGTTTATTGTATATTGAAAGAGCTTTCAGTGTCTAAACACAAAACTCATAGGCCGTGGTGTATTTTGTCACACTCGTGGAAGGGTGAGCTGGAAAATTCCTTATGAATGATAAATTATAGTGGATTTATCAAAACTGTCCATGCTGGGCAGAGCAGTATATATTTGGTGTGTAGTACAATATAAAAAATGAGCACAAGCTTGCATTCATGCAGGGCAACGATTGGTTCCACCCAAAGTATCACATACACACTGGACAAAATTGTTGGTACCCCTCGTTTAATGAAAGAAAAACCCACAATGGTCACAGAAATAACTTGAATCTGACAGACTAGAATTTGCCAAACTACATGTTGACAAGCCACAAAGCTTCTAGGAGAAAGTCCTATGGACAGATGAGACAAAAATCGAAATTTTTGGCAAGGCACATCAGCTCTATGTTCACAGACGGAAAAATGAAGCATATCTTGAAAAGAACACTGTCCCTACTGTGAAACATGGAGGAGGCTATGTTATGTTCTGGGGCTGCTTTGCTGCATCTGGCACAGGGTGTCTTGAATCTGTGCAGGGTACAATTAAATCTCAAGACTATCAAGGGTTCTGAGAGAAACGTGCTGCCCTGTGTCAGAAAGCTTGGTCTCAGTCGCAGGTCATGGGTCTTGCAACAGGATAATGACCCAAAACACACAGCTAAAAACACCCAAGAATGGCTAAGAGGAAAACATTGGACTATTCTGAAGTGGCCTTCTATGAGCCCTGACCTAAATCCTATTGAGCATCTTTGGAAGGAGCTGAAACATGCCGTCTGGAAAAGGCACCCTTCAAACCCGAGACAACTGGAGCAGTTTGCTCATGAGGAGTGGCCAAAATACCTGTTGAGAGGTGCAGAAGTCTCATTGACAGTTACAGGAATCGTTTGATTGCAGGGATTGCCTCAAAAGGTTGTGCAACAAAATATTAAGTTAAGGGAACCATCATTTCTGTCCAGGCCTGTTTCATGAGTTTTCTTTTTTTAAAAATTCTGTTGAAGCATGGTTGACCATTGTGGGTTTTTCTTTCATTAAATGAGGGGTACCAACAATTATGTCCACGTGTGTAAATACCTGTGACTGCCACCCAGGAGTAATGCCCAGGCAGGGCACTACTAGTGAAAGGTAGTCATGCTCTATTCCATCTTGTAAAGTGGAAAGCCACAGTATTACTAGCAACTAAAAGGTTCAGGTGGACACCAAAAACTTTTAGCCTGTTGGATAAGAAGGGTTAAAGGGATTGTCCAGGAGTCACAGTTCTTGGGCAGGAGGTCGGAGAAGGTGAAACATAAAAAAATCTGGTATCCCCCACCACTGTCTGGCCCAGCGTGCACCAGGCTTGTGCCGGTGGAACTACTCACCACACGTGGCTCCTGAGGTCAGTCAGTGGCCTAAGAAAAGGAAATGGTGACGTCATCGGCTTCTTTCCTGTGGGGACTTCCACCGACACAAGCCACATGGTGGACTGGACAGCACCGGAGGACAACAAAGCAACAAGGAGAGGTGAGTATGAATTTTTTTTTTTATGTTTCAACTTCCCTGTCTTCCTACCCAAGCACCATAATTCCTGAAGAACCCCTTTAAACCCCAGGCCCAACAGCACCTGTAGCTGTGATGAGGTGCACAGTGTTAGTAGAGTTAGTGCACCACAACTTGACGTAGTGTCATTTGATTGTTATGCTGTATCATGTGTTCTGATGTACTTGCACTATGTTGAATGCTTATGTCACCTGGTACAAGTCATTGAGCAGTTCTTGTACTTTCTGGAAGCCATATTTAGTTGTGACTCAATAGAAGTGAAACTTAGTCGTACCTGTGAGTTGCACCACAGGAAAATTTTTTGTTGCTCCCCTGTTGCGTGACTCGCATACATCAGGTATTGTCTGGGTAACCCAGTACCCAAATGGCTTCCTATTTAAGGGCCAGTTATCGTTCTCTAGGTGAGTGGGCTGGCTTGGCTGAAAGCCTGGAAAGAGAATAGCTTATTGGAGTGGAGGATAGCTTAGAGTGTAACCAACTTGGACACCTAGAGCCTCCTGTTTGCCACAAGAAAGCTATCTGGTTCTGCGAACCAGACAACCTCAGGACACTCATGAGTAAGAGAATAGGTTCTCTGATGATAGACAATGCATTTCCCATGATAGCAG
The DNA here is from genome assembly GCA_947044405.1 of Leptodactylus fallax. Taxonomy (NCBI): domain Eukaryota; kingdom Metazoa; phylum Chordata; class Amphibia; order Anura; family Leptodactylidae; genus Leptodactylus; species Leptodactylus fallax. The sequence goes on from CAMRHE010000634.1 coordinate 420,712, forward strand.
AAGCATGCTGTTCATTGACGTGGCCTGTGATCTTAAAGAGGACCTTTCACCATTTCTACCAACTCTAATTCTCTGCATTCTTCAGTGGGCGGCGCTCTATTGATTCTGGCACCATTGGAATTTTTTCTCTAGCTCCACTGTTCCTGACCAAACATTTCTGTTAGTTTCAGCACATTTATGCTCTGTACTGTCAGGTGGGCTTTCCTGAGCTGGTTGACACAGATAAGGACTGCCCACTTGACAGTAGAGAGCTTAATTATGCTGAAGCTAACAGAAATAATTGCTCAGGAATGGTAGGGGCTTTAGAAAAAAATCCCAAGTGTATTGAAATCAGTGAAGCGGCACCTATTGAATAGATGGAGTTGGTCAAGGTTGTGAAAGGTCCTTTTTAACTACAACTGTTGCTTCCAGACCATCATTTATAGTACCACTGAACGACTGCATATGCTGTATAGACATCATCTACCTCAATAAAGAGGACTTCAGTGAAGAGAAAAGTGTCTGTGTCCCTAATTGCCGGTAGGTGGCTTCAGGTGGCTGCACGGGACAGTATCTGGGCAGTAGCTTGGTCTGGGCACGGCAAGACATTGGCCATGGAGGAGTGTAGTGCTGGCCTCAGTGAAGCTGTTATATTGTTATCATTCAAGAGCTGGAGAGTAGTTTTGAGCTAGATAACACCCACACACAGCACATGGCGCTTTTGCCCCATCAGGTCCAATAACAGCTCTTGATCAAAGGTAGGCACCATAACAATAAGGAATGTGAAGATGGCCACCATGACTCTTTGAGGAAACTACTTCATTTGCAATATAACACAACCTCCCACAAGTCTCAGATTTTACAGAAATTTTCCCCTAGTGATATTGCTAAGGGATGGGGCTTTGGCAGATTGAGTGCATTTATGAGGTGTTTCTGATGTAACTTGGAATCTTTTTAGTGCTCAGTACTTTGAGATTGAAATTTTGTGTAGTCATTATTGAAACTACAACTCCCAGGGTGCACTGCTGGCCTTCACTTGAAGACCACTGCCCTATTAGAAGGTGATGTCGAAGTGCAACAACAATATAATCCAGTCTTGATCTGCTTGACCAAGACAAGAAAGCAGCAAGGGCATTATTGGTTAGGAGCGATCAATTGTATGGGTTTGTGAGAAACAAGAGATATCATGGATGCAGAAAGCATTGGTAGATGGTTGAAGACAGGTGGCAGACATGGTAAGCAGTCCCATATCATGAGTATACTGGTAAGTAGGCGTACCTTGGAACATTGGCACTGCTGTTGGTTTGACAATGGATAATGTGAGCTACGGAATCTAAAGGATCCTCTAGTTCTTCTCCAGGAAGTTTGGTCATAACTGGTGGCATATCCTGGTTGTACTCCTTATAGTAGTCACCATTTGGCTGCGAGATGCAAAAGAATGAAGGCACTGTGGGGTAGTCATGTTTCAGAACCAGGTGGTCATCATAAAGGTGACAAATCTAGAGATTAAAGCATCAGATATTCCCATTTACTTGGATATCGGATGCAGCTCATAAATGAGGAGATAAAAACAGATCCTTTTTAACTCCATAAGATTCCTCTAGGCTCTGTTCACACTTTCATTCGGAGTCTCCATAAGGGGATTCCATCATATTCGACAGGAAAAACAATGCAACACATAGTGCTATTCTACCTGTCAAAGTTATGGACACCATGACAGAATGTAAAATGTAAAAGTCCCCATTATAGATGAACAAAATCTGCTGGGCACCACTAGTGTCCATAATATGATGGAAAAAGCATTACATTTTTTCAGTTTTTCCGCTCCTCTAATGAAAGTGAAACAAGGAAAAAAAAAAAAATAGACGGAAATGCAAAAAGAGCCTAAAACGGTGAAAATATTTTTTTTTTATAAACTATTTACATAAAAGAAAATGTAAATAAAAAATAAAAATATTAAATAAAAATAAAATAATAATAAAAATAAATAACATATAAAGTAAAACATTACAAAATAGTATAAATAAAAACTACAACATACCCTGCAAAAAAGACAACAGCTCTGTACACGGAAATATAAAAAAGTCTGAAAATATGGTGACCTAAGAAACATTTTTATTTTTCAAAGTTTTGGATTTTTGTAAAACATGACAAAAACTATATAAACTTGGCATCATCATAATCGAGTCACTCAATATAACGTCATTTTGGCTGCACAGTGAATGCTGTAAAAACAAAACCCATAAGAAAATGGTACAAAAGCATTTTTTTTCTAATTCCACCCCACTCTGAATTTTTTCCAGTTTCCTAGTACATCGTACATAATACAACGGTAGCACTATGAAGTACAAAAAATAAACCCAATACAACTCTGTGAACAGAAAAATGAAAATGTTATGGCTTTTGGAAGGCAGGGAATAAAAAACAAAATTGCAAAAAATAAAAAATGTCTGCAGCCGGAAGGGGTTAAGAATGGTGACAGTTACTTTGTCAGATTTAAGATTTTTTTTTTCCAGGGCTTTAACTTTTTATTACATTGTTTAGCATACAGCCACAGAAATGAATACATTATAAATAATATTTATAAAAATATAATAACATAAGCATTAGAATGTATAGAATCCTTATACTTGTGGGTCTGAATGTTATGACTTCTTTCTCGAATCGAATTCTCAATTATTTTCTTACAACTCTTGACTACGGATAATTTGAGGGATAAATGGGTTCTTTCTCTTCCATCATTGCATTGACGGGATATTTTGTGTCTATTCAATGGAATATACTGTCTATATTTCCCATTAACCTTATGTTTCAAGGGCCGAAAACCATTGTAACTGGGAAAATATATAATGTCCGCCTTCTCATAATTTATCACTTGTATTAACATTATGTACATGTATTAATATTATTCCTGTAAAATGCGCAATGTATAAGAACTTTCACGATTTTCTAGAATCTTCAGGTTATCTCAAGTGTTACAAATATCCCAAGGCTGTAAAAGCCTGAAAGAAGATGGAGAATCCTTAGAACTTCAGTGTCAGTGTAATGACAGCTCCTGCATTGCTATATTATTGTCTACTGGTCTCCCCGCAGAGAAAAAAAAAACACAAAAGCTACATTGATGCTCTCACCTAATGTCCTGGCTTCTGCCGAGTATTTAGTTCAGATTCAAGCATAAAACATAGATGGCGGCATTTTTATACTGACAGCAATAGTACTGTACATTTTACATTATTCCCATTTAATTAAAAAATTGTACAAATTATGTTTTCCATGAAAAGATTGTATTAAAAATTCTTAAAATAAAAAAATAGGTAATTATTCAGTTATTGCTAGATAATGACACTTATTGTTGATGATGATAATAATAATAATAATAATAATAACATAATATAATATTAACTATAAGTTATTAATATATATATATATATATATATATATATATATATATATATATATATATTATATATATATATATATATATATATATATATATATATATATATATATACACTACCGTTCAAAAGTTTGGGGTCACCCAGACAATTTTGTGTTTTCCATGAAAACTCACACTTTTATTTATCAAATGAGTTGCAATATGAATAGAAAATATAGTCAAGACATTGACAAGGTTAGAAATAATGATTTTTATTTGAAATAATTTTCTCCTTCAAACTTTGCTTTCGTCAAAGAATGCTCCATTTGCAGCAATTCCAGCATTGCAGACCTTTGGCATTCTAGCTGTTAATTTGCTGAGGTAATCTGGAGTCTTTTCCCCCTATGCTTCCAGAAGCCCCTCCCACAAGTTGGATTGGCTTGATGGGCACTTTTTGCGTTCCATACGGTCAAGCTGCTCCCACAACAGCTCAATGGGGTTGAGATCTGGTGACTGTGCTGGCCACTCCATTACAGATAGAATACCAGCTGCCGGCTTCTTCCCTACATAGTTCTTGTATAATTTGGAGGTGTGCTTTGGGTCATTGTCCTGTTGTAGGATGAAATTGGCTCCAATCAAGCACTGTCCACAGGGTATGGCATGGCGTTGCAAAATGGAGTGATAGCCTTCCTTATTCAAAATCCCTTTTACCTTGTACTAATCTCCCACTTTACCAGCACCAAAGCAACCCCAGACCATCACATTACCTCCACCATGCTGACAGATGGCATCAGGCACTCTTCCAGCATCTTTTTCATTGTTCTGCGTCTCACAAATGTTCTTCTGTGTGATCCAAACACCTCAAGCTTCGATTCGTCTGTCCATAACACTTTTTTCCAATCTTCCTCTGTCCAATGTCTGTGTTCTTTTGCCCATATTAATCTTTTCCTTTTATTAGCCAGTCTCAGATATGGCTTTTTCTTGGCCACTCTGCCCTGAAGGCCAGCATCCCTGAGTCGCCTCTTCACTGTAGACGTTGACACTGGCGTTTTGCGGGTACTATTTAATGAAGCTGCCAGTTGAGGACCTGTAAGGTGTCGATTTCTCAAACTAGAGACTCTAATGTACTTGTCTTGTTGCTCAGTTGTTCAGCGGGGCTTCCCACTTCTCTTTCTACTCTGGTTAGAGCCTGTTTGTGCTGTCCTCTGAAGGGAGTAGTACATACCGTTGTAGGAAATCTTCAGTTTCTTGCCAATTTCTTGCATGGAATAGCCTTCATTTATAAGAACAAGAATAGACTGTCGCGTTTCACATGAAAGTTCTCTTTTTCTGGCCATTTTGAGAGTTTAACTAGCTCAAAGGAAGGTCAGTTTTATAGCTTCTCTAATCAGCAAAACTGTTTTCAGCTGTGCTAACATACTTGCACAAGGGTTTTCAAGGGTTTTCTAAACATCCATTATCCTTCTTACACAGTTAGCAAACACAATGTACCATTAGAACACCGGAGTGATGGTTGCTGGAAATGGGCCTCTATACACCTATGTAGATATTGCATTAAAAACCAGACGTTTGCAGCTAGAATAGTCATTTACCACATTAACAATGTTTAGAGTGTTTTTTTGATTCATTTAATGTCATCTTCATTGAAAAAAACTGCTTTTCTTTTAAAAATAAGGAAATTTCTAAGTGACCCCTAAACTTTTGAACGGCAGTGTATATATATATATACAGTATAGATATACATATATAACATAAATTAGGTTGTATTTTAACCATATTTAGTATAAAGCTATACAAGTGGACAAAATTGTTGGTACCCCTCGTTTAATAAAAGAAAAACTCACAATGGTCACAGAAATAACTTGAATCTGACAAAAATAATAATATATAAAAATTCTATGAAAATGAACAAATGAAAGTCAGACATTGCTTTTCAACCATGCCTCAAAAGAATTTAAAAAAAAAAAAAGAAAAAAAAAAAGAAAACTTAGCTTAATATTTTGTTGCACAACCTTTTGAGGCAATCCCTGCAATCAAACGATTCCTGTAACTGTCAGTGAGACTTCTGCACCTCTCAGCAGGTATTTTGGCCACTCCTCATGAGCAAACTGCTCCAGTTGTCTCGGGTTTGAAGGGTGCCTTTTCCAGACGGCATGTTTCAGCTCCTTCCAAAGATGCTCAATAGGATTTAGGTCAGGGCTCATAGAAGGTCACTTCAGAATAGTCCAATGTTTTCCTCTTAGCCATTCTTGGGTGTTTTGGGTCATTATCCTGTTGCAAGACCCATGACCTGCGACTGAGACCAAGCTTTCTGACACTGAGCAGCACATTTCTCTCTAGAATCCCTTGATAGTCTTGAGATTTCATTGTACCCTGCACAGATTCAAGACACCCTGTGCCAGATGCAGCAAAGCAGCCCCAGAACATAACAGAGCCTCCTCCATGTTTCACAGTAGACACAGTGTTCTTTTCAAGATATACTTCATTTTTCCATCTGTGAACATAGAGCTCATGTGCCTTGCCAAAAATTTAGATTTTTGGCTCATCTAACCATAAGAGATAACACCTCTGAGGATAACACCAATAACCCATCAATACATCCAGTAAGCATTTCGCAAAATGATGTTAACAGAGCAGAGAAAAGGCTCAGGCAAGATGGCCGCCCCCATACTCATGTAGAGAAATTAGAATAAAAAAATCAACCATCATGAAATAAAACCAGCATAGAAAAAGGTGATACATTTCACGATCTGGTTTTAATCAATGATAAAAAAAAAGCCCCTTTTATTGTAGCTGCCATAAAACACACACTCCCTGTGATATGACCGCACCAAGACCACTTGTAAAAATGAAATAAATAAACATCAGTCACATTATTTCTCTTCTCCAGACTGACATTTAATGAACGAAACAAAATGGAAACACATGAAACATTCCCTTTAAAGTTCAGTGGAGTAGAAAATAAAGAATTTCAATGTCTGACGCTGTTGATTGCGATCCTTTATCTTTGGTTATCTGGTTCACGCCCTATGATCCTCGAGGAAATGTTTTGTTTTTCTAACTTTTTTCTCTCCTTTGATTCTGAATGTAAGAAGTTCCTTTACCCTCAATTACTATTCCTAATGCTATTTCATGAAGAGGGACACGAGTGCAATCGATGTTATCGTCACAACATTTGAGCTTTGTGTTTTTTTGGCATTTCTTTGTAAGCCGGGCCTCCTGCTGCTCTGCAATGATTAGTAATATTACGGATTGTGTCATGCAGGATGCTTCAAGAAATCCACCTACTAAAATACCATTGTTTGCACAAGTTTAAAAGCATTGAAAAAACCATCTGTGTTTTTCCTTCTTTTCACCTTAACAGCATCTGCTCGGCGGGATGTTTATAAATATTGAAATTCCATTCAAGCAATCGTTTCTTGCTTCGGAATACTTAGATAAATGTTCTGTTGTCCTCTTAGGGGATTGTTTTCCTGGAGTCGGAATGTATTAGAGTTTGTAAGGAAATATATCGGAACTGTCGTGTAATATTTTACATTGGTGTTTGCCAAATCTGTTCGCTGCACTAGAAAAGTGGTCAGGGGATACACAAAAATCCTAGCATACAGTGTTGGGCGAGATTCGAGATTTGTCTCGGAAATATACACAAGGTTCACCCGGCAGTTTTGTTTCTTCACCTATCTGGAGGTGCTATTATTATACTCTGGGGTCTCTTCAGATCTAGAGTATAATAAATGGAGATCCAGGGGAGGTGAGTAAATATAACAAACAGTCATACTCACCTCTCCAGGGCTCAGTCACAGGTCCCTATCCTCTTCAGGCCACTTTTGACCCTCTGAATGATGTCATTGACCCCTGATCTTGCAAGGTAGATCAACATCATAACACTTAACATCATAACTTGGGTGTACCCCCGTGATTGCTAAGTCCCCATTACTGGCCTCAGTGGTCACCTAGGTCTGCTGTCACCAGAAGAAGCTGGGAGAGGACGGGAACACACACCAAACATTGCAATGGAGCCCAGGAGAGGTGAGTATAATGTTTGTTATGTTTACTCACCACCCCTGTGCCTCTGTTTATTACACTGGGATCTGACGAGACCACAAATTATAATAATGGTTCATACCAAACCTGAAATTTTTGGAAAATTCATAATGAACCAAGCTCACTGCACTTCCTATGTACTCGAGTACAGGTGCTCTTTTTTTGCACCTTTTTAAAAAAGGAGAATGTCATAAATGCATTTTAAATTATTACTCCAGAAAAACCATGCCCACTTCACCAACGCTAAAACAAAGCATCAAGTTTGGTGTAAAAGCCTTCAAAATAGGCACAAACACATGACCTTTCACCATCTCCAACAACTCCAGTTCTTTTCAGGTGCCGCTTCACTGATTTTTCATGGCAGTTGAATTTTTTTCCCAAGCATGTGCCTGATATGCTAACTAGACTCTCTAATAAAAAGTGGGTGGTGTCAGGCAGAAACAGGCAAGGGGGCGTGATTCTAAACTCTGACACTTTCCCGATATACGATATATATAGACAGATGATCGATAGATATGAGAGATAGATAGATAGATAGATATGAGATAGATAGATACGATATATAGACAGATGATAGATAGATAGATAGATACATACATACGATATATATAGACAGATGATCGATAGATAGATATGAGAGATAGATAGATAGATACGATATATAGATAGATATGATATATAGACAGATGATAGAGTGCAGTCACTGTCAAAAGGTTAACAAGAATGACTAAAGCCTCCTGATTTTACGTGACATGTGATATGTTTCATCAATATGTTGTACTAAAATAACTCCATCATAAGTCCACAGTTCATCATTCCCCCCAGGTACAACTTGATATCGCCTCAGGCACCTAATACTGTCAAGACAACTTGCTTAATTACCTGCATTGAAAGCCCTGATGCATTTTGCATCTGCGGCCCCATACACTGGTATACTTGGGCAGCCATGCCTCACCAGGGCGATCTGCACTTTGTGATCTATGAGCTCAGAAGAAAAAAAAATGAAATATTACTGCTTTAGGTGAGTAAAGACGTTCCATGGTGCACCAATGAAGGGGTCACTGTCAGTGACTCCCCCATAAGGTGCAGGCGCTGATACCATTTTCAGCATAATTTAGGCGATTAGACAAGCTGTAGTTTGCTCTTTACTGATATTTGGTCTGTGCTAAGGCATACAAGCATCTGTAATAAGGCAGGCTGCCAGGAGACACTCAGTAATAAGATAATCGCTGCCCCTCAAGACCTCACACAGGCCACTGCCTAGCAAGAATATTTTAACAATCTATATACTTGTCATAGCATGCCCCATAACAATACATTATTGTCTGACCCTACAGCATCAGGATACATGGTGTGACAAGCTCCAAGACATAATTCTCCAAGTACATGATGTTCAGTGCTCCTTAAATGATCCATTTATTTTACACTTTTTTTTACTTAGAATATTTGGAAGGAATGTATGAAACATAATTGGTGCCATTTGTCTCATTTTTATGTGACTATATATAGAAAAAAAAAATCCTGAAATATTACCTTTTTCTCATTAAAGGGGTTATTTACTTAAAAAATGGATGCCCTAGCCGTAAGATTGGTTATCAATTTTAGATTGGCAGAGATCTGTGTGTTGGGATCCCAGCAGATCACCTGTTTGGCCAGACAGTGGGCTCCTGGCAACCTCCGAGAGGGAGTGCTCACTCACTATTTCTTCTAAAAGTATGGTTATGGGTATTGCAATGGTGACCCATTCAATTGCATAGGGCACCGCCGCAGTACTCATTCCTACCACAGCAAATTTACGTATCATATGTCACACCCCTAAAACCACCCAGTCCTGCCCATGTCCCCTTTGACCCACCTAATCCCACCCCCGCCCTTTTGTTCCTCCTTACATTAATAATGTCCTTCTTTCTGTAACACACAGTGATAAATCCTCCTAAGTGCCCCTAAAATCAGTATAATGCCCATTTAATGCCCCCTCCCGGTATAACACCCATTAGTACCCCACACATAATATAATTCCCCTTAGTGTTTCCTACATAGTATAATGTCCCATTCTAGCCCTGACACAGTTTGATGTTCTCTAAGTGCCCCCTTTCAATATATTTCTCCTAATAGTGTCCCCAAACAGTAAACCCCAAAGAGTATGATGTACCCTTAGTGTCACAATATAGTATAATGCCCCTACACAGTATAATGCCCATTTAGTGCCCCCTCACAGTATAATATCCATTAGTGTCCCACACACAATATAATGCCCCCTTAGTGTTTCCTAAATAGTATAATCTCCCATAATCTAGTCCCAACAGTTTAATGTTCTCCAAGTGCCCCCACACACTATATTTCTCCTAATAGTGTCTCTGAACAATATACCCCAAAGAGTATGATGTCACCTCAGTGTCACAATATAGTATAATGCACCCACACAGTATAATGCACCTTTGTAGTACCCTTACAGTATAATGCCCTCTTTAGTAACCCCACGCAATATAAAACCCCCATAGTGCCCACACACAGAACAATGCACCACTTGTGACCTCCACACAAAAATTGCAAAAAATTAAAAAAATAATACCTAACTTGCCCTATACAATGAGAAATTGGAGTCAAAAAGAATTTCCCTTTTTTGACTGGCATTGAAATGAGGGGCTTAGCAAATGTGTGGGCTTATTGCGGACAGAACACAAGTGGGAGAATCGTTTGCGGCTAGTAAGTCTACAGTCAGACATAGGTCTAAGGCTGGATTCACACATTAGCCATCCGCTTCAGTCCCCTTAAACAGTATACAAATGTATAGTATATGGTGATGGATCCATTCATAGTCATGAACCAAAGCAATCCATAGCCATATACATTGGAATACCATATTTAGGTATTTAAACATATACCCTTGATGGAAAGCCCATGGGAACTCTTATACATGGTGTGAACCTGACTTAACACTTACACTTAAATTTGTAATAGGAGACAGATGACAATCGGAAGATAGAGAAGATATAATATATGTTACCTAAGAGAATTCAGTCACCGCAGAAATGTGTTGTGCGTCTGTCTCCCGAGACTCTTGGCAAAGTATTGATTTTTCCAGGAGAAGCCTTGTTTGATCAGACATTTCCTCAATAGTGGCCTCTAAGGGAGAAATGTAGTATTACATTGTGGCCATTCAGATCAAAGACCATCACATGGCCAGCCACCAGAGTGGGAACAGCTGCTTTTTTGTGTATTTTCTAGATTTAGTGTTCCTTTGATAGATCTTGAAGGTATTATAAAACATATGTTAAATTAAGATTCGACTGTATGATTTTACAGGTCCAGTCTTTCCAAAATAGTACACTACTATTTAGTGATCATGACTACCTCTCATTCAATTCCACATGTCCACCCTAACCTTTCGGCAAATTTTGTTGAGGACTCCAATTTTAATACAATATCGCTTTTCAGCAAATTTTGTTGAGGACTCCAATTGTAATACAATAGTCGCAACATGCAGTTGTAAGTCACACCACAACCACTCTATGGAGACACATAGCATAAGCAACTTCCAACAGAGTACAGCAAAATCAGATTCTTTCCCAAAGCTGGTCATCTTGTACCACTCATCTAAGGATATGTCAAACCAAGAGGAAAGTTAAGGAAGGACTCGTCTTGCCGTAATGTCCACCCATGGGAAATTAGCCAGGAATAGGGTATACATCACATCAAAATAGTTGTGTAGTATGGAGGGCTCACCCCCACTCCACTAGGAGGCAGCAGTCTCATGGGTATCAACGATCAGGCAGATTCTGGGGTCCAGGGAAGATATGCCAAAAGAGGACCCCAAAAATACAATTCTTTGCGTTACCATATTCTAACACTTTTTATATTTTTAGTGCAGTTGTTTAAGGTGCAAGGTGTTTGTAAGTTGTACTTTTTATTTATACCATTTTGGGGATTGATGTTTTGCTTTTCATTAATTTTTTTGATGAAGGTGAATTGGTGAAGAAGAGGTCATTCAGCCATTTAGTTTTTTTTTCTCACCATATCAAATAAATATTTTTATGTTTATAGTTTGGGCGTTTCCAAATGCAAGGATATCTAATGTATTTCTGTTTGATTTTGTTAATTTTATTTGGGATCTGGGAAAGGAGGTGGTTTGAAATTTTATACCTTTTTATGGTTTTTTAAAACTTTTTTTTAATCAAAAACAAGTCGAACATACAGATAAGAGAGGCCATGTCTTGCCCAGAAGGCCTCAACAGGACAGGTAGCATAAATATATACATGGCAGAAGGCATGAAGGCCAGGCAGGTACATGAGCAAGACTATAGCAAGAAGGGTGGAACGGAGGACATTGACACAGATTCCAGGGTAAAAAATACATGGTACAAAGAAAAGGCCCAATTCCTGGCTTCAAAACAAGATACATGGCTTAGCTTCAGGGAATGAAATAGATCCAGGTCCAGGACTTTGAATACACATTAATATTCAGGTTTCAGGTATACAGACAAAGGGAGAGCTCAGACATACAGACAGAAGGACAAATACATGGCAGAAAGACATGCATCTATAATACATGGCAGAAGGGCATGCTTCCATGATACATATTAGAAGGACAAGTTCACAATACATGGCAGAAGGACATGTACCTATAATACATGACAGAAGGACATGCTTCCAAACACATAGCAGAAAAGCATGCATCCATGATACATGGCAGAAAGACATACATCTTTAATACATGGAAGAAGGGCATGCTTCCATGATACATATTAGAAGGACGAGTTCACAATACATGGCAGAAGGACATGCACCTATAATACATGGCAGAATGACATGCACCTATAGTACATGACAGAAGGGCATGCACCTATAATACATGACAGAAGGACATGCTTCCAAACACATAGCACAAGATCATGCATCCATGATACATGGCAGAAAAACATGCATCTATAATGGATGGCAGAAGGGCATGCATCCATGATACAACAACAAAATGCCATAATAATGATAAAGTAGTAGGTCGTAGTAGAACTTTCTCCCACTATATTTATGGTCGCTGGACCGAGCCGCCTTCTGCTTGGCATTAAACAACATTAAAATTAAGGACAGAAAATGAAATTAATCTTCAACATTAATTTTTCATCCCAGAAACTTCTGCTGAGCGCTTTTCCCAATAACAACACCAAAAAAATATTCCACCAAATACATTAAGCTAATGTAATGAAGGTTTATAGCCCTCAAATACCGAGCGACCAAGAAGGACGGTAATTGCCGGTCAGTTTTATGATGTGATTTTAATTGTCGCTCGGCTTTAAAATGGGAACTTAATTGCCGGTCAAGTTTTAAAATGCACTTTTAATTGCCGGTCAACATGGAGAAATATGTTTCGCGAGATTGGATTCACTCTCTTTGTCGACTTTACTGGTACAAAAATAAAGCTAAGCCGAAAAAAAATCAATGGAGATCTGATTAACAAGATGCACTAAATCCAATGCCGACTCCTTTGATTCCAGCTGTGCAATTGAGTTTAACATGAATGTCTCTATAATTAATGCAAATTATTTCGAATCAATATTTTAGCAAGTGTGTTGAAAGTAGCTGGAAGGAATTATTTATAAAATAAATTTCACCTTATATTTTCTGCTTTTACCACATAATTACACACAATTTACTGTCAGCGTGTTATTCACATTGTGCATTAAGAGAGTATTATATATTTATAGTCTGTGCCGTCTACAGAGCCGGCTATGTAAAATTAACACAATCTGTCTCCTCCGAATTACTAATTACCTCGCCGCAATCGTCAGGTAAGAATGCTCATTTGTGTCATTATGTTGTAATTATATTATAGTTTGGAAGCGTCGAGCATGTATAAGGGCTGATTTACTAATGTCCCAAGTTTTTGTTTGATTAGAAATATGCTAATCAGGCCATTTGCATATTGTGAATGCAGGTAGGCAGATGAAAGTTGGAGTGTTTGTTAGGAAAGTAATTGGTGGAAATGATGGCGCCTGTTTGTAATTCACATGGACTCTTTAGAGGGAGGGAATGGTCCAAAAATTTTGGCTGATGGATTTGTACACAGGTATCGGAGTTTGCAATCTACAAGCACTGCCGTATTACTGTATCCAGGTAGCATGGATTACAATTCTTCAGCCCACCGAGGTCCGAACATTCTGATTTTGCATGATTCACTTTTGCCCCAGTGACATCAGATACCTAGAATACTTAAAGTGGTCATACTCCAATTACTAATTTTGGGCTGTTGGTTCTCATTGAGGAGAGGAGGATAAAGTTTGCAAATTTATAGTGTTGGGCGAACCAGTTCATAATAAGCTGGGTTTTTGTTTTTTTTTTTACAAATTTTACAAATTACAAATGGCTGCCAGTCGGGTGACCTTGTACTGTTTGTAGTAGGGTGCAGGGAAGATATATAAAAATAAAACAAAACTCCCTGGCTCTGCCATGGCATCCTCTGGCATTCTAGTCTTCTGAGTTCTGCTATTGGGCCTTGGCAGTCACATGGGGGAAAGGTCAACATCATCACATATGTCAAAAAAGTGGAAGATGGTAGCCAGCTAGCGTGAGAAGATGATCAGGACACCAGAAGAAGGTGCGGTGGAGCCTAGGAAAGGGGGGTAATTTTTTTTTGTTTTTTTTTATACGCCTTTCCTGACCTTTGATTATTATACCTATGCACCCTGGTTCACAAATTTTTCTGGCATGAAGTTCGCCCAACACTAGAATTTAGCTATCCTACTGAAAGACAAAACTAAATTTAAAAAAAAATATCTTGGAAAAGGGTATGCAAATGAACTGTTCCCCAGAAGGAAGAAAACTAAACTTCTAGTGCCACTTTTAGGTGGCCACCCTGTAAGTCAATGTCTAACTCATAAAAGAATCTTGCAACCAGACTCGGTATATTAGTCACAAGAGATCAGACTTTCATTTGTAGATAACTGGGGTCCTGTTGTCTGAGATCATTTTCTCTTTTACCCAAGTGAACAAAAAAGTGCAGAGCACCACAAAAAAGTGCACAAAAATGAGGACTATTGCAAGCAATAACAAAAAGTAGAAGGGCCCCCCACAAACCCCTTCTAAACTCTCTGAACCAGAATATCCTTCAAAATCTGGAGATCAGTGGTTATCCCTTGCCTACATGGTGGGAAAAAAAAGTATGCAAATTACTTCTCCTACAGAAAGAAGAAAAGTATCCCACCAGTAAGTAGTTACCCTTTGTTCTTTCTTTTTTCACCTAAATCCTGTATTCCTCATCTACTATTTTTTATTATATGGTCTTCATCTAAATTCACATTTTCGACTGGCACAACTGAATACCTTCTACTAACTTTGTCTTGATATATACCCAATGTGCTCTCCCTAACCTAGCAGTCCAAACTTTAGGATGGTGTCTAAGCTGAAACCTAGGGTTCCCGTGGACTCCACACTCCAAGATAGTCAGCAATTATCCAATAACAGCAATCTACCTGTCTTATACATGCAAGTATTTTACAAACCCTCCCAGGTATTACCAATCTGTCTTGTACTTGGTGCTATATAATATCTCTACACTGGGGATTCCTGTTATTACTTCAACCTCTGAACAGTCAGCTTTTAAAGTAAAGCTGTAGCTCTAAATATGTAGCACAGTTGAATTTGTTATAAAATGAAATATAATAACATTTTCTCCAATCCAACAAGACAAACAGATCTTTTTTTTTAGTATAGTACAGGTGAATATAAGAAACTTTGTAATATATCTTATTTAAGAAAAATGGGGTGGAATTGGAGAAAAACTGCATTTGTGCGACATTCTTACGAGCTTATTTTTTACAGCATTCACTGTGCAGCCAAATATCAGCTGTATTCTGTGGGTTGGTACAATTCCAAAGAAAATCTAAAACTTTGCAAAAAACAAGATTTCTTGGAGATGCCATATTCTGATATCCATAACTTTTTTATATTTCTGTGTATGGGGATGCATACGGCATATTTTTTTGTTGGGCCAGATGTTACTTTTTTTTATACCATTTTGGGGAATGTCTGATGTTTTGATCGCTTTTTATTAAAATTTTTATTAGAGGTGAAAAATTTTTTATCATATGGTAAAAATATTTTTTATAAGATTGCAGACTTATATACAGTACAGACCAAAAGTTTGGACACACCTTCTCATTCCAAGAGTTTTCTGTATTTTCATGACTATAAAAATTGTAGATTCACACTGAAGGCATCAAAACTATGAATTAACACATGTGGAATTATATACTTAACAAAAAAGTGTGAAACAACTGAAAATATGTCTTATATTCTAGGTTCTTCAAAGTAGCCACCTTTTGCTTTGATTACTGCTTTGCACACTCTTGGCATTCTCTTGATACTGTATATTTTTTATTTTTTTTGTATTTCTTTAACTTTTTTTTTTTTTTTTTTTACTGTAATTTTTAGATCCCCTAGGCAGCTGAGGCTGAGGCATTAAGGAAGCTGAGGCCCACAATCAATTCCTGAATGGCCGCCTTGTTTAAACACCCATTTTCTGCTGTAATAGCAAGGCAGATATCAGGAAGGGGTTAATAAGATATATTACAAAGTTTCTTACGTTCAACTATACTATTCATTTCAAAAAGTGGTTTTATAATTGGAGGTACACTATTAATGAATCTAAGGCTACATTCACATGACAGTGAATTATGGCCGGCCGTTGGCACGTCACACGACAGCATTAAATTTAATGTTAGTGAATGAGGTCTATTCACATAACCATTATTTTGTCACAGACCATCAAAATACAGGTTATGATCTATTTTTGTCTATTGAAAATGGGTGCCCCTCGGGTGCAAGACGACTTTGAAAAATTTAGGTTTTTCAAGGCCGTTTTGCACCTTGGTCATCTGAATGTAGCCTTATCCAATTATTGGCCAATCACTGTTTAGCTTGGTAACAAGTAAAATTTTTTACGTGTTAATATAAATATATATATATTTATATATACATATTATGAAAATATACAGGCAATGGTTCCACCTCGAAGTAATAACTGATGCTTGAGGCTGTGCTGGCACTTTCTGCTAGGAGAGTGGCAGAGAAAGCTGCTACATATACAGCTTCAACAGGAAGATGGTGTATATGGCTGCTGCAAGGACCGCATAATGTAAACTATTAGAAAATTAAAAGTAAAATACAATGTTTTTGCTTTGAGCACTGCTCACAGGCATTTCTAGCAGAATGGAAGGTTTTAGTGATCGCAACTTCTTAGCCCTGCATTTGCATCTCCGCATTAACAAAACCACACATCATGTACTGTATATAAAATGTGTTTGCTTCCCCTCGGTTAATGCAAGCTTATGTTTTTTAGTAGAACATGCATGTGCTTTTAGAAATGCTTAGCTGAGCAATTGCTTAATGAGAAAAGTACATTAAAAGTTTATGAAATATAATGTTCTCTGCTTTTCCATACATTTCACAAAATAAATGCATCATCATGAAAGTTTTGGTTCACCTTGGTGAACTACTACTTAATAAAGCTCACCTATGCCTTCATGAATAAGGTCTGATTTAGGCTCTATTCACACAAACCTGATAAACGGCTGATTAAAGTCAGTTCATTTTAACAGTTGTTTTTTTGGTTTGTTTGATCATCAAAAAATAGGACATGACCTATTTTTGTCCACATGGATCCCTCAAAAGATCTATAGAAGTCTATGAGGGATCTGTGAAAACGGGTGATCCACGGATGCAAAACAACTGTAAAAAATGTTTGTCACAATCATTTTGCATCACAGTTGTCTGAATAGAGCTTAAAGGGGTTTTCCTATTTCACTAGCTTGCCAGCTCTCTTCTCATTTCCTCTTTTCTCCAGTAAGCTCGTGGACTGGTTTAGAATTGTTGATGGGCAGACTAGGAGAGACAAAACTTCCAACCTGCCAGGATGAACACTGTTATCTCTGCATTTACATACAGAGATAACAGGCACTGAGCAAGCCCATTGTCCCAGCGAGAGATGGGCAAACCTCTCAAGATTCATTTCATGTTCAAGTTCAGCAGCTTGGGTCCCTGGTTTGTTACCGAATAACAAGTTTAGTACGAACCACACCTTAAATTGGCTTAAACATAGTGTAGAATAGGGCTCCTAGGAACCTATCTATAAAACATAGTATAGAATATTGTAAGGGGTCCTTGGAACCTATCTATAAAACATTGTGTAGAATACTGTCAGGGCTCCTAGGAACCTATCAATAAAACATAGTATAGAATACTCTTAGGGCTCCTAGGAACCTATCTATAAAACATAGTGTAGAATACTGTCAGGGCTCCTAGGAACCTATCTATAAAACATAGTGTAGAATACTCTTAGGGCTCCTAGGAACCTATCTATAAAACATAGTGTAGAATACTGTCAGGGCTCCTAGGAACCTATCTATAAAACATAGTGTAGAACACTGTCAGGGCTCCTAGGAACCTATCTATAAAGCATAGTATAGAATACTCTTAGGGCTCCTAGGAACCTATCTATAGAACATAGTGTCGAACACTCTTTTGGCTCCTTGGAACCTATCTATAAAACATAGTGTAGCACACTCTTAGGGCTCCTAGGAACCTATCTATAAAACATATTTATCATAATGGAAAATATTAACCAGGGTTATAACATTAATGCTATCACTGATGCTTTGCTCTCATCTTGTTATTTTTGGATTTCTGTTCCATCACAGGTGCAAAAAGCTAAAAATGACGAAGAGCTGAAACTGTCACAAAATGGACACCAGTGGATACTGATGAACCCCCTAGACCTATAATGAGGTCCATCGGGTTCCATCACAGTGTCAGGCTTTTTCTAAAAGTGTGCTATTTCTTCCACAAAAATTAGAGTATCTGCTCTAGAGTCTCTGAAACCAACATAACCACTACGTAAAATATGTAATGTCATTTTTGTAGAAAATGGGCAAGTCCATATAATCAAATAGAAAAGAGTTGTGCTGTCTCCCTTGGAGTTCAACGCACCTCCCTCTAAAAATACTTTGCCCTTGTATGGAAGGAATTACTCCGATTCTTCGTATTCAGCTAACATGGCATTCATTACTTTGCGAGTTGATTAAATGAAACCAAAGGTGGTAGGAAATTTATGTACAGATTCAGTAAAGTTTAACTTGACACTTGACTCTTTCAGTGGGTTTTGTTGTGTTCTGGGATAAGACATCATGTTGCAGCAAGTCATTATATCAAGTTAACCTCTGTTACATCTGTACAGTAGATAAAAAGTGTGCAGCTATTTGGTAGGTTACTGTTTTCCGACGTCAACATTAAACGCTCAACCTTACAGTTGGCCATATCATCTTGTGTATTGTAAAGTAACATTTCCCAATTGGTTCTCTCGAGAAGGTTAAATACAATCTTATCCTTAACTGCGGTTATTATGTAACTAGCATCGCGTACAAGTAAATGTAACAAAGTACTAAGTTCCCGGTAATATGCCATAAGGAGAACTTGATACAGTTAAGTAAACATTATATTCAGATGTCACTCGATGTCAGCCGGGGAGTTCTGTTGAACCTTTTATCTCAGTGTCAGAAAATGTCAATTTATCTCTGAGGCAGCATATACCTTTCAAGGCGAAATAGAAAAACGCTCAATTTGTAAGATGAGTCAGCGCTCCAGACCCAGTTTCACTGTCATAAAAAAGGAAGATTGTCAGGCAGAGCCGGGAATAAAACCTAACACAGAGTGATAAGTCCCAAAACAACAATGTGTACGATGTCAAGGGTCCGCGACCACATATCAACATATCAATATAACAACCCGCAGACTGTCTTTGTTTTTATTTTCTTGACCAGGGATGAACTTTACGACTACTCTGTTCTTTTTCCTTTTTTATAAACTTTTCTGCCAATTTCTTTGCTTGAAGCAAAGCATAGACTGCAGAGACTATGCTGGGGGCAAGCGATATTTCATGTATATTTAGATAATGGTCTTTATAGAAGAGCAGGAAGATGGAAAATGATAAGATGGATTTCACAAGTTCTATAATTGCTTTGTTTTATTAACCCTTTGTGGACCTAGAGATTAGTGGGATTAAGGGCTCAACACATTTTTAGTGTTTCTGTCTCAATATTCCAAGAATTATATATTTTATTAGTTTTTTTGTATTATCTGTAGTAAACTAATTTTTTTTTTACAATATTGGCATCTGTAGAAGGAGTATAACAGTTTGTTAAAACTGGATAGAAGCTTAAAGGAAGATTTGGACACTAAACCACCCACAGATCCTTATAGGCCAGAAGTTCAGTGTTCAAAATAACCCTACTGTAATGCCATCAGTGCCAGCATTAAAAATAAAAACCATTTAGGCTGAGGCCCCACGTTGCGGAAACGCAGCTTTTTTTTGTTGCAGATTTTATTGCGTTTTTTTTGAGCCAAAGCCAAGAATGGCTATAAGAGGAATAGGAGAGATATATAAATATCTTATACTTCTACCTTTTGTTCAATCCACTCCTGGATTTGGCTCAAAAAACCGCAACAAAATCTGCAACAAAAAAAGCTGCGTTTCTGCAACGTGGGGTCTTACACTCACCCAGTGGTTGTACTTCTGGCGCTGGTGCAGTTTTTTAGTGAAGCTGGAGAAGTACACCTTGGCCTCAATGTACATGCACTGGAACTGTATACATATATACAGTTCCCCTTATTAATAGTAGCTCCCAAACTGGTCTTATAATTAATAGTTCCTCCATATAAATCCCCCTCTATATGATAGTTCCCCAAGCCTTATTAATAATAGATCCTCCTTATAAATAGCCCCCTTATTACCAGTAATAATAGTTCCTTCTTATAACTATAATTAATAATGGGAGGGCAATAGTTCCTTTAGCTTTATTAAGATTCTCCTTATAAATATAACATATATATATAATGGGATCTATTTATAAGGAGTATTATAAGGAGTAACTATTAATAATAAAGCTGGGGGAATTATTGGGGTAATAGTTCCCCTAGCTTTATTAATAATAGATCCTCCTTATAAATAGACCCCTTATTAACAGGGATTAGTTTTAATATGTCCAGGGTAAACATTATTTATAAGGGGATGGGGGCTATTTATAAGGAGGATCTATTATTAAAAAAGCTAGGGGAACTATTACCCCCCCATTAATAATAGTTCCCCCACTAGATTTACTATTAATAGTTAATTTTTATACATACCCTCCGTATATAATAGTTCCCCTAGCCTTATTAATAATAGTCTCTCCTTATAAATACATATACAAATATATATATATATATATATATATATATATTTGTAGGGGGGCTATTTATAGGAGAGACTATTATTAATAAGGGTAGGGGAGCTATTATATAAGGAAGGTATGTATAAAAAAGAACTATCAATAGTAAATCTAGTGGGGAACTTTGACCCCAGTATGAGAATCTGAACTTTGCTGCTGCAGGGGGCTACCAATACAATACCTTTAGAAGTAGTTCTGATGTTATTGATAGTTGACCCAGGCAGAACAAAAGTTTGTAGCAATAAAGGGACAGGGAAGAGGCAGAGTAAAGAACAGGCTGAAATCAGGACTGACAGTTCAGGTACAGAGTCAGGTAGCCAGGCATTGGTCAGGGCAGATGGCAAAGGTACAGAGTTGTGTAACATGCATTGGTCATGGCAGATGGTACAGGTACAGAGTCAGATAACCAGGTATAGGTCAGGGCAGATGGCACAGGTACAGAGTCGGGTAACCAGGCATAAGTCAGGGCAGATGGTACAGGTACAGAGTCAGATAACCAGGTATAGGTCAGGGCAGATGGCACAGGTACAGAGTCAGGTAACCAGGCATAGGTCAGGGCAGATGGCACAGGTGCAGAGTCAGGTAACCAGGCATACAGTAGGTCAGGGCAGATGTCACATGTACAGAGTTAGGTAACCAGGTATAGGTCAGGGCAGATGGTACAGGTACAGAGTCAGGTAACTAGGCATAGATCAGGGCAGATGGCACAGGTACAGAGTCTGGTAACCAAGCATAGGTCAGGGCAGATGGTACAGAGTCAGGTAACCAGGCATAGGTCAGGGCAGATGGAACAGGTACAGAGTCGGGTAACCAGGCATAGGTCAGGGCAGATGGCACAGGTACACAGTCAGGTAACCAGGCATAGGTCCGGGCAGATGGTACAGATTTAGAGTCAGTTGTGACTATCACAACATAATATCAAAACCCTTTACAGACTGCAATTCACATCCCAACCACAGGGTGGCCACATATAGGCAAATATAGCATAACCAACTCCCTACAGAGTAGAGTGAAATCATGTTTGTTTGTTTTTTCCATGCCACGTACTGTATCTCTGGATATGTAGAGCCGAGAGGAATTGTAATGAAGCATACATCTGTATATTCCTGTATATATAAATTCAAGAGAATATCCTCTTCTTAATTAGTATCTTTCTAGACACTTCATATAATTAGTTCCATGTTTGATAATACGTCTTAATGTGATATTATTCTGGTTACCTCTGATTTCCACCATCTCTCTAAGAATATTCTTCCCACCGTGTGACTTTATTTCTGTAGAACTCCTGGGTGATTTCTTATATATAATTTACAGTAGAGATATTATCCCATATATTATACTTGCTTCTCTTCTCTCGCCACTGCTTTAAAATGATATAATCTCAGATATGGGGAAGAGCAATGACCTCATGGATTATTGAAAAGAAATAGTGTAGGCATAAATAGTTATATATCTAAGAGATACTGCAAAAGCAATGGGGGACAAACAGTGCTAAATAAACTAAATACAGATAAAATGCAAATAAATGTATTTTATAGTTAAAAAACACCATATTTTATTGGAAAGCTTTGGGTTTAGGAAGAGTATAATAATACTGTAGCTCACATAATAAGTACAATAAACAAGTAATGGAATTTTACTGTAGGCAGTTGTCAGGGGCTTACAGTATATTGTTTCTGCAGTCAGAGGTTCATTTACTTTGTAGCACCCTGGACTCATTTGTGTTCCTGTGTCTAGGCATGAATAAGTGTGCATGTGTTTTGAATGGGGAGATGAGAGTAACTTGCTGTCAGACACCTCTGTCTTCAGTGTATCTTGAGGGATCTGGGATTGAAATTCAATATGACCAATCCCTTTTTTCCCCCATACAATGTATGTTGGTATGTTCTGATGACTTTGCTCTAATACAGCATGTATGAGAGATTTAAGCAGATGGCCATTGCATAAAATCTCCACCTCTGGTCCAGAAGTTTCAAATGGAAGTGACTATGAGGCATCAAACACATCTTTACCTTCAGTAAAATATTTTTTAGTACGGTCATTTTTGGATACAGGAATACCTAATGTGTATGTGGTTTATTTTATTATTTATTTTTATATGTGTTCTAAGGAAGGGGGAGTGATTTAAATTTTTAGTTTTTTATTTTAATTTTTTTATTATTTATTTATATTTTATTTATATTTTTTAACTATTTAATGTTTTTTTTACTTTTATTTGTAGACCCCCTAGGGTCTCCTTACAATCTGGCTTCCACATTCTGCACTCTACTGAAACGGCCCTCACAAAAGTCTTCAATGATCTCCTGACGGCTAAATCCAAAGGTGACTTCTCTCATCTTATTCTTCTAGATCGCTCAGCAGCATTTGACACTGTTGACCATCAACTCCTCCTCACTATGCTCCACTCTGTCAGCCTCACAGACACCGCTCTCTCCTGGTTCTCCTCTTATCTCTCTGACCGCACTGTCTGTGTATCATTTGTGGGCTCTGTCTCTTCCCCTCTTCCCCTTGCCGTTAGGGTTCCTCAGGGCTCGGTCCTAGGTCCCCTGCTCTTCTCCCTCTACACAGCCCCTATTGAACAAACCATATTCAGATTTGGCTTCCGGTACCATCTTTATGCTGATGACACCCAATTATACACATCTTGCCGTGACATCACCCCTGCACTAATACAGAACACCAGTGACTGTCTCTCTGCTGTCTCAAATATCATGTCTTCTCTTTATCTGAAACTGAATCTCTCAAACACTGAACTACTGCTGTTCCCACCATCTAATAGATCTGTCCCTGATATATCCAGTGCAGTCTCCTGCCTTACCATAACTCCTAGGCAGTATGCCCGCTGCCTCGGGATTATTTTTGACTCAGACCTTTCCTTCACCCCTCATATCCAATCACTCGCACGCTCATGTCATCTCCACCTCAAAAACATCTCCAGAATCTGCCCTTTCCTTACCACAAATACACTAAAGACACTTATTGTTGCCCTGATTCACTCTCGCCTTGACTACTGTAACTCCTTACTAATCGGTCTTCCCCTTACTAAACTCTCCCCTCTACAATCTATTCTGAATGCGGTGGCCAGGCTCATCTATCAGTCTAGACGCTACAGCGATGCCTCCGGTCTGTGCCGGTCACTACATTGGCTGTCTATTCAATACAGAATACAATATAAACTTATCACCCTCATTCACAAGGCTCTCCATAATGCTGCACCTCCCTACATTTCCTCCCTCATCTCTGTCTATCGCCCAACCCGTACTCTCCGTTCACTCAATGACCTAAGACTAACATCCTCTATTATCTGAACCTCCGACTCCCGTATCCAAGACTTCTCCCGAGTTGCACCACTTCTTTGGAATACTCTATCCCGGACTGTCAGATTAACCCCCAATTTCCACAGCTTCAAGCGCAGACTAAAGACACATCTTTTCAGACAGGCCAACACAATTCCCAATGTAAACTCACAGTTAGAATGCCTAAAACGAACCCTCCTCTGTTCACGCTCTGTTACCTCACAGGATATGATGCCATATTAGACTGTAACTATATGTCCAGGCACCATCTGCACGTAAAAGGACACTGACTGGTGACATCTCATGTAAGTTTATTTATGTGTAACGAAAGTAACCTCTATCACAAAAAATGTCTGGACCACTGTATAAGCAATGGTACCTCCAAAGACACCCCTGCCACCTCCTGTGTCCTCTTTGGTGTTCTGTTTATCCAAATCTGTTCAGCTGTTCCAAAGATATAAGCCCTTTGAATGGTCATGCAAATTAAAGTGTAATAGTCACGTTAGAGGTAACACATATGGCATACAGGGACCCCGCCCCCAGAGAAACCATAGTGCTACCAGTGCTACCACCCACTAGGCCAGTACACCATAATCTGAATCACCAATAACAGGGCTTATATCTTTGGAATGTCTGAATGGATTTGGATAAACAAAACACCAAAATTCTCAGGTTGACAAGGCCGATCAGATGATGTATGACATTCACGTTTTCAGATCTGGTGCCAGGTCATCTTTGACCTGGCACCAGATCTGAAAAGGATCTATGGATCCTTTTTCAGCCTTTCATTGTCTTAAATAAGGGCAATATAAAATGGATAGGAAAGGGAAGCTCACAGGTAAGCTCATCTCTACTCCAAATTATGCCGAGTAAGAATAAGTCATAACCTGTACAACATAATCTATCAATAGCAAACACCATACCAAAAACATATCATCAATATGGCTTGACTACACAATGCAGAGTGTCTGAAATGCTACATGGGGACAGATGAAGATGTGATTACAGTTGTCTGTACTTACAAACTCATAGATTGGTGTGAAATTGCTTCCCATTGTCATCTTTCAATTGTGCAAAAAAAGAAAATTCAAGATTGAAAATGATGTATAATGAGAGATATATAGAAATCAATCTGACTGTTCAAATAGTCATAAGATAAGATGTTTCTAATGGTTAGAAGATTTCTACACATCTATGGAAATGTAAGAAAGAGAAATATGTAAGCAAGCGAACAAAATAAACTCATCCCTTAAACTAAGAAATGTTAAAGTGTAATTCCAAATATACAACAACGTCTCATAAATGAATAGTACAGGTCACTATAAGAAACTTTGCAATGTCTCTTATTAAAGAAAATTGCTTTGTTTTCCATTTATCAGGCTGAGTTACTTCTAACATAGAAGTCTATGGAGAGGGACAGGAACTCATACATAAAGGGGTTGTCCAGGCTAAATTTTTAAAGTTTAAATATGTTGGGGGTAGTGAAAAAATGTTAAAAAAATGCATACTCTCCGGTGTTGTGCTAAAGCCGCTGATTGGCCTCAGCGGTCACATGACCTCTGAGGCCAATCATCGGCTTCAGCACAACGCCAGGAGCAGATGACACGGGAGGACACCGGAGCAATGGGGACAGGTGAGTATGCTTTTTTTTTTTTTTTTTCTTTCACTGCCCCCAGCTTATTTAAACGTTAAAAGGGTTGTCTATTTTTGCCTGGACAACCCCTTTAAGCTGCTTTGTTTTGCTACATTGTGAGAGAGATAGCTATTTTAACTCTACTTTATCTTGTAAGATAACGTGTCCACTGTACTGATGGAGGCAATAAATCAATTACTAGCCAGTGGTAGCCCCCTCCTTCCCCCTCCATAGACTTCTCTGTGTGAGGCTGGATACAGAAACGGGTGCAACTAGAGATACATATCTGAGTGAAGGGAAGAAGGAGAAAAACATCCTGATAAGTGGAGAAGGAAATATTATTCTGTAGTTAGATATATTACAAAGTTACAGCAGCCACTGCAGGAGAAATGTGGTATTACATGGTGTCCATTTAAGTGCATTGGCAACCATCTTGTGTATTGTGGTCCTGCTAAGTCCTCCAGAATGGTAGATGCTATTTGCAATGGCTTTCCTCTCTGGTTTGAAAAAAGAGGTGTCTCTATGACTTCCATATGGTATACTGTATAGACATAGGTTGAAGCAGTGGTTGTGAATAAAGACAGAAAATTCCTTAAAGAGGTTATACTAGCTTTAAACGTTATCCCCTATTGATAAGGATAGGCGGATAACTTCATGATTGGTTGGGAGCCCAACTGCTTAGACCCCAACCGATCTCAAGAATGGGAGTGTGGTTACCCCATCCTCATAGAGTAGAAGGCCAAGCACATGCTGTACTTCACCATTGCTTTTCTATGGGAGAAAGTAGATAGCCTAGTACAATGTTTGGCCATCTCCAGTGCTCCAATAGAGAATGGACAGAGTGATAGGGGTCATACTCGGCCATCTGGTATTTGACAATGGGAAACCAGAACCCTGTTCTTGGGATCACCAACACCTATTCAATCCCTGTCTATATGCCATGTGGAAGTCATAGATTGGCATGCTTGGGGCAATGGGGAAAGCTATTGCAAATAGCATCTACCACTCTAGAGGTATCATACTCTAGATAGGTTGCCAATGCACTTGAATGGACACCATGTAATACCACATCTCTCCAGCAGTGGCTGCTGTCGTAGACATCTCTGCTGTCATGAAGTTATCCCTACGTTATAAATACGGGTCTTCTAAAGGGTACACTATGAATAAATTTTCCAAATTAAGGAAAAGCCATCATGCCATGTTTTGGAAAATATGTATATATTTTTGCTGAGTAGTCTATATTTTGCTAGCTTTAGGCCTTGTTTCTCTTTATAATCCTCCATTATTATAAAATTTAGGTGTAAAGGGAAAACTTTCTACTACCGTGGGATCTATAGACATGATGTATCTGGAAAGGAACTAGGGTACAGAAGTAATACATTTTTAAGAACTTTGCGGTAATATAGAAGTACATTCCATGTAAGCTTATTACATTGTGTTCTCCTTTTTAAATTGCTTCACCTTAAGCCATTTGTATTCTATGCAAATTCCTGACAAATTAAGGAAATGCCTTTTTTTATGCTATGTATTTTTAAGCAGCAATTCATTTCCACTAGTGAGTTGTATTAAGAAAGGAGCTGACATGTTGATCCCCAAAGCTATGCAGATCTTTGTTAAGTTATTTTTGCTTAAATAGAAGATTATAATTAGGCATAAGAAATTGTAATGCAAAATTAATAAATCATGACCCTTGTGCGGTCACCGATTCAAAGGGAGGAAGCCAAAATTAAAATCAAAGCCTTACACATAATGGGTTTTATTTGATAGACTTTCATGTGGTCAACATCTCTAGCTACAAAGTCAAAATCCGATACAGTATCTATGTAAGATTAGCAGTACATATAAGACCTAAAGTAATTTATTTAGTAAATAGGTAAAATACTCCCCCCTATAATTTTGAGGAGAAATGAAACTATTTAGAGCCATCATCATATTTTCCCAAATAATTTAGCATGAATAATACCACCACTAAGGCTACGTTCACATGTGCAGTCTCCCTTTGCGGAGGAAAAAGTCCTGCACTATGCATCCATACCCTTTTGATGCACCCCATGATATTATTTGATTGCCAGCAGCTGTCTGATACTAATTGTCACAGTTAAAGTGGTTTTCCAGGCAAAAAAAAAAAATCATTTTTCAAAACAGGTCTGTTAGTGCTATTGATAGATTAATAAGTGCACCCAAATACCTTTAGCAGTGTTTGTTTACATGGGTATCTTCCTGTTCTGTTTTCCTACAACTACCATGATGGATTGGGCCAATCAGAGCTGACTCACATCACCTCCCTCTCCCACTCCCTCCCCTCCCTTTCTCACTCACACCCCCTCCCTGTTTCCCTAGCTAGCCCACCCACTACTAGCCCTTCCTAACTAACTCAACCCCCACCCCATCATACTTACCTGTGTTCCAGGCAGGACCTTCTGGCACAGGATGTCACTTCCTTCTGGGCTGCTGGCACTCCTCTTCTTCACATCTGCCGGTCGCCCACACCTGCGCAATAGAGCCAGGGGTAGGTTAATATAGGTGACATTGCATTTTCGGAAACAGGGAAACGGGTCACCAGAAAATCAGAAAATGTGCCTGGGGCGGTCACATGACTGCACCGGCGATCTAATTAATATAGATTTTTGGTAAACTAAGTAATTTAGAAGGAAGGCGGGGGTGGATGGTGTTTAGCTTAGATTATAGAGATCAATTTATCCTGGACAACCCCTTTAAGGATGTCAGGGTACGAAAAGTATTTATCCTCTTTCCAATGGAGAGAGGATAATACCTGATCGATGGAGGTCTGACCGCTGAGACCCCCACTAATCCCGAGAACAAGGAGTCTTTTCCCACCTACTCAGCATTCAGCCTGATCACAGCCAGGCTCAATATATTCATGACTGGTGGTGCAATGGGAGCCTTCTTGGGATCATTGGGAGTCTCAGCGGCCAGATATCCACCAATATTTATTCTCTAATCTATGGATAGAAGATAAATACTTTATGTGACATAACCCCTTTAAGTTTAGTGTCAACTAAAATTCCTAATTCCATTTCCAAACTCACAGAATTTTAAGAAGATTGGGTATATGGATTTATTTGTCAAGGAATTTACACAGGGAATATGGTGGTCACTTTTGATTTTCCACTCTGACTTACAAAATAGCTTATCTGAAGTCAAGTATTGATGTCTATTACACCCTGCAGAGTCATTATTTTGTTAGTCAGGGAAACAAAATTATTACTGTCTGGTCTTGATAGAACTGAATTGCTAGGTTTGAGATTCACAGTGAATTGGAGCGATTTGTATAGATCTCTGCTGTAAGCTGCGCACCTTTGTTCATCACTTAGACCGGGCTGAATTTTATACACTGGAAGGAAACAATACAGGCTCTTACTGAATAACAGCAAGCAGAGATCTTGTGAGGAAGTGATACAAAATACATTACTGTGCAAATGTTTTAGACACACATGAAAAAAATGCTGCACATTAAGAATGCTTTCAGAAATAGAAGGGTCAATTTTTGTCAATAAACAAAATGAAGCGAATGAAGAAAAAAGAAATCTAAATTCCATCAATATTTGGTGTGATCTTTGCCCTTTGCCTTCAATCACTTCTTCTCGGTACTTGCAGACAGTTTTTGAAGGAACTCAGCAGGGAGGTTGTTCCCGCCATCTTGGAGAACTAAGCACAGATCTTCTGTGGATGTAGGCTTGCTCCAATCCTTCTGTCTCTTCCTGTCTTCCCAGACAGACTGGATGATGATGAGATCAGGGCTATATCTGTGGGGGCCGTATCATCACTTCCAGGACTCCTCCTCCAAAGGGCAAAGGTCACACCAAATATTGATGGGATTTACATTTCTCTTTTCTTCATTTACTAATAACTATTAACCCTTCTATGTCTGAAAGCATTTTTACTTTGCAGCATTTTTTTCAAACCTAAAACATTTGCACGGTGCTATAAATTGGACAATTGTGTTACATTTAATAATCCAAATAAAGCATTTTTTTTTTTTTTTTGCTGAATCTGGAACACCCTTTAAACTGGAATTACATATTAATATTCAGATTTTGGGTGTATAGATAAAGTTTATATTGTTAGACAGTATATAACAATATACTGTATATAACAATGTCTTAAGGTTGGCATCTAAGGCTTGTCAATACCCTTTCAGCTGACAGCTATTCCTTCCAACCATCCCATACACCCACAGTTGGCTTAGATGAAAACCACTTGTAAGAGACACATCTGGCAGGAGCTTATCCATCCTAAGAACAAAAGAATAGGGAATATTGATATCTAACTACCCGATATTACTCTATCCTGACATCATCTGCCAGGGGAGGGTCAGGGGGCCCCATGCACATGAGATGGATGACCCATTCCATTGAAATCATAAAGTTGGGCTAACATTAATCTAATGTGTATGACCAGCTTAATATTTCACAAAGTTGGATCATCTGGCAAACACTCAAAAACAAAAACCTGAGCAAAGAGGATCAATCTTTATATACTCTGTAGCTTATCTAATGTATATTGTAGATACCAGTATAAACAATCAATATCCATATCTTCTCCTATCAAAGCAGCCATCATCTCTTTACTAGGTGCATATCATTAAATATACATCAGGGATATCTATAGCCCTTCCAGTTGTAATAAACAATGACCACCGTGCGGAATCCATAATGTCAATAATTATGACCTACTTGAAGAGATTACCCGGATCAGAGGGAACATTATCCTTTATAAGTGCAGGACAAGGATATTATTTCATTACATATATTGATGTGACATTCTGCTTTGTGTCAGCTGGTACATTACTATTAAAGGGGTTGTCCAGTTTCAGACAAATATTGACATACCTATGTTATTGTTTGTATGATGAAAAGATGTACAATTTTCCAATATACTTTCTATCTCTGCTTGCTGCCATTTATGATTTACTTCCAATGTACAATAATCAAAGCTCTGTGTGCCCATCACATGACCACGGACTGTATATCACATGACCTTGGGCAGAAAGTATATTTGAAAATTGTAGACCTTTCTATTATACAAACAATAACATTTATTTGTCTGAAACTGGTCTTTGTAGTACATTAATATTTGTACTAATTAATTATTAATTAATTAATTAGTGTCTGAATAATTAATAATATAATGTCCTTGCAGTAGTCCTTTAGAAGAGATGATAGATTTTGATTTGTCATTTTGAGATTCACATGATGATTTGCTTGGAGAAGAGAATTTTTGAAGCATAAATGTAGCAAAGTTTAACTTCACGTTACAAACAAGTGTCCGGTTAAAATCTGCTACATCTGCAATAGTGTACAATATATACAGTCCATGGTGTGGGGGAGGGGGTATATGCCAGCATTTCATATGCACACAGATAAAACTTACACAAGATGCTGCACACATATGTGTAGGTGTGTGACCAGCACCTTGTGTGAGTTTTATCTGTTACATATGAAATGCTGGCATCCAACCCCCCTCATGGATTGTAGGTGTATGAGTGGATGTTTTATTAGTATTTTGCACCTATGCTTTTTCTATCATATACTGCAGTGGGGACTGTCTGTATCCTGGGCAGACATGTTTCATCTGATATTGGGTAAGTGTGGCCTTTTTTCTGTGATATATTTTTTGCATGTTGTGATACCTGTCTTTAGCAATTTTTGCACTTTTCTATACAATTGGCCACTACAAACAAAAAAATGCATATCATACAATATACTTTTTTAACATGAGGGCCTAGGAGTGATCTACAATATGGTACTGTATGGTATATAGCGTTATATGTTGGACTTTTATGTTCAGCACATGAATTGCAAGAATTCCAAGGCATATACAGAAAAGAAACATGATGTGAAATAAGTCTATGGCTCTGTTCACATCTGCGTCAGAGATGCAACATTTAACTTCAAGATAGTATGCCACTTTTCTGACTTGACTTATTTTTTATTAGTGTGTTTTTGTGACAAATTTAGTAAAATGTAGTAATGCTAGTTTATAACTTTCATAACAATTCTCTAGAAGGAGGGCACCAGGATGAACTAAGGATTTTTTGGTGCATTTTTATAAGCCAAGTTAGAAGTGGAGTGTGTTTTAACAAAAATTTAGCAACTTTTTAAAAAGTCACATTTAATGAATTAGGTGTACAGCTATGCACCAATTAAACCATGTCCACATTGCAAGTCACCTTTGACAAAAAGGCGCACACACTCAAAAAATTAGGTGCAACCATTTAAAAAGTCACAAAATAGGTAGAAACACTCCAGAACTGTGTCACAAAAGCAATGGTAAATCGTGCCCATAGTTTTTTTGTTCTTCAATAGAACTGTATGTGTGTAAGAATTCTTTAACCCCTTCCTGATATCTACTACGATAGTACCGCAGATGTTGGGTATTTAAATATGGCGGCCACTCAGGAGCTGACTATTATACAGCAAAGACCCGGCACTAATGCCCACGATTAGTGCACAGCGGCTCGATCAAAGCTGTAATAGAAGTACAGATATTTTGCAATGCATTGCATTAGTGTTCAGACCCCCTGGTGTTCAAGAACCCTAGGGAGGTCTAATAAATACAGTATAATATATATATACGCCCCACTTTTCAGTTTTTTATTTTTTGCAAAAGTTTAAAATAACCAATACATTTCGTTCCACTTCACAATTGTGTCCCACTTGTTGATTCTTCACCAAAAAATTAAAATGTTATATCCTTATGTATGAAGCCTGAAATGTGGCAAAAGGTTTAAAAGTTCAAGGGGGCAGAATACTTTCGCAAGGCACTGTATATATATATATATATATATATATATATATATATATATATACAGTCATGGCCAAAAGTTTTGAGAATGACACAAATATTAATTTTTACAAAGTCTACTGCTTCAGTTTTTCTAATGGCAATTTGCATATACTCCAGAATGTTATAAAGAGTGACCAGCTTAACAGCAATTACTTGCAAAGTCAATATTTGCCTAGAAAATGAACTTTATCCCCCAAAACACATTTCAACATCATTGCAGCCCTGCCTTAAAAGGACCACCTAACATCGTTTCAGTGATTGCTCCATTAACACAGGTGTGGGTGTTGATGAGGACAGGGCTGGAGATCAATCTGTCATGATTAAGTAAGAATGACACCACTGGACACTTTAAAAGGAGGCTGGTGCTTGCCATCATTGTTTCTCTTCTGTTAACCATGGTTATCTCTAAAGAAACACGTGCAGTCATCATTGCACTGCACAAAAATGGCCTAACTGGGAAGAGTATTGCAGCTAGAAAGATTGCACCTCAGTCAACAATCTATCGCATCATCAAGAACTTCAAGGAGAGAGGTTCCATTGGTGCCAAAAAGGCTCCAGGGCGCCCAAGAAAGACCAGCAAGTGGCAGGACCGTCTCTTAAAAGTGTTTCAGCTGCGGGATCGGGCTACCAGCAGTGCAGAGCTTGCTGAGGAATGGCAGCAGGCAGGTGTGTGTGCATCTGCACGCACTGTGAGGCGGAGACTCTTGGAGCAAGGCCTGGTCTCAAGGAGGGCAGCAAAGAAGCCACTTCTCTCCAGAAAAAACATCAGGGACAGACTGATATTCTGCAAAAGGTACAGGGAGTGGACTGCTGAGGACTGGGGTAAAGTCATTTTCTCTGATGAATCCCCTTTTCCATTGTTTGGAACATCTGGAAAACAGCTTATTCGGAGAAGAAGAGGTGAGCGCTACCACCAGTCTTGTCTCATGCCAACTGTAAAGCATCCTGAAACCATTCATGTGTGGGGTTGCTTCTCAGCCAAGGGAATCGGCTCTCTCACAGTCTTGCCTAAAAACACAGCCATGAATAAAGAATGGTACCAGAATGTCCTCCAAGAGCAACTTCTCCCAACCGTCCAAGAGCAGTTTGGCGCTCAACAATGCCTTTTCCAGCATGATGGAGCACCTTGCCATAAAGCAAAGGTGATAACTAAATGGCTCAGGGAACAAAACATAGAGATTTTGGGTCCATGGCCTGGAAACTCCCCAGATCTTAATCCCATTGAGAACTTGTGGTCAATCATCAAGAGACGGGTGGACAAACAAAAACCAACAAATTCAGACAAAATGAAAGCATTGATTCTGCAAGAATGGACTGCTATCAGTCAGGATTTGGTCCAGAAGTTGATTGAGAGCATGCCAGGGAGAATTGCAGAGGTCCTGAACAAGAAGGGTCAACACTGCAAATATTGACTTGCTGCATTAACTCATTCTAACTGTCAATATAAGCTTCTGTTACTCATAATATGAATGCAATTATATTTCTGTATGTGATAAAAACATCTGACAAACACACATAAAAACCAGAGGGCAGCAGATCATGTGAAAATATAATATTTGTGTCATTCTCAAAACTTTTGGCCATGACTGTATATATATAAAAATTTAAAAAGAATTCTAAATTCAAATCACCCCCTTTCCCTGAAATACATATAAAAGTAGAAAATTACTGTGAAACACATACACATTAGGTATCCCTGTGTCTGAAAATGCCCAGTTTACAAACTTAAAAAATATTTTTTGCCATAGTGTTAAAAAAAAAAAAAAAATGCTGAACCATCATTTTTTTCCAGTTTCTTCTCTGATAAAAATGTGAATAAATAGTGATGAATAGCACACCTGGTTCTGCAAAAAAGACACCCTACGCATCCTTGTACATGGAAATATAAAAAAGTTAGGAATGTCAGAATATGGTGACTCCATATGACCATTTATTTGCATGCAACAACTAACGCTAGGCCCACACCTGCATTCAGGTTTCTGTTCGGGGGGTCTTCTTAAAAAACAGTTACCTGATGAAACCCAGACTATAATGGGGTCCTCCAGGTTTCCACCCGATTTCCGCCTAAAAAGGAGAGAAGCTTGCAGAGCTTTTCTCCCTGCATTTTTCAAGTGTAATTTGGGAACGGAATCCCCCAGCGGAGTGAAGGCGCAGGTGTGAACGTAGCCTTAGACAAGTGATTTGCAACAACAGTCATGTGACAACTAGGACATCAGCATTTCCAGTCCCATAATGATCAGAAATGGCTGAGATCAAACTCTCAGCTATCTCTTTAAGGCTAAGGCCCTACGTAGCGAAAGACAGCTAAAAAACACACTGCTGAAAAAAATGCTCCAAAAACACATTTTTCACAGAGTTTTTGCTGCATTTTTCTTTGCTTTTTTTTTTCCTTCCCTTATTAAATCTATAGGGAAAACACTTGCATAGTAACATACTGCGTTTTTGAAGAAGTAGTTTTTCCGTAGCTCTTTGTTCCCGAAATGTGTGGATGAGATTACGCAAAATCTCATTCACTTTTCTCTGGAAAAGTGATGGTTTGTCAATTGCTCCAAAGCAGATGCTAGGTTCTGGTGACAGACATCCATTAGGGACATAACACACTGCAAATTCTGCGGATAATGCAGCCATTAATGAAACACACAATAATTTTGGATCGCTCTGCCGCTATTGTATGATTCACCCTCACTTAAAAGCTTCCCTGACTATTCATCTATACAGATTTTCATAGGTATTCGGTTAATGTCGGCAATGAGAATATCTTCTGAAGTAACTGCAGAGAAAAATGTTTGATTGTATTTTACTTTTTTTATGAAGAACATCAAAATGAAATCACATTCCAATACAAGCAACCTATAAATAAAGAGTAGGACTGTATTCTCTATATAAAGTGTTCCGCATACTCCAAGACTTCAAAAGTTCAAGTATGTTTACATACAAACAGTAAGGGGATGTTGAAAAGGAATGGCGATCAATCAAGAGCTCTCCGAGACATCACGTTCCATAGCAATACATTAGGACATTCTCATTGATTGTTGTCATAGTTTACATAAGGGAAATTAGGTACGCGCTGTGCCTCAACCCCCTCTCCCCCTCCCCAAGAAAAAATAATAATGGCAATATAAAAGTGTTCTGAGTATAGAGGAAGTCGGCTGAGGAATACATGCAACACACTCTCATCCGCTAGACCAAACTTTTAGTCCTCGTGCACAAAAACTTTTTGAAAAAGGTCATTAAAAACTGATGAAACGGTCCATTTTCCATCTGTCTCACACATTTTTCATTCATTTTCCAACCATCTGATGATTTTTAAAGTTAACTGTTAAAAAACAGATGAACTTCATAGTTTTTTTGGGGTTTTTTATCCAAACCACTGACCCTTTTTTAAAAGCAATTTTTTTTTTTTTCGATGGATTTTGAAAAAGGACCCATTGACTTGTATTGGGTCTGCCAGCCTGTGAAGACGACCAAAAATAGGATATGCCTGATTTTGTGACGGCCATTTTTGACTGTCCGTGTGGCCATTTTTCCATTTTTGTGTGCACAAAGCTTTATTTACAGCTAAAAACTAGAGTTTTTAATTTTTCTGTGTAACACAGTAGCATACATTTCAATAGAGTTCAAAAATATTATTGAAAAACTATATAAAAAAACGGGTGTCCTAATAACCCTAGAAGATGTAGTAGATCACCAAAAACTCTCTACAATGTAAACAATTTCTACAAAACTGGAAGTAGTTGGCGCCATGCCTTGTATAATGGCTGGGTGCCATAACTGCAGCTCAGCTTCGATTGAAGCCATTAGACAAGGAATGAAGCCATTTGCTTCTGGCTCCGCGCAGTGTATAGTATGGACAATAGCAGTGGTCCTGAAGAGCTGATGCTTAGCTGTGCTGAGAATAGGACACAAAAAAAATTCTGGCCAACTCCTTTAAGGATTAAAGATCAGGCATACTTAAAGAGTAACTTTTGGTTATTTTTTTTTCCATGAATTAATAATTCAAGTGAATATCGGAAACTTTGTACTATATCTTGGAGGAAAATGTCTCTGTCTCTTGCCATCAGCTCCTCTCCTGCCTGCTAAACTGCTCAGTTCTCTGCCAGATCTGTCTTCACTGAAGCATGTCTAGAGATTACAAACAGATCAGGTTACAAAGAAGTCTAGAGAGAGGGGAGGGAAGAAGAGAGGAGGAAAAGGAACCCAGTGAGAGACAAACCAGAGAGGCATGTGCTTCCTAAGATAACAAAGTGTTTAGCTGATTTCTGGCAGTTTTCTATCAGTTTTTCAGCAATTTTAGCATCACTCAGTTGGCGAGATGGAAATCTTACTGTAATCTGTTCCAGCAAGACTGTGCCTCTCTGTTTTTGACTCTCACTCTATCCTCTTTCTCCTCCATCCCTTCTCCTTAGACTTCTATTAACTGCACCCTGTCTTTAGTGAAGACAGGACTAAGTAGTGGATTGAGTTTAGCTGGAAGGAGATAAAAGCATTTTCCTCTGAAAAGATATATTACAATTTTACAAAGTTTCTTACAGAGACCTGGACTGAAATAAATTGTAATGATGGTTATAGTCTTTAGATGCAACCCACCTGACCTAGACCAAACATTGAGTGAACATCTAATAGTGCTAAGATGATTTCTTGGTTCTGTGAAAATTGGTGGAATCTGCCAGCCTTAGTTTAGTCTAATGTGTCTGTTCACCTTTACTCTCCATTCAGAACTCATAGGGAGGTCATGAGAAATGTTGTCAGCAGAATGAATTGCTCATTTAGTAGATTTTATATGGATATCTGGAGTTATGGAGTTAGAGCTTTCCTTTTGGATAAAATAATGAATTTGTCACATTTTTTTTACAATATTTCAATCCACAATGACTCGATTGGAAACATTCTAATCTATTGAAAACCCTGCTCCTTCCACCCTACTAACCAGTGGATAAAATACAGCACATACTGCTAGATAAAATGTGTTTTTTTCTGCTATGCCCACCCAATACACAGTATAATGGGTGTTAATCTGAAAAAATATTTGTTTCCTAAGCTTTTTTGTTGTTGTTGTTGCTCATATATGCAGTATTGCATAATCATTTTAAAGAACTCTGTTATTTAGGCCGGGGCCCCACATAGCGTAAACACCGCAGTTTGGCCGTGGTGTGGGGCCTTAACCTTAAGTTTTTTTTTTTCTCAGCCAATAAACAGTGTGGCGCAAGTGGCTAATCTGATAAAATCCCCATTTGCTAACTTTTACAGCAAAAAATATGAACTAACTGATGGAGTTCTAGTCTAGTAATACTCACTGACCTGGTGACCTTTTTAGTGCTTTTCTATTTTTTTTTTTTAAATAGTTTTTTGTAAAAAAAAAAATAACTAAAATAAATAAAAAAAATACACACAGTGTTACAATTGTTGCCAATGTCTATTATAATTAAGCATTGTGCAATAAAATGACTGAGAAAAATAGGGCAGGGGAGAAACAAAAGGAGGGGGTGGAGGAGGAAATACTTGTGCAAGTACTAACAATAATAATGTATATGGCAACAGCAACACTACTGGTCTTAATTGCCGGCAGGTAGGTTGAAAGCTGTTAACCACAAATGTTGTCAGGGTTCTGTGTTAATTAGCA
Organism: Leptodactylus fallax; assembly: GCA_947044405.1. Lineage (NCBI taxonomy): Eukaryota > Metazoa > Chordata > Amphibia > Anura > Leptodactylidae > Leptodactylus > Leptodactylus fallax. Next base: position 458,726 of record CAMRHE010000634.1, read on the forward strand.
GCATAATCCTGTTTTTTTCTGCCTTCTAAGTGTTGTTTTCAGGGTCATAGAATCCTTTCCATATTAGAAGATATTCTAGCTTTTTCAACTGGCAGTCCAGTCCAGTCTGTCACAAATTTTTCTTCAAATCTTGTAATTGTCATTCATTGGTGCTGCAACTACTCCCATAATGGAACAAGTTGCTGGCTTTTTTTAAGTCAATTCTTTACTTTTCACATGGGAGGCACGCTGACAGCCACTGACCACTGCCACTCTGTTGGCATAATAAAAAGAAAATAAAACAAACAACCACACCTTTGCTTCATTCCAATACCAATGCAATGTTGGAGTGGAATTCTGGAAATTTTGGTGGCTTTTTTTAGAGAAAGCAATTCTCCATCACTTGGCCCACCATATGTGTATAAAAACCAAAGGCAAGCACCTGTGTAAAAGTGAGTCTCAGTGCAGTGTATGATTAAACTCGGAGTTTGTATCCACTGCTTACTATCTGTTTTTCCATAGACATGTGTCACCTTCACTTTGACACAACTTTGGCTGTGTTTGCTTTAGTGAGCTAGAAATTGAATAGATAGGTCCCTAGAAACCCTGAGAGTGTTCTACACTATGTTTTATAGATAGGTTCCTAGGAGCCCTAAGGGTATTCTACACTATGTTTTATAGATAGGTTCCTAGGAGCCCTAAGAGTATTCTACACTATGTTTTATAGATAGGTTCCTAGGAACCCTAAGAGTATTCTACACTATGTTTTATAGATAGGTTCCTAGGAACCCTAAGAGTATTCTACACTATGTTTTATAGATAGGATCCTAGGAGTCCTGAGAGTATTCTACACTATGTTTTATAGATAGGTTCCTAGGAGCCCTGAGAGTATTCTACACTATGTTTTATAGATAGGTTCCTAGGAGCCCTGAGAGTATTCTACACTATGTTTTATAAATAGGTTCCTAGAAGCCCTAAGAGTGTTCTACACTATGTTTTAAGACAATTTAAGTTGTGGTTCGTACAGAACGTCTTCGACTCGAAATGAAAGATTGTTATAGATATAGATATAAGAGAGGTAGATAGGTGAATGATAAATAGATAGATAGATAGATGTAACTAGAAAATTATAAGCACACACATTGACCATAACATCATTTCACATTTGCCAGCCTGCATGTTAATATTTCTTGACATTTTCCACTCAGTTTTTTTGCAAACAAAACCCTTCACATTATGTAAATTTCTACAAGGATCTCCAGGCCTCTTTTTAGTGTGATACTGTACATTGATTGATTGTGTTATTACGTTACTCTCTTCCTTTCAGCCCACACCCAAGGAGCACATTATTCCTTTGTCCTAAAGAATACGCTGAATGTAACAAGTTTCAGTAGTTCAATGCCTTTGTGTTTTCTAATAGCTTCAATCATCTCTCCCCACAGACTCTTTAGAGCCGGGATGACCCTGTTTATTTTCTCTAATGGTTTATTATGTTTTGTCAGACACTGCTCCGGTTTCTTTTAGCTGTGTTTTCCATTACATCCTAATCTTTTAGTCGTTCAAAAGCTTTTTCTAGAAATGCATCATCAATAGATATGCAAGAAACAAATATTGTTCGGATTTATCTAATGGAAAAGTTAAAGCGTACCTCCAATTATAAAACCACTTTTCATAAATGAATAGTTCAGGTGAATATAAGAAACTTTATATTGTACCTTATTAATGAAATCAGTTTCCTCCTCCACTTATCAGGCCGCCCTCCTCAATATCTTTACTAAGGCTGTTCATCTGTATAGAATCCATCTCTGTATTTAGCTCACACACAGAAGTCTATGGAAAGGGGTGGAGGTGGCTGTTAATTGATTTATTGCCTCTTTCTGTGCAATGATAGAGTTTTATCTTGAAGATACAGCAGTGTCAGAAGAGTTCCTTGACTCACAGTGTTGCAGAGTTTAGCAACACTGCTAATGCTATTTTCTGTTCACAGGATGTGGAGAACAGGCTCCAAAAAGATGACAAGACCGCGTTTGTCCGGCGAATGACGATCTCGTGATTTAGAAGTCGCAGAATGGATGATAGATGATAGTTCGCTGGGATATCAAGGGTGAGACAGCCATACAGACATGTATAAGCTCATAAGGAATATAGAGGAGCCCCAGTAAAAGATCATGCTTACCCTATTATGGCCCTCTCATGCAGTGGTAATCTAGATTGCCCTAAAAGCCTAAATAGCAGGTGCACCCAACAGGAACCTGACCCTGATCTAGGTTAGTCCCTGTGCTCACCCTCCCTAAGATAAGGATACAAGTACAGTTTAAAAACAACAGGTAAATATATAGAAAACTCCACAATATAGGTCATGCATTCCCAACATGCATGTTTCATCTTAGACTCATCAGGGGAAGATATAACTAGTAGGAGTCACACTAGCACCAGCAATACTCAAAAGTCCACATCTAACGTGCCAGTACTATAGATGCAGGACTACAAATGCAAGCAATACTACCACACCCATAAACACTGCACTGCACTCCAGGACTCATTTTGGTGGGGATTTAGTGATTCAATTGTACTTATCCCACCTATATATGTGGGACTATTTGTATGTAACGGTGACCTGGTTATTAATGGTTAAAATTGTGGCTAACAGGCACTCTTGTTAGCCTCAGGTAATGCACTTGCTACACTTTGTATATATGACCCAGTCAAACTGTTTAGCAGTGTTTATGGGTGTGGTAGTATTGCTTGCATTTGTAGTCCTGCATCTATAGTACTGGCACGTTAGACGTGGACTTTTGAGTATTGCTGGTGCTTGTATCCTTATCTTAGGGAGGGTGAGCACAGGGACTAACCTAGATCAGGGTCAGGTTCCTGTTGGAGTCACCTGCTATTTAGGGTGATGCTCCTGAGTTAGGCTTTTAGGGCAATCTAGATTACCACTGCACGAGAAGGCCATAATAGGGTAAGCATGATCTTTTACCGGGGCTCCTCTATATTCCTTATGAGCTTATACATGACTGTATGGCTGTTTTACCCTTGATATCCCAGCGAACTATCATCTATCATCCATTCTGCGACTTCTGAATCACGAGATCGTCAGTCGCCAGACAAGCGCGGACTTGTCATCTTTTTGGAGCCCGTTCTCCACATCCTGTGAACAGAAAATGGCTTTGGGAAGGAAGGGAGTAAAAAATGAAAAATTAAAATTGAAAATCCAAAAATGTCTGTGTCAGAAAGGTGTTAAATCTTCTGTGGCCACGAAGTTCTCATAAGCTTCATACAGATGTAGCAAAGCTTAGGGTTACTCGGGCAGGCGTGGCCACACCCTGGATGCACCACACAACTTATTGAAATTTTGGAAAGCTTATGGAAATTTTTAATTTTTTTTTTTTTGCAGCAAGATAGCATTTTGACACAAAAAAGATACATTCACTATAACAGCCACTAGAGTATATTAGTATATTAGTGGTTTAGAAGAGATTTTGGTAGTGGTAGACTCCCTACAAAATCCATATTGCAGGTCATTTTCCATTGCAGGAAAAATCTCATCCACATGGCTGGTACTGTAATGCACTGCAGGTTTTCTGTCTGGATTTGCAAGTATAAAACCTGCAGTGCAATACAGTACCAGCCATATGGATGAGATTTTAGCTGCACTGCAAACTGACCTGCAGTATGGATTTTGTAGGGAGTCTACCACTACAAAATTTCTATATATCTCTGTATCCATTCTGTGTAGAGCTACCCTTAAAGGGGTACTCTAATAATAATAATAATAATAATAATAATAGTGCCAACATATTCCATAGCACTTTACAAATCAGAGGACACATGAGACATTACAATGTGACAAAGAAATAAACATATCAAACAATAGGTGTGAGGGCCCTGCTCGCAAGAGCTTACATTCTCTGTACTCTGAGAATTGGCCAAAAAATAAAAACAGAAAAAAATGTCAGGGTAATTGCCCTGATACCTAACTGAATCGTCGTAAGATGCAGGAGCTTGTTTTGCCTCTAGGGGTATGATCATGAAAAAAAAATTGGCTACCACTCCTCTTCTTTAGGTAAAACCCTAATGCAACACGACATTTCTTCTCAGCTCAGCATCTTCTGGTATTAGTGCAGCCATGGCCACTGCCTTAGAAATCCAATCAGTCTGACTTGGCCTGGCCCCGCCCCTGACTTGGCCTGGCCCCACCCCTGAGTTGACCTGGTCCCACCCCTGGCTCTGCTTGTCCCCTCCAGTAACAGGGAATTCATCCAGGATGGGTTTTACCTAGAGACAAGCAGGGGTGGCCATTGTTTTCACTATCATACCCCTAGAGGCAAAAAAAAGCTCCTGCATTTTACCAGGAGGATGCAGTAAGGTGTCAGTCATTTCAGGTACCCTATCATTTTTTTTTTTCATTTTTTTTAGCTAGCCCCTTTAAAAGGGAAGATTCACCTTAAAGCACTGATAACTAGGAGTGATTGCAATATACTATAACTCTTCATCTTCCAAATTCTAGCTAAAAGTTTCCTATTCTGATAGGATTACATTGCAGCTGTGCTATACAGTATGTCACATCATTGAAGTCTATGAGTGGCATGCAGCCCTGTAGCCACAGTGTAAAGTCCTCTCTCCTAGGTAATAGTGATCGGTCCGAATGCCCTTGTGAAGAAGTATCTGTTGAGCAGAATAAAAGCCCAGGTGGGAGAAGCAGAATTTCATATTCCACAGAGAACGCGTCACATTTACTGTGCGTAGACAGAGAAGCTCGATATGACCCTGAAATGTTTTTAAGCGGTTGGCATCGCTTCTCGCCACCTACACAACTTGTGTTATTTTAAGAGCATGCAAAGCAAAAAGACTAATCTGCTGTTCACTTCTTCCCAGAGCAGGGAAGCATCAATGATAAAACCTTCCAAATTACCACTTTTGTAGCCAATGATTGGAGAAATTAGGGAACTGGATGCCATTGCCCCAGTGCATGCAATACAGAACAGCAATACATAAATATTAACCCGAACCTTACAGCCTATTGACTATATACTTCCAGGCAGTCAGCATCTAACTCTGCAAGGATGTACCTGTACGCCCTTGCAGAGTTAAGTAGTAGCACAAGATCATGCAGCTGCAAGAGCAGGGAGCCAAACATCCCAGAGAGAAGGCAGAGATGGTTTAATACTGTCCCTGCCTTCACGATCACTGTATACACAGCGTTCAGTGAAGTTGCTATGATGCAGCGTTCCTCCGAGCACAGCAGTCATGTGATGCATCAAGTCCCAGGGACTGCAGGAGCTGTTGGGTCCTAGAGTACCTAGATCCGCTCTGTAGTTCATGTTATGAGGCTGTATTATTTCTGTCACTGGGGTTAATGTATCAGACCCAGTTTCAGGAGAAATTAGAAAAAAAAAAAAAAGTAATGTTAAAATGTGCCCCCCCCCCCAGGTCTATTATGACATTATGGGAGAGGGGGGTAAGGCACAATATGTATATAAATAAATAAATAATTAAGAAAGAAATATAATAAAGTGAATTTTTTTTTTTAAATTTAAAAATATTCACTCCCATGCCCACATCTCAGGTTCTATCCTGTGGTTCTACTTTATTTATTTAAGTATTTTTGGGCACTTTTTGTTCTATTAGAAACATGAAAAATGTGAACAACAGACACGCTTCACCTCCTTGCTTACATTTTCGTGTATATTAAGAAAAAAAAGATACAAAAATGACATAAAAATAAAGCCGTATGTATCACCAACAAGACACAAAAATCATTATAAATTATTATTTATAACCCAAACGAAAAAAAAAATGGTTTAGCCCTCAAAACTGAGTGTATGAAAAAAAACCTGAAAAAAAAAAAAATGAAATCACAATGAAAAACGCTGCGGAAAAAAAACGCAATGCGTTGCTGTCACATTTTTTTCCGCAGCGTTTTTTTTTTTCTCTGCTTTTCCACAAGAGCCTTAGCCTTCATCTGCAGTTCAGGAGGCTGTTGCCACGTCTACATGAGAGTTAAAAGAGTTGAGCAAAGAGAAAGGAGAGAAAGGACACCATCGAAAGAAGGTAAGTGATGAGACTGGGCTGTTCTGGAAAAAGATGTCTGATAGAACCTACAGTCATAAAAACGCAAAGCAGTCACCAGAGTATAAAGCATGGAAGGACAGATTAACTGTGACACAATGTGGCAATACTGCAGGTCATATAGTAACGTCAGCTGTTGTATATATAGCGTGAAGAACCCATGTGCTCCCAAAAAGAAAAAGAAAAAAAATATTCTGCCTGTGTTTTGGTAACATAACCAAAACGCTTGGGTGACATCTGTCTTGCTTGTGGAATGGTTTCACCACTGCTTCATCCCAGATGTGAAAAATTATTTGGAACAGGAAGGGTTGCCATTTAATGTCCTTTTAATAATAGACTTGGCCATCCTGAATCTGCATGCTACGAAGATGAGAACATTGAAGTTGTATGTCTACCACCAAATACAACCTCAATGCTTCAGCCACTAGACCACGGAGTTATTCGGTGTGTCAAGGCCACATACAACACCTGGTTTTTGATCACATTCGCTCAGTAATGGATGCAGGCCCTAATCTTGACATAATGCAGTGCCAGAAAGCATTTAATATTGCAGATGCCATAACATTTATAAAAGCAGCAATGGATGGAGTCTGTGTATGCCTGCTGTAAGAATTTATGGAGCGAAGCTGTGAATGATTTTCAAGGCTTCCAAGGAATCAATGGAGAAGTTAGAAAAATAATTGACACAGCAAGAGTTGGTGGTGAAGGATTTGTTGATGTGCTCGATGAAGAAGTGGTAGAAGATATTGACGGACATCAGGAAGTATTAACAAATGAAGAACTAGAAGAACTTGTTAAGTCATCTACTGAGGAAGAGGATGACACAGTAACTGAAGAAGAACCAACAATGTGGACCTTAGAGAAATTTGCAGAAGTATTTTGAATCGCACAGACTTTGAATGACAAAGTTATGGAATATGATCCTGCGATAGAATATAGCATTAAAGACATCCGTATGATCAATGAAGCACTACAGCCTTTGCGTCATTAATTTTATGAATTAAGAAGACAGAAACAACAACTTCCCATCACAATGTTCGTGCAAAAGGTATCAGCAAAAAAACCTTCAACCATTGAGGATTCCCAGTCATCAACATCATCTGTTTGCGAAGAACAAGGTTCACCTGAAGAAGATGTTTCTTAAGAAGATTAATAATCTACAGAATAGGAAAACAATCAGACTCTGGCTTAACCCCTCAGATGCCATGATCAATAGCGATCACTACATCTGAGTGGTCTAGGTCACCCTGCCAACCCTCGGATCCACCGCAATGAGATTGTGTGGTCTATGGGTTTCCAGGGCACCCAGGAGGCCAAGCCTATGAGCCTATGTGCAATGCACTGGGGATCAGAAATCTTAGGTTCAAGCCCCTTATGGGACAGAAAAAAAAGTAAAAAAAAAAAAAAAAGTTAAAAATAAAATATAAAAAACAAACAAGTAATAAAAAGTTCAAAAATAATAATAATTTAAAACGCACATAATGTAAACAAAATGAAATAAACAAACATGTTAGGATCCCCATGTGTGTATAAGTCCGCACTATCCAAAAATAGCGCTATTTATCTTATATGGTGACCCCCCCGAACGAAAACCTGAACGCAGGTGTGAACCTAACGTAAATATGGTATCGCCGCAATCGTAATGACCTGTCGGACAAAGTTGCCGTGAACGCTGAAAAAAAAAAAAATTTGAATTTTGTGTTTTTTTTTACATGGACCCCCCCAAAAACATTAATAAAAGCTAATCAGAACATTATATGTACTCCAAAATGGTCCCAAATGAAAGTACAACTTGTCACACAAAGAATAAGTCATCACATAGCTATGTCGACAGGAATCTAAAAAAAGTCAAGCATTTCAGAAGGCAAAGAAGAAAAATATAAAAAAAAAAAGTCACCGAGCATTAACATACAAACTACCCTGCATCCATAAAGAGTTAAATATAGACAATGGAACAAAACATTCGAAAATAATGGCAAAAATTTCAAAATATTTCTATTTCACATAAAAATATCATTTTAACAATAACAATGGCGCCCCCCATTTGTTCCATCTTGGTAGATGCGTTCATAAAAACGTACCAGCCAATATGTAGAGAATATAAAATATTTATATTGAGTTAAATGAAGGTTTTATTTGATGTCTTATTATCCAAGAATCAAACATAGATGGAACATAGATGGCATGTATGCATTGTGATGGTAGCCGTATCCAAACAATGAGATATATGCTTTGTTCTTGTCCTTGTAAAGTTTTAGTTGAAAACAAATACAAAGTGGCCATTAATAAAAGATTGTGCTGAATCTATAATGCATTTGATGTTTCTTTCTTGGAACAGTAAGAGTATTGTTCAGCAGACATGTGTAGGAGGTTTAAGACGTATTCCAAGCGGTAGTTATAACATACACATACTTACTTTTCTGTTTCTGTATTGTCTGTACAGTGAGTGCCGCAGGGTGTGTGTACTCTATGGCTTTTTAAAAAGAATGTGACACAATTGACATAAAAATCATAGACTATTTCAGTCTCCAGGGAGTCAAACTTTACCCCGGAGACTAGGGAGTGACAGTGGCGCCCCACAGACTTTCAGCAGTAGAAGAGAGCTTCTGTTATCCTGCCTGCTAATAATAATGAGATGGCTCTGCTTATAATGTAGCAGCATGTACAGCAAAGCTGAAAAGCAAGTGAGCTACGGGCATCCCAGAGCTGGCTATGGCTGGGCTGAGGGTGATCTCTGTGCATTGTATTATTTCCTGTTGCTTCATAGCCTGTGTGACATAGCAGGGGGTCCTGAGTCTCACACAACACAGCGCCACCTAGTGAGCCTCACACATGCATTACACCTCCCATAGGATTGAATAGTAACCAAATGTCCAATGGGAGGACATCGCCTGGGAAAAGGGGAGGAGTCAGCTGATCACTGGGTCCCCATGGTAACACCCCTGCAGGAAGGTCCTGCGTGTGAGGAGTTAGAAGTGTGGAGTGTTAGGAGGAGGAGGTGAGGAGATAAGGGATGCCTGTGAAGAAAGCAGTGAGTTTAGGCAGGAACCAAGTCCAGACAGGCCCAGGAAGGTGGAGAGCGACATACCCAGCTATTCAGAAGATCCGTCCCCGCGCCAGCCAGCCCGAAGGAAGCAGCACATTATCTTGTCAGCATGAGACGGGGAGAACACGGAACACGGCCATAGCAAGTGCACAGGATCCAGGGGCCAAGGCCAGACCGGGAAACCCGCCCCCGAGCGAAACCGAGCTATCAGGACCACATAACGTGAGTGGGGAATATTATGTACTAGTATCATGGTGGGCATCCTCCATGAGCCAAATAGGAGCCCAGAGCACAGGGCGAACACGAAGTATAAGGGGCAGGAACACCCATCAAGCACCGCACCCCAGGACTTGCTGTGTCACCAGGCGACGTTGTTTGTATGAAGAAACTGTTTAAGCATGTGCCCCACACCCATGGAAGTAAAAGTCAACACAAGTTCGTGCGACGACCGACAACATCAGGGCGCCCCAAACACCACCAGCAGCACAGATAGGGGAAGCGCCCGGGGAACAACACACCAACAGGGCCCCATCACCGGACAGTGGTGGAACGGGGACAGCACCAGCGCGCGCCCCGGCCCAGAGACCGGACAAGTCTGCGGTGACCGAACCCAACGAGCGACCCCATCTGGCACGAAGAAAACGGCGCAGAACAGGATACGAGTGTGGAGAGAAAGGCCAGAAAAGTGGCAAATGTCAGAGCAGGCTATGGGACTTGCAAGATCAAGACCCGAGAGTGCGCACAAGAGGGGGGCCCAACCCGAAGAAGAAAGACGCCCCAGGTGTACAGCCCGGAAGAGTAAAACGCCCAGGACTGTTGCGCGCCACACGCTGTGTAAGAACGCCCACAAAGGGTAACGTACGAAAAGTGGGGAGATAGAGAGAGGCCAGGAGACCCAGGCATAGGAGAGAGAATGGAGCGCAAGCCGCGCACCCAACAAGAAGTGAAAGGGAACGGCGCGCCATGACGGGACACGCCCGCGGAGGACTCTGGTCACGGAGTGCTGGGGACGGCCCGCCGCAGCCGGGCGAGTGTTTCGGTCCGTGGGGGGCCAAAGAGGGGGGACACGGCCGCATCACAGTGACCGTAATAGCACAGCATCAAAGGGACAGCATCCAAGTTGTAGTCTCCATTCCCGCCAGCAAGCAGTGAGTCAAAGAGGGGAAAAGCAACGCAAACAACAGAGAGAAAGTGACAGGCACTGTTCTAGTGAAGAGGCAGGGGAGCCACCACCCAGCCAACCCGGGCACAGGCGCGCGAAAGGGGGGCGCAACCCCAGGGACTGGAGAAGAGGTAGACGAAACAGAACAGGATACAGAGCTGGGAGCTGAGGGGGGAGGGGGAAAGGCGCCGACAAAGAAGGAAGGAAAAGGGAACGACGGGAGGAGGAAAGATGGGGACAACACCGGGAGACCCGGGGACGACAGAGGCGAGAGCTGGGGAAGGGAAGGGAAGGGAGATAAAAGGGAGGGGGGGGACACAGCAGAGAGGGAAGGGACAACACCAGAACGGGACAAGGGCCAAGGGGAAGGAGAGGGGCCAGAGGCCCCAGGACCCCAACAAGAGCCAGGTCGACACCCGGGAAGGCAACGGGACAAGGACAGAGAGAGGGAGTGGACAGACGGGGAGAACAGGAGGAGGCCAGCCAGTGAGAAGTCAACACAGGGCACGCGGAGGAAAGGAGTGGAGGCCAACGACCAGAGAGGAAAGGAGTGAGTAAGGGAGAGGAGGGGGGAGGAAGAAGAAGGGCCAGGGAATAGTGCCAGAGGGGAACAAAGGGGAAGGCGCCGAGGGGGGAACGGAGGAACAACCCGGAAGGGGGAAAGGGATTAGGGGGAAAGAAAGAAAGGATAAAGGGCAGCAATGGAGCCAACACAGCAGGGAGGGAACCCACACAGATGGGGAGAAAGCAGAAGGGGAAGAGATGAGAGGAGATAGGTGAGTGAATAAGGAGAATGTTAGATGTGAGAAGTGGGAGCCGAGCCAAGCTCTCCCAGGACCAGGACCATCAGGGGCCAGGACCAAGCGAAGTGCCAAAAACAAGGGAATGGGAGTCGGAAAGAAGCCGAACAAGCGGAAAGAAAAGGGGGGGGGGGGAAGAAAAAGGACACGAGGCCGCACAACCCAAAGGAGATGGCAACACGAGGGCCGAGCCGACAGTCCAAGGACGTGTTCCTGTCCGCTAGTCAACGGGCGATGCCCAGTGAACAAAGTCCACGGGCGACACCGGTAGCACCAGAAGAATCCTTGGTGATCACGCACACAGACCACCGGGAGAACATAGAAGGAGAGAAGTGGTGGGAGAATGAAGTGGGAGAGCAAACCCAAGAGCACAAATGGGGTGAATGTGGCCAAGCGACAAACAGGACAGCAAACACCCAGGACTGGAAGAAGACAAAACAGCAGACGGGACCAACAACAAGGAGGCACCGTCCAAAAGGAGAAAGGGAAAAGATGATCCAAGAGAGGAGATGGATGTCATGGAGAGAACGCCCGGGAGCGAGTCCGAAGAAGAAAGGGAACACGATGGGGACACGAAACCAACAACGCACGCAAAAGAGAACCAGGGGAGAGGAACAAGGCTTGGGAGAGGACCGGACAACCAGTGGATACGGAAGTCCAGGGGAAGAGGAAAGAGGGAGATGGGACCTGAAAATAGATGCCATGGGAGAAGCCAGACACCAACGGCAGGAGAGGTGCGGCAGAGAATAGAGGGCACGACGGACGATGTTATGTATCCGGAAACCAAGAACACGACCGTCCGAGGTACAAGGACAAAGAGGCCAAAGGTGAAGCCCTCCAAGTGCACCGGAAACAAGTTCACACCTGGGCATGCGGAGGCACAAGGCGTCCAACGATGAAAAGAAGAGTCCAGAATGGGAAGACAACAGTCAAAGAAGCCGAAGCTCGGATGAGGACACGGGCAACACACGCCCAAGAGCGAGCGAGGTTGTGGGGTTGGAGAAAAACAAGAAAGGGAGAGGAAGGGCAAGAGGAAGCCTTAAGGAAAGACGAGAAACCAAAGCCACGAACAGAGAGGAACAGATGAAGTCACAAGGTTTGGGGCAGTGTTGTCCAGGTCAGGACAACAAAGAGGAGTCAGCACGCAGAGGAGTCGAGAGGGGGGAAGAAGAAGAAATAGTTCCAAACGAACTTGGGTGGGGCGGAAGAGAAGTTAAAGACACGGGCCACACCCACCGTGAACAGATAAAAGTGGGAGGACAGGCTGGGAGCCCGAACAAGGTGGGCCCAAGACGGAAAGTGGAGAGGGCAAGTCAAGAAGGATGCACCAAGGTGTGTGGGAGAAGAAAGAGAAGCATGGGAAGAGGGGAGATGCACCAACAACAAGTTGCCAACAGGTGTATGGTGTCCCAAGAAGGAGAATTGGGAAAAAGGGAAAGGAGCATGTGGAAAACGTTCCAAGAAGAGAGAGAGTTTTAGGAGAATTGTAGAGCACAGGAAGAAACCAACGGAAAGAGAGGTCTCAGAGGGAATAACGCCGGGACAGAGGAAGGCCTGTTTGTCAACGAGGCCTCACTAGAAACACTCTTGATCCTGTCACAGGGAAAGGCTCATCAGATCTCGTACCAAGAAGAGACGACAGATGATACGAGGGAAGAAGATCGGCAGGGGACAAAAGAGAAGCACCAGGGCTTCTATGGGTTGGGATGAGGAGGACATGAGAGTTGGGGAGAGTGTCCGTGTAGTATCACCAAGGAAGGGAAGAGATAGAAGGCCCTCTACACCAAAAGACCAAAAGGGGAAATTGTTGCTCTGGACCATGTGAAGTTGGGTCACACGTCCGGCACAGCAGCTCTGACAATGGTGGATCATTATTCCAAGTTCCTTGCACGTGCCTGTCAGAGATCTACAGCAAGAACTACGGCGAGACCTTCACGCAGAGTTTGTGATTACGGTTGTCCGAACATATCCTCACCGACCGTGGATGGCGTTTGAATCCCAATTGTTCCGTGAGCTGTGTCAGTTCCAAGACTGCAAGAAGTTGCGAACCACAGCGTATCACCCTCAAGGGAATGGTATGTGCGAGAAGGCAAATCAAGTGATCACGGCATGCAAGAACAGCGCAGTTACACCTGGTGTTGAGTGGCCTGAGGTATCAAGGACTTGGCCTATATTTACAACAACACAACCCAAACATCTACGGGATACGCACCATTTTATCTAATGTTTGGAAGACAAGGTCAACTTCCCAGACTAACCCTTGGTGTGAAGGTCCCGACACCATCAATCCACTACCCATAACAGACTGGGTTGTTGAACACGCCGACGTATGGAGGAAGCTAAAGAGATAGTTGAAACGGCATGGATGAGGTTCGAGGAGACAACAGGAGGATTACAACCACACGCCCATGCAGCGCCCCTGAAAGTTGGCGACCGTGTATGGTTAAGGAATAACCATCGGAATGGGAAATTGGATCCATCTGGGAGAAAGAACCATACAGTGTCATCTCCATACCATATCCTGAATCGACGTGTATGAGATCTCTAAACCTGGGAGACAGCCCCAAGTAGTACACCGAAACCGTCTGAAGCTGTGCCTTAAAGAAGGACTACCCACAGAGGTGCCCCCAGCTGAGACAACGAGTACAGAGATCTTGTCACCTTCTGAAGCGAAAGAGAGACCCCCAACGTTAACTGAGCTTATGTGGGCGCCTAAACTACTACCATTTAGCTGTTATCCACCAATTGCTCTAGTGCAAGAGAACCCTTCGACAGATGATTTAATTGATTTCAGTGACTCTGTTCCTGATTCAAATCTCGTTCCACTTAGGCGTTCTGAGCGTACCACAAAAGGCATACCTCCAACACGCTATAGTGATGCCATGGCTGTCCTTGGGTAAAAGAGGTTAACTGTCTCTGCTTCTGTATATATGTTATTCCTGCTCTGATTACATTAATGTTTTTCCTGTGTGTATATACAGTATATATATAATATCTTGCCATGTAATATAGTATTTACATTTATATGCAACAATCCAAGCCATAGTGCCTGGCTCACCGAGCCAAGGAAGTTCTGTTACCCCATTGCGGTATGGACATTCGTGCTAGAGTGCCTACTCTTCCTACAGAAAGGACTGTTTATTGTTTCTCAGAGAGACTCTCATGATAATGGACACTCACGAAATTTGTGCCAGAGAGCCTCTGGACCCATTTGCACTACTGTTGTTCTATATGGACTGTCTGATGGTACCGCCAAAAGGTCCATAAGTCTGAGTTTAATTATCTCTCCGTTACCCTCAGACTCTCATGGACATTCCAGGACTATGCCGAGAGGTCTTACCTCAAGTTCTAAGTATGATATTTTTCTAAGCTGTTAGTGACATTTGCACTCATTCGTATTATTAACGTTATGTTACATCTCACCTTCACCCCAGCCCGCGCCGAGGTCGGCTCAGTGAAAGAGGGGGAGTATGTGGCATCCCAGAGCTGGCTATGGCTGGGCTGAGGGTGATCTCTGTGCATTGTATTATTTCCTGTTGCTCATAGCCTGTGTGACATAGCAGGGGTCCTGAGTCTCACACAACACAGCGCCACCTAGTGAGCCTCACACATGCATTACACCTCCCATAGGATTGAATAGTAACCAAATGTCCAATGGGAGGACATCGCCTGGGAAAAGGGGAGGAGTCAGCTGACACTGGGTCCCCATGGTAACACCCCTGCAGGAAGGTCCTGCGTGTGAGGAGTTAGAAGTGTGGAGTGTTAGGAGGAGGAGGTGAGGAGATAAGTGTGATGTCCTGTGAAGAAAGCAGTGAGTTTAGTGCAGGAATCTCAAGTCCTAGACAGGCCCAGGAAGGTTGGAGAGCTGACATACTCCAGCTATTCAGAAGATCCTGTCCCCGTCTGCCAGCCATCGCCCTGAAGGAAGTCAAGCACATTATCTTGTCAGCATGAGACTGTGGAGAGAACATTCTGGAACACGTCTCCATAGCAAGTATCACAGGATCCAGGGGCCAAGGCCAGACCTGTGGAATATCCCGCCACCCGACTATTGCACCCCGAAACTCTGAGCTATCAGGACCACATAATGTGAGTGGGGAATATTATGACTAGTATCATGGTGGGCATCCTCCTATGAGCCAAATAGGAGCCCAATCACCTCAGGGCTGTAACACTGAAGTATAAGGGGCTAGGAACACCTTCATCAAGCACCCTGCACCCCAGGACTGCTGTGTCACCAGGCTACCCCGTTGTTTTGTATTGAAGAAACTTTTAAGCATTTGTGCCTCCACACCCATGGAAGTAAAAGTTCAACTTTACAACCGTTTCTGTGTCTGACTCTGCACCGACAACATCAGGGCGCCCCAAACACCACCATCAGCACAGTATAGGGGAAGCGCCCGGGGAACAATCACCACCAACATTTGTGCAGCCCCCTCATCACCGGTATCAGTGGTGGTAACGTGGGACAGCACCAGCGCTGCGCCCCGTGCCCAGAGACCGTGACAAGTCTGCGCTGTTTCACCCCCAATCCCAACTGCAGCGTTACCTTCCATCTGGTCACCGCACTACAGGAACTATTTGGTTATTGTGACTGCTGTAGTGGTGGGAAATAGAGTACAAAAAATTTTATGTTAGACCGTGAAATAGGGGTTGAAAAGTAGTAACCTTGCACTCACCGATTTTAGTTGTGGACATATCTTGCCCTCTATGAACGAGAAGCTCAAATCTACACCAACTATGAGAATAGATTCCAACTATAATTTCAACCAAAAGTACACTAAATTTAATGGGTCCTTATGGGAAAGACCTCATTCCTTCATTTTTTTTTTTTTTTGTTGAGGTTAGTATAAAATTGGAAAAATCTATTTTTTGTATAAAAAAAAGTCCAAGAAAATTTGCAACTTCCTTACACCAGAAAACTGGCATAGAGGGATGATTAATTTCCCCCAATGTGTTTTGAAATGGCACTTACAATATTTGTGTCTCAGGTGAAAACTGAATTTAAAAAAAAAAAAACCCTCAAAACTCAACTTTACAAAACTGTGCAAAACTTTGTGATATTTGATGTGCCCTTTTTTTTGCCTTTAAAACAGCATTAATTATTCCAGGAAATTAGCAGGGAGTCGAGATGAGAGTACTGGTTCGTAACAATTTCTCTAAACTTCAGATTTGGCTGAATTTGAAAAGTTTGGGTATTATACTCTGGGGTCT
Source organism: Leptodactylus fallax (assembly GCA_947044405.1). Lineage (NCBI taxonomy): Eukaryota > Metazoa > Chordata > Amphibia > Anura > Leptodactylidae > Leptodactylus > Leptodactylus fallax. The sequence continues at coordinate 474,999 of CAMRHE010000634.1, forward strand.
CTTTAGACTCCAGAATATAATAAGCAGAGGCCCAGTGGGTGTGTGGACAAAATAGAAAACACAGATACTCACCTTTCCTGAGCATCTAGTCTTCTTTCCTGGTGTCTGGTCTTCACTAGTAGGCTCTTGCAGTCTCTTCCAGTCTTCTCTGATGTCACATGCCCCAGGGTCATGTGGGGTGCTCCAACCTCATGACACTGACTCAAAGCATCTGAAAAGACCCCAGAGTATAATAACCATACTTCTGAATCTTGCAGGTGAAACAAATGCACCAAAGCTTGCCCATCAATGGAAGGGAAATTGTTCCAAACATCCTGGAGAACTAAGCACAGATCTTCTGTGGATGTAGGATTGCTCAATACTTCTGTCTATTCATATAATCCCAGACAGACTGGATGATGATGAGATCAAGGCTCTGTGGGGGCCGTATCATCACTTCCAGGACTCCTCCTCCTAAGGGAAAAGGTCACACTAATTATTGATGGAATCTAGGTTTATCTTTTCTTCATTTACTTCATTTTCTTAATTAGCACAAATAAACTATTAACCCTTCTATTTCTGAAAGCATTCTTACTTTGCAGTATTTTTCCACACCTGCCCAAAACCTTTGCACAGTACTGTAGTAGACAATGTGGAGGGAGATGCAGGTACAGCATCTCTTCTTCAGTTTCTGAGATTGCATGCTGTGAGAGGGCAGTAAGAGCAGCAGGGAGAAGACATCTCATTGACCTGAAGAACACAGTATGGCTCTGGCATCACATCAGCTAGAGCTCACATATTTAGTATAGAGAGAGAAAATGTACTGTTACATACAGTGGTCCACATTTATTAATAGTGCAAACTAACTCATCCATTAGAATTAGGTTCAAATCCTACCAAGTGCAACATGTCCAAGGAGTTCTCCCAGTGTTTGTGTGGTTTTCTTCCCAAACCCCAAATATATACTGATATGGAATGTAGTTGGCACTATACAAGTAAGCAAAATAAGTCTATTCTAAGTTTACGACCTCTTTTAGTTTGCTTGCTTTGACTCTTTTTGTTTACAACATGTTATCCCATTTTTGGCGCACATTTACGTCATGCCGCACCCACCTATTTAGCATGTCGAAATTTTTTTAGCCTAAACTGGATAAGCCACATTTCACCAAATATGCGCCACACTGCTGCAAAGAGTCATGCTTATGCCAGTGTCTAGCCACAACCACCATAGTAAATCTGGGCCAATATTTCTAGCAACCTTAGATCTCTTACAACTACAACTGGTTAAAGAGTTTTACAGTAGCTGGAATTTTTCTACACATCTTAAAGATATAGTTCATCTTGACACTTTTCATTATTAATGTTCTAATTATATAGTTTGGTATTTTATGAAGCCTAAAAGACACCAAAACTAACATCCATCGATCGTTCCTAAAATGAACAATATTATATCGAACAAGCGCAGTTAATATTGGCTCAGACAAAGCAGAGGTCAACATACAAAAGTCAATGTATTGATTGTCAGACGACGCTCAGTCTTTCAATTTAATAGGCCCATTTTAACAAGAAAATAATGGGAGTCTAAAGTGCAATCTCTTTTAGCACAGGCAATTTAGAGAAGGAGAAATATGCGGAAGGAAAATGACATCCTATAACACACAAATAGGTTGATATTTTTATGGAAAAATAAATTGTATGGGGCGCTGGATCTTTGTTTTAACTATGCATAGGTCAGGGGATTTTTCTGAAGGCTTCACTTCTAACGCTGTGGATAGAGATGTAATACCACTGTTGTAGATTAATAATACACATTCTGGATTAAATATGGATTGTGGTAAGAAAAAAAATCCATAAAAACCCAATCTTTAAAGCAAGCGCTATTCTCTGTGTACACGTTTTGTTTATTTTTCTTCTCCATGCTTCTAAAGTAAATTGAGCACATATGGGAATAAGCCATTCTTCACGGAGAAGATGGTTCTTACTGTCTGCAACTACTAATACATCCAGAAAACACTGGAAAATTACATCAGCTTCAATGTATTTTTTCATGGAAGAATGTCTTAATACAAGAAAAAGGTGGACATCTGAAGTTATGTTCGGTGCTTTGGGAAAAGATATTTTCGCTTTAATCGAAAAATCATGTTAGATATGGGCAAATTACAAATATGTTCTAGACTGTCCTCAGTCAATTGGCCCCCAAAGTGTCAACGAGGAATGTAACCTATACAATAGCTGGGTCAGTTTGGCCCACCAGAAGACCTGAAGATCTTTTGATGGGTCATAATACAACAGGGTCCAGTAGAAGACAACCTCATTTGGAGATGATATTGGTGCCTATCACTTGCCACAAGGGTCTACATCCTGTGGACTGATTTACATCCTATGGGCTGATCACAGATAACCTATTAGTACATTTTGACCCTGTATGTACATTGATGATAAATATTAGTATGCATGGACATACATGTTCTATATCGATATGGAAATGAAATAATTTTTTGTCTGATGGACCAAGGAAACACCTAATGTGAACTTACATCAGTTATAGATATCAGGACAAGTGGAGTACTATCATGATGATCAGATAAGGTGGAAGACAGTAGACGTGGTCAGAAATAAGCCGTATCAATATCAAACAGAATAATACCTTAGCATATTACTAAAATCAAAAGGACCTTATTGTTTAGGCACAGATGATGAGAGAAAAATGGTCCTCCAAAAGTCTATGGCAAATGGACTTTGAATGGAGCAACTTTTGCTTTGGCACACACAAACCCTTTAGGAATCCAGGGCCATTTTGTGAACATGCAAAACATTGGGCAGAGGAAACAGGAAGGGAGGACTGGTGGCAAGTGGTAGATCAGACATGGAGAGCAATAACTGCAGCAAGGTAGACGTCAACTAGGATTTCGACAAGAGGGGACCTGCACAGGTAAATTACTGGCACCAGAAATAGCATGACTTAGATTATACAAATTGTACGAATTTTTCATCTGGACATGACATGATGGACATTCTAAATAGGAATGAAGAGAAATCCAAAGGGGACCAAAACCAGCTTGTAAAAACAATCTCTGGACACAGAGGCATATAGTCATAATTTCAATGGAAAACTTGTCATGTTTTGCCTTAAAAGAGTAAATTAATATTACTTTATGGCACACCCTCTTTAAAAGAGGAAAGCTCTTAATTTAGGACATATCAGTTAGGCAGGATGACGTTTCGCTACAAATAGCATCCGTCTCTGGAGGACCCAGCAGGTCCAAGCAAGGACGGCCCATTGAGTTTAACATGGATAACATGCAATGTTTTATTTCCCTTATGGGGGTGCTGAATAGAGTACTCCTGTGGAGTACAAGAGTGGAACATCCTAAGGTCTGCTTATTTTGAGGGCCCCTTCTATATAGAGATGAGTGAAACGGTTCATATCAAGCAAGGTCTGTTATGAATTTTCCAGAAATCTCGGGTTTAGCTAAATCTGAGATTTTCTGGTGTTCATCACTGATTTATCAGTATTATACTCTGGGGTCTTTAGAGTATTACAAGTGGAAGTCAAGGGGAGGTGCGGAAAAATAATAGACTGATAGTCCATTTCTTTCACCTTTCCTGGGCTCCCTCACATCATCCAACGCTCCATTGCAGTTATTTTCGTTCTCGTCCAGCAAGCAATATGATGTCAGAACGCCCCGGGTGGCCTCTGAATCCCAATCACAGGCCTCAGCATTTCCCAGGGCTTGTAACGTCATTCAGTTGACTGTAAGATGACCAAAGATGGCCATGATGGATTACTGGACTCTGTAGAGACCGCAGTGGATAACAATAACATTTACTACTTGGACCAAACTTGTTGTTGAAATAAACTGCCGAGCAAAATGCATGAATATTCTTGAAACAAATCTTACAAGGTTCGGCCATCTCTAATCCTAACAAAGAGGAACAGTTGTGGAATTCTTGTATGTATTTTTTCACGTTTTGCATTTCTTTCTTATACAGACCTGCTGCACTATATTACAGATTTTCACCATAGCATATTTCCATTTTCTTGCAGTCATTTTTACTACACCCACGTATTTTGTGTGGTAGATTATTTTCTACTTTATGAAACAATTATTGCGGTTTCCTTAGAGCCAAATCTCCCAATGAAGAGATTATAGCACTTACACAAGCCTTCAAATCGTTCCATTTTTTTTCTCTTTCAAGCCCATTCTCTCCTTTTTTTTCTATGTTTAACAGACACTGTTCACTTACTCGACTGGATACTGAATCCTCTGCAGAGAAATATCACATGTGACAGATGGTTTAAATTTGAGGTCCATTTATGCATTTCAGGCAACGCGGGGCAGTATTTCTTTTCCAAGCCTTGAGATATAACACACCTCGAGAGACGAGATTTCACAAACTTCAAAACAATCTTCCTTGGCTCATGCTGAAGCCTGGAATGGTTCATACAGCACAAGAATTGATCTTTCATCTCTAGGTCATTCCACAATCACATGGGTCATTAAAGGGGTATTTCCTCATCAGGACAAAGAACCGTCTTCTTCGCAAGGACACAATGGGCTGTTTAAAGTCTCAAAGAGGAGCCTCGAATGGAGAGATCAACCTTTCGCAAGCAAACTTTGTCTAACCTGTCGTTGTAAACATTGTTTGTCTGTTTTTCTTCTTGATGTTCTGATGTGAAGGCAACGCCACAGGCAGTTTTTATTGTTTTCAGGCCGGGAGCATGTGCCTGGGTCTATGACTTTATACCAATCCAAAAAAACAATAAAAAATATGTTGAATAATTACTAGCAGCGTGAGAGCGCCAAGTATACATCAGAGGAACTGGCTTCAAAAAAAATCAGCATGCTAAGCAGAACATCTCTGCTAATTTTCCATTTGGGCTTTGATATGGAAAAGTTTTGTTGACCAACCTGATCAAACACAATACTCAATTTCGAAGCTGTGAAAAGTGGATTCTCATGACTTTTAAGGGGTTCTGTTCTTTGTACAATACCTATTTGTTAGAAGAGTGCTTTAATAATATCATATCAAAGTATACATTAGCTGGAATCTCCAGCGGTCATCAACTGTAATGCTTGTAATAAGTGTTCAATTTTTCTGCAGCTCCACCACAGCAAAAATTATGCATAACACAATGTCCATTCAAATCAATGGGTTGACTGTGTATTGCAGGACAGGACAGGTCCTCCAGGTCAAGAGAGGCTCTTTGCAACTGCTCTTCACTCTGGCCAAGAGATGAGCATTCTGAAGAGGGGTTCCCCACTATTAAAGGAGTTTTCCCCAAATATAATCATAAGTAAATTTGTAGACAATTAACAATTACTTTTTTTTTTTTAATTTTTGAAGAATTTTAAAGGTATTCTCTGGCGACAGTCTGTTGTCTTGATCGTTGCCAATGGATATGACCATGAATGCAGAAACATTCTATGGTCAGCCATGATTTCCTTATTGTGGCCAGATTATCTTCTCATATATGTAGTGTTCCTGCCTGATAACCTGTCCATAATAAGGTCATTATGGCTGGGTTTTCGGCAATTTCCTGCATTCTTGGTTGTATCCATTGGCAACTGATCAAGATAACAGACTGTGTCCACTACGATGGTTAGAGAAAATTTTTAATACTCTGCAAAAATGTTACTGTTCAAGGGAAAACCCATTGAACTGCCCAATAGGATATATGAAATGTAATGTATAGGAAAATGTTTTTTCCAAACTGGACAAAAAATTGTATAGCTGAAAATAATCACCTTATATTACTTTCAGAAATATTTTGTACAATTAATTATGGAATATTGGTAAGCCGTAGCCCAGGCATATTACAACAGATGTCGTATAGGAGTGATTCATATAGCCAAATATAGTTTGTATGAATCCAAGCCTGATGTGGACCCATTCTATAAACATTCTATAAAGGCATTTTATGCAGACATTGTGGCTCTTCCTGCCCTATTCGGCAGGTATTTTTCCCTTGAAGACATGTTTCCAGAGACACAATCTGGCTTTGTTCATTGCCACGATATCACAACTAAGAATCAAATGAGTTATACAGGGAGTAATAAAGTTTCAGATCTTTCCCTGCACAGGTTAATTTTTTATTATTAATATACTTCTGAGTCCCCCAGTTCCGTATTTAGTACTTTTTGTGAAGGCTGGAACTCTCATTCTGCCAACCCCTACTTCAGCCACTGTAGCTCATTGTGACATCACTGACTCTCCTCTACGCTCCCCGCAGGTCCATAGAGTAGAGCGGAGTTGGTCATGTGACTAAGAGTTGGAGCGTCAACAGGGGAGGCAGAAGAACAAGAGTTCCAATGTGTGTATGAGAAATTAAGGGCAGGGAATGCCCTGGTAAGCTTTATTACTCCTCGGATAACCCCTTTAATGCAGTAATACTGCATGACCACTATACAATGTATAAAGCCATCATCTGGGTCCGTATACTTCCCAAAACAGCACCACAACCATCCATAGCTAGTTGCTTTTATTGCAGCACGGCCCCATTCATTTCAATGAAGCTGTGGTGTAATACCAGACACAACCCATGGACAACTGTGGCACTGTTTCTGGAAGAAAACCAACATGCTTTTCCAAACCTTCATAACCTTTTAGCTCCACTTTGCCAGACAGATACTCATCTAACGTTTTGTCTTCCGGTTTGTCCGGTCTGTGTACAGTATATAATATATATGTGCGTTGCAGAGTTTTCAGTGGCCAGTGTGACAAATAGTAAGTCTCAATGAGAAGTGTAAGCTGCCTAATGACATAACGCTAATTAGTTTTTCTGTAATTTATTAATGAATCCACTTTAATGTATGGGTTCAGGTGCACTTTAAAATGTGAAAATTCCACTTATCCTCTTTAGAAATCCGATTATATGCGAGTAGGAGGAAAGAACAGCAAGGAGCCATTTGTCAGAGGAGCCAAAAAGGACATTACATTACAGGTCACACACATCAGGAAAAAAAAATGTTATATAAATCATATATACCTATGTACATATATAGGTACTATATTAAAGGCTAACAATTTTATAAATGACCGCACCAGTAAAAAGCATATATATAGGTGCTTACCACTGGGAAAAAGTAGTATCCCATTGAATCCATAATCCAAAAAACAAGCAGCACTCCAAAGATATACGTGAAATAAATAAGTGGGTTTATTGCTCCATGCGATGTTTCGACTCTAATGAGAGCCTGTCAAGCGACACAATACTGAAGGTATACAAGTATAAATAGTGTGTACAGCCAGGGCCGGCTCCAGGTTTGTGTGGGCCCTTGGGCGACAGAGCCTCAGTGAGCCCCTTTTGGAGCAATCCATGCGCACCGCAGCAAAAAAACTACCGAAATTGGGTGTTTTTTTTGCTGAGGCGAACCTACTGAAGTGGAGTGTAATACAGTCCATTCCATACAAGTAGATAGAACCTGTTCTGACATCAGAAAGTAAAGAGGAATGTTAGGCAGACATCTGCCCTGGATTGCTCTTTATTTTCTGCCTCTGGCTCACAGTGGTAGATACACAGCATCAGCATGTCCTTGGGGCTTTCCACAACTGATTAGGCCCAAATAAATGGGTCTAACCAGTGGGGAGTCTCAAGCTGCGGCCTCCAAATCAGCTGCAGAATTCGCGGCAAGATCCAGCAGGACACTTTTTTTTCCAGCTTCCTGCACTAATTGTTTTCAATGGGAGGCAGAATGAGGGAATAATCTGCCGCTGATTTGGGGGCAAAATCCGCTGCAAAATCAGAGCCAGATTCCACAGGGCCTGATTCTGTTAGCAGTGCAATGAACGCTTTCATCTGTATTAATGGAAGTACTCAATGCAAAAACTGAGTTAGCCCCCACAGATACATTTATAAATATATACACAGACAGGGTATAATAAATATATACAGGGACATAACTAGCAAAGACTGGGCCCCATAGCATACTTTTGACTTGGGTCCCCTCATATTGCCCGCTTTCCTGGCCTCCACACAGTATAACGCCCCATTTAAATACAATATAATGTCCCACAGTGGCCTCTTCACACAGTATAATGTCTCATAGCGGCCCCTTCACAAGGTATCATGTCCCATAGTGGCCCCTGCACACGGCATAAAGTCCCATAGCAGCCCCTTCACAAGGCATAATGTCCCATAGCGGCCCCTTCACAAGGCATAATGTCCCATAGCGGCCCCTCCAAACGGCATAATGTCCCATAGCGGCCCCTTCACAAGGCATAATGTCCCATAGCGGCCCCTTCACAAGGCATAATGTCCCATAGCGGCCCCTCCAAACGGCATAATGTCCCATAGCAGCCCCTTTACAAGGCATAATGTCCTACAGTGACCCCTTCACACAGTATAATGTCCCATAGTGGCCCCTAGGGTGGTCCTTGCAAACTATTATACTCGGGGGTCTTTTCAGATATAATGCCCCTCATAATGTCCCCTTCCAGGTTGCCCCCAAATTTTCATGATCCCCACCCCCTGGTTGCCCCCAAAGTGTCATGTGTCCCCCCCAAGTTGCCCCCACACTGTCATGTCCCCCTCAGGTTGCCCCCACAGTATCATGTCCGCCCATCCACCAGGCTGCCCCCACAGTATCATGTCCCCCTCAGGTTGCCCCCCACAGTTTCATGTTCCCCTGAGGTTGCTCCCACAGTGTCATTTCCCCCCCGATTGCTCCCACAGTATCATGTCCCCCCACCCCCAGGTTGCCCCAATAGTGTCATGCCCCCCAGGTTGCCCCCTCAATGTCATGTTCCTCCCACAGGTTGCCCCCACATTTTCATGTCCCCCTCCAGGTTATCCCCCCAGATTCATGTCCCCCCACCCCTCAGGTTGCCCGCACAGTATCATGTCCTCCTAACCATCAGGTTGCCCGCACAGTATCATGTCCTCCTAACCATCAGGTTGCCCCCACAGTATCATAAACCCAACTGTATATATCAAAGAAAAAAACAAAACTTAATACTCACCTTTCCCCGTTCCCCCGTTCACTCCTCCCTCTGGTCCCGGAGTCTTTAAGGAGTTACAGGTGTGATGTAAGTGACGTCACTACATTGTGCCTCCTGCTCCCAGGACATTGGGAGCAAAGACAGTGGCCGGGTGGTGAAGCAGGGAACGGACAGCTTCCTACTTCATCACTGGCTTCAACTCATCGGTGTCCTCCAGACACTGATGAGTTGGTGCAGCAAACTCAAAGGGGACCCGGCTACCATAGAGCCCGTTGCAAGTGCACCATTGACCCTACGGTTAAAGCGGCCCTGGCCCGATGATCCCGGCTTTACTTTTCGATCCCCGCTCCTGGAGTGGCGTAACAAAAATCTTGTCGGCCCTGGTGCAAACTTTTGTCCGGGCCCCCCCCCTCCCCAGAGCGAATTCTTGATAGTGACAGATACGGGTGCTGCAGCGATATCTGAGATACTTGAAAACGATACAGTTGTAATACCCACAACTACAGTTATCAAGAACATGATGAGTGAGCAGCGCAGCGCCTGGCATATAAAAACAATACAGGGAGCTGTGTGCTATGGGAAACAGCTGATCTGCAGGGTCCTAACAGTCTAAGAGATATAAGAGTTCAGTGGGGGTCCAACACCTGGGGCCCTGCTGATTAATTCTTTGAAGTTACTGTGGTGCTTTTGTAAGCTCTGTGACTCCTTCCCTATTTACATTGCATAGCATCAGTTTTATAATCACCAAATAATGTTATTACATCCTGTAATAATAGTGCATGGCTGCTATAAAACAGATGGCGTGTGATGTGAATAGTGAAGGGGCCCCACACAATATTATATGCTCCACAGTGGCCCCCACACAGTATTATACGCTCTACAGTGGCCCTCACACAGTATTATATGCTCCACAGTGGCACCCACACAGTATTATATGCTCAGAAGTGGCCCCCACATAGTATTATATGTGCAACAGTGGCCCCCCACCCAGTATTATATGCTCCACAGTGGCCCCCACACATTATTATATGCTCCACAGTGGCCTCTAGGTAGGGTCTGAAGAGACGTCAGCATAGAACCATTGCAGTTCACTTCCTGTTTGGGCCAAACAAGTTCAGGCCAAAAAGAAACAGACCAAGAAAACCACAAATAAAAGACTAAACGAATCTCGTTAGGTTCACCCAACTCTAACCCCAATTTGCACCAAAATAACAACTTTTTCATGTTTCGTATGCCAAAAAACTATCCTAAAAGGCAAGATAAATCTCATGAGATTACATCTGCAGCAAACATTAACCTTTCATTAATGACTTTTCACTGAGTTTTATTATCACACTGCAACAAATTGTCAGAGTCAAGGTAAAGATGGCTTTATCTGTCTATGTGTGTTGTCGTTTTTGAAGGACTATTATTGCAGCTGTTGGGTTTTTCCCGATATATTGTAAATGTACTGTATAGTTGTCATTATTCACCTGTATAAACCAACATCGATGGTTCCTCTATTCAACCTTTCCATTATCATCCAATTCTGAAACATTTTCTCCTAGGAGACAAATAAAAATCATTACTGGTGGAATAAAATGTTCACATAGTAGAAGACCACCTTTAGCCTCAACATTAAATACATTTCATGTAGGACATCAATGTATAGTCATAGCACGCTGAGAAACATGCAGGGAGGAGGAGGAGAATGTTGCACGAAACCACAAGATGATAAATATGTTCTGCTCCTGGCATCATAGCAACATGGCAGGTGGTACAATAACAGCAAATTAACTTTTCAGGCTCTGGCCATATCTTTAGTACATGCACCGTACCAGTGGAGGACTGCTGCTTTGCTAACCACAATATGATATGTGATGCTCTATGGACTCATTATCACAAAGCTGTTAATGAATGGGAACATTTTCTGCATTTTAGTGTCATTTGCTACACAATTTTCCATGAATGTGCAGAGAGACGCCCCCCTGGAAGTTAGTTTCATTGCCTCAGGCCTGTAACATTGTCTTTGCGCAAAGTAAATTTTTAAGATGTATTCATAAAATCATCAAGATAAGGCTGAAGGCTCCAACTAATTTGCAAAGCTTCCAGTTCCATTTTTTTCTACTATATATGTATATAAAGATGTAGCAGAGTTAACCCGAACTTCTGCAGTGTGATATTTTATCACAGAAGACAATAAAAACTAATGAAAAGTTTTTGAAAAATGTTTTTCCGAGGACTTTTTATTGGTTTGATAAGATAAGATATCAGCCTGCTGCTGTTTAACCAATTGTGGGCGTTTGGGTTAACCCTCTACAGCTGTATATATAAACTGTATATATATAGTAGAAAAAAGTGGAACTGGAAGATTTTCCAATTAGGTGGAGCCTTTAGCTTTATCTTGATGGTTTTATGAATACATCTTAAATTTACACTGGGCAAAAACTATTTTACAGATCTAAATATATAAAAAAAAAGAATATATTTAATTATTGTTATTATATTAATATATTTATTATTATATTTATTAATGTATTTATTATTATTATTATTATTATTATTATTATTATTATTATTATTGTTACAGATAGAAAAGCCGGATTGCTGCAAATCTTATCCTGTAGTTATATCACAGGCAGATATCTAAATATAAGATGTAAAAGTGTGGTCTGATTGGAGACCGCATCTTGCCTCAAGAGGGCATAAAAGGGATTTCCAAATAAATAGGCTTTTCAGGGGCTACTTTTGGATAGTTTATTTCTTGGTGTGGTATAGACACCTGTTAGGCATGCCTCTATGATGCACGTGAAGATAGTTGATAGCGTTTAAGAGGGGGTGCACCACTGGACTGAGAAGCAGGATGGTCATTTCGACAACAGACCACCAGTAGAGAGGATCATTTTATCCACCGACAAGCATGAGCAGCTCCCACAGTTTCCTTGGCCCCTTCATTACACACCCGTCTCTGCCCGGCCATTTCTAGGCACTTAGCAAAAGGCAATTTGGTGTCAGAGAGCCCACTATGTGTCCTGCTATTGAGAGCCAGCTGCCATAGCCTTTGTTTGAGTCAAGATTCTGTTTGGGATCCGCAGACCGTCAGGTTTGAGTATGGATGTCTCATGTTGAGCGCTTCAATCTTGCCTCAACTGCTGGTGTGATGACCCATAGTAATGATATGAGGAATACTAACAGCTCAGTGATATGTGCAGGACATCCTGTGCTACATGTGTTGCCTCTCATGGCAGGGCATCCAACTGGCATCAATTCTTGCCCACACACAGATAGGGTTTATCAGGAATGTCTACACCAAATGACAACACTTTCTTGGCTTGCTTGGTGGCCAGATTTATTGGCAATCGAGCATTTATGGGTCCAGATGGCATACCAGCTAAGGCAACCTACGACTATGCAGGATCTACAAGCCCAGCTGTGACATCTGTGGGTAAATGTGCTCCAGTACTTCCATATCCAACTATATCTCATCCTGTATCCAGGCTAGAGGTGACCCAACAGGGTACTAGAGCCTATGCCGCCAATTGTATTGTTTTCCCCAATAACCTTCTCCTTTGGCTCTAATATTGTAACGATTGTCACACTGAGAAAGGTTCATTCCATTCCAACAATTTATCCTTGGTGCAGGATTTTTTGTCAATGAGTGTATATCAAGCGGCTAATACCTTGTAATAAACTAGTCATATCACGGGCCCTCCGTGCACCAGAAATTGAAATTTACCCCGGCTTCAAATTGGCAAAGATTTGAGCTATAATTGACACCAGTTTCTTGGTAAATGTAATAAATCTGCTGGGCCACGAGAGGTAATGTCCCCCTCACTAAGCTCTATCGCCATACACACACTCTTGCTGGGCCCCAAAAGTCACCATTTTTGGAGCAGAACAAATTACTTTATGTCAAATTCTAGCATAAAATCATTGAGAATTTCCCCCAATTGTGTTGCACCCTATACAAAGGTCCCAAATGGGAAAAAAGAGAGCTGGGATGTTGGGCAAGATAGTGAGAATGCCGTAGAGAGCAAGATAATCGACACCAATTTAGACAGGCAAAAGTAAAGAAAAAAAGACTAAGCATCATCCATTGCTGTCCTTTCTTCTCTCGGAAAATTGAAAGTTTTGTATATGCCCCTGGAGGTAGCCATGGCAACTAGAATGAAAACTTCCATAGCTTGCATTGCCTGCTGCATTCAGCAGACTGATAAAAGAATCACAGTAAAAAAAAAAAAGTTTATATGACAAAGTGATTTTAATTTTTCATTATCGTTAAAAATTAAATAAATTATTTTCCCAATTGAATTAATTCAATTTTTCAATTAGGGTATACAGTAAACGCAAGGCCATCCTAAAGCATAAGTGTCAAGTTAAAACTTGCTACAGGTACAGCATGAGTCATATACACACTAGGACAAAATTCTTGGTACCCCTCGCTTAATGAAAGAAAACCCCACAATGGCCACAGAAATAACTTGAATCTGACAAAAGTAATAATATATAAAAATTCTATGAAAATGAACAAATGAAAGTCAGACATTGCTTTTCAACCAGGCTTCAACAGAATTAAAAAAAAAAAATAAAAAACAGGCCTGGACAGAAATGATGGTACCCCTGAAAATAATGTGACCAAAGGACATGTTAAATCAAGGTGTGTCCACTAATTATCATCACAGGTGTCTACAATCTTGTAATCAGTCAGTGGGCCTGTATATAGGGCTACAGATACTCGCTGTGCTGTTTGGTGACATGGTGAGTACCACACTCAACATGGACCAGAGGAAGTGAAGGAAAGAGTTGTCTCAGGCGCTTACAAAGAAAATTCTAGACAAGCATGTTAAAGGTAAAGGTTATAAGACCATCTCCAAGCAGCTTGATGTTCCTGTGACTAGAGTTGCACATATTATTCAGAAATTTAAGATCCATGGGACTGTAGCCAACCTCCCTGGACGTGGCCACAGGAGGAAAATTGATGACAAATCAAAGAGAAGGATAATACAAATGGTAACAAAAAAGCACAGAAAAACTTCTAAAGAGATTAAAGGTGAACTTCAAGCTCAAGGAAGATCAGTGTCAGATCGCACAATCTGTCATTGTTTGAGCCAAAGTGGACTTCATGGGAGGCGACCAAGGAGGACACCATTGTTGAAAACAAATCATAAAAAAGCCAGACTGGAATTTGCCAAACTACATGTTGACAAGCCACAAAGCTTGTGGGAGAATGTCCTATGGACAGATGAGGCAAAAATCTAAATTTTGTCAAGGCACATCAGCTCTATGTTTACAGACGGAAAAAAGAAGCATATCTTGAAAAGAACACTGTCCCGACTGTCAAACATGGAGGAAACTCTGTAATGTTCTGGGGCTGCTTTGCTGCATCTGGCACAGGGTGTCTTGAATCTGTGCAGGTTACAATGAAATCTCAAGAGTATCAAGGGATTCTAGAGAGAAATGTGCTGCCCAGTGTCAGAAAGCTTGGTCTCAGTCGCAGGTCATGGGTCTTGCAACAGGATAATGACTCAAAACACACAGCTAAAAAAACCCAAGAATGGCTAAGAGGAAAACATTGGACTATTCTGAAGTGGCCTTCTATGAGCCCTGACCTAAATCCTATTGAGCATCTTTGGAAGGAGCTGAAACATGCCATCTGGAAAAGTCACCCTTCAAACCCGAGACAACTGGAGCAGTTTGCTCATGAGGAGTGGCCAAAATACCTGCTGAGAGGTGCATAAGTCTCATTGACAGTTACAGGAATCGTTTGATTGCAGTGATTGCCTCAAAAGGTTGTGCAACAAAATATTAAGTTAAGGGAACCATCATTTCTGTCCAGGCCTGTTTCATGAGTTTTCTTTTTTAAAAAATTCTGTTGAAGCATGGTTGAAAAGCAATGTCTGACTTTTATTTGTTCATTTTCATAGAATTTTTATATATTATTATTTTTGTCAGATTCAAGTTATTTCTGTGACCATTGTGGGTTTTTCTTTCATTAAGCAAGGGGTACCAATAATTTTGTCCACGTGTGTAACTTAATTCCTGGAGCATTGCTGATATTCTAATGTGCAATACATTATTGTGTAAAATAATTATTTTTTTTTATTATTTTTTTAGCAATTAAAAAAAAATAACTGACAAAATTAAATGTTAAAAGTAAAAAAAATTAAAAATAATTTAAAAAAAAAATTACTAAACTGAATGTGCCAAACCTTTTGGTTTACTGTAATCTGTGTCAACAAACTGCCATATACTGTGCACCACATTTATTATGTGTTTTAGATACTATTTTCACCTCATCTGAAAGGGACAAGGTTTACCAGGAAAGGGGTATGTCTTATCAAAAAGTGGGGCGTATTATTGTGTACCAAAAATAGTCCCATAATTTTGCTGAGGCCCTGTGAAAGATCCTCCGTGCGCCAAACCGCTTTGGCCACACCCTGAGTCCTCTTTCATATAAAAACCACACTCACCGCCAGTGAGTGCCGGGTTCACAAGATAAATACAAGACAAGCCTTCTAAATTTTATATATTTATTAACCCCTAAATGGGTCGGTATTAAAATCTAACATATACAGATCAGAACAGATATGCAGACGTATGCAAGCATTAACAGTTACTAGTTGCAAGATACAGTACAAATAAAATAAAAGGGATAAAAGGTGAAATAATTACTTTACCACATATGTCCTTGATGTGGTTCTATAGTCCAACGCTCACACATGGCAGGTGTGAGTACCAGTGGAGGCTTTTCAGCATGTGGCATTAAAACGATAATCCCGCCTGCATGCTCTCATAACAGTCTCTCACAGTCTCTTGTAGGCTCATCATCGTCAGCAGCAGCATTCCAACCTGCCTGCTCATAGTAGCATCTCAGTCAAAGTCTTCATAGCATGATCTCTTAGTGATAGTCTGTGATGGTCTCCTGCATAAATCTCCTCCCACAGACCTCTTACCTCATCTTTTATACCCTTTATGCCCCCTCCCAGAATGAGGTCACCGGCGACATTAACTCTGATGAGTTAATTCAATCACGTTCAGACCCTTTGTATGTAGATGAGACAAAGTGAATTGATACCCTGTTATCAGTCATATCTGATCAACAGCCTAGGCGTGAACAATGCACTACTGTTTGATCAGCCAGGGCTGTATAGGAATACAATGGAGCCCTATTGTTCCAGCCTAGACGCTACTGCCAATATGCACCTAGGCTTGTAGCTGCGCACAGTATGCAAGCAAGGAAGAAGGGATATCCTATACCCAGAGACCAAAATATAGCTGAGTTATGGCCATATTTAGGCAGAATCATCACACCTCCCCCTTTAGATGGGGCTTGCAGGAAGTAGGGGCCTACACCCCTCTTCTGAAAGCACCTCCGCCTCCAGCTCCTCAGGCTCTGGCCCCAAGGCTTTCTCACCTTCCCCCCGGGGTCCCAGCAGACTCGGGCCTTGTCAGACTCTAAGGGTGGTTGAGCGCCACGCGCCTTCAATATGTCCAGACTAGGGTCAGCTTGGACAGCATCTCTGAACTCTTGACTGGAGTGAGACAAAAGAGAGGTGCATGTTACATAGCTGCCGGCCCCTTCTGTCTCTCTAGTCTGGCTAGGGACACTTCTAAGGCCTAGGCTCTGAGCCACGTACACTTGGCTACCTCCTGCCTGTTCTGGGTTCGCTTTCTGAGTGCTGGCACCCTGTAGCTTTACACTCATGACCTCAGGCCCTTGGGATACCATTCCAGAGATCCCATCCTGGCAATCTCTGCTCTCCTGGCTACCCTTGGCCTGCTCTCTCAGGGTCTCTCTCACACTAGCCGCTAGTTGGGAGAGTTCTAGGGGATTCTGCACCTCCCCCTTTGCTTCCAAACCTAGGGGCACCTCTGGTTCTGGCACAGGTATGTTTGGACCCTGTCCTCCCTCCCAAACTCCTTGCTCCTTTGGGCTTACACCCTGTTCCTCCTGTACTTGGGTGGGTGATGGTGATACCTTGGGCAAATGACTGAGATCATGCTTCCCCAAACCATCCTCCCACAATACATTGACAGGTAATACATTGGACATGCCCTCTTCTTGGATCACATCTCCAGTACCCCATGCCATCTGCACTTGGGCCATGGGCACTCCTGGAATAGAACTGGACAGAAGAGATGTGTATGTCTCATACAGGCCGGACTCCTCCGGCTTCAAGGGAGTGAGGCTAGTCATGGCGGTCTCAGCACCGACTCCAGGTGGTGTAGGCAACGGTTCAAGGGTCGGAACGCCCTCCACCCTTGTAGTACTCTGGCTGCGGGCTAACACCGCACTACCAGCAGTCCGTCCCTCACCTGGATCGGCCATGAGATCCCCATAGCCTTCCTGACCACCTGGCACATGGTCAGTAGTTGGGTGCTTATCGGATACACTGGGCGAAATAGTAGAAGTCGCTTCCAGTGACTCAGAAGAGCTACCCTGTACATTTTCACAACAAGCATTGGCAATTACATTGACAGTACCTTCATTAGCAATTGTTAATTCACACCAGGCCTCAATGAGATTTGTGGTAGACAGATTAACAAGCTGGGAGGGCAACGCCCCCGCAGATGTGGGTGTGTCTACAGACTTAGTCTCATTGGCTCCTAACACGGGGGTGCACAAAGCATTAATAACATTTTTGCTGAGCTGGGTTGCAGGAAGTTCAGTTGCATCTTCCCTGCTCTCAGCTGAAGGCAACTCATTAGCATATACATTGACTGCCAGGGGAAGTATCTCAGAGAGGGGGTTACGGGCCCTCTCTGCAGATATGACAGACACATTATCAGCATTAATCATAGACAGTTTATCACAGTAAATTGGGTTGCTCCCCACCCCATATTGGGACATCACAGGTCCCAAATCAGTTCCCAACAGTACATTATTAGGCAAATCAGTCAATAGTCCCACAGTCCGTATTCCCTTTCCTGCACCCACATCCAGATACACAGATGGGCCACCTGCTGTGGCTTGGGAAGCAGGGAAGTTCTCAGGGCGGTTGGGGCACTCCTTCTTGAAATGTCCTGTCGGGTTACAGGCATGGCCCCGCCGCACCTCCCCTTGGGGTTTGGGGAAGGTCACTAGGGTGCCCAGAGTTCTTGGGACAGGGGAGGGACCACCCGGGGCATAGTTTGTCTCACCCGACCTGACGACAGACGGCTGTGGTGAACTCCGGCCTGGCTTCTCCTTCCAACTGGAGGGTCTGTGCAGGGTTGTTGGAGTTTGCACATGGGCGGTTTGTGCCCGCTGGGAGATTTCCCGCCTTTTCAGCTCAAGCTGATACTCCCTCTCGGCCTGTCGCTCAGCAAACTGTCGTTCCCATTCTGCAGCTTTCCTCTCTCTCTCTGCCTGTCGCTCAGCAGCCTCCCTTTCTCTCTCTGCCTGTCGCTCAGCAGCCTGCTGTTCTTGTTCTTGATCTACAGCTTCCAAAAAACGGCGCATCACCTGCAGGTATGTGTTAGGGTCACTGGTGCCTACTTGCTGTAGGGCCATTTGCCAGTATGAAACCGTTCCCCCCACAAGGCTGGGGTTAATGGTCTCTCCTGGTGAAATAATCCTTGGGACCGGGCTGCTTGCCGCACTTCCTGGCCTAGCCCCAAAATCAGGACTCTGCTCGATTCTCTGCATGGCTGTGGCTGCCTCCATTTCAGCCATACGCTCAGGATCTCCAAAAGCCTGGTTCTGCAGTTCTGGAGATCTGCTTCTGAGCCCACTAGCCATCCACTGGTATTTGCCAAATAAAAGATAGGATAGAATAAAAAGAATAAGGGAGGGGAACAGCACTGTATCAAACTTTCACTGTATCTTAATGCTTGCTTTAATACCGAGCATGTTTTATAGGATTACCATAATCCCCAGCATGTGAGTGATAAAGGTCACCAACACACACCGTTTATCCTAAGATCCCACCACGCTGCCACCAATGTGAAAGATCCTCCGTGCGCCAAACCGCTTTGGCCACACCCTGAGTCCTCTTTCATATAAAAACCACACTCACCGCCAGTGAGTGCCGGGTTCACAAGATAAATACAAGACAAGCCTTCTAAATTTTATATATTTATTAACCCCCTAAAAGGGTCGGTATTAAAATCTAACATATACAGATCAGAACAGATATGCAGACGTATGCAAGCATTAACAGTTACTAGTTGCAAGATACAGTACAAATAAAATAAAAGGGATAAAAGGTGAAATAATTACTTTACCACATATGTCCTTGATGTGGTTCTATAGTCCAACGCTCACACATGGCAGGTGTGAGTACCAGTGGAGGCTTTTCAGCATGTGGCATTAAAACGATAATCCCGCCTGCATGCTCTCATAACAGTCTCTCACAGTCTCTTGTAGGCTCATCATCGTCAGCAGCAGCATTCCAACCTGCCTGCTCATAGTAGCATCTCAGTCAAAGTCTTCATAGCATGATCTCTTAGTGATAGTCTGTGATGGTCTCCTGCATAAATCTCCTCCCACAGACCTCTTACCTCATCTTTTATACCCTTTATGCCCCCTCCCAGAATGAGGTCACCGGCGACATTAACTCTGATGAGTTAATTCAATCACGTTCAGACCCTTTGTATGTAGATGAGACAAAGTGAATTGATACCCTGTTATCAGTCATATCTGATCAACAGCCTAGGCGTGAACAATGCACTATTGTTTGATCAGCCAGGGCTGTATAGGAATACAATGGAGCCCTATTGTTCCAGCCTAGATGCTACTGCCAATATGCACCTAGGCTTGTAGCTGCGCACAGTATGCAAGCAAGGAAGAAGGGATATCCTATACCCAGAGACCAAAATATAGCTGAGTTATGGCCATATTTAGGCAGAATCATCACAGGCCCGATCACAGCTCTCAGCCAGGATGCGTGACATCAGCCTGCGGCTGGATGAGGCCGGGAGAGGACGATATGGGACCATCAGACTCCGCAAGGATGCCCAAGTGAGTTGAGGTAAGCTGAGTATAACTGTTTGATATTTCTACTAAACTCCCCTGGGCCTCCATTTATTATACTGTCAGTTCTGAGGATCTCAGGAGTATACGAAAAGCAGTTCTTGTTCATGCTGTACATGTTTGGCCTGAAACTAACCGCAGGGCCAAACCTCATGAATATTCCTCGAATCGAATCTTGTGAGGTTCAGCCATCTCTCTAAAGGAGAAAGGAGTTATCCACGATTTTAAAGGGTTGTCCCGTTATGGCCACTTATCCCCTATCCACAGGGGATGATCAAGAAGACAAGGGATCAAAAGTCTCCATAAGGCCTCCTTATGAATCTTAGGCATAGAATGGAGCATCAGTGCGCTTGCTTGACCACTGCTAGAGATTACAGTCCCAGCAGCCCTATAGCAAGCACGCTAGAGCTCTATTCACAAGGAGGCCGTAAGGGGACTTTCAGTTCCCTGCCCTCCTGATCACTAGAGGACCCGGTGATTGGGCCTCCAGGAATTGGACACTTATTCCCCTTCCTATGGATAGGGAATAAATGTCCATAACAGAACAACCCCTTTAAGAAAATGCAGGACATGCTTTAAAAAAGCAAAAGAACCCATGACTTTCCTTTTAATCTCTCCAGAAGCCCCGCTCACCTTGTTGACTTGTCCTGCACTATATTGCATGAAGTTCCTAAGGCCATTGATGGTGCGGATACAAAATGGTGGGGCAATAAATAAGTAGTTTTCATTTATGTTATAGCATTCCCTGCATTTACAAAACATCTCTTAACACTTCTTAAATCCTGGACAACCCCTGTACGGCCAACCATAGCCAGGTGTTGAAGGGTTTAATGAACTTACAATTGGATTGGATGTATGACAGCATAGGCCGGTCTCCCAGAAGGAGCCGTTCTCTGAGAGGTAGGTGATGCAGGAATGAGAAATGTATCATCATTCAGTTCATACAGCAGACTACGCATTCCAAATAAAATTAGCATCTTGTTAAAGTCATCATCGCAGTTGTGATTCCAATGGCGGTGCTTAGAATGATTGATGTAGCCGGTGTTGACTGAGCAGATGCAATTAACATCTTAAAAATAAAATCACATCCTAAAATCAAGCACAGGGGGAAAACATCAGATCAGTCTCTGCCAGCTATGGATACGCTTGAAGAAAATGCAAGGAATGACTATTCTCAGTATAGAAATCTACATAGAATGTTATATCGTAACATCACAGATTACTGCTATAAGTATGCCTAAGAGCTAAGGTGCACATCCTGCGGGCAAAACTGCTTTAGCAGTAGGGCAAACGGTGCAATCAGGTCCTATGACAGTGCAGGTCCCCTATCAGCCATCTAGGATCTAGTGCAACAATACCAGACTTGGGGTGTGTCCTGCCGTTCCGACATTTGGACTCTATCTGCATTCTCTGGTGATTGTCATCCTCTATCTGCATCCCTACTTGCTTCCTGCTACACCATTCAACTATATTCCCTTCTGTCAGTGGTTTGGCCAGATCAGAGCAATGCAATTATGTCATCATGCTTCCCGCTCCATGCCAGAGACTTTTCAGAAAGGAAGAGACATACCCCATAAGAACAGGGCTAGGTGAGTATTAATTCTTTAAACAATTTTGTCATGGCTTCTGTGTGTGAGACACTTTAGGGGGCATTATACTGTGTGGAGGACTTTTAGGGAGCATTATACTGCTTGGGGGGTTACTTTAGGGGAGATTATACTATGCACACCAACTCTCGCAGGTCACAGTGTCACTAGACACTTTGCTTTTCGGTAGCAAGACCTTGTAGCAGCTCATCTATGTTACTGAGTTAGTTTATAGAGGTTTTACGAACAGCCAGACAGCATCTGAGTAATAGTCCTGCAGAGATACTTAGCAGAGTTCCTTTGTGCATGGGGGTTGAACTGAACTCCTAAAAGGCATCGGAAAACCCCTACTATAAGTAGATTTTCTCGCCAAGGAATGACTGTAAAGCATCAGGCCATAGTATGTATAGGCGGTACCTTAGGAAGCAGTAAAAGGACAGTCCACTGCACAGCCAATAGGTACAACAGCTTCACAGAGAGTATGGGAATGTTTGGAAGCTTGTATGCAATCAAGTCTTTATGGTGGTCTGGACCTGGAAAGAGAAGTAAAGGGTAATATCAATGCTGCTAAAATGTATGGATGGGACACAGCTGACACTTGTGAAGACGTTGTGCAGGGGAGCCCAAGCTGAACTTTTTCACAAGGGCCATGAGTCATGAAGGGGTTGTCCCATGTTTGGAAGACTTCAGGACCTTTCTCCTCTTGATGCTGAATGTGGGCAGGACAGGTGACAGTCAGTGCTCCCATGCACATTAATGGGAGGGCTAGAGATAGCCGAAGTGAATGGGCGCCCATCACCAGTCCTGCCCACATTCAGCCTGGCTACACTCAGGTTGAATATGTAGTGGAAGAAAGGTCTTCAGTTTGTGGGACAACCCCTATAAGTTATGTTCCTGTTCACAGGGACACTTTCTGAAAGCTTTTTACCAGGCCCACCAATGTGTTAAAATGGCCCTGCCTGTGGAGGTCGCTGTATAGTTCTTTATAGCTTCCTCTATCTCACCCATTTTTGGGGACTCCTCATTTTGCTCTAAATATTGGAAATCATGTGGTGGTTGCACATCAGTTTGGCTCTTTTTATTATACTTAAGAGCCACCATAGCGAAATTAAGCCAAGCAGAAATTGAAATGTACTCTAGTTGCTAAGTCATGATTTGCAGGGGTGTGAAGTAAAATCCCCCTCTCTGCCCACTTAAGAAGAGTGGCAATTGTGGTGCAAGAGAAAATTTTATGACCATGTGCCAAAAATTGCTATTTTTGTTTTCACATGCCTCGTACGAATCATCCCCAATAATTTTCAAAGTATTTACAACTCATGTGAATTGATAAATATCCTCTTTATATCAGCTACCAGTGAACTGAATAGAAGCTGTGAAAAAGAAAAATGCAGAGAATTAGCCTTGGTAAGCAGACGAAGAAGATCAGTATCAGGCTCCCTTCCCCCCATGGACCCTATAGCAGTCCAATATGCCTAAAAACGTAACCAACCAGGCTACACCACAGGTCTCAGGGTGGTCAAATCCCTTCTAAAGGTTGATGACTACAATCATTCTTTAAGTAGCCTCTCCCAGTGTAAGCACCTTCAGCCCACCTTGACCGCCTCCTAGGACTGGCCACAAAGGTTGACTAGTATACACAGCCACACCATCCCAGTGACAGCCTGTGCAGACTACCCCAACTAAATAATCTAAGGTAAGACATCTGCTTGTACCTCTCTAGGCCCCAGGATGAATGCTCTATAGACCCCACACCATACTGTCTGATCTTCACAAACCCTGCCATGGTTTGGTCTCCCACCAGCACTCTACAAGCAAAAAAGCCCACTCGAGCCCCAGTGCTTCCCAAAAGGTTCGCAAAGGCCAATTGCAAGTTCAGTTGGCTCCTCATGGACTATCTGCACTTGCCTTTGTTACCAAAATATAGAAAGCATACATCCACATCAATGTCAGGCTATTCCTGAGCTTACACTGACATCTGCTCCTCTTACTAGCCAGCAGTCAAGATATGAACCATTCCAGCTGTCCGCTTCTGTGGCAAGTCTTGGGGGTGCTTATGTGCCTTGGTAGCCTAGTAACAAGGCTACAAAAATTCTCAATAATGCATCACAAAAATACAGTGTAACAGGTACAGTACATTGTATTTACAGGACATACAATACCATAAGTAACAAAAAAAGCAGTCAACAGTTTCCATCAAACAGGCAGCTAACCATTCTCTAAAAGTAAAGCAAACAAATAAAATCAATAGTCCCCTTACCCAAAAAAAGAAATTTATGTTTACACCATTATAAAGTACTGTGCGAAAGTTTTAAGTAGGTGTGTTAAAATGATGCAAAGAAATAGAAGTGTTAATAGTTTATTTTTGCCAATTACTGTCAAAAGTCCTAGCACATAACCTGAGTGCGGCCAGGGTTAATTCATTTCACTTAGTCAATCTTGAACTCATCCTTCACTCTGGCTTCAAACTGAATATAAATTACACCCAAACACAGTCCACGCACCCCAGATACACACTGTCACCACTACTAATTTTAATGGGTTTAGTAGGAAACTCACACACATATGCACATGTCTCTCTAACAGTCAAAATCAATCACACCTTAAAAAGGTAATGGGTTCATACAGCATATACAAAGCACCATTAAATTGAATGATTTAATATCAAAGGGTTAAGTGCCTATATATAAAAAAAGACAAAAGTGACAAAATGAGCAAAAGAGTTTGGTTTGTAAAATAAAAGGGAGAAAAGAAAGAGAAACCTTGTGAGCTACAGTCCTTTTGTTTCCATGGAGCTTGGAGGATCAGATAGGATGACCAATACTCAGCTTGTTGCTGACTCCAAAGGTGACTCAATTCTGCTAGAATCCACAGGTTTTGTAATGGTAAGCTCCTGGCTTTTTCAGACACACCCCCTGCCAAGGTATCCCCCCTCCCGATTCATGAGGTCAGGGATGAACTGCTTTATCCTTTCAAAGAAAGCTGTGCAATGAACTGCCCCATCTCCACCTGGAAAAGTTGAGTACCTACAGACTTCTGAGGTCAGGAAGAAATTCTTGTTACATTACCCCACTCCTATACCTGATTGGCTTCTGGTATCAGCCATCTGGTACAGCCATAAACCTTACTTAGGTTGCAAATTGTCAACTTCAAAGGGAAAGCACCAGTCACAGACTTAGGGTCAGTAGTGACAAAGGCAGATAACAATATGCTCAGGACTAAGACATCATGACATGTACACACATAAAGAATACAGTCCACTGAAAATATGTACAAGTAAGGTTCTTTCATCACAATTACCAAAATGAAGTGAAGAAAGAAAAGAGAAAAATCCCATCAATATTTGGTGTGACCTTTGCCCTTTGGAGGAGGAGTCCTGGAAGTGATGATACGGCCCCCACAGAGCCCTGATCTCATCATCATCCAGTCTGTCTCGGATTACACGAAGAGACAGAAGGATTGGAGCAAGCCTACATCCACAGAAGATCTGTGCTTAGTTCTCCAAGATGACGGGAGCAACTTCAGCAAGTGTACCTAGAAGAAATGATGGAAGGCAAAAGGGCAAAGGTCACACCAAATATTGAAGGGATTTAGATTTCTTTTTTTCTTCATTCACTTCATTTGATTAATTGACAAAAATAAACTAGTAATCAGAGATGAGTAAACCAGTTTGAATCAAACAGGACTGGACCCAAATTTTCCAAAAGTTTTTGGCATGAAGAGATCCCAGAGTATAATAAGTCGAGGTTCAGGGGAGATGAGTAAACAAAACAAACAGTTATACTCCCTTTTCCCATCCCTTCTGGGCACCCTTGTCCCCTGGCATTCTCTTCCCAATCACATCGCTGGGTTGAAGCGTCATGACGTCGGCAGGTCCCATGTGACCATTGAGGACCAATCACAGGACTCATCAGTGATCCAAGGATACATGACATCAGTTATAGGCTGGAAGAGACCTAAAGGGGCAATTAGAGGACCACCGGGCGCTGAAAGGATTCCCACAAGAGGTGAGACAAGGTGAGTATACCTGGGCCTCCACTTATTATACTCTGAGGTCTGAGAAGACCCCAAAGCATGATAATAGCAGTTCCAATTCGTGCCATACAAGTTTATATGGCAATTAAGTGGAGGGCGAACCTTACTACTATTAGTTGAAACGATCTTCATCTATCTATCTATCTATCTATCTATCTATCTATCTATCTATCTATATCATATCTATCTATCTATCTATCTATCTGTTGTCATATGTTGAACAAATTTACATTAATGTGAACAAATAAGCATAAAAGCTGCAAAAACCCATTAATGGACCTAACTTATCCTCAAATCTGCTTTTCTCATATAAAACATAAACCAAAGAATAAAGTAAAAATAAAAAGTAGCATAACCAAACTGAAACATAATTCATCCACCTTGCTGCGTTTTTGGATTATTCCGTTAAATAATTAAGCAACTTATTTTCTTTCATTTTTGCTCTGGTAAAAAGCCAAAAGATTAATGTTCCACCTGAGCACAATACCCAGAAGACCGCAGAGGGCGTAAGACTGACCCAGCTGTACATAGATCTACCATGCCTTGATCTGCCATTGATCTTTTTAATTGGACTTGTGCGCCTACAGGTGGTTTGTTCCAAAATAGATATGCCATAAACTAAATGTAAAAATCACCTGAGCATTATTGTAATACCAGATATTAGGAACAGTAGGCAAACTCAACGGAGAACGCTAATTAATATTTGCCTGGCAGTCTCATTTCATGCAATTTGTAAAGGTCCATCTAGGTTTGGGCTACCGACTGTGGAATTAAAACGTTCTATTCCAAAATCTTCATTATTAAGATGATAAAAGTATTAGTACAGTAAATGTACATTGTCGAATAGCTGCACCTGCTCTAATTATATGCCCCAGCATGGAGGGCCCAGCGGTGCTTTAGCCTTTCACTCAATTATGATGTCCGTCTTTTATGAGAAACCCTCTTAGACGTGGTGTAACAAGAAGCCAGCTCCGAAAAATTCATATTCATCTGGGCTTTGATCATCTTTACTCCATCAAGGAAAAGAACTGCCAAGACGCTAGATGACCTTGTACAAGGTGATATGCTGGGTTTCTAGAAAGCATTACTTTATTTTATTATCCATTGTACCATAATAGCTTTTTAAAAGGGTTGTCCAGGATTTGGACAAACCCATGCGGGGACCGGAGAGGTGTAACATAAAAAAAACCAAACAATAATACTCACCTGTCCCTGTGTTCAGTTGTCCACCACTAGTGTCCTTCAAACTCGTGCTGTTCTCCTCACCGGAGGTCAACGAGAGGGACCAGTGGCATCAATCATAAATGTCACCGATACCTTACCAGCCACCACTGAGGCCACTTATTGGTCTCAGAGGTCACATAGGGAGCAGGACTTCCAGCGACTACGGCAAGGTACGAGACAAAATGAACACTGACTGTGCCAGGGACAGATATGATTATTCATTTTTATATTACATCTCCCTCAGCTTCGTCAGGAGTTTGTCCAGTATCTGGATAACCCCTTTAAAAAGCTATTATGGTACAATGTTAAAAAAAAATTATGGCCTTTCCCTCCTCCACCTAGTTTTATACTTCTGGGCAGCCCAGCTGCGCAAGCAGTGGTGAACCTAGCCTCTTTGCTGCCTGAGGCGGACTATAGAAAGGTGCCGCCCCCCCCCCCAAAAAAAAAAAACAAAAAAACAAAAAAAAAACTGAGTTTCCATGCCACTAGTTTAACACACTGTTATCGTCGCACAATATACACAATACACAAAGTTATAAAACAGTTTTTAAGAATTCTTCTTACTGTATTACTTCAGTATCAGATCAACAACACGGCATAAACAATGAAAGTAACTTCACACATCTTCTGCTTGGTGGATGGACGAGCCCACGTGGCCCCCATTCTCTATAATAAGAGCCCCGCAGATAGCTGAGTACTGGACTTCGGGTATCTTTGGCACTCCCATTAAAGTGAATGAGAGTCACGCGGGTTCGTCCATCCACCAAGTGACACACCTATATTTATGGCTGCAGCCAGGCTGGATTCCCACCTAGTAGGGGGAAAAACCCAATTCTCAGGCTCAGTGGGGGTCTCAGCAGACAGACCCCCATCACTCAGGTATTTATCCTCTATCATTTAGGTGAATACAGGGCAGTAACATTCTGTGACTTACAGGTGACGTCTCTGACTAATCGGTCACATTTCCCTTCTCTTCCCTCTGGACCGCCATAACCACTTCTTCCAGTTGTGACTTGTCTCTGTAAAGTTTGCAACACAGACATCTTTGGCTCCTCATTTTTCCAGGCATCCAACCCACATTGTCCTCACCTGCACCCCCATCCTGCTGCTACCCCAATTATACAATATATGATATAACCCCCCATAATGAATAATACCCCCAAGTGTATCTTTATATTTATAATGTCCGTGTGTACCCTGTATAAATAGTGCCCCTTATTAATAATACCCCAGGTGTTAACTAATTAAAAGATTTTCCAGGTCATTAATAAACTAATCAGTGGGGTTCAAAAACCCAGGACCCCCACTGATCAGCTGTCTGAATGGTACCTGTGTAAGCGCCGTGACTGCTTCTCTGTTTACATAGTGTATTTCATCTCATAGTGGCCATGTAATGTAACTACAGCCTCGTCCTGTACATGTCTACAGTATGTGACAAGGCTACAATTACATCACACGGTCACTATAAACAGACAGTGTATAATATAAACAGGTGCCATAGCCCATGTTTATAGCACCCCATTTACACACACTATAATGTTCCACAGAAGCCCCTGCACACAGTATTACGGCCCGCAGCGGCCCCTGCACACTGTATTATGCCTCGCAGCGGCCCCTGCACACGGTATTATGTTCCATAGTGGCCCCTGCTCACGGTATTATGCCCCGCATTGGCCACTGCACACGGTATTATGTTCCACAGCAACACCTGCACACAGTTTTATGCCCCATATTGTCCCCGGCACACGGTATTATGCTCTACAGTGGCCCCAGCACACGGTATTATGCTCCATAGTGGCCCCTGCACTGGTATTATGCTCAATAGTGGCCCTTGCACTGGTATTATGCTCCATAGTGGCCCCTGCACTGGTATTATCTTCCATAGTGGCCCTTGCACTGGTATTATGCTCCATAGTGGCCCCTGCACTTGTATTATGCTCCATAGTGACCCTTGCACCCGGTATTATGCTCTATAGTGGCCCCTGCACTCGGTATTATGCTCTATAGTGGCCCCTGCACTTGTATTATGCTCCAGAGTGGCCCCTGCACAGAGTATTATGCTTTACAGTGGTCCCTGCACAGGGTATTATGCCCCATAGTGGACCACCCATGAACTATTATTATACTCTGGGGTGTTTTCAGACCCCAGAGTATAATGATCGGAGACCCAGGGGAGGTGACAAACATAAAAACCAAAGTTACTTACCTATCCTGGACACCGGTGCACTCCTTGCAGCTTTCGGCCCTGTTTAATTGCGCACACACGTCACGTGATCAGGCCGGCGACGCGACCTGATGACGTCACCAGAGGCCTCAAGCCTGTTCGGAGTTACATCAGATCGCAGGAGGTGAGTAACATTGGTTTTTATGTTCCCTCACCAATCCTAGGCCTCCGATTATTATACTCCGGGGTCTGAATAGACCCCGGAGTATAATAATAGTAGTATTTGCGGCAAGCGGCCTAACTTACCGATGCCCGCGGCCGATCATAGCGTCATCCACTTCCCTTTCTGCGTCCCATAGCAGAAGGGGAAGCGGGGGCGGCCACGAGCAGATGCGGGGTAGGTAAATAAATAGGCCGTTACCTGCCAGGGATGCTCCAACAGGTTACGGCCTATTTATATATATATAAAAAAAAAAAGTTATACTCACCTGCAATGCCTTGATGCAGCCGCCGCCGCCTGCTCTTCTTGTCCGTGACGTCTGTGTCTCAGCGTAGGCGGCGTGATGACGTCATTGTATCGCCGCCTGCGCTGAGATGCGACATCTTGTAAACCAGCCCAGGACAGGCCCCGCTCAGCTCTGTTTTTTTTTTTTTAAAAGCGGCCTGTCCTGGGCTGGTTTACATTAAATAGTAAAAATGCCGCCCCCCGGAGAGTGCCGCCTGAGGCGGCCGCCTCAATTCACCTCATTAGCGGTGCGCCCCTGTGTACTAGATACCAGCATGGTCTACTCTCCAGGCATACTCCAAGTAGATAGAGATAGAGAAGCTGTGGCTTGCCCTGCAACACCCTAGATCTTTGCTTTGGTCCAATCCTCATTCTCCTCCTGGGACCGATTTGCTGGTTCCTATGGCACTTACAAGGATGTTTGGCACACCTGGTTGAGAACGGACCTTTTTAGGTTTGCCGGCATCATTGACTATAGGACCTGGATACTCCTTTCGTTTGCTGACCTCCAATCCAGGTTTGGTCTACCCCGGGTCCAGTGAGTTCGCATATATCCAAGTCTGCCACCTGGCTTGCTCTACTTTTAATGGCACCATATCGCTTACCCCCATGCTTTTTGAAAGACTTTGTAAAGCTGCCGTTGTCACTGCTGGGCTTATTTCTGATATTTACCGCCTCCTCTCCGGTTCCACCCCAGATATTTTACCTAAGCATAACTATATGTTGCGCTGGGAGAACTATTTAGGGGCTCCCATCTTGGGCACTGACTGGTCGCTCATCTGGAACAGGGCATCTAAGACTTACAGATGTGTCACACACAAGGAAAACTTCTATAAACTGCTGATCCATTGGTACCACACGCCAGCTCTACTCCACTTTTTCGATAGGAATGTCCCAGACAGTTGCTATCATTGTGGTGCTCGTCCTGCACATATTTTCCACCTCTTCTAGTCCTGTCCCCTTCTCCAGCTCTTCTGGAGCCAAGTCCTTTACCTCCTGGAGCGAGTGCTGGCTGTTAGCTTCCCTCTGTCCCCTATCTCCTTAATCTATTCCCAAACAAGTTGCATAAGCCTTCTCTTAGGCTCCTGCTATTACTCCTCGCTTCCGCTGGATGCCTGATTGCTAAACACTGGAGACAACCTGCCCCTCCCTGCCCTTGAGGAGTTATACTCTAGAATAAGGGATGCCCGATCCCTAGAATCTCTGACAGTTTTACTAAACCATGAAGAGAACCATGAAGAGAAGAAGTTTCAGCTAATATGGAATCCATGGGACGAGTTTTGGGCTAATCAATCCCTCTGACGGCACTGATTTCTCTCTTCCTGGATGTCTTCCCCCTTACCTTTTGTTCCCCTGTCTTGTGTCCCCCTATTTGGTTGCATTAGTTCCGGCCGGTGGCCCGACTGTTTGCGATATTGTGTTCTACGTGTACCTTGTATTCTCTTCTGGAGTGCCTAGGGCCCCTGGGCTACAAAGCTCATGTTTTTACAAAGCTGTGTTTCCTATGTTTTTTCCTGTTTTTTATGTGATAAACTTCTTAATAAATAAACAGTTTTATATATATATATATATATATATATATATATATATATAGTGGGGAAAAAAGTATTTAGTCAGCCACCAATTGTGCAAGTTCTCCCACTTAAAAATATGAGGCCGGCCTGTAATTCCCATCATAGGTAGACCTCAACTATGAGAGACAAAATGAGAAAACATATCTAGAAAATCACATTTTGCAAGAATATAAGTATTTGGTCAATAACTAAAGTTCATCTCAATATATATATATAGATATATATATCTATATATATATAAATCTTGTCTTTCGCTCTCTTTTGTCTGCCATCGGTGTCTGTTCAGTCTGGTGATGTGCCATTGTCACTGCATCCCAGGAGAACTCTGTGGTCCATCAATGACCACAGCAGTAGCTGGTAAGGAACCAGTAATGTATGAGTAATGTCACAAATGTTGCCAGGAAATCAAAACTTGTTTGGAAGTGTAGGTATGCTTTAAAGGAAAAATCACGGTCTACATACCCTTTAAAGGGGATGATTCACCAACTCCACCAACTCCATCCCTTTGTACTTATCAATAGGCACTACTCCACAGTTGGAATTTTTTTCTCTAGTCCTCACCATTCCCGAACAAATATTTCTGTTACTTTTAGAAACCCATACCCTAATTATCAAGTGGGCAGTCCTGGGCTGGAGCAGATAGTCTGAGCCCGCCCACCTGACAATAGAGAGCCAATTGATTCCTCAAGAACAATGGGGGCTAGAGAAAAAAAAATTCCAACTCTGCGGGAATCAGTGACCATCAAAGCGTCAAAAAGATAAAGTTGTTGGTGGTGGTGAAAGGTCCTCTTTTTAAAAAAAAAAAAAAACTGTAATTTTTATTAAAGTTTTCACCAAAAACAGGGAGGTTAAAGTGTCTCGTCTCCAAAATTCGGAGCAATTGAGAGTAATGACAGTGGAATAAAGAAGATAACCAATCTGGTATTCTAATAAGCCTACATGGTGGATGTTAGACTTGGTTTTCTTCTTCTGATGTTGCTGGATTTAAATCACAGAAAAAGGCGAGAATATAAAACGTAGATCATGTAATGTGGGGGAAAAGATTTAAGGGTATAACTGTAAAAAGTAAAATGTATTGTTTTCCTAAAATACACCCTGTAAATATATACTACAGCACAATGCACGCTTAAATCACAGTGTTGGATCTGAAGTGAAAAGTAGCAATATTCTAGTCACTAAGGGACAATGAATCTGTATGTATAATAAATTTCTCTCTGCTGTAGATGAGAATGCAAATGATAAGATCTTAGAGCCATTATTATTTCTCGTATATAATGTTGGAAGAAGAGAGAGAGAGAACAAGCAGATGGTAAATGGGAAAAAATACAGGCAGGATCTGTGCACGATATACAGCCATTAACCCTATGTCTGCAATGGAGTCTTATGTAAAAAAGCCTAGACACAATAATAGTCACTGATACCCCTGTGTATACTCCAGCACTGAGGCAGATGAGACTTCCCGATGTTTAATGAATAGTCAATATGGCACTGTTATTATGTATAGATATAGCAGAGCTGAGATTGTAATTTCCTGCTTGTAGCCCTCAGCATAAGTTTACCATTATACAATGTAGCTCATCTGGAAGCGAGCGAGATGAGTAACATAACATTATGGTACAGATGTAGCAAGCATGATCTTGACCAGTGCTGCGTGATATGGCAATAGGATGTTTGGCAAGTTAAGTTAAAGGCTAAAAATATTGATGAAATATCCTAAGGATAGGTCATGAATATCAGATTGATGGTGGTCAGACGCTTGAAACCTACGTTGATCACCTGTTCTCAGCAGTTGATAACAGGAAGCAGACAGCTCCGTTCTCTATGCAGTGGCTGAACTGAGTCACTGCAGTTTAGATTTAATTCAAGCTGATTTGCAGTACCTGGTCTGACCACTATACAGAGAACAGAGCTGTCAGCTTCCTGCTCCAATAGCTGATTGGTGGGGTGCCAGATCCCACCAATGTAATAATGATGACCTATCAGAATAGGTCATCAATATTTTTAGCCCAGAAAACCACTTTAATAGCAGAATGAGGCAAACGTTTGTTTGGTGGTTGCTATATTATGCTAAATTTATTTGGCTTATATACATTGGCTTATAAACATATGTGCAGTAGTTCTATCAAGCTTAGGGTCACTCAGATACATTTGTACTTCTAGTAGCCTATCATTC
The DNA here is from genome assembly GCA_947044405.1 of Leptodactylus fallax. NCBI lineage: Eukaryota > Metazoa > Chordata > Amphibia > Anura > Leptodactylidae > Leptodactylus > Leptodactylus fallax. The sequence goes on from CAMRHE010000634.1 coordinate 508,112, forward strand.
AACTAGCATAGAACAAAACTGCAATACCCTGCATAGCCACTACTAAGTCGATGGTGTGCAGCAGCATAAACAATGAACAGACTGCAGTGCTTGCCCAAGAGTTAGACTCCCACTGACATAATATTGATGGTTTTTCCTAATGATACCCCTTTAAAGGGGTTATGCTACAAAACATATGTATCCTCTATCCATAGGGGAAGTGCAGTATGGCTTGAAGGTTGCTGCAAGGGAAGTACAATATCACATGCTGGCCATTCACAAGCAAATAAGCATAAACTACCATTCCAGAACAACCCAAGGACAACTGCTGTACTTTTTCTGATTGAGAATATCAGACTATTTTTCTGTGGAGATAAGAACCATGAGTCACTATAATATAGAAACTTTACAGTAACATTTGTCCCTTAAGGCTTCAAACAAATTCCCCCCATAGAAAATGGGTTGAATTAGAGAGACAAAATCTTTAAAGTACATATTGCACAGCTGCAGTACCAGGCACCGCCTATGAACAAGGGTGGCGCTGTTTTTGAAATAAAGCAGCCATTTTTTTTATTAATATTTAGTACAACCTCTTTATCGAGTTTGTCTAAGCAAACACTAATGCAAAAACACTCCAACCTTAAACTAATGCAATGGCAAATATGATGGATAATGGAATCAAAATGTGAACGAGCCAGACATAAAACTATTTCCATAATATTAAATTTAAACTAAATACAACAGTAATAACCACTCAATGCTTAAATGTAATGTAATCATCGGAAAAGACTGCGAAAATGAAGCACAAACAGAAGCCACTCATCTGAAAGGTTATTCCAAAGAGGCGAATAAGAGAATCAGTCTAGTTTGAGACTAAATCCAGCTGAAAGCAGAATAGTATGAATATTTTATAAATTGTATTACCGCAATGTAAGTAAGTCGGGGTGACAACAGGATCAACATTAATGACTCTAATACATGTAACAAAGATTTGTGCATTTTAAGTAGACCCGTTCTAATATAGTTGCCAGGGAGCTGGATAAATTTGCCTATAAATTGAGACTAATGCTCATTGTGTGTCCCACTTCTGTCGCCTGATATAGTTTCAATGTCTGAGATGGAAAATGATTATTCGAGCTAAACATTACTTCATGGCGGCTCAGACTGCAGAGTACGAGGAATTCACAGTTAATGGAGCTCTTCATTTGTTTTAGTCATTGGACACAGTTTTGTGAGCAGTTGGGTATTTTTTAGACCATGAAGCCAAAGGAGCTCAGTTACAGAAAGCATAATATATGAGGCACAAAATGGGTAACAATGTTACTATGCAGCTTGAAGGAACATATGTATAAAAAAATTCCATTTACTGTTAAACAGATTTTCTGGCCCCAAATGGATTTTTTTTTCATTGGTAAGTGATCTGTGTAGGTCTGACGCCCAGATCCCCACACAGATCAGCAGTTGTGGCAGACTCCTGGTGCAGGCCCTTACAGCAGTGGATGGGGTTCAGGTTGCTCTATTCAAGTACTTGCTAAGAGTTACCACTGCTGTGACTTCCAGGCTGCCAGAACAGTTAATCTATGCGGAGTGTAGGATTCCCACAGATGACATCCTGACCAGGGGATAGGTCATCAGTATAGGAAATCCATTTGGGGATGGAAAACCTCTTTAGGCTGAGGCTAGGTTCGCATCTGCGTTGGGTTCTCCTTCATTTGGGTTCACTGAACCTGATGAAAGCTTGATCGCCAAGCTTTCTCCGTCATTCGGGTTCACTATAATGGGGTCCACTAGGTGTCTGTCAGGGGTCCGCAGTTTTTAGACTGAAACTGGTGGAAAAAGTCTTCTGTACAGGAGGTTTCTGTGGCAGTGTTTCTGGTGGTTTCTGTGGCCGGAGTCTCCGAAGCCCACATGTTGTTGAAATATGTCATTTTGGCTGCTGAAGAAACGCAGAGGAAAAGCCTTATAGTAGCATTACCACAAAAATATTTATCCTCTGGCCCATTAATAAGGTACATGATGTACAGTGCCTTGCGAAAGTATTCGGCCCCCTTGAACTTTTCAACCTTTTACCACATTTTAGGCTTCAAACATAAAGATATAAAATTTTAATTTTTGGGTGAAGAATCAACAACAAGTGGGACACAATTGTGAAGTGGAACGAAATTTATTGGTTATTTTAAACTTTTGTAAAAAATAAAAAACTGAAAAGAGGGGCGTGCAATATTATTCGGCCCCTTTACTTTAAGTGCAGCAAACTCACTCCAGAAGTTCAGTGAGGATCTCTGAATGATCCAATGTTGTCCTAAATGACTGATGATGATAAATATAATCCACCTGTGTGTAATCAAGTCTCCGTATAAATGCACCTGCTCTGTGATAGTCTCAGGGTTCTGTTTAAAGCGCAGAGAGCATCATGAAGACCAAGGAACAAACCAGGCAGGTCCGTGATACTGTTGTGGAGAAGTTTAAAGCCGGATTTGGATACAAAAAGATTTCCCAAACTTTCAACATCCCAAGGAGCACTGTGCAAGCGATCATATTGAAATGGAAGGAGTATCAGACCACTGCAAATCTACCAAGACCCGGCCGTCCCTCTAAACTTTCATCTCAAACAAGGAGAAGACTGATCAGAGATGCAGCCAAGAGGCCCATGATCACTCTGGATGAACTGCAGAGATCTACAGCTGAGGTGGGAGAGTCTGTCCATAGGACAACAATCAGTCATACACTGCACAAATCTGGCCTTTATGGAAGAGTGGCAAGAAGAAAGCCATTTCTTAAAGATAGCCATAAAAAGTTTTGTTTAAAGTTTGCCACAAGCCACCTGGCATGTTGAGGAAGGTGCTCTGGTCAGATGAAACCAAAATCGAACTTTTTGGCCACAATGCAAAACAATATGTTTGGCGTAAAAGCAACACAGCTCATCACCCTGAACACACCATCCCCACTGTCAAACATGGTGGCGGCAGCATCATGGTTTGGGCCTGCTTTTCTTCAGCAGGGACAGGGAAGATGGTTAAAATTGATGGGAAGATGGATGGAGCCAAATACAGCCAATACATTCTGGAAGAAAACCTGTTGGAGTCTGCAAAAGACCAGAGACTGGGACGGAGATGTATCTTCCAACAAGACAATGATCCCAAACATAAAGCAAAATCTGCAATGGAATGGTTCACAAAGAAACGTATCCAGGTGTTAGAATGGCCAAGTCAAAGTCCAGACCTGAATCCAATCGAGAATCTGTGGAAAGAGCTGAAAACTGCTGTTCACAAACGCTCTCCATCCAACCTCACTGAGCTCCAGCTGTTTTCCAAGGAAGAATGGGCAAGAATTTCAGTCTCTCGATGTGCAAAACTTATAGAGACATACCCCAAGCGACTTGCAGCTGTAATCGCAGCAAAAGGTGGCGCTACAAAGTATTAACTTAAGGGGGCCAAATAATTTGGCACGCCACACTTTTCAGTTTTTTATTTTTTACAGAAGTTTAAAATATCCAATAAATTTTGTTCCACTTCACAATTGTGTCCCACTTGTTGTTGATTCTTCACCAAAAAATTAAAATTTTATATCCTTATGTTTGAAGCCTGAAATGTGGCAAAAGGTTGAAAAGTTCAAGAAGCCGAATACTTTCGCAAGGCACTGTAAATGGAGGCGAAGGTAATCTTCTTACCAATGACTGTATCTATGAAATATCCACATCCTTCTGGTCCTCAACTGTATCACGTGACTGACACAACTTACACAGCATCTTCCTGTATGTGCAGACCGGATGTCACATGACAGGGGTTCACTGACTCTCCCTTGATAGATTACATCATTGGAAAGAAGGATTGGGCATGTTGAATTTCAGGGCCTGATCCTTTTTTTCACCTTGGTGATAAACCCCTGTCAGAGAAGTCTGGCAGGGTATTGCTCCCTTCTACCAACTAAAAATACATATATGGTTGGCTAAACTGAGTGAGCAGGTGTGTAGCTATATTGGCTGCAGCAGTAGTAATCTCTACCATGCCTATGAGCCTCAGGGGGCCCAAAAGTCTCTCTACAACCAGTATTATAGATAGCACATGGTAAGTGAGGGCCCCATCACATATTTTTAATTGGGGCTCGGGAACTCAAAGTTACACCTCTGCAAGTGAGTATGTGTATAGGAGAGTCAGGAGAAATAGGTGTATTAGCACTTACACCCAAAGACCCAAAACTACTTGTACCAGGATATCTGTGTTAATGAAGGTGGATTCCTCTATCAGCCAGAGCATTAGATTGGCTAAAAAGATCATTTGGACTAGCTATACACTTTAGATTTAGTTGTCCGATTTATCATTGGATTACTCGTCTGAATGATTCCACCATCAACAAGTGGCTCATCATGCCAAACATTGGTATATCTGGCTGAACATATGCAGTATGGCTGTTTTCAGCAAAATTACGGTCTACTGTTGGTCGCAGTATATACATGGCAGATTGCTGGTGATAAAGAAACATAATCATTATAGTCTTTACTAATAATTGCTAATATATTGTATTGCATTATTTTATACCTACTCTTTATTACTGACATTTTTACATATGGCCTCGTTACCATGTTCCTTTCAATAATGTTCACCTACAGTAAGTACAGAAAGTATTCAGGCCCCTTTAAATTTTTCACTCTTTGTTTCATTGCAGCCATTTGCTAAAAGAAAGTTCATTTTATTTCTCATTAATGTACACTCAGCACCCCATCTTGACAGAAAAAAACAGAAATGTAGATATTTTTGCAAATTTATTAAATAAGAAAAACTGAAATATCACATGGTCATAAATATTCAGACTCTTTGCTGTGACACTCATATTTAACTTACATGCTGTCCATTTCCTTCTGATCCTCCTTGAGATGGTTCTACTCCTTCATTGGAGTCCAGCTGTGTTTAATTAAATTGATTGGACTTGATTAGGAAAGGCGCACACCTGTCTATATAAGACCTCACAGCTCACAGTGCATGTCAGAGCAAATGAGAATCATGAGGTCAAAGGAACTGCCCAAGGAGCTCAGAGACAGAATTGTGGCAAGGCACAGATCTGGCCAAGGTTACAAAAGAATTTCTGCGGCACTCAAGTGGCCTCCATAATTCTTAAATGGAAGAAGTTTGGGACGACCAGAACTCTTCCTAGACCTGGCCGTCCAGCCAAACTGAGCAATTGTGGGAGAAGAGTCTTGGTGAGAGAGGTAAAGAAGAACCCAAAGATCACTGTGGCTGAGCTTCAGAGATGCAGTAGGGAGATGGGAGAAAGTTCCACAAAGTCAACTATCACTGCAGCCCTCCACCAGTCGGGGCTTTATGGCAGAGTGGCCCGAAGGAAGCCTCTCCTCAGTGCAAGACATGAAAGCCCGCATAGAGTTTGCCAAAAAACACATGAAGGACTCCCAGACTATGAGAAATAAGATTCTCTGGTCTGATGAGATGAAGATTGAACTTTTTGGCGTTAATTCTAAGTGGTATGTGTGGAGAAAACCAGGCACTGCTCATCACCTGCCCGATACAATCCCAACAGTGAAACATGGTAGTGCAGCATCATGCTATGGGGGTGTTTTTCAACTGCAGGGACAGGACGACTGGTTGCAATTAAAGGAAAGATGAATGCGGCCAAGTACACAGATATCCTGGAAGAAAACCTCTTCCAGAGTGCTCTGGACCTCAGACTGGGCCGAAGGTTCACCTTCCAACAAGACAATGACCCTAAGCACACAGCTAAAATAACAAAGGAGCGGCTTTGGAACAACTCTGTGACCATTCTTGACTGGCCCAGCCAGAGCCCTGACCTCAACCCAGTTGAGCATCTCTGGAGAGACCTGAAAATGGCTCCACCAACGTTCACCATCCAACCTGACGGAACTGGAGAGGATCTGCAAGGAAGAATGGCCGAGGATCCCCAAATCCAGATGTGAAAAACTTGTTGCATCATTTCCAAGAAGACTCATGGCTGTACTAGCTCAAAAGGAAGGGGCTTCTACTCAATACTGAGCAAAGGGTATGAATACTTATGACCATTTGATATTTCAGTTTTTCTTTTTTAATAAATTTGCAAAAATATCTACTTTTCTGTTTTTTTTTTATCAAGATGGGGAGCTGAGTGTACATTAATGAGAAATAAAATGAACTTTTTTGCTTTTAGCAAATGGCTGCAATGAAACAAAGAGTGAAAAATTTAAAGGGGTCTGAATACTTTCCGTACCCACTGTATAACCTGCCAAGTCCAGAAACCTTAGGTTAAGGCTTGTATTTTGAAACTGTTAGCCAAAATAATAGATAAGCACTGCCTGTTTAGGCCACATGTTGTTTCTTAACTATATGTCACATGTATCATTATGCTTATTCTCCTATAACAGTGACATTGATGGTAAGTGGATGTTCTGATGGCTGGCTGCCAGAAATTTGCCTTAAAGGGGTTTTCCACTTTCAGCAAATATATGTTATTTTTTTGTATAATGAAAAGTTCTATGATACAAGGAACATTGTATAACTTTTTATTTTACAAAAAAAGAACATTTATTTGCGGAAACTGGACATTCCCTTTAAGACACCCTGTTTTTGAGCCAGGAGTCTATGCCTCTTCAGGCAGAATTCATGGCCACATCTATCTATCTATCTATCTATCTATCTATCTATCTATCTATCTATCTATATCTATGTATCTTTATATCTCTTGTGCTGTGACCTCACGTATAAATAACCTTTCATCTGCTTTTATTACCTAACAGAAGGTTTTCTAAAAAAGTCAGGTCATGGCAGATTTTCACCCTCCGAAATTCAGACAAAAATCTTATGTGTTTGGCCATGTTTGCTGTATGCAGACCATCGATTACACTTGACTTGTAATACAGTACTTTTTCCAGTAGAGGTGCTGCAGGCGAATCAAACATGTTTAGTTCCAGTACAGATTTTTCCCCTCCACAAAAGCATCTTCTGCTCCACCCTAATAAAATCTAAAATGAGTTTACTGACTAGTTAGTGTTTTTATTTTGTATAGCTAAAATTGAGTTCACTACATTAAGTCGGTCGCTTCGTTGCATTGAGATTGGCAGAATATTGAGAATTGTTCATTTTAGTTGAGAGTTTATCAAAAAAAGTTCTTGAATGACATTGCTGGAAGGAAAGTGCAGTTATTTAATCATAAAGAAGATAGACACATAGACCAAAATAATATTTGCAAGCAAAACGAAATCATGAATATACATGAGCGTAGATCTTCTGTACACAGTGTGCAGTCATCTGGCTGCAGCTGATCACAAAGTTCCACATTTACGAAGAGGTTGAACCGTAAGAAGAATGTGTGTAAGTGATAGATGTGCAAGTCTGGCTGGAAATCAAACTATATTCAGTTGACTTCTAGTGGCATATGTAATAATCACAATTAAAACATAAGCTAATATATTGGAGGAAATGTATAATTAATATCTATAGCAAGTTTTATGGTAAATATATGTTTTTAAATTAAGATTTTTGTGAAAAATTCAATATACATATACATAAAAATTGGAAATATTGCAATTTTCAAACTGGTCACTAGAACAGACACAATAGCCAATTTCTTTGTTTTTCCATAGCTCTGAAGCTACAGATTTACTGTATAGACTGGAACAGAATGAGCAAGTAAGCAAGTTCATGACAGCAATACTGTACTGCAGGGAGCCTAGTTAAGACAGGATAGCAACTAGACATGAGCAAACCAAAGATTTTTGGAGTTCTCCACCCAAGAATCACTATTATTCTCAAAGGGGTATAGCAAGTGTAATACGTGGAAGGGGGACATAATTAACACAATTAACATAATTCACTTTCCCTCACCACTCCTGGGCTTCCTGGGTGCACATTACCTAGTGTCCTACAAGACTCTTCTGTGATGTCATGGCCCCGGTGGACTACTGAGGCCTGTGATCGGGCATGCGGGGGGAACCCATGTAATGACAGCAGTCCGCTGGGTGGTATGACATTCTGGAAGAAGCCTGAAGTGGAGCAACGAAGTTGGGGAAGGCTGTGAGGGAGCACAGGCGAGGTAAGAGAAGGTGAGTATCAGAGTTCTTTATTTTATGAACATCCCTTAGACCTTCTCAAGTACATATTTTATTGTGATATATTTTATGCCCTATTTTATACAACTATACAGTTGAATGATAAAATTCAATCTCCCTTTATCCATAACTAGGAGGCATTTATTGAACACAGATTTATACAGCTTCTCTTCACCCCTTCCTGACACATCAATTTTGGCCTTCAGGATGCAGCAATTTTATTTATATTTAGTTTTTTCATTATCACTTTTTTGAAAGCTATACATTTTTTAGTTCTCAATGTTGTCAATGTAGCTGAATGAGGACTTGGTTTTTGAGGGATAAGTTATATTTTTTGTTGGTACCATTTTGAGGTGCATATAACAAGTGCAATAATCCCAGTGTTTGTTTATTTACAATTTTGTGCTACTTACCATATGGCATAAAAAATATGTAACCTTTATTTTGCGGGCCAGTATAATTGTTGATATGGTGAGACCTACAGTTAGTAAAATAGAAGTTTGGTTAAATACTTTTATAAAAAAAATATATATTATTTTTTGCCTCACCATCTTATGCAAGCTATAACCTTTTTATTCTTCCATTGACTGAGATTTTTGCGGGCTTATTTTTTGTAGGACAAGCTGTACTTTACTGTCACAATTCGGGAATTCCTAAGGCTTTTCGTCACTTTTGATTTCATTTTTTTAGGTCAGATGACCAAAAACAGCATTTCTGCCATTTGTTAGGCCAGATGACCAAAAACAGAATTATTGCCATTTGTTAAAGATGTTTTTTTTAATACTCAGTTCACCGTAAAATAAATTATCTGAAATAATATACTGAAATACTAATGCATAATGCTGACAATAAGCCTATTAAGCTCTGCCAGAGGCAGGACCTAATAGAATGACACCAATGGTAGACCATGGGGCCTTGAGCACTCCTCACTTAATGAAGGGGCCACAATAACAAAAAGTTCTTTAGATGTCACCGACCATTGAAGATAATTGGGTGCTGCTGGATAGTGTCTGCTATATGTTACAATTGACACTCTACATTTAATGGTACCAGCTTTGTGCTAAACATTTATGGCAGAATGTCTGCACCTGTGTATGATGGGGTGTTGGAGTTCTCTAACCAGTACTGACCAGTATAAATATATATCACAAAATTAATCCACTCAGAATATATTAATATATCAAAATAAATATATCATATATTTGGATGTATGATTAAGATCACGTTCAGATATCCGAAAACTAAGAGGGATCTGAGGCAGACCTCTACCTCGGATTGCTTTCCACCACTGATTAGTCCCAGATGGATATGTCTGATCAGAAGGTTGTCTTGAGCCCCGGACTCTACAGCTGAATCAGCCAAGGAATCTATGACAAGATTGAGCAGGATGCTTATTTTTTCTGCATCCTGCTCCGATCTTTGCCTCCCATTGTTTTCAATCAGGGTGGAATCTGCTGCAAAATCAGTGACGGATTCTGCTGTATGAAAGGGGCCTAAGAGATAGTATAATAATAGGTTTACTCTAACACGATGAACATGTTTCCTGATGGAAGACTGAAAAAATAGAAGGCTAGCACCATCACAAAGGTATTTCAAGGATTTAACCCTTTTGCTGCTAGTGGTTTCTGGACATTTTGCACCATTGCAGACAATGAAATGTAAAGTTTATACTAAACCATAGCAGTGAGATTGGATTTTATATGCAGCCAGGATTATATGAACATAACAAGAGGGGCAGATTTTGTTTTACAAGACAAAGGAAGTTTATGTCTCAAGATGGCAGCCCCCAGGGACAATCTTGAGAATAAAAAATATAAATGTATAACATTAAAAAATAATAATAACCACATTATTTCTTTTCCATGGGCTTCCATCTAATTAATGAAACTGAAATTAAATACATGAGACATTCCTTTTAAGCCTATACTGGAATATACGTTTCTTTTACGACAATTCCTGGATCTCTTTAATTTTTATGAAGCAGCTGGCTATATTGTAATTGTAAAAAAAATCCTAAATATTAGTTTCTGTATATCTGTTTTATAGCAAGAAATATTAAAAATTCACGCTGCTGTCGTAGGAAGTATGTTAACGGAATATCCGTGGCATGGATTCTACAGAACATATTTTACCAGATGGCTATGTAAATATATGAGCAATACGTAAAATTTTTCACTTAAAAGTCAGGCGTGTTACACATTAAAAAAGACACTTTGTGTGGCGTAATGTTAAGCGTCTGCCATAAATATATATTATACACATAATAAAGCTGCTTAATAGCCGCAGATAGTCATTCCACCTCTCTAAATAGCCTCAGCTTGATAAAAGCCACACATTTCACTAGAGAGGCGCACAGCTCAATGACCCTGCTTGCATCTGTTTGTATTTAATTGGATTGAAAGGAAAGATTGCAATTGCCGTTACAAAAATAAAAGATGAAGGCAATCTATGCCAGGGATCGAATTGTAAAAGGCAATCCCAGGAAGCTAAGGAAAGAGCTTTTTAAAATGCAAGGAAAGTTTCACCCATTGAGCTTTGTATACGGGATTTCAGTCTGATTGAGCAAATGAAGCCCTGTGTTTGACAATACCGAGCCGCAGCACATTATAAAATGGTATTAAGTGCAGGCTTTTTGGATTAAACACAAAATAAGGGATGACATTTTTTTGAAACAGGGACAATGTACAATTTGGCAAATGAAAAGAAAAGGACTTCTGGCATACTCAGCAACAGTCCAGTAAACTGGACCTTTAAGGTACATTACCTGTCCTCTTGGCTGGATATGTTCAAATATGAGAGCCATGAGATGACCAGCTTTTCAAAATAATATGATTTCTCTTTCAGGAAATCTGTATTTTATATGTGTCTAAATGGCTGTGCTTTCAGTAGCTTTTGTGATATCATGCTGCAGCAATTTATCATGCTGCAGAAAATCAAGTTAAACTTTTCTACATCTATAAAGCTTAAAGTGTTGTTTTTTTGTGAATGAATAGTTCAGGTTAATATATGAAACTTTGTAATATATCTTATGAGAGGAAAATGCTCCTATCTGCACTTATCAGCTCTTCTCCTAAACTGTTCAATTCACTGTCACATCCATGTTGAACTGAAGACACGTTGCAGTTCTTAAGAGGCTATAAAGAGGCTATAAAGAGAGGAGGAAAGAAGAGAAGGAATCAGTGAGAAGCATAGAGGTAAAGACATCCTGGAGCAGATTGTTAGGGAATTGCCAATTAAGCAATTCCCCAGTAGCTGCTACTGGAACCTGGGAGGAGGGGGAACGACAGAGACAGTGAGTCCTGATGTTTGACCCACTCCAGTCCCTACCTACTTGCCTCAACTACCTTTCCTATAATACAAGTGAATACACAAAACGTAGACAAGGCAAACAAACAGGAATGGGTAATCAAGAGAGCCAAGGGTCAGAATCAGTCGGGCAGAGAAGTACAAAATCAGAACCAGAAGAGTAGACAAAGGGAAAAGCCAAGGTCAGAACTAGATAATAAGAGAAACAGTAACGCTAGCTCGCTCAAGGAGACTAATAACAAGCAACCAAGAGAGGATTGGAAAACTATATAAAGGGTATCAGGAATCCACCCCAGGCTTGATTGGCAACGAAGGATGTCAATCAAAAGAGCACCAAACATTTACTATTAAGAAACCAGAAGAACTCAGAGCCCTGGCTGGACTGGCACACTGCAACGAATACTCAACTGTGCTAAAACAGCAGTAGACCCAGGAGCAGAGGATCATAAATGGACACGCCTCCTGCACTGTAGCATGCGGCCGCAGGATGGCGCAGAAATAGTAACATCTATCTATCTATCTATCTATCTATCTATCTATCTATCTATCTATCTATCATAACTTTATTCATATCTATTCTGCTCAGTACTGCTAAAACTTGCTGGAAAACACCTATATAACTGCTAGAAATCTGCCAAATACTTACTGTTATCTTAAGCAGCACATGTCAGTTGTGTCATTCTTTACCTTTCCTCTTGGGTCACCATCTCCTGAAATGTGTATTGTGAGATGACCAGCTTTTCAAAATAACATGGTTTCAGGTTTCTCTATCTAAAGAGATCTGTGTCTATGTGGTTGTGTTGAAAATTTCAGCCTGTCAAGAGCTTTTCTTGCATGTTGTGATATTGTATCGAATTGGTTTCATGGGAAATTGGAGTCCTTAACCAAACTGAAGCCAAGGTAAGGGTGAATACATCAGCTGATGGAGTGTGGACCCTCAGAATCGTGTACTTTGGTGGACCCTCATTCAAACGTTGGTCAATTTTTCTAGTTCTTATTTTTCTATTCCCTTCTCGTTCCGCTCTTTACCATCCCATAATTGAATCTCTCCATCCCACCCTGTCGTTTTCTCCATTCCCCCATCACATACATGCAGTCAAGAATCACTAATATCATTTTCCTCTGCATCTGTTGTGCACTCACCCCTGTCTTTTACACTTCTCTCTACAGCGACTGCAATTTTCCAATATGAATATCTTGAGCCAAAAGGGCAGACGGATAATACTGATCCGTAAATACTTCAAGGGTAGTGGTAGCAAAGAGCAGATTGGAAGCATTTTGCGAAGCTAACAGAACAAATTGTTGAAGTTTAAAGACAGAAGGGAGTATACTCAGGGGGAATGTGAGAAAATAATTCTTAATAGATGCTTGGAACAGCTTAATTAATGTTAATAATTAGATCCATAAATTAAATATTATTTTGTCAGCATTAAATCAAATTTGGCACTTAGCCCAAATCACTGCTTACAAATGGAACTACATAGGGATGCTAGTCTATTAACTGCTCCAATTAGAATGAATGGCACCGACTCGCCAGCAACTTGCCTATGATTTAATCCAGACTGGTATGATCGTTGCATGCTAAAAGGGAGAGGAGGCTGCCAGAGCCAGGAATTTCCAATCTATCCGAGGTACAGTCGTAGCCAACTCGAAACTCTGTCACTTGTGCAGCAATCCCTTGGAGAATAGCGATGGAATAAGCAGGTGATAATCAGATACCATGAAGTCATTAACTGGAGAGCAATGAGAATTTCGGGACTCTTGGTAAGGTTTAATTCAAAGCCCTTCTCGGTGTCCAGAATCTTAATTATGGGAATGGGGAACATATTTGTCAGGTTTTAACCTGCATTGTTTAATGGGAGCATCTGCTTTCTATGACTGTCATCCTCTTCTGGAGGCAAGACAAGGAGAGAACCACGTTATCAGGCTTTATTGTTATAATATCTACTTTGGTAGTTCTTATCACTAGCAAGACGTCTGTAGAGGTAGACCATGTAGCGTACTGTGAAAAAGTTTTAGGTACTGTAAGTGTGGAAAAAATGCTACAAAGTAAGAAAACTTTCAGAACTAGAAGGGTTAATAGTTTATTTTATCCAAATTAACAAGTGAATGAAGAAAAGATAAATCAAAATCCCATCAATATTTGGTGTGACCTTTGCCCTTTGCCTCCCATCAGTTCTCCTTGGTACACTTACAGATAATTTTTGAAGAAACTCTGCAGGGAGGTTCACAGAGATTGGACCACCACTTTGCAGACACCCGGCACCCTCTGCTGTTTCAAGAGGCCACATCACTTGGACAAGCACTGAGGCCTCTTCACTACTTCCCAAGCACAGCACTGTGTGTTGTATAGTGGCTATGCTTGGCATTGCAGCTCAGTTCCTTTAAGATAAATGTGAGTGAGCTGTAAACAGGCCACATGACTCATGAATGTGATGTACTCCCATTGACTTCAATAGGAGCAGAGTTGTAGTACCGGCACCCAGCCAATATACAGTGCATGTGGCCCCCCACCGATCAGACATTTATGGCCCATCCTAAGGATAGGTCATAAAAAGAAAATCATGGATGACCCATTTAATGCTGAAATAGAAGAAAAAAAAAGCAAATAGACTGTCCATGCATAAATAAGGCACCAGTCACACTAGCGTTGTGTAACAATTTGGGAATTCTGTCCCCCATTCTGCTTGAAAAATGCAGAGGTAAGCAGGACTTTTCTGTCTGCCTTTTTTGGGCGAAAACCCGGCGGACCCTCACAGACTATAATGGGGTCCGCCGGATTTTCGCCCAGAAAAGGCAGAGAGGGTCCATTATAGTCTGTGAGGGTCCGCCAGTTTCTGCGGGTAACCGCTTTTTAAGCCGATTGGGTCCCCAGACGGACCCGAAAAACGGAAACCCCAACGCCAGTGTGAACCTAGCTTTAATCTAATAATAGAGCTACGGAAAGCATAAATACTGCTGTACAATAATATTAACGTTCCTGGTGGTCACAAGGCCATCAGTGGTGGCCCCCTTCAGCAATGGAAGATGATGTACATTGATGAAGAGGAAGGGTTAATAAATACTCATAAAAGCAATAAAGCAAATATAGAGTCATATCAGACGTCTACTTGAACCTTTGATGGGATAAATAAAAAAAAATTGTAATGGAAAATGACTTTGAGAACTAAAAGTCAAATGGAATTGTCGTTCATTTTCCATCCCGAATAACTGAGGGAATGCTAAAATATGACAGTCTAAATTAATCTGAAGGGAGAACACATTAAAAATGCATAATTTATACCACGGTGAATAATTGATAACGTGTTTTCTTGTTATTTTCTTAGGACAGAATTGTTCTAACTCCGCTCAACATTAAAATTTGCTCCAAGCAAGAAAACTCATAGAAAAGGGAAGGTAATATCAATACTATGTACAATGTTTTCTGCAACTCGGCAGGTTACAAAACAGCCATCATCATTTAATCTCAGCGTCTAGAACAACATGGTAATTTTCCTCCAACAAGAAAAAAATACATTTCTATATTCATTTTTTTTTTCCCGGCAAATAATCGACTAAAACAACAAGTTACCATAAGAAATGGGAGTAATAGGATTACACACTTGTGGAGGGTTGGAATAATATTTTTAAGTTTTCTGCTGTGGTAGCAACATTTACAATGTTAGAATTTTAAGCCGCTGTTAAAATCTTTCTTCGGCTCTTTTGAAACACAGAAAGAAGTTATTTAAAAAAAATCTTTGTAAAGCTACAAAAAAAATAACTTTTTTAAAGAAATAATAGCTTTGGCTATGTGTGTTTATGGAGGAAAAAAGTTGGATTTTTTTTAAACCTTGAATAATTTGTTTAATCATTGAGTCAACATACAGTATGTATTTGTTTAACAGAAAGTGGATTGTGGACCCGCTGTGCCATCTAACCAGTTTGACTTTGGGCTACTACTGAGGGCGTTGGCTAAGTGGTTCACTGGTTTTTACCCTTTAACCCCCTATTCAAGGATGTGGTCTTAGTTACAGGGGACCACCAGGTCACTTTCTTTAGGAGTAGTCCCGGTGTCAGCTGACCCAAAGGCTAGAGAGAAGCCAGTGCAAAGCACCAGAGGGTAAGGCAAAGAAGTCGAATCCCGTCCGAAGGTCAGGGCAGGCAGTAGAGATGCAGAGTGGTAAAGAGCCAAGGGGTCAGGGCAGGAAGCTCAGATTCACCAGTCAAGTACAGGCAGAGGTCAGACATGGGTAGGCAGCAGAATACAATCAACAACGCAGTCAAAGAACAGGTCAAGGTCAATAATAGGAATCCAACAGTAACGCAGTAACAAAAACCTTTGCAGACATCTATAACACCAGATCCAATATTGCTTGGGTCCCATAATAAGGGCTAGGTGGATATAAATAGGCCAAGACTTCCTGAGATTGACTGACAGGTATGCAAGCTAACCTTCAAATTGCTGAGAGGGAGGGTGCACCTGCCCTATGGGCTGAACCAAGAGCAGCAGCAGGAAGAAATACACAGCAGCATAGAGAGTCAGGAACTGCACAATGTGAATCAGAGGTAAGCTGGAATCTGAGTACGCGGGAAGAGAAGGTACACCAGCAAACACAGAGCGCCAAAATTACAATTTGTTGCAAAATTATTTAGTATGAATAAATTTATTAATAATAATAATAATAATAATAATAAAAGAATGAAAAAACACAAAATAATGTAATAGGTTAATTAATTGGTTGAGTGGGAATCATTAAGTAAGGCCACAAGCCTGCACCAAGAGTATTTGTTGAACGAACCTCATGAGAATCACACGTCCATCACTGGCGGTTTTGTTCGGACCAAATATGTCTGAACTGAAACTGCAATTATTATACTGTGGGGTCTCTGTATTACAGTCCACTCCAGTAGATCTGCCTCAGCAAAATACACCTAATTTCAGAAACCTGGAACTGGCCCTGCTCCTGGGTGATGTTAGGAGCCCAGGGGGACCTCTAAGGCCTGTGATTGGGCCTCAGCAGTCATGTGGGGTGTGCTGATGTCATGACACTAGAGTTAATGTCAAGTGAGAATCAGTGTTTATTATATTTCTGCACCTTCCCTGGGCCTCCACTTCTTATACTCTAGGATCTGAAGAGCCCCAGAGTAAAATAGTAATTTGTGACTGGCAAACCTCAAAGATTTGGGGTTCAGCCACCCAAAATGTTTGAAAAATTGTAACAATCCCGATTCATTACAAAACTGTTGCTCATCTCTGGTACGTACTGTTTCGCAAAGCAGAGACACAGTGGTATATGGAGACTTACGTTTCAGACAATGTTTTGTGGGAAAAATATTCAAATTAGCTCATACGAGCTGTGTTGTCTGTCCAAACTTCAGTATGGACTTTTTAGTGAAGAATAAGTATACATCTGCTGCCATCACTGGCCTGGACTCATTTTCCTGATCACCTTTTTTGTGTAAAACTTAATGTAAATTTTGCAAAAAAAAAAAAAAAAAGGCCCCACAACTAAGAAATAAAGACTGTAAACTGTGTAATTCAATTATTCTTCTTATGATGGTACCTCAGTTGCCTCCAGACAATATATTACACCTTAAAAAGTGGTCTTTTGTGAATTCTATAAATTCTATATAAAAAAAAAACACTGGGGAAAACCATAGTTTCAACTTTGTGAGGACCATATTATAGGAAGGAATCATAGGAAGGGTCAACCAAGACTGAGCACTGCCCTACCATTATCTGCTGCGAATGGTCTACTCTACCCAACCTTCCTTTGTTTCTAGAGAGTGAGAGCCACATTGGACAGAAAGAGAGAGCCAATTGTTGATGAACCCACCTTCACCCCCCTCCCCACCCCCAATTAAAGCTTAACAAACCATTGAATATTTATACAGAATAAGAGGCAAGACTGGATGTCAAGATGCAAGAGTGGGCAGAGGTAGTGGCAACACAGCAGGTAGAAAGCAATGACTTATAGTCTCTGTTCCGGAAACAGCTCCTTTTGCATGTAATTCCTTACCCATGCCTTGGGTCGTCTTTTTTTTCTGCCAAGGAAGATCTCACTAACATAACTGAAATTATGTTAGTGAGATCTTATGTTAATTATGTTAGTGAGATCTTCCTTGGCAGAAAAAAAAGACATCATTGAAATTTTTTTGCATCCATATTTTTTGCATCTTCTTGATGCCAGTCCCAGTTTATAGTGCCTTTCGACATAGGCAAGTATACCCTCAGACCTTACCTTGATGATACAGCCCTGAGCGTGACTTTACACTTTCCTATCCTCATATTCCCCATGATTACGCAAAGCGGCTCCCAATTGTGAGCTGAAATCCTTTATTGACATGGAATAATACATGTATTCAGTTTTCATGATAGCTTAGTACAATGTAATTCTAATTTCCCATACTATGTGTATGGCGTTCTATCACCCGCTGAACTTTTGTTGCATTGTCGTAACAAAGCCATTGTTGTAGAGCTGTGTAAGCCTCAATAGACATTCACTACACTAACATAATGAAATAGCATACAATGCAAGGGCACACTAGGATATTACAAAACATGAAGCCAAAGCACAAAAACAAATCATCTATACAGTAAATCTAAGAAAAGATACATTTAGGGGTTGGACCTGGCTATAGAGGAATAAACATACAAGTCCATTCATCTCCTGATCCTATGTCATCTATTAGTTTCAAAGGGTAAGAAAATAACCTTGAAAAGGACACAATGGGATTTGATGCACAATTATCAACACTGATATCTCAGGACACTGAATGCTACTTAGCAGGCCTGGTCTTCACAGTTGTCGAGGGTCCAACATCTGTATGTGGTCTAAGCAGCACCTCCTCACCAGCTCTCTCAGAGACAATGCAGAAGACTTTGGAAGGGCAAAAAAATCACCTTGAAATCGGCACAAGTCTAAACACAGATATATGAGGACACTTAATGATACTTTGGTGACATCATCACCACAGTGGCCATGGGTCCAACATCTCCACTTGGCCTAAGAAGCACCTCCTCACCAGCATTCTCAGAGAACATTAGGAACACTCCTGAAGTCAAGGCCGAGCCATAGTCTCCGAGGTACAAACTGACTTGTTCCCATCACCTATGATTGAGGAAGCTTCTAGTGTGCAAACACTGATTTCCTTTACCTCTGCCAGGGTGGTTGTCACCAGTGCATGATTGGGATACATTATCAACACCCACTTTAGGGCACTCTCCCAGATGCAAACCTTATCTGAAGTGCTGGGACGCTTGTAGATTTATGAGGCATATGATATCATATGGAAACTTACAGTACATGTCCCACCTTGAAAAAACTTATACAGCAGAGCCCACAACCCCAAGGTCTGAGAAGCATTACCAGCCAGATACGGTAGAAAAAACAGTCATGTCTGGCCCTGAAAAAAGTGTGGACTCCCACCATGTCCCTTTAACCATTCATTTCTACCAGCTACAATATGGTACCCAACAGATTGATTAGACACTGCTTAGAATTGAAATGGAATAATATTAGAGTCAAAAGGATCCCTAAATCTGTGGAACAGAAAAGACACACTCAAATACTTGGGACTACATCAAGTACACACAGTAGGTCTTTGGGACCCAAGTTCATACATCTGGATATCAATTGCATGCCCATTGAACAAAAGATTGATGGTCAAGTCCCCAGTAGGATTGAAAAAAGTCTAAAAAGTTAACGTGTTTAAAGATATTAAAAAAATAAAAAAATGCATAAAACCCATTTTATTTCATTAAAAAAGGGCACGTTTATAGTAATGCTGCGTCTATGACGTGAAAATTTTCCATTAGTTCCAAATAGTTCCATTACCTAGATTCTACATTATATTTCCTATATCTGCACCTCACACATTTTTCCAAAATGTAGGATAGCTAGTAATCAAATAACCATTATATGGGGGCAGTTCAGACCATGAGTGGGGGTATGTACCCCTATGTAGGGGGAAGATGTACTCCTGTCCTTTACGTACCTAATAATTTGCCTTAATTCTCATATATGGATAGGACTGGCACTTTCATGACAAAAACTACACCATGGTTGACCATAGAGCAGGAATACTAATTTTTCTCGTTGAAATATGTACCTTGGCTTCAGTCTATAGATAACTTACTTCTATCCAGTTTCTTCTCATTCGTCACGTCATCCTTGACATTTGTCCTTTTCATTATTTAGTATTTGTCTTCCCAGTGACATCAATGTTGAAAAAGTGGATGTGAAGATGGATCGAAAGACATAGAAGTTGTTTGTGCTGGAATAAACCAATGTGTTCCACCATGTCAGGGAACTGGTTTATTTTTGGATCTGCTTAGATGTCTATTTCGAAATGTCTTGGTCAAGCCTGGATAGGAGAAGCTGCTGAATTTTTGCTGCTGTAAATTAGAATATGTTCATAAGTATTAATAGTTTAATATGTTAATTAATGTAAATCCCATCAATATTTCTTGTGACCTTTGCCCTTTGCCTTCCATCAGTTATTCTCGGTACTTGCAGACAGTTTTTGCAGGAACTTGGCAGGAAAGTTGTTCCTTCCATCTTGGAGAACTAAGCACAGATCTTCTGTGGATGTAGGCTTGCTCCAATCCTTCTGTCTCTTCATGTCATCCCAGACAGACTGGATGATGTTGAGATCAGGGCTATATCTGTGGGGGCCGTATCATCACTTCCAGGACTCCTCCTCCAAAAGTCAAAGGTCACACCAAATATTTATGGGATTTAGATTTCACTTTTCTTTATTCACTTCATTTTGCTAAGTAACATAAATAAACTATTAACCCTTCAATTTCTGAAAGCATTTCTATTTCAACATTTTTCCACACCTGTCTACAACTTATGCACAGTACTATAGAAAAGTTTAAATGGGTTGTCCAAGGATTTTGAAATCTCTATGATTATAGTAAAGCCAGTCCCCATAAGTGATTATTTACCTGTGAGACTTGTGAAGGGGACAGAGCGCTGCTTCCAATCATGTGACCCAAGGAGCGTGATGGATGAGGCTGGAACCCTGGGTCCATCATCATCATCTTTCGGATCAGGTGAGTGATTTGAAACTAAAGTTTTAAAGATTCTAAAGTTGAAATGCCAACCTAAAGTTTGTTGCTACTGATCATTTAACGCATTATGCCAAGTTAAACTTTGCTACAACTGAAAATCAAGAAATTCTCCAAATATACATATGTATACATCCTTAATTTAGCTCAAATTTGGTTAAGGACTCAAATTTCTCATTAAACAAATTCAATACGATATTGTGACATGCCAGCAAAAGTGTTGAAAGGCTGCAATTAAGTTTGCATGATGAATCTCCTCTTATCCCCTCTCCCAGGAGGAAATCCCAGCATAATCTCAGAGCCAATAGTTATCTTCTCTCTCAAGAGCGAAAACTTTGTACCATCATGGGTAATGCTGCTAAGTCACACCTGGCACTCAAGTTTTGATGAGCATGTTTTAATTTATGATTTTCTAAGAAGAGATGTGTCTACCCTAAACGGTTTGCCCCATCAAGGACATTTATCCCCTATCCTGGTTAGATTGACGGGGGATCTGGTGTTGGGCTAGAAATTCCCCCATGCATCTTCCTTGTGAATGGAGCACCAGTGTTCTTTCAAGACTGGAGCTCCATTCACTGCTATGAGGCTGCTAAGACT
Organism: Leptodactylus fallax; assembly: GCA_947044405.1. NCBI lineage: Eukaryota > Metazoa > Chordata > Amphibia > Anura > Leptodactylidae > Leptodactylus > Leptodactylus fallax. The sequence continues at coordinate 529,099 of CAMRHE010000634.1, forward strand.
GTAATCTTTGGCCAGTAGCCTCATAGCAGTGAATAGAGCACTGTTCAAACAAGCACACTGGCACTCCATTCATAAGGTTTGAGCCCAAATATTCAAAATAGTTTGGTTTTTTAGGAAACTGAATACTTTGTGATTCATCTTGGATGAACTAAAATGGACACTGTGACATGCATTGCACAGTGAAAATACAGAAGAGACCCGTGCGTGAGAAATCCTGGTATTACCTGACCTCACCTGACAATCTCTCAGCCAACAATCAGTGGTAGAGAGATACAATACTGATGCCACCTACAGAATATAAGATGCTGTGGGCAGGATCAAGAGGCATTTTAGTGATAGTCAAGCTAGGGATGCGCGTGTTATTCATCACTGCATGAGCCAAAGCAATTGCTCAATTTTCTTCTGTAATAAACAAAGCAAAACTTGCAATAGAGCTCAAGAATCATAAGAGTAGGAGTAGGAGAAGTAGAACAAAATTTAGTCAGGTTTATATCAATTACAGGCAGATAGTGAGATAAATCATAGGAGGGAGGGAGAATATATGTGCTGTGAGTCTGTGACTGTAGCAGTACAGACACTGGACAGTTAACTTTTCATTGCCAATAATCTAAATTTGTCTGTTTTGCAATAGAGCAGTTTGATCTGTGACTGTCCACAGAGTGCCTTACAATGTTTTTACTAACAAAGACAGTCCTGTTAGTTTTTCTTTTTGGTTACCAAATAAACAGAAACACGCAGCCTGTACTAGTCCATAAAAAATCTCAATTTGTTAAGGGTTTTTTTTGGTTGCCCAATATACATATAAACTGCTGCCATTGTAATGGCAAAACACTGATTCCACCTGTGCTAATCTGATAAAGCTCCAGTTCTTAAGGGATGTTTTTTTGGTTACCCAATATATATACTCCTAATATACTCCTAAACAGCCAGACATCATCTCTTGTCCATCACCCGGTACATCATATTATTCTATGCCATAATGCCACAGCTAGGCAATGAAACAAATGTGATGTCTGTGATGTCAGCATCCCCCATTCCTTGCTGAGTCCTGTGATTGGGCCTCAGTAGTCACATGGGGGATGTTGATGTCAGGACACCTCTCCCAATCAAGAACCATAGGGGTGATCAGGATAGCTGACATCACAGAGGAGTCTATAAGATGCCATGGATGTCTGGGATAGAAGACCGGATGCTGCAGGAGAGCCCCATAGCGGTGAGGAACAGTGAGTATGAGTGGATTTTTATTTTCCTGCACCTCTGCTGGACCTGGGGTCTGATGAGGTGGTTCCAAAACTTGTGTGTGAACCTTGTGACAACAAATCTGTAGTTTTCCCATCACTAATCTGTACACAATATCTTCGAGAGAAGGTTCCAATGTGGTGTGAACAGAGCCTCCTCCAGTTTTCCTAGGTTAGACCAAGCAAAATTTAGGTGTCGAAGGCTGCCTTAGTGATACGGAATCAGAATCTTGACTGTAAGTGACTTAACTATGGGGATCGGAAGCAGATTGGCCCTTGGCAAAAACTTTAGCTACCATTTGGTCCCGGTTCCATCTGTATCTATACTTGATAATCTTGGCACAATAGACTTTTCTTTTATGGTAGAATAATTTCCTATTCAATAATGCATTATTATTAATTTTTTTCTAAGATGTGACAAGCAATATATAAACATTTACAGTATCATTACTAGCAGCAAAAACAGATTGCCTCTAAGTTTAATCAATAGATCCCTATTAAATAAGTCATTGAGCAGTAAAATAATTTGTGTCACCGTGTTTCTAAGCACTCATTGTAAAATGTATTCATTTAAGTCCTAGGCCTAGTGATGTCTTTCTTCTTTTAACGCTCATAGACACAACCCCAGGTGGTGCTCTTTAATGGAACAGGATTGCTACTGCCAGCATTTTAGCGCAGTGAGAGGAGGCAGAGTTCTAGAGCCATACAAATTGTATAATAGCTGAGATGTGTTACTACTGTGATAATGAATGTGCCTTTCTTTGACCTATTACCTACAGGTGTTCAAAGGCTTAGTAAAACATATTTAAAAAATAACCAAAAAAGGATAAAAAAAAAAATCTAATTGTCAAACTAACTTCACAGACACACACTCATGAAGTTCACGTAAAAAACGCAAATCAAGCAACGTGGTTCAAAAATTTTTTGACAATTATGATAACCTCGTAAAGACTTGGAAAACTTTCCTTTACAAGAAATCTCAATAAGTTAATAGTTGTATAAGTGGTTGTAGATTGTTTGCTCCACAATTATGGTACGAGAAGGGGTCAAATGTTACCCGCATTCTGGGAGTAGAGTTTATTTTAATCAACTGTGTGAAAAGACAAATACGTAATTTTTTGACATAATCTCCTGCTTTTCAATTTACGCTAGGTTCACACCTGCATTCGGGTTTCCATTCTGGGGGTGCACTTGGGGACCCCCTGAATGGAATTCTAATCTGCTTAAAAAAGCGGTTACCTTAGGAAACCCACGGATCCCATAGACTATAATGGTCCGCCGGGTTTCTGCCTGGTTTCCACCCAAAAAGGGCATTTTTCAAGCGGAATGGGGAACGGAAGAGCGGAGAGCAGGCGCAGGTGTGAACCTAGCCTCACTTTGTACATCTGTCAACAAGGTTTTGTATTCCTTCTTCAAAAAATATTTTAGGCTGAACTGCGAGCCAAAAGTGAACCACTGTCTTCTCCTCTTCCACTTTGTCCTCGTAGGGCTTCTTTTAGAGAATTCACTCTTCTATCCAACAGAATCAGTTCACATGCACTCTCAATGTTGATCGGTGTCCGACTCACTGTTTACAGATTTATACCACATCCACTATTGTTAATACTAGTTGTAGAAATCCATTTAAGAGTCATCCTGATGTGACCCAAGGAAATTAATAATATAAGTTTTAATGGGATTAATGAATTATAGTTTTCATTGTCCTTTCAGGCTTTACATTAGTTTATCAATTTAACAGGTCGGTGAACCTGATTTATTTTGTATTTTTCTTTTTTGGATATCAATCTGTGTACAACTCTCTGAACTTAGTGGTGGCTATAAGCAGTGACACAGTCCCATGCATCAGAATGGAAATCTGCGCCAGTGAAGAATTGGCATAAATTTCCTATATAACTCGTGCCTGTTTTCTGGCAGGAGTTGTAATAAAGTTTAAAACTTTTTTTAACAGTTTTTTTTCTTTTTAGTTCTCCCAAGGGGGCTTGAACCTGTGATACTACGGTACTGCAGTCTATGGTAAAATTACTACATTGCTATTGAGCCCTACCACAGGGAGAGCTCAATAGAAATGCTTCTACGGCATGTCTGAGAGCCATCTGAAGGCTTCTGGCTGGCATAGAAACAGAAGGGCTCCCTTGATCTCCCCACAGGAGAGCCAATCTGTCACGAAAAGTTAAAGTGAAGCCAGTCAGATGCCATGGCCATGGCATATGAGGGGTTAATGATCCACGATCTGAGTGGACCAGCACAGAAACCAGAGCCGGAATGTAAATATATGCCCTGGTGCATGTAGGAGTTTCTTGAACAGTGGGGTTCATTCTGAGTTTTACTATGTGACCCTATTATGCACACATATAGTATCTTTCTCCAGTCTGACCCAGAAAAAATACAGAAGCAACAAAATATCCAGAAAAATATGCCAGCACATGACTGTATTCCTAAAGTCACAGGCCTGCAATGTGACCGTTAAAATCATCCAAGCGTCATCTACGGAAATAAGCAGGAAAACTCGGAACGTTCCCGACATTGACATCGTGATTTACAATCTAGAACTCTGCATGTCATTCCCTCTGTAACGTAGCGACTTCAAGCCTCGTACAAACACAACACATTTCTCTCAATTTCCTTCAGCCCCGTATGCTGCTAGGCTGCAAAGACAAAAAAAATAATATGTCATCGGATCTCAAGGGATGAGTGTCCTGTTTGGATTCGGCGAGATATCCGGAGATTTAAATATATGGAAATATTTTAGCGTTACTGCCTTGTGTCACCTTTGAAGCACAATGACATTCTGTACTCTTGTCAGCTATAATTGTCAGCCCCATTTAATAGTGATAAGTCTTGCTATTAGAGAGCAGCGTGTCGGAAAGCGATATTATTTTTTTTTTTTGTTAGTGGGAAATATAATTCTAAACATAGCTGACAGCTCTATACTGGAGAGGGGAAAAAAACGCGGCCCTTCAAAATAGGGCAATATATTTGTAATAATCTCTTCCTTTTGGCCATGTATCTTCTTTATTGTTCTTCATAAACAAGCTATTGGATCTTTTTTGGCTTGCGGTGGAAAAAATGAAAGAATTTCCTCTCTTTCTTCACCTCCGTTATCTCGTAATTGTCTTGTTCGGAGAGGCAGGGAAGGGCAATATAAATGTCTAGGTTTCTTTCTTCTTGATGTCCTTTCAAAGCAGTGCATCCCCTATTTCTCTGTAATGGCACTTGTTTTCGGAGAAAGGCCAAGTGATTTATTCGTATTTAGGTTTAGCTTCAGTAAGAAACATTTGTTCTTCGATTCTATCATCGTATCTATGAATTGCGAAGCAAAAATTTTGGGATTTTATATAATTAAGGAAATATAATGGGGCAATATAAGAGGTTTAAGCTGGGGTTATTTTTCTCAGACCTTAGTAGCAACAAAAAAATCTATCAATTTAGATAAGGGGCAAAGGCTATATTAATGCTTTGATCCTTCAACATCTTCCATTTGTATCCAATGTTGGATTGGCGCACCAGAATAACAGAGGATCGTTGGGTGGGCCCAAACACTAGTAAATAATGGTCCAGCACAAGATACCTAAATTTCATGAGTACTAAGGTCTATTTCTTAGGGGTTCTTTGAGGTTGGGTTCCCAGAATCCTATTAGCTGGTGGGCCCAAGGAACCTCAAGTCAACACTGTTTGCTTCTATTAATAAAAAAACTGATGGATCAGGACAACAGGCAGTGATTAGACGTGTGAATGTAGCATGAGACGGGGCCCACACGGGCCTTTCCTACACTGCTGTTCCAGTTACGCACCATTACCATACAGCTGCTCTCCTATCTGGAAGTGTGTATGATGATAGAGATAGATGGTAGATGATAGAGATAAGTGAACTGGTTGATAATGAGCCAGGTTCATTACGAATTTTCCCAAAAATCTTGGATTTGGACAAAGCCGAGATTTTTGTGGTTTGCTACCTACAAATCATCATACTCAGGATTCTCCTTAGACCCTGAAATAATAGGCAGAGACCGAGGGGAAGTGCTGTAAAATAATAAACTCTGATTAGGGTTGAGTGAACAAATTTGGATTGAACTGGCATTAACCCGAATTTTCCAAAATTTTCAGGCTTGACCCGAACCCAAAACTTTTGGGGTTTCTCACCCACAAAACACTATTATCTCCTCAAACCCAGATTATAATAAGTGGAGACCATGGGAAGGTGATTAGACATAACAAACAGTTATACTCACTTTGCCTCACCCCTCCTGGGCATCCAGCCATCCCCGGGCTCTTCAGGTGTCTTCTCCTCTGACTGATGTTATAGACCCTGAGATCACTTCTGGGTCATAGCACCATGAAATCGGTGCCCCCCCCCCCCATGTGACGACTGAGACTCAATCACAGGCCTCAGAGGAGGATGCCAGGGGGATCTCTGGACACTGTGAGAATGCCCAGGAGAGGTTAGGCAAGGTAAGTATAACTGTTAATTCTGCTTTGACCCAGATGGCCAAACCTCACAAATATTCTAAGTGAATCTCATGAGGTTCGCCCATGTCTTACACTGATACTCAACTTGGTCAAAGCATCATGATGTGGGATCACTGAAAACTGTGATTGGTCCTAAGTGGTCCCCGGGGCCTATGAAGTCTCAGAAAAGGAACGAGCGGAATGGGGATTGCTCACCAGACACTGCAAGGGAGCTCAGGAGAAGGGAAGGCAAGTATCACTGTTTATTATTCTCCTGGGTCTATATTCTGGAGACCTGGAGTATAATAAAAACATTTTTGGTTTGGACTGAATTTAAGGTAAACTGGCTGGTGAACCTCATAAATATTCACAAAACAAATCTCACAAAGTTCACCCATATCTAATGATGATGTTTTTTGCAGACAGCAGAAGTATGGGCAAAGGAGATTGCCAAATGTAACAAATGGCTTCAGAATCAGACTGCACGGGCTTTGTTTGTAGTCTGTAACCCTGGAGACATAGTGTCAGATTAGCTTTGTTTAGGATTTGAATACACAAAATGGAAAGATGTTTTTATTCAAGACCATTTCCAAAGAGGAATAAAGCTTTTATTTTATATCTCTAAATGCATTTGTACAATAGAAAGAATTTTCCTTTTAGGTGAAAATACCAGAAATTCACACATACAGTACCTCTGATATTAGTGATCCAGAGATAACCATTCCATACAGTACTTTTCTATGCTGCCTACAATTTTCTATTGATGCTCCTGGTTTTGGGTCAGTTTGTGACATCTAGAGCTGTAAGAAATCTTACAAAAGGTTACTGTCCTTAAAAACAATCACCTCTGGAGGAAAACATTGAATCATATTCTTACCTTACATGCCCGAGGTAACTTATCATTAGAAATAACTACTGTACTTCTAACCCTTATACAGAATGTCGATAAGATGAAGTTAAAGAGAAAACTTTATAAGACCTTTTACACATAAAAGTAAGAAGTGCCTACAAACCATATAGCAAGTCCATTATCACTTCTGAATGGGGATTTGTACTGCACCATTACTAGCAATAGAAAAGAAGCAGAATATGCTAGATGGATAATTGATTCTAGTCTAGGTATATATACTACATAGAAGGATAAAGATTCAGTTCTGATTGAAGGACCGTGTATCTTTTTTGTCTTTTCATTGGTGGCCCCTAGCCCATCGAGCACCCAGGACAAATACCCCACCACATCACACCACAACCGATCCTTCGTATAACTCATATTCCAAATCTTTAATGTTTGGTTGTTCCCTTTATGTTGGAGACTACATAAAAAAACTAGCATAGAATCCTGGTCTTCAATCGAATCACTTCAACAATAGTCATATCCATGACCTTAGGTTTTAGGCAGTGGCATAACTAAAGTCTGGTGGGCCCCGGTGCAATCTTTTGTCTGGGGCCCCATACTTCATCCCTACAGTGAATTCTTGATAGTGATGGTTATGGGTGCTAAGGAGTTTAATCATCCTTAGTGTGGTTAGGGTAATCTGTGGGTCTCCTTGGTTTATGGGCCAGATGGAAGCTGCAATCTCAATACTGATGCCAGTGCTTATGGCCCCCCCTAAGGCTCCTGGGCCCCTGTGCGACTGCACCCTCTGCACCCCCTCAAGTTACGCCCTTGGTTTTAAGCACTTCCTTCCACTGAATCACTTATTTCGTTCACTCCGCTAACCAACACAAGACTTCCTTCAAATCACTGTACTTCTGCCAAGGCTGACCCACCACATGTTCTCCATTTATGCCATGCTGCTGTTACCCGCTCTCACTATTGAGAACCTAGTTTCTAGCTAAATGGAAATCCATCCTCCATATGATATGTACGGAGGACTAGATTACCAAAGTCTACGAATTTGTGCACAGCTCCTTGATCTACAGTCACCCCAAGGAGGCAGGTCAAAACTTGTTGACTATATGGTACTGGGTGCCCACCAAGCTGTACTCTATGTTCCCAAAGGTGTCCTCCCATAGTGGTTAGGGGTATATTGCACCACTTTTTTTGGTAATGCCTTATCATATAGCCATTCTAGTGTGGAGAATCACCTCTTCCTTCACAGACTTCACACTGCCCTTCTCCCCAGCCTATGTTTCATCTCAATATCGGTGAAGTCCTATAAGTTCTCCATCCTGCACCACTTGGTCAACGTTTCCCAGGCTTGTACACCAGCACTGTAGAAGTATCCAGAATCGATCTTATGGGCCCCCTAAGGCTCCTGGGCCCCTGTGCGACTGCACCCTCTGCACCCCCTCAAGTTACGCCCCTGGTTTTAAGCACTTCCTTCAACTGAATCACTTCTTACGTTCACTCCACTAACCAACACAAGACTTCCTTCAAATCACTGTACTTCTGTCAAGGCTGACCCACCACATGTTCTCCATTTATGCCATGCTGCTGTTACCCGCTCTCACTAATGAGAACCTAGTTTCTAGCTAAATGGAAATCCATCCTCCATATGATATGTACGGAGGACTAGATTACCAAAGTCTACGAATTTGTGCACAGCTCCTTGATCTACTGTCACCCCAAGGAGGCAGGTCAAAACTTGTTGACTATATGGTACTGGGTGCCCACCAAGCTGTACTCTATGTTCCCAAAGGTGTCCTCCCATAGTGGTTAGGGGTATATTGCACCACTTTTTTTTGGTAATGCCTTATCATATAGCCATTCTAGTGTGGAGAATAACCTCTTCCTTCACAGACTTCACACTACCCTTCTCCCCAGCCTATGTTTCATCTCAATATCGGTGAAGTCCTATAAGTTCTCCATCCTGCACCACTTGGTCAAAGTTTCCCAGGCTTGTACACCAGCACTATAGAAGTATCCAGAATCGATCTTGCTCTGGTTGTGGATTCTGAAAGTAGAAGATGCCAGGCACATGGGGGATTTCACCTCCAGCCTTCACAACATGCATGACAAATGTCTACACTTTTGTCACTATTGAATACAGTAACTTACATAGACTCTATTGCATATACATCACTGCTAGCCCAGTGACGCAGCCTCTAAGCTCAGCCTGATAATCGGTACCTGTGATTGGTACCTTGCACTCTTCCTCAATGTGGGGTATCTGAAGGGGAGGGTCACTGGGTTAAAGAACCCCCTCCCCCACTCCTGTTTCCTTCACATTTTTCACGTTTCGTTCTCTCTCTCTCTCTCTCTCTCTCTCTTCTCCATTTCCTCTTCTTTCTCTCTACCCTTTCCCTTCTTTCTAGAACTGTACTTCCCTCTTTTTCATCCCTGATATTGCGGTATGTTTTACTTGGTTGTTGTTTTTTCATGTAAGGTGGATGGGGTAGCATTTTTTGCCCCATGCAGCTTTTCATGCTTGTATACTATTTCGAAAAGTTGCTTTAAATAAACAATTTATAATAAAAAAACATATCATATAAAGCATTGGCATAGCATATTCATTGGCATGGAAGGACATCTATACTCTTCCGGGAGTTCTTAGGTTTCCGGTCAGGTTCTGGCTTTCGTTCCCTTTTACCATAGTCTGAGAACTGATGTGCTGAACTTCTGTGTAAGTTTAACAAGTGACAAGATTTACAAATCAGTTGATATATTTTACTTAGTGCCTGAATAGGAAATGCTTTCTTTGTGCATGAAATGCTTTGGATTGCCCCATACTGCGGGGCTTATATTTGAGATGCAAATATGGATAAGTCACACACTTCACATGTCACATTTGCAAGTGCACAGCATTCAGCTTCAGTGTGTTATTATGTGTGTGTTATTGATGTAGCTTTCTATTAAATAATACTGCATTGTGCGAACATCTATAAACTGCTTCTTTCTGGTGAAATGTGCCTAAGTTGTATATACACACACAGAGGATTGAAGTTATACAGGTTATGTAGTTACATGCAGATGACTCCTCTCATTTATCATCATTCAATACACAATAAAGACTAGAAAACCCCAGGAAACAATTTAATTTAAGAGGGACTAGTGGTGGGGTAAAATAAAAACTAAAGTCCTAATTTAAGGTGTCGTGTATCCATTCCATCTGGTGCATAATGTTAGAAGAGGATATGGGGCACCACTTGATGCCACGATGATGCCCAAGAGAGATGAGGCAAGGTAAATATCAGTGTTTGTTACGTTGCCGAACCTCTCTGGGCCTCCACTTATTATACTCTGGGGTCTGAAAAGAGCTTTGGGTTGAATCCAGTTTGGTCTGAATTGGTTTTCTCCTCTCAAGTTTGCTTCCCTGATATTGCCACTTGTGCTGCTATGGACCAGCTAGGCAGCTGAAGGTTAAAAGCATGCCAGTCACCATGGAGAGTATTTGGAAGGGTAGGGGCTGAAAGCTTAACCTCTGCACCAGGACCCGTGAGCCTTTAGTTATACCCACATTTACATGTAACAATAATACAGATGTGCCCAGTCTTAACTGATCTCCAGTTTGGTTATCCAATGCAATTTCTCATGAAACCAGTTCAACACAATATCATGACATCTTTATAGAAACCTTGATAGGCTGCAATATCATGGTTTCGGTCATGGTTTTAGCTTGCAAATATCAACACAAAATGTTGACAGTGCAAAACTGGCTTTAGAGGGTTTTTCCCATGAAAGATCAGATGGGGGACCAACCGCTAAGCCCCCACTGTTCATGATTATGGGGGACTTTCATCCCCTGTTCAGAATGGAGTGGTGGCACCATATTCCAGTTATATCCGGCACTACCATTGAAATGAATGGAGTGGTGCCACAGCAAAAACTACCCAATTTACATTGGTATCTGCCCCTACCATCTTGGAAAGATGTGTATCTGCTTGAGATCAATATTTTACAATATTTTCCCACAGCAGCTTGCAGAAGAATGCTTTGCAGAATTTCTCTGTGGACACAGCGTTAAAGGGGCTTTCCCACGAAAGCAAGTTATCCCCTATTCATAGGATAGGGGATAACTTGCAGATCTGCGGGAGTCTAGCTGCTCAGACACCCACTGATCAAGAAAGTTGCCAGTTCTGAATGGAGCAGTGGTCGTGCAGTTTGTGAAACAGGGGAATCGTCGTCCAAGTAAAGGGTCAAAACCAGGAGAAAACATCAGAGGCAGAATCAGGAGGCAAAAGCGATTTCCAGTAGAAAGCCAAGGGTCAAATCCGAAAGGGTACGTTAAAGGCAGAATCAGCAGGCAAAAGCGATATCCAAAGAACAAGCCAAGCGTCAGTACAGCAATCCAAAACACACATGGTCAGGTCTTGAGCCAAACTAGGAAGCTAAACAATTCGTCGGCCACCTGTGTCAGGAGGGAGGGGTGTTATATAGGCCTCCTCAGCTCCTAATTGGACAAGCACAGGACACATCAGAAACTGCAGAAGCTTCCCAGGTTGACATGGTAACGTTAAAGGTATAGCAGCTGAATTGAGAATGCTGACAATTTGTGGCATAAATGATAATAAATCTGGTGGGGCCAATGGCCCTGCTCTCTGCAGACCTTAATCATCCCCCCTTTTCAGAGAAGGCTGCAAAAATGTAAAAAAGTCCCAATTTTTTTGCGCACATTGCCAAACTTTTTATGCCTTCTATGCCAGAAAACTGGCGTACAAGGCATAATAAATCTGCCCCAGTGTTCCTTTGCAAGTTGCTATGGGAAAACCACCCCAAATTGTCGGTTTTGCTGCAACACGCATACAGGTTTCTCCGAAAGCTTACCACAACTTTTAACCTTTGCACAGCATTTACAATGCTACTACTGTAAAATGGGTGAGCCGCTGGCAAGTTTACAACAGGTAACCCGCTGCTATTACTACCCAAGTGGCCCCGGCCTTACATGTGCCAGGTCATTAATAAATTATTTAACTCTTCTAATGATTATTATTCATTTCCAGAGACTGTAAAGTATAACAGGATTTAGAATTGATAGATTTCTTTTTGCATTTCTATTGTACTTTTATTTAAGCATGAAAACCACGTATGTCTGGATTCCATGCATTGGCTTTTATTCAGCTAAATTGACATTTACTAAATATAAATTCTGACAAGCAAATCCATAAAGAAAATGTTTATTTTGTAAGCCTGCACATAAATAGGACAATTTCTGCTGGGCTGTGACTGGGGATATGCTGTAATTAACATTTATGGATGTAGGTCACAGTGTTAGATTTTACTCCGAAACAGCAAAACTAAAAGTAATTAAAACTGCCAAAAAAAAAGTTGAGGAATAGTTTAGAAGACTCCACCACAATCATAATTAGAAAACTAATTTAGGAGAGAGGATTGAATGGGTGCAGAGAGATTAATTACAAGTCTCCCTCAAGGAAATGGTCAGAAATAAAGAGACGCAGATCACATCAATTCATTGTGCTTTTTATTGCAGATTCTATTACAATATTTTTTTCCATACTTGATTAAATCTATTGGGCTCGGATTGAAAACCCCCAACCGGCTATAAGTAAATGAAAGGCACAGCAGAGCAATCAGCATCAATCTCCTACCGAACAGGCCATATGGACTGGAGACGGACTGGAAATGTACTTTTCCCATCTCATGTTTAATTTCATTTTTCAGATATTTATTAGTATTCGTATCATAACGCTTAAAGGGGTTACAAGAACAAAGTTGCATTATTTCAGTAACAGCGCCACACCAGTCCATGGGTTGTGCCTGGTATTGCAGCGCACTCTCATTGAAGAGAATAGGGCTGAGATGTAATACCACCCACCACCTGTGGAGGGTGCTGTTTTGGAAGAAAGGGATCATGTTTTTCCCATGCTGGACAAACCTATTATAGTAAGTTCATACAGCGGAATTTGCAGCAGGACCCAACATGCAAAATCCAACGCAGAAATTTCCTGGTCCCATTGAATTCCATGGGAGGTTTAGGGCAGAATTCACCCAGAGAACAAGCAGTATGTTTTTTTTCTTCCACTAGAAAATGAACAGTCTACCTTCTGTTGAAATGAATGGCGGACAGATTTTTGTGGCAGATATCACAAAAATTTCAACATGTTAACCTGCCCTTAAAGATCTCACACAGATATCCTTCCATCCTTCCATGATAGTAGGGGCAGCTACCAATGCAGCAGTACAGGGGCCAAAGAGGTGAAATAGCAAATTCCTTCTGTCTATTAACTTAAACATAAAGGACTTAGCTAGTGAAATGCATAGCTCACAATTGTGAAACATTTTTTAGAGAGACATAAGGGGGTAAGCAAGGGATCCATACACACACAAGGGGCCCATATATATTCCTGCACAGTAGCCCTCTACTGTCTACACCAGCCATTGTATTATAGTATTCCCCTTCTGATTAGTCATGAAACTCCTTACTCTTTTTAATGTATATTATGTATATTGTACTTATCTGTTTGCAACCCTCCCTTAATCTAGACTGTGTTACTTCCCACGGGCCTAACTTTATCTTAATTTCCACCAACACCCTAATAGCAATTGAACCCCTGAACTACGTGTATTCCACAAATCTCCAAGGCTTTTCTTCTTTAATTCTCCCAAAAAATCCCAAAGCTTGATAAGGTGATTTGAATAAGCTTAAGCATAGTTCCACTTCTTTATTCCAGATATTTTTTTTACATCTCCCCTCTGCACGTTGCATCTAATACTTCAAACCAACTTTCTTTGTTTGACTTGGATGTCGATGCATCATTTTTGTATGTATTGTTGTAGCATTTTTGTATTCATTTAATGTATGTACACATCATATGTTATGGAAGTTCTTATTGGAAGCAATGCCCTACAAGCATCATTCCCATAGGATGATACCTAGTTCTAAACTGTAAGGCCTATTTCTATAAAATAAACAGATTGCTCGGAAGTCATTTAGAAGACGTCACAAATGCACAGTCTTGTGTTTATTGCATTCATGGACAGAATTTTATCTTCCCCTGGAAGCTCACAGACAATAAGTTGATTCAACCATAGCTGGCTCAAGTTCCTCCATTCTCCCACAAAATTCCATTGCACTCAATTGCATGCTCCATACCCTAATGTCATTAATGTCATGAGTTGTCTTGGTGTACAACACAAAGTTAGGCTGTCTGCACCCAGGCCTCCAGAAAACCAGTCCAAAGCAGCAAATTTCCCTGAACATGCCAAAAGTTGGCAGCTATCACAACCCAGACTGAGCCTACCAATAGTTTCCCTGGGCTTTGATCTAAGCCACTTGGTCACTCCTCCCTGGTTGTCTCCAGGCTGACTTAGCCCACAGCCACAGCAGGTGTTCCTTTAAGAATTGTTCCTATCCAGGTCTCTGCAGATTAAGAGCAGGTTAGAAAAGGGACCTTCAGACTGAATTAGAAGTCTCAAGGTTAGTTCACATTCTGATCCTGTAGTGTCTTGCTAGGTAAAACAGTGTCGACGAACTCCCCTTAGTTTTCCAAAAAATCCCCTCCCATGCACACTACCATCACATACAGTACAAACCAAAAGTTTGGACACACCTTCTCATTCCAAGAGTTTTCTGTATTTTCATGACTATAAAAATTGTAGATTCACACTGAAGACATCAAAACTATGAATTAAGACATGTGGAATTATATACTTAACAAAAAAGTGTGAAACAACTGAAAATATGTCTTATATTCTAGGTTCTTCAAAGTAGCCACCTTTTGCTTTGATTACTGCTTTGCACACTCTGCATTCTCTTGAGGAGCTTCAAGAGGTAGTCACCTGAAATGGTCTTCCAACAGTCTTGAAGGAGTTCCCAGAGATGCTTAGCACTTGTTGGCCCTTTTGCCTTCACTCTGCGGTCCAGCTCACCCCAAACCATCTCGATTGGGTTCAGGTCTGGTGACTGTGGAGGCCAGGTCATCTGGCGTAGCACCCCATCACTCTCCTTCTTGATCAAATAGCCCTTACACAGCCTGGAGGTGTGTTTGGGGTCATTGTCCTGTTGAAAAATAAATGATGGTCCAACTAAACGCAAACCGGATGGAATAGCATGCCGCTGCAAGATGCTGTGGTAACCATGCTGGTTCAGTATTCCTTCAATTTTGAATAAATCCCCAACAGTGTCACCAGCAAAGCACCCCCACACTATCACACCTCCTCCTCCATGCTTCACGGTGGGAACCAGGCATGTAGAGTCCATTTGTTCACCTTTTCTGCGTCGCACAAAGACACGGTGGTTGGAACCAAAGATCTCAAATTTGGACTCATCAGACCAAAGCACAGATTTCCACAGGTCTAATGTCCATTCCTTGTGTTCTTTAGCCCAAACAAGCCTCTTCTGCTTGTTGCCTGCCCTTAGCAGTGGTTTCCTAGCAGCTATTTTACCATGAAGGCCTGCTGCACACAGTCTCCTCTTAACAGTTGTTGTAGAGATGTGTCTGCTGCTAGAACTCTGTGTGGCATTGACCTGGTCTCTAATCTGAGCTGCTGTCAACCTGCGATTTCTGAGGCTGGTGACTCAGATGAACTTATCCTCCGCATGCAGAGGTGACTCTTGGTCTTCCTTTCCTGGGGCGGTCCTCATGTGAGACAGTTTCTTTGTAGCGCTTGATGATTTTGGCCACTGCACTTGGGGACACTTTCAAAGTTTTCCCAATTTTTCAGACTCACTGACTTTCATTTCTTAAAGTAATGATGGCCACTCGTTTTTCTTTACTTAGCTGCTTTTTTTCTTGCCATAATACAAATTCTAACACTCCATTCAGTAGGACTATCAGCTGTGTATCCACCTGACTTCTGAACAACACAACTGATGATCCCAACCCCATTTATAAGGCAAGAAATCCCACTTATTAAACCTGACAGGGCACACCTGTGAAGTGAAAACCATTTCAGGTGACTACCTCTTGAAGCTCCTCAAGAGAATGCCAAGAGTGTGCAAAGCAGTAATCAAAGCAAAAGGTGGCTACTTGGAAGAACCTAGAATATAAGACATATTTTCAGTTGTTTCACACTTTTTTGTTAAGTATATAATTCCACGTGTTAGTTCATAGTTTTGATGCCTTCAGTGTGAATCTACAATTTTTATAGTCATAAAAATACAGAAAACTCTTGGAATGAGAAGGTATGTCCAAACTTTTGGTCTGTACTGTATATTGGGCCTTTCTAAGCTGCAATATGCTATGCTCCTAAGATTACAATTGTAACACAGGTTACAGAAGCTTTAATAGTTTCTACTCTACACATATGCTCTCCATTACTTATTATCAATTAGAGATGAGTGAGCCAGTTCATAAGGAGTTCATTACAAACTTTCCAAAAAGTTTAAGTTCGGCCGAATCCAACATTTTGGGGGTTTGCCACCCATGAATCACTGTTATACTCCACGGTCTCTTTAATGTGTCATGATATGAGTCCACCGCACAATTCAGATAGCACTTCTTCAGATTGAACACATTTGTCCCATTATGGACACTTATTCCCTATCCACGGGACAGAGGATAAGTGTCCGATCACTGGGGGCCCAATCGCCAGGTCCACCAGTGAGCTGGAGGATGTGGCACTGAAAGTTCCCCCAAGGCATCCTTGTGAATTAAGCGCCAGTGTGCTTGCGAGTATGACGCTCCATTAACTTCTATGTGACTGCAGGCATCGTCCGGACACTGGAGGACCTGGTGATCGGGTCCCCAATGATCAGACACTTATCCCCTATCCGGTGTTTAAAGGGGATAGCCCCTTTAAGTTTGGTCATATCTGTACTTGCCATCTGTACCTCCACCTTGAAGCTGACTATGCAGTCTATCCTCCTCAGCTTGTCCAGGAGACACATCAGGGCATACCAACCAGAAAAATACAGCTGCAGTCCATGCTGCTGCCAGGGTTGAAAGCACAGCTGACCCTCTATACAATAGAGCCAGGGAGGGCGAGCTGTGAACTTCTTCATTATAACTGTGTGACCAATGTCTGACTGTTTACCCATCATTTACTGTGACAAACACGGAAACAGTAATGCATAGAAGTGCCCAAACTCAAATTTGGTTACGTATTCCCCTTTTTATTGAAACAAATTCATGACAGGTCTTGACAAAGCAGAACTCTTGACAGGCTGCAATTCGCATTGCAACCACTGGGTGGCCAGACATATAGAATAGACATCTTGCCAAATCATGTTTTTTTTTTTTTAAAGCTAGTCCTCTTGTGATACACATATCTGGACAAATTCAACCAAGCAGAAAGATAAGAAAGGACACATCTCATGGAAGACATTCTGCTACTGATCTGAGTGATACAGACTTCTCTACATCAAGTAGATACATTCTGTTATGCAGCAACGTCAGTGCAGTGAATCTGATATCTAGTGACAAAAGCAGCAAGAACAAGGGTGAAATTGACATATGAAATTCCCAGAACACACCAGAAATGTACTGGGATATTTACTTCTGGTCATAATTTTTCTTTAGTCTGTGTGGATCTCCATTTGTATACATTGGGTGAGCTGATCAAGTTTGATATTTGCTTTTGTTAAGTTTTAGGGAAAGAGGAGATCCATCAATTTACCCATTGTAATCCAACACTTTAAAAATAGGTTGAAAAAGTCCCAGAAACGCAGCGGAAGTGACTGAAATGCTCCTGAAAAGCAAGCAATGATGTTCAGGTAGCAGTGACAGACTCCCAAAAGTCCCCTCCATAATTCTGCTATCGGCACCTTGATAAATAACAACATTTCATGTACCAATGCCAGAAGACTGCCCTCAGAGGAGAAAGCCACCCTTGTGCCAGCCACAGCACTCCTAAGTATTAAGTCAACCATAGACATTAGACTGATGTTAGCTTAGCCCCCAGTTTTGGCAGGATGGGCTGACCATACAATATGTATGGCGGATTCCCAACTGTCCCCTAACCACAAATTTGCGGGGAGAGAAGTATCAGGTTGTTGGATTCCAGTTCCAAAATGCCTATTTCCCTTTGTTCATGAGAAGATAAACCACTGCCAGAGATGTCTGACCGCAGCTTCCTTCCCTCTCCACATGTAGAACACACACATCTTCAGCCATGTTGAGTGTGCATCAGTGCAAGGCTAATTAAGACTTGCGGGGACCAGCTGTGTGGTATAATTACATATATGTATAATATGAGCCTGAGGCAGGAAATAGTCCCTGAATTATGGAAATCTTCTTGTGTGGTACCAGTTCCAAAGAAACCCCACCCTATGGACCTCAACGACTACAGACCTGTAGCACTGACATCCCACCTGATGAAGATCTTGGAGAGATTGGTTCTCACACATCTCCGCCCTCTAGTGAGCCCCGCTATGGACCCCCTCCAGTTTGCTTATCGGCCGGGCATTGGGGTAGATGATGCCATCATCCATCTTCTGCACAGGGCTCTGTCTCACCTGGAGAAACCAGGGAACACAGTGAGAATAATGTTCTTTGACTTCTCCAGTGCTTTTAACACCATACAGCCCAGGTTATTGAGGGACAAGCTGGGCCTTGCTGGAGTGGACCACCACCTCTCCAACTGGATCCTAGACTACCTCACAAATCGACCTCAATACGTGAGAGCCCGAGACTGTGTGTCAGGTACCGTGATCTGTAATACGGGGGCACCTCAGGGTACGGTTCTCGCCCCTTTCCTCTTCACACTGTACACTGCTGATTTTAGGTGCAACTCATCCAGCTGCTACCTACAGAAGTATTCTGACGACTCTGCAATAGTGGGTCTCATCACAGATGATGATGACAGGGAGTACAGAGAACTGAACCAGGACTTTGTGGACTGGTGCCACCGGAACCACCTGAAGATTAACGCGGGGAAGACCAAGGAGATGGTGGTGGACTTCCGCAAAGGCAGAAGCCCTCCTAAACCAGTGGACATCCTGGGGACGGGCATCGAGATTGTGAACACCTATAAGTACCTGGGTTTGCTCCTTAATAATAAGCTGGACTGGGAAGATCATATGGAGGCCCTGTACAGGAAGGGCCACAGCAGGCTCTACCTGCTTAGGAAACTGAGAGCCTTTGGAATCCGGGGGGCACTTCTTAGAACTTTCTTCAACTCGGTAGTGGCATCAGCCATCTTCTTTGGAGTGGCCTGCTGGGGGAGCAGTATGTCAACCAGGGACAGAAATAAACTTGACAAGCTGATTAGAAGGGCCAGCTCTGTCCTGGGGAGCCCACTGGACCCAGTGCAGGTGGTGGGTGACAGAAGGATACTGTCCGTGGTGAGCTCCATGCAGAAGAAGAAGTCCCATCCCATGCATGAGACTGTGATCGCGCTGAGTAGTACTGTCAGTGACCGACTGCTCCACCCTAGGTGTGAGAAGGAGCGCTATCGGAAGTCTTTCCTCCCCACCGCGGTTAGGCTGTACAACCAACACCGACCTAAGCGGAGATCATTACACACAGAGAACTGAAATATCTCTCTGCCTGTTAAATCCCCCCCCCCCCCTCTGCTACGTCCTATCTGTCTGTCTACTATCAATGTAATGCCTCTTACCTTGGAACATTCCTGTACATGTTGTATTTGTATTTGTATCTGCTTATCTTTGCTGCTGTAACACACTGAATTTCCCCATTGTGGGACTATTCAAGGACTATTATTATTATTATTATTATTATTATATGGGAGTGTTGGGAGAGATAACAGTTGACTCAATGAACATTGGCCCAGTAGCTATCTAATGTGAATGTCCAACTGATGCCATAACTAGAGATGAGCGAATCGATTCTGCAGAAGTGGAATTTGAACCGAATTTTAGGAAATCTTTGATTCGCCACCATTCCGGATTTCCTGAAGCTTCGCGGTAACGAATATTTAGTAAGGACCTTTGTGACATCAGACGGTCACATGATGTTCTCTAGGGTTGTGATTGGGTAGGCGTGTCTTTGTGCGGTGACCAGATGGAAGGTAACGCTGCAGTTGGGATTGCGGGGTGCAAACAGTGCAGACTTGTCACGGTCTCTGGGCACGAGGGCGCAGCGCTGGTGCTGTCCCACGTTACCACCACTGGTACCGGTGATGAGGGGGCTGCACAAATGTTGGTGGTGATTGTTCCCCCGGGGCGCTTCCCCTATACTGTGCCGACTGGTGGTGTTTGGGGCACCCTGATGTTGTCGGTGCAGAGTCAGACACAGAAACGGTTGTAAAGTTGAACTTTTACTTCCATGGGTGTGGAGGCACAAATGCTTAAACAGTTTCTTCAATACAAAACAACGGGGTACGCCTGGTGACACAGCAAAGTCCTGGGGTGCAGGGTAGACTTGATGAAAGGTGTTCCTAGCCCCTTATACTTCAGTGTTACAGCCCTAAGGTGCGTCTGGGCTCCTATTTGGCACATAGGAGGATGCCCACCATGATACTAGTACATAATATTCCCCACTCATGTTATGTGGTCCTGATAGCTCAGAGTTTCGGGGTGCAATAGTCAGGGTGGTAGGATATTCCACAGGTCTGGCCTTGGCCCCTGGATCCTGTGATACTTGCTATGGAGCACGTGTTCCAGAATGTTCTCTCCACAGTCTCAGGCTGACAAGATAATGATGCTTGACTTCCTTCAGGGCGATGGCTAGGCAGACAGGGGACAGGATCTTCTGAATAGCTGGAGTATGTCAGCTCTCCAACCTTCCTGGGCCTGTCTAGGACTTGAGATTTCTGCACTAAACTCACTGCTTTCTTCACAGGACATCACACTTATCTCCTCACCTCCTCCTCCTAACACTCCACACTTCTAACTCCTCACACGCAGGACCTTCCTGCAGGGGTGTTACCATGGGGACCCAGTGATCAGCTGACTCCTCCCCTTTTCCCAGGCGATGTCCTCCCATTGGACATTTGGTTACTATTCAATCCTATGGGAGGTGTAATGCATGTGTGAGGCTCACTAGGTGGCGCTGTGTTGTGTGAGACTCAGGACCCCCTGCTATGTCACACAGGCTATGAAGCAACAGGAAATAATACAATGCACAGAGATCACCCTCAGCCCAGCCATAGCCAGCTCTGGGATGCCACATTTGCTTGTTAGCAGATCCTTCCACATAAATAAAACTTGTCCGTGCTGGAGAGAGAGAGAGAGACATGACCGCGGCATCCAAGGGCTTCCGCCATTTTGCTGCCCAGGCAAGAAATAGCTGTTTATTCGCCGTGAAGTAATTCGGATCAAAGCAAATTTTTTTTGGAACTTCGAATCAAACTGCCAAATCGAACTTTTGAGAAATTCGCTCATCTCTAGCCATAACCCAATGCAGCCAACCATTATTAATCCGTAGCCAGATTGTCTCCATCAAAAGTCAGAGTACTGTAAGTCTCTTTTCAGGCTACATTTACAGTTTATGTGCCAGCAAAGCTCCTAGCACAAATATTAAAGGAGTTTTCCAGGCAAACTGGAAAACTGTGGGGCCAAGAGTGGGTTAAAATAAGAAACTAAGGTATAATCCATTACCATGGTTTTCTATTGCAGCTTCAGGTCCCACATACCATTCCATGCCTGTACTGGCTGGGTCAGAAGAGAAGGGGCTCAGGTGATTGCTGCAGCCAATTACTGGCCTCAGTGGTCACATATTTACTGGTGACATCACTGCTGATACATCACCGATACCCAATATGTGACCTCTGAGGCCAGTGATTGCCAGCAGCAGTCTCTTGAGCCGATTCACTTCCAACCCAGCTAGTGCTGACATGGAAAGGAATGGGGGACCCTACACCGACACAGAGGACTGGGGTTGGTGAGACCCCAGTCCTGGAAACCCCCTTTAAATAGACCCTTTGACTTCCATTATACTGAAAAGAGTGATGAGCTCCATCAGGCATCTTAGGTTCCCATATTTTTAATAAAGGGAACAGGGTAGCCAACTATATTATTCATACAGAGGCTTCCAGTAAGAAATTTGTATGGACGCTGATGGATCCACCACGCCGGCAAATATTGGCCGCCTGCAGTGTTTCAATTGTATGATTTCGTGTTATATGAAGCCAACTATCGAGCATTAAAATGACATTAGTAGTTTACTAGCTAGATAAATAATAGCACACACAAGTTAAAGGGGTTTTATGGGATTTTTATATCGGTGTCCAACACCCATCACCCCCAGCTGAGCTGATTCGACAATCTCTGCAGTCTCTTTACCGTATACCGCCGTACATACGGCCATTACGCAGTATTGACTGTCCATACTTGTCCCTTCAATCATCTGATCGGTGGGGGTGACAGGTGTCAATCGAAATCCCAAAATCTTTTTGATTATTTTTTTTTTCTTCTTCGGTATAATATTACCTTTAAGTGTCTGCCTTGTCTGCTTGAGCGTAAACTCAGAAGTTCCAATGAATGCAGATAAAAAATACAATTTAATCTCCTTGTCCGTGTTCTCCTAACCTAGCCCTTTATGCTAATCTTTGTTTATTTCCTTTTCAATCACTGCGGCAGAGATACAGATGCATAGCATTTAGCCGAAATATAGCAATGTCTGATCCAAACAGAGCGGATTTGATGTGTTCGCTGACAGGCTTTGATAAGTGTATGAGACGAGGCTAGATCCAAGTATCTTATAGAAGATTTTTGATGCTTAAGCTGCTTACTACATGTAATCATTTGTATGTCTCTGATCAGAATTTTATATCACTGAAGTTTTTCTATTCTGGAGTATAACATCTGCAGACGCCTGTCAGTGAACGGCATATAAATCGTCCTCTCGCCCCAGGTGATGGTCTCTATTCTTCACAGGTGTTGGAACAGAAATTACATCAAATCTTGAATTGGCACCAAAACTACGGCTGGCGAATATTATAAATAAACATCTTAATTCATCTTCCATATTAATGTGATAAACTCCTTCATTATCTGTGAGGCTTATAAATATTAATCACCTACGTATGTCAGCGCAGAAATGCCTTGGGCTTTGTACTTAGCAAGTTATTAGATAGCTATTACTTGCTTTGCAAACTTTTTTTTTTATTTTACTGCAGGATATGTTCAGATTATCCACTAGGCCAGGGCTTCTCAAACTTTTTGACTCCGGCCTCGACAATCAATGTGTTGTGATGCCGGGATCTCGCCAACAAAGATATAATACAATGGAGCACCAAACAATTCCATACTGCAGTGCATATAATACCCCTACCACTAGGTTCACACTAGTGGTAGGGGTAATGGAAAATGGAAACCCAATCCACTTAAAAAGTGGTTACCCATGATAAACTATAATAGGGTCTGCCGGGTTTCCGCCCAAAAAATGTGGAGAAGTAAGTCTGCTTCAAGTGGAATGGGGGACAGAATCACCGAATGGATAGCGAGCGCTGGTGTGAACTTAGCCTACCATCACCAAATACTACATTGCAGCAGTGCCAAAAACCAGCACCCAGCAGAAAATACCACTGTGTGACACAAAATATCCATGCAGAAACGATCAACACCATAATGGAGCATCACTGGTAGCATTTCACCCAAACTTTCCCTCTCCAAGGCTTGGACTGATCCACAGGGGAACAGGTGAGTTCCCAGGGTGGGCCCCTGAGTAAAGGTGGGCCCCAAGCACAACACAGTCATTGTGTTATATACTGATAGACAGCATACACCATCTTAACCAACCTATGCAACTGTGTAATAAATTGGGTAGATTATTTAAAACTTCCCAATTTATTATTATATTGACACATCGGGTGGCTAATGTGACATCTAAGTGAATAGGCAAACACATAACTCCCTGGGCCCTGTGTTCTCAGTGTTACTGTGAGGGCCCATTATAAAACATTTGCTGCTGCCTGAGGTCTTTTGCTGTGTAAGGATATATCCCTGGCGTAAAGACCTATAGGGGCCATAGTCTAAGGTATAAGTCAGTCAGAAGACTACTGACAGGACCATCAGGACAGTTCTATGACTTGCTCACTGATAAATGGCAGATTCATTGCCGAGGTCTGTAAAGTTCCTCTCCCTCTCAGATCCAAGGCTGATGTAATGTTTTCCTCACTATTGTTGGACGGTTTCATAATTTTTACGAGTGATATTGCCACCCACATCACTGAATTCTCTTTCTACCATTACACTCGAAGCTGGACAAACTGGGACAGTTTTCTACCATTACACCTATGGCAAACTGGGACTGTTCCTGCCACCGGTCCAGTTTGCTGCCCCAGTAGTCCATGAGTTCAATCTACTAGAGTCAGTAAAGGCTCCAGGTACCCTGAACCTGGTTCTGCAGGTGGCAGATGTCTATTAGCCTCTGTGTGCCCGGTTGGCGTTGCAAAATTAAAAAAAATTTGGTTCATCCTGTTGCAGATACTGTAGGAGCAGACAGAGGCCTACTGGCATAAATGCAACTGGCACTGGCAGTTGTCTCCCTAAAACCTGCAGCAAATTGGGTACACAGCCTTTCCTGAAAATATGCAAATTTTGTCTCCATTGGGAAGCAGGAAAGAATTTCTCCATATTGTCTTTATAGTGAGGGTATAAAAGCATGGTGATCTAGTAGCCAAACCTTTGCTTGATGCTAACAATACTGTAACCACTATGAAAGCAACAAAGCATTATGCTTGCCACCATGTGCAGAGACCCAGAGGCCTGCCATGGTTGGTCTAGGCCAGCATTATCATTGTCATCATAAACATCATCTTCATACATATAAGGGTCAGCCTCATCCCTGGCTGGCTGAGACATATCAGTACCCCCCTCTACATCCACATCACTCCTCCTCTTCCTCTTGCTTCTCAAACCCACGACCACCACAAACCAGAACTATTTCGTCATTCTCTTGCATGTAAGATTATCTTTGTGGGTAACCAACAGCCCCAAGGTGGTATTGGTGACCAAGACGTGGAAGCTATTCTTTGTCTTTCATTCTTATTGCATGCGTGTGTTTCCTGTAATACATATATATTGCAGGAATGACATCACTGATGCTGCAGTTGTCCCTATTGGCAATGTACACCTGAGTTGCATTTCCAGTGGCTTGGCCACAAAGTATAGTATAGGAATGGACTATACAGACTTGGTCATCAGGCACCAAACATAACACATAAAAATTGTCCCTTTTGATCTCCAACCAAATTCAAGATTATCTCCCAAAGCAAATGTCAGTGTCATAAGCTTCATGTTGTAGAACCATCCAGAGCTACAATGACATGAAATCTTCAAACTTCATCTGGAGTAAGGAACACTACAGTATATTATCATCAGTCTTTGGAGCAATGGTGAATCTACTGTACTTCAGTATACTGTACTGTATGTATGTTTAAAGGGTTAAGCTGGGTTTTCCAGGAGTCAGGAAAATGGTTTCATTCCAAATACACAGTGCCATCAGATTTGGACTGTACCCCAAGGAACACGTAACACTAAAACACATAATGATATTTCTGAGACATGTACTCTCCCAACTTTAAGGTTAGGTTCACATCTGTCTTTGAATCTCCATTGGAGACTCCACCGCTGATTCTGCCTAAAATCGGTGGAGATAACAGTCCTGCAAGGAGGACTTTTCTATCCGCCGGTTTCAGTATAAAACCAACTGAAACCTGGCAGACCCTATTACAGTCTATGGGTGTCCACAGGTAAGCGGACAGTCTCTCTTTCATTTGGGTCCACATGAGGACCCAAACGCTAGCGTGAGCCTAGCGTAAGGCAGTAGACTAGGAAGGATTGTTGTGTTTCAGCAAGACAATGCTTCATGGCTCAACCTAGATTCTTAAAAAAATGACTTACTAAGTTGGGTGTAGAAGAAGATTGTTGACCTGAACAGACCCGGACTTCATCACTACACCCAACAAATACTGTACCTTTGGAATAAATTGGAAAGTTGTCTGCAAGCTACAGTAGGCCACATTTTCCATTGTAATGTTGAAATTCAACATGGACTATCCTGTTTTTTCTCAATATAGGTAAAAATCAAATACATATTAGATGGTTGGCTGCTCCCACTGAAATTGGCCAATTTGGTCAATTTAACTTTACAACACAATACAGTGGTCTTTTAGAATGAAATAACCTCGGCATACAATATTTCCCCATACAGTAGTCTTTTCTGGACCAATGCAACTTAAAATCTGACTCAATATCCAAGCTTAGCTGGAAGTTCCAAAGAATCAGCACGGTCATTTCACTGGTAGAACCACCTCATTAGTGATTGACTGACTAGTAGCACCTCTCTGCAGTATAGTGTAGTACTACATGTTATGTACTTCTCATTACTTGTGCCAGCTCCTTTGGACATCGGGTAAGAGCATATTATTTTTCCAGTAGACTATGTGTACTTTTCAGGCTCTGAAAAACTTTTGTCACCATCATAGAAAGTGATTTACAGTTTCTAAATTTTATATATCAAGATTTACTATATTTATATTAGTTATCAGAGTTTTCTTCCATGTTCTTTTCATTTTAGGGTCTTTGGAACCAACTACCATAGAGTTATGGTCTCAAGTTACAATGGTTTCAACTAACAATAGTCATCCCGAAACCAATTAATATTGTAACTTGAGGGGCCACTATAAATTTTTATTTTATATAGAAAACCATCTATAGTTTCATATAAAGAACATCTAATGTCTATGGAAACATCTCTAGCATCTATAGATTATATAAAACGATCTATAGTTTCATATAAAGAACAACATCTAACGTCTATGGAAACATCTCTAGCATCTATAGATTATATAAAACCATCGATAGTTTCACTACACCAAGAATTTATCAATATTACCTGCAACCAATGTTGGAAATCACGTCTATGGGATTAGTTAGCCCTTACGGTTATCACAGAAAGCATCAAACATCGTAGGCATTATGCCAGTTCTCCATCCATTACAAACTGAGCATTTCGGGGCAGAACAGTCAATTTCCCAAGAAAGTTGAATAATAAGGCTTGTTAGCTGTTACACATTTTAGACTATGGCTTTCCAGTAAGAAGAACACGACTATAGCATTTAACGAATACACATTGTACAGTTTAAAGGAAACTCCCCAACTCTCCCGCTGCTCCCAATGCCGAGCATTAGAAGAGTAAAAAATAGAATAGGGTTATTGCCACGGCTGTGAAAAGCAGGCTTAATGAAACCCCCTGAAGAGGGACCACTACTCCAAAACTCAGTAACACATTCAGGCTAACTTCAATCTGGAGCTGGCGAGCCACTCACCGCACATAAACGCTGAATGCATTGTTTAAAAATTGGAGCCGGGCTATAAAATATAAATCACCTTTACAAAGAGCTTTATTGCTCGGCCCAAATTGTTCTACATTGAACAAATAAATTACAAACATCAGGGTTCTTCAAAAGGCAGGAGTTGTACAATTTGTGCAAACCATGGGAGTCAGAACAGGAACATTAAGAAAGCTGATACACGGGAGAACTGAATTCACCCATGAACACAATTCATTCTTCTCTCATCTGTGCATATATTTCAGGTCACGCAGTCAGGAGGTATTATTTTATTTACTTTGCCGTTTTAATGAACACGCTTCACAGTTCTCCGCACAAGCTTATTTTAATCTTTTAAAGGGAACCCAATCTGTTTTGCATCAAAAAGACGGACTTACAATGATGGAAGCTAAAGTGATAGACTAAGGGCAATGAGCGCAGTCTCATCCCAGGCCCATGGTGCATAAGGGGATGTAAAGCTCCCTATGCTACTTAAAGTGGATGTTCACACAATGGGAAGTGAAGAGGAATTTGAGGCTGTCTTCCACCTAAGATTCCTCTCCACTTTACGGCCCTATGTTTGCATCCATAACATGGCTTTAGCCTTATTGTTATCCAGTTTGCAGCATTGTCCTGGCAAAAAACAAGATAAACAGGCACAGGTCAAGTTAGGTGGTAACAGTTACAGACTATAGTAGGATCCTTGGGTTCTGGCATCTATGTATAGGGGTGACAAAGATCCTGAAGCTTGAAGAGACCCAACGTCTCCCTGTCCCATGTGAAGACACCAGTATAATAGATGGTAAGTGGTAAGAGGGGTCAAGGTTGCAGACAGTGTCAGACTGACCCATCAGGGTACCAGAGAATCCTCGGTTGGGCTCACACTCTACCACAATAATAGTCCAGAAGAAGGCACCCACATTTGAACAATAGTATAGTCTATTTCCTAGTTTGGGCCCCAAATTAATTTTATCTGGTGAGCCCAAGGAACCTCAGTCCAACACCAATTGCAAATTTGCATTGAAGCTCAGTAGATTGAAATCACATCCTTTGTTCTACATTTTATTTGATGTTCTAATATTTATCATTGCAAGTGATTTTAGATAAGAAAAGCAAACTAAAAATACAAGCACTAAAGTAAATGAATTCATGGGTGACACCAGATCATCTACGTCCCTCGACAAATTTTTGAGAATAATTAAAATCTTGATCCTTCTGTGACCAATTGTGATAGTCAACGCACAAACCAAAATCGAATCCTTTGAAAACTAATAGCATCTCAGTGCATTAGAAACAGAATGAAATGTTCAGCACCAGGCTTTCAGCCAGACACATTTAAGGTCTTGGACCAATTTGACTTTTCACTCAGTGGTCAATGGCCAGAATAGATCAGGTGTTTTAAGTACATTCAGCTTGTATCGAAATTAGCAGCTGTTGCCTGCAATGAAAGGCTGGGAATAAGGGAGTTGAAGTAAATAACTTGTTCGTAAAATAGGAGGAATAACTTTATACACAGCTTATGAGTTTTTTAACCTGTTGATGCATAAAGCTACTTGGATATCTTTTACCAACACATGTGTATAGGCAATACATAGATAATATATTGGCCCATACTAAAAACTAATATGTATATATATATATATATATATATATATATTGATAAAGGATTAATGAAAGTTAAAGAAAAAAAAAAATAAAATAAAATAATGGTTAATAAAGTGGAAAAATACATAATACATGAATTTCATTAAACTTAAATAGCAATACTGTAACATCCTTGCCCGTTCGGACCTCTGCGCCATCCTCCGGCGCAGGAGGCGTGTTCCTTTGTTATCCTCTGCTCCTGGGCCTCCTGTTGTTTTGGCCCTGCTGAGAAATTGTTGCAGTGTACCAGTCCAGCCAGTGCTCTGGTTTACTAAAGAGTTAACGTTAGTTGCTCTTTGATTGACATCCTTCCTTGCCAATCAAGCCTGGGGCAGATTCTGGATATCCTTTATATGGTTTTCCAACCCTCTCTTATTTGCTTGCTATTAGTCTCTCTAGCGTGATAAATGTTATACTGTTTCCTCTTATTATCTATATTCTGACCTTGGCTTTTCCCTTTGACTATTCTTCTGGTTCTGATTTTGTGCTTTGCTGCCCAACTGGTTCTGACCTTTGGCTCTCTCGATTACCCTTGCCTGTTTGTCTTGTCTGCGTTTTGTGTATTCACTTGTATTATAGGAAGGGACTGTCGCCCAGTTGTTCTCTACCGCCTAGGATAGTTGAGGCAAGTAGGTAAGGACAGGGGGTGGGTCAAGTATCAGGACTCACTGTCTCCATCGTTTCCCTACCTCCCAAGTTCCAGCAGCAGCTACTGGGGAATTGCTTAATTGGCAAGTCCCTAACAAATACACAAGATCACTTAGGCATTTTGGTGTGTTCATAATATTAAAAGTCAACCTGTTAGATCGATTTGGTACTATAAATTAGGGGTCCCTAACCACCAGTCCGCAAACCTGGACCGGGCCATTGGGGGGTCTTCTGCCGGTCCGTGGGGCGGCGGGCTGGCCTTGGTAAAATCGGCTCCCGACACATTATGTGGGGTGGGTCAGCAATCTGGCCACAGTGTTGTGGCTCTTAGCATATGCTAATGGCGCAGGACCTCGGTGTACAGCACTGTAGACCAGGTCCCCGCCATTAGCTATGCTAGGAGCCACAGCACTGTGGCCAGATCGCCAACCCGTCTCGTCTAAAGCGCTGTTTACTGTATGACCCCGCTCCCATATGACCAAAGCCCTGCCCCTAAACCGCTTGCCTGCCCCTCATTCTGCGGTGACCAGATGGAAGGTAACGCTGCAGTTGGGATTGCGGGGTGCAAACAGCACAGACTTGTCACGGTCTCTGGGCACGAGGGCGCAGCGCTGGTGCTGTCCCACGTTACCACCACTGGTACCGGTGATGAGGGGGCTGCACAAATGTTGGTGGTGATTGTTCCCCCGGGGCGCTTCCCCTATACTGTGCCGACTGGTGGTGTTTGGGGCGCCCTGATGTTGTCGGTGCAGAGTCAGACACAGAAACGGTTGTAAAGTTGAACTTTTACTTCCATGGGTGTGGAGGTACAAATGCTTAAACAGTTTCTTCAATACAAAACAACGGGGTACGCCTGGTGACACAGCAAAGTCCTGGGGTGCAGGGTAGACTTGATGAAAGGTGTTCCTAGCCCCTTATACTTCAGTGTTACAGCCCTAAGGTGCGTCTGGGCTCCTATTTGGCACATAGGAGGATGCCCACCATGATACTAGTACATAATATTCCCCACTCACGTTATGTGGTCCTGATAGCTCAGAGTTTCGGGGTGCAATAGTCAGGGTGGCAGGATATTCCACAGGTCTGGCCTTGGCCCCTGGATCCTGTGATACTGGCTATGGAGCACGTGTTCCAGAATGTTCTCTCCACAGTCTCATGCTGACAAGATGATGATGCTTGACTTCCTTCAGGGCGATGGCTAGGCAGACAGGGGACAGGATCTTCTGAATAGCTGGAGTATGTCAGCTCTCCAACCTTCCTGGGCCTGTCTAGGACTTGAGATTCCTGCACTAAACTCACTGCTTTCTTCACAGGACATCACACTTATCTCCTCACCTCCTCCTCCTAACACTCCACACTTCTAACTCCTCACACGCAGGACCTTCCTGCAGGGGTGATACCATGGGGACCCAGTGATCAGCTGACTCCTCCCCTTTTCCCAGGCGATGTCCTCCCATTGGACATTTGGTTACTATTCAATCCTATGGGAGGTGTAATGCATGTGTGAGGCTCACTAGGTGGCGCTGTGTTGTGTGAGACTCAGGACCCCCTGCTATGTCACACAGGCTATGAAGCAACAGGAAATAATACAATGCACAGAGATCACCCTCAGCCCAGCCATAGCCAGCTCTGGGATGCCACATACTCCCCCTCTTTCACTGAGCCGACCTCGGCGACGGGCTGGGGTGAAGGTGAGAAATGTAACATAACGTTAATAAATACGAACAAAGTGCAAATGTCACTAACAGTTTAGAAAAATATAATACTTAGAAACTTGAGGTAAGACCTCCCGGCATAGTCCTGGAATGTCCATGAGAAGTCTGAAGGGTAACTGAGAGATAATTAAACGTAGACTTATGGAACCTTTTGGCGGTACCATCAGACAGTCCATATAGAAACAACAGTAGTGCAAATGGGTCCAGAGGCTCTCTGGCACAAATTTCGTGAGTGTCCATTATCATGAGAGTCTCTCTGAGAAACAATAAACAGTCCTTTCTGTAAGGAAGAGTAGGCACTCTAGCACCAATGTCCATACCGCAATGGGGTAACAGAACTTCCTTGGCTCGGTGAGCCAGGCACTATGGCTTGGATTGTTGCATATAAATGTAAATACTATATTACATGGCAAGATATTATATATATACTGTATATACACACAGGAAAAACATTAATGTAATCAGAGCAGGAATAACATATATACAGAAGCAGAGACAGTTAACCTCTTTTACCCAAGGACAGCCATGGCATCACTATAGCGTGTTGGAGGTATGCCTTTTGTGGTACGCTCAGAACGCCTAAGTGGAACGAGATTTGAATCAGGAACAGAGTCACTGAAATCAATTAAATCATCTGTCGAAGGGTTCTCTTGCACTAGAGCAATTGGTGGATAACAGCTAAATGGTAGTAGTTTAGGCGCCCACATAAGCTCAGTTAACGTTGGGTGTCTCTATTTTGCTTCATACGGTGACAAGATCTCTGTACTCGTTGTCTCAGCTGGGGGCACCTCTGTGGGTAGTCCTTCTTTAAGGCACAGCTTCAGACGGTTTCGGTGTACTACTTGGGGCTGTCTCCCAGGTTTAGAGATCTCATACACGTCGGATTCAGGATATGGTATGGAGATGACACTGTATGGTTCTTTCTCCCAGAATGGATCCAATTTCCCATTCCGATGGTTATTCCTTAACCATACACGGTCGCCAACTTTCAGGGGCGCTGCATGGGCGTGATGGTTGTAATCCTCCTGTTGTCTCCTACGAACCTCATCCATGCGCGTTTCAACTATCTCTTTAGCTTCCTCCATACGTCGGCGGTGTTCAACAACCCAGTCTGTTATGGGTAGTGGATTGATGGTGTCAGGGACCTTCACACCAAGGGTTAAGTCTGAAGGAAGTTGACCTTGTCTTCCAAACATTAGATAAAATGGTGCGTATCCCGTAGATGTTTGGGGTGTGTTGTTGTAAATATAGGCCAAGTCCTTGATACGCTCAGGCCACTCAACACCAGGTGTAACTGCGGCTGTTCTTAGCATGCCGATGATCACTTGATTTGCCTTCTCGCACATACCATTCCCTTGAGGGTGATACGCTGTGGTTCGCAACTTCTTGCAGTCTTGGAACTGACACAGCTCACGGAACAATTGGGATTCAAACGCCGATCCACGGTCGGTGAGGATATGCTCAGGACAACCGTAATGGCGGACAAACTCTGCGTAGAAGGTCTCAGCCGTAGTTCTTGCTGTAAGATCTCTGACAGGCACGATGACAAGGAACTTGGAGTAATGATCCACCATTGTCAGAGCGTAGCTGTAGCCGGAACGTGTGGGACCCAACTTCACATGGTCCAGAGCAACAATTTCACACGGCTTTTGAGTCTTAATTGGATGTAGAGGGGCCTTCTGATCTCTTCGACCTTCCTTGGTGATATTACAGGCAGGACACTCTCGGCACCAACTCTCAATGTCACTCCTCATCCCAACCCAATAGAAGCGACGACGGATGGTAGCTTCGGTCTTTTGTACCCCGAAGTGACCGGATCTGTCATGATACGCCTCAAGTATCATCTGTGCGTCTCTTCTTGGTACGAGGATCTGATGAAGCCTTTCACCTGTGACAGGATCAAGAGTGTTTCTATGTAGAAGGCCTCGTTGGACAAACAGGCGCTTCCTCTGTCGCCAAAGGCGTTTTAATTCCACGTCATGAAGACCTCTCTTTACACGGGTTGGTATTCTTCCTGTAAGCAGGAAATCTGACAATTCTCCTAAAACTCTGCTCTCTTCTTGGAACGTTTTCCACAGAGATGGCTCCTGGAGGGATTCGGCAGCTGTTTTCGCCAGAGATTCTCCTTCTACAGGGACACCAATAGCAACCTGTTGGGCAAACTTGTTGTAGAATGGTGGCATCTCCACCTCTTCCCAGATGTCTTCTCGGGGTGGTTCTTCTCCCACAGGCAACCTTGAGAGTGCATCAGCGTTAGCGTTGGACTTGCCACTGCGATACTTGACAGAGAACTTGTAATTCGCGAGTCTTGAGGCCCACCGTTGTTCAAGGGCTCCCAGTCGAGCAGTGTCCAGATGCGCCAACGGATTGTTATCTGTGTACACGGTAAAGGGTGTGGCAGCCAGGTAGTCTTTAAACTTCTCTGTCACGGCCCAGACAAGCGCCAGAAGTTCGAGTTTGAAAGAACTATAGTTCTGGTCATTCTTCTCCGCACCTCTCAGACTCCTGCTGGCGTAGGCGATGACTCGCTCTTTGTTGTCCTGAACCTGGGACAACACTGCACCCAAACCTTGGTGACTTGCATCTGTGTACAAGCGGAATGGCTGACTGTAGTCGGGATAGGCTAGAATTGGTGGTTGCGTCAGAAGTGCTTTAAGCGCTTGAAAGGCTTCCTTTTGACGCGCTGTCCAGTCTACCGGAAGCTTTCGGTTGCAGTTTTCTCTGGGACAACCGCGCAACAACTCGTTCAGAGGCTCGGCTACTTGGGCGAAGTGTGGTATGAAACGCCGGTAGTAACCTGCGAATCCAAGGAAGCTTCGGACTTCTTTGACGGTAGTTGGTCTTCGCCAGTTCTGGACTGCAGTGATCTTTTCAGGATCAGGTTGGACGCCTTGTGCGCTCACGACATGCCCAAGGTAGTGAACTTGGGGTTTCAACAGGTAGCACTTGGAGGGCTTCAACTTTAGGCCGTGCTGTATAAGTACCTTGAATACCTCGGACAGGTGACGAAGGTGTTCTTGGTATGTCCGGGGAGAATACAATAACATCGTCCAGGTACAGTAGCACACTCTGGAAATTCTCATGGCCGAGGCACCTCTCCATAAGCCGTTGGAATGTGGCTGGGGCATTACATAGCCCAAATGGCATACTATTAAATTCAAAGAGTCCCATTGGGGTCGTAAACGCAGTCTTTTCACGATCTTCAGGCGCCATAGGGACTTGCCAGTATCCACTGGTTAAGTCCAGGGTCGAGAAACAGGTAGCTGATCCCAAAGCCGTTAGAGATTCCTCAATCCGCGGCAATGGGTATGCGTCTTTGTGCGTGACGTTGTTGAGTTTACGATAGTCCACACAAAATCGTAGGGTTCCGTCTTTCTTCTTGACAAGGACTAGCGGGGCTGCCCAGGGGCTGTTACTCTCCCGGATGACATCAGCATCTCGCATCTCTTGGATCAACTTTTTCACCGGTTGGTACATCGCTGGTGGTATTGGACGGTGACGCTCCTTGATTGGATGGTGGTCGCCAGTCAGAATGCGATGTTGTATGGTCGTGGTCTTACCAAAGTCCAATGGGTGTTTGCTGAATGCCTGTTGGTAACGCTTGGCCACATTGCGAACCCCATTGATGTGCTCTATAGGGGTATTGGCGTCTCCCACGTTCAATTCATCCCACCAGGACTTCGTGGCTCCATTCTGAATGTTCTCAGCAGCTTGGGTGG
This sequence comes from Leptodactylus fallax, assembly GCA_947044405.1. Taxonomy (NCBI): domain Eukaryota; kingdom Metazoa; phylum Chordata; class Amphibia; order Anura; family Leptodactylidae; genus Leptodactylus; species Leptodactylus fallax. Next base: position 563,525 of record CAMRHE010000634.1, read on the forward strand.
AATGCTGTGTGGCGGTAGAATCACCAGAGAGAATGTCTTCTGGTGCTAACCGGTGTAGCAGGGCCACAGAGTGGAACTTGTGGAGGTTCACTGGAGCATCGCCCAAGTTGACTAAGCGGACAGGAACACGTCCATTGGAAACTGTGACAAGGCTGCGGGCAGCCATGACAAGTGGTTGGCCATCTATCTGTATGGGTTGTAGCAAGGCCTCGTAGTCCTGATTTTCTATGCCCGGACGGGCACGGCACCACACCATAGTTTCTGTTCCAGGCTGTAGGGTTACTGGACGGGTATCTTGGATCCGGACTCGACCAATTTCACCTTGTTTGTTGGCGAACTTGTGCTGGGCATTGAGTACACGAATGGCCCGCTGAATGGTCTGCTGGTCACTGGGAGAAGCTGTAAGGAGAGAGGCATGCAAGGCATCCAACACTTCTGCAAAGCAATGGCGTAAAACATTCATGCCTAATATTACAACTGCAAACCTATCATCCTCTACATCAGTGACAATTACACCCTGTCTAGGCAGTTTCAAGTCCCCAATCTGGATAGTGGGTTCCCAATAACCCTGCTGTGGTATGGGCTGTCCATTGCTGGCACACAGATTTATCCATGTGTCAGGTGTTCTATTCAACACACCTAAATCCCAATGTTCAAGGAACACCTGCTTGCGCAGGGTTGTTACCTGAGATCCAGTGTCCACCAACGCTGTCAGAGGGACGCCGTTCACCCGGATTGTGATGTGTGGGCAGGCTGAGACGAAGCGTGACAATGGCACTGAAGATTCACCTGGGCCCTTCTTCTTTCCTCCCGAGGGGCGGCCCGCTGCCTCGGGGGTGGCCCGTTTAACTGAAAACACTGAGGCCTGGTGTGTCCATATCTATGGCAATAGGTACAGTATGGCCTCTCACTCTGCGGAGGTTTCACTGAAGACGGACGTCTGGGTGGAGACTCAGGTGAGATGTTGAGACTTCGCAAAGGATCACTGGACGATGAAGACGGCTGGGTCAGACGATCTAGACGGACGGTGATCTGTTCCATGGCACGGGTCAGATGATCCACTCGGGCCAGAAGGTCATCTCTGGAGTCTGCTGGTGTAGTCTGCGCAGTTTGGGCAGCAGGTGAGGTACCCAGAGGTAGTGGCAGGACAACTGGAGCAATGCTTGTTGAGGGTCCAGGTGAGGGAGCACAGATGACTGGGCTCGGCTGGGGCTGCTCCTGTCTCAACACCTGGATGGCAAGGGCCTTGAAGTCAGCAAACGTGATGCTGGGATGTTGTGCAGCAAGCATTCGCAACTGACTCTGGAGCAATGTGGTACCCGCCCCTTCTATGAAGCGGTCAAGCAAGATTTTATCAGAGTCCACATTCTCACGTGGATCCACTTGCACCACAGCTCTGAACGCCTCTTGGAGGGATAAAGCATAGTCCCGCAGGGTCTCACCAGGTAGTTGTCGTCTGGAAAAGAAGCGCATCTTTACCTCGGAGACAGATCGCACGTCAAAGTTCACCTGGAGTTTGTCCAGAATTTGCCCAGGGGTTCTTTTGTCAGAGGCAGGCCAGGATTTGACCTCCCTAGCTGCAGCACCCTCAAGCTGGCCCAGCAGGATCTGTATCTGCTGTTCTGTATTCAGAGGATAGAACTGGAAGAGAGCCAGCATCTTCTCACGAAAGTCCCTGAGGGTATGCGCCTCCCCTTTGTAGCACGGCAGCCATGGTGCGCCAGGGTAAAATGGCATGGAGAATGGTAGGCTGCTCGCCATGGGCACTGCTGGATCACTAGAAACAGATGGCACAATGTCACTTTGCTCAGTCATGTTGTTTGCAGGTATGACTGAAATTAGGTCGCCGTCTCTTTAAGAAACTCAACTGCTTGCTGGCAGGGAATGGAGACTACAACTTGGAATGCTGTCCCTTTAAGAATGCTGTAGCTATTAACAGAGTCACTGTGATGCAGGCTGACGGTGTGCTCCCCCCTCTTTAATAGTGGCACTCCCCACGGACACGGTACACGGAAAACACTCGCTGGGGCCGTGGGAGGACTGAAGACAAGGACAGGGAGGCACAGTACTCACTGACAGCAACTGCAGCGTGGACCAGAGATCAGCGGTGCACAGCAGGGACGGTGATGCGGCACCGGAGAGTCAGAAATTGCGCCGGCACGTTCGCCTTTCACTTTCTTGTATGGGTGCGCTGGAGCATTGCGCTCAGCATTCTGGGCTCTCCTAAGATGGCGGCAGATGGGTCTCCTGGCCTCATGGGCAGTGCTAAAAATCTCCCGCACTTTTGCAAGGTACTGTTAACCCTTTGTGGGCGTTCTTACACAGCGATGTGGCGCAGCAAACAAGTCCTGGGCGTTTTAACTCTTCCAGGGCTGTAACACACTGTGAGGACAGTCTTTAGGGCTTACTTCAGGGGTATAGGGCTCCCCCTCTTTGTGGCAAGCACTCTCAGGGAATAAACTTGATCTTAGCAAAGTCCACAATAAAGACCGATGCTCTGGAGACAATTTGGCGCACTTTTCGTGGCAACTTTCTCAAAATGGCACACACCCGTATCCTGTTCGTGACGCCAGTTTTTCTTGCGGTGACCAGATGGAAGGTAACGCTGCAGTTGGGATTGCGGGGTGCAAACAGCGCAGACTTGTCACGGTCTCTGGGCACGAGGGCGCAGCCGCTGGTGCTGTCCCACGTTACCACCACTGGTACCGGTGATGAGGGGGCTGCACAAATGTTGGTGGTGATTGTTCCCCCGGGGTGCTTCCCCTATACTGTGCCGACTGGTGGTGTTTGGGGCGCCCTGATGTTGTCGGTGCAGAGTCAGACACAGAAACGGTTGTAAAGTTGAACTTTTACTTCCATGGGTGTGGAGGCACAAATGCTTAAACAGTTTCTTCAATACAAAACAACGGGGTACGCCTGGTGACACAGCAAAGTCCTGGGGTGCAGGGTAGACTTGATGAAAGGTGTTCCTAGCCCTTATACTTCAGTGTTACAGCCCTAAGGTGCGTCTGGGCTCCTATTTGGCACATAGGAGGATGCCCACCATGATACTAGCACACAATATTCCCCACTCACGTTATGTGGTCCTGATAGCTCAGAGTTTCGGGGTGCAATAGTCAGGGTGGCAGGATATTCCACAGGTCTGGCCTTGGCCCCTGGATCCTGTGATACTGGCTATGGAGCACGTGTTCCAGAATGTTCTCTCCACAGTCTCATGCTGACAAGATGATGATGCTTGACTTCCTTCAGGGCGATGGCTAGGCAGACAGGGGACAGGATCTTCTGAATAGCTGGAGTATGTCAGCTCTCCAACCTTCCTGGGCCTGTCTAGGACTTGAGATTCCTGCACTAAACTCACTGCTTTCTTCACAGGACATCACACTTATCTCCTCACCTCCTCCTCCTAACACTCCACACTTCTAACTCCTCACACGCAGGACCTTCCTGCAGGGGTGTTACCATGGGGACCCAGTGATCAGCTGACTCCTCCCCTTTTCCCAGGCGATGTCCTCCCATTGGACATTTGGTTACTATTCAATCCTATGGGAGGTGTAATGCATGTGTGAGGCTCACTAGGTGGCGCTGTGTTGTGTGAGACTCAGGACCCCCTGCTATGTCACACAGGCTATGAAGCAACAGGAAATAATACAATGCACAGAGATCACCCTCAGCCCAGCCATAGCCAGCTCTGGGATGCCACAATTCCCTGCCCCGCCCCCCTTCCAGGCCGCGGAGAACTAAACGTGGAGGGTAGAAAAACATACTGGTTAAAAAATGTACAGAGAAAATGTATTCTAGAAAATTGGATAAGATACATAGGAAATTGCTTGATTTGTAGATTTTTTTTGTTGACCCTGGTTCATTCTCATTATTCTACTGGACTGGATGAGTGGTGGGTTGACTGAAGGGAGGGAAGGGAATAAAACATATTTATTACTATCTTTTGTACTTGAACATGATAAACCTGTTGTGGATAAGCCAGAACATAAAAAGCCAAGTTATCACGGACCTAATGGGGATACAAGGCATTTAACATCAGAAAAAGATATATTCAAGTTTTTATTTCATTACTTTAATTGGCTAGAACAATAACCCGAAATTTCTAGCTACTTTTTAGCTTTGCTGTGTAGACTAAGGCAATGTCAGCAGAGTAATATCAGTTTTATTAGAGCAGATGGATTTAAACAGAGCCTGCCAGATCCAAAATAACTCCTAAACCATTAAGTGCTATGTAGGAGTCTTTAAATGGCCACAAACTAATGAAGCAATGGAGAAATAATTAATATGCAGATCAGCCTGCAAAGGCCCCAAGGGTCAATTGATTTGTCTACTGATCCAGGCAAAGACTGAAGATCTCATTCAAAGCTGAAGGTGTGGCATTGGGCTACAATTTCAGAGGAGAGTTAGAGCATTTGTGGCTGTCTGTAGGCAAATCTGGTAAATTGGATTCGCCTCCAGTGCCCTTGCAGGCTGAGAGGTATATCCATGAAAAGATTGTGGCCACAAAGTTATGTTTTGCTCCTATTAAAGGTCCCTGCACTGCACTATTATTGATTTGGGACAAATTCCCTTTATTAACCGCTAACATCACTTTTGTATATCATGGTATATTCCCTTTAAAGTGGTTTTCCCATAAACATAACCATATTTATATCTGTAGACAAATAATATTAAATTAAACATTTTTGCAAACACAAATAATAGAAACATTTTAAAAAAATTTTCTCTAACTATCTTAGTGATCAGTTGCCAATGAATACAACCATAAATACATTAACTTTATATGGTTACAAAACCAGCCATGATGTCCTTATTGTGGTCGGGTTATCTTCTCAGACATGTAGTGTCCCTCCTGTAACCAGCCATAATGTCCTTATTGTGTCCGGATTATCTTCTCATACATGTAGTGTCCCTGCCTGATAACCTATACACAGTAAGGAAATCATAGCTGGGTTTCTGACAAGTCCCAGACCATAGAAAGTTCCTGTATTCATGGTCATATCCATTGGCAAAAGACTGTCACCACTAAGATGGTTAGAGAAAATATTTAAAACTTTGCAAATTTTGTAATTATTTATGTTTGCAAAATGTTCAAATTTGAATTATCTGCAAATTTAAACATGGGTATGTTCATGGGAAAACCCCTTTAAGAGATTTAGTTTAAAAAAAAATGAAAGAAATTAGAATTATTCAGATTGTCGCTATAAAAAGACAGATGTAATTATCACATGTGGTGGCTACCTTAAAAAAAGCAAAACAAAAAAACAACCCAAGATTTTAAAATTGTAAACCAAATTTGCAAAAGTGCGAAATGCATCATCGTTATCCAAAATTATAGTAGATATTACTACCACAGACCATTCACACATTTAGGGGTGAAAATTAGCTTAGAAATATGACTGCTACAATGTGTAATTTTTTAAAAATACATAGTGTATTTTTATCTATTCACACTGCTGACAGATGTGAAAGGGTGTGTAAATGGGGCATTATGGAACATAATACTGTGTGGAGGGGCTGCTATGGGACATTATACTGTGTGGAGGTGCCACTATGGGACATTATACTGTGTGGAGGGACGATATGGGACATAATACTGCGTGGAGGGGCTGCTAGAGGACATTATTCTGTCACAGGGATTTTTGGCATGAGAGGGAGGGTTGACGTGTTTCTGAAGAGATTTCTGCATATAATAGTAGATTGTGGGTGGCGAACCCCAAAAATTGCATATTTGGCCAAACCTGAAATTTTTGAAAATTCATAATGAGAACTGGTTTGGTCAACCCTATGTATGTGCCACTATGGCTCATTATACTGTGTGGACAATATACTGTGTTAAGGGACTACTGTGGGACAATATACTGTGTGGAGGGGCCTATGGTACATTATGCTGTGTGTGGGGCTGCCATGGGGCTTAATACTGTGTGGGCCCCCCCGCGGCGCTTTTCCCTTTGCCCCCCCCCCCTCAAAATTTTTCCTTTTTTTCTGGCCCCCCTCTAACAAATGGCTGCTATGGGACATTATGCTGTGTGTAGGCCACTATGGACATTATACTGTGTGAGGCCCTTGGGCATTATACTGTGTGTAGGGGGCCCCATGGAACATAATACTGTGTGGGGGGGGCGGCGTACGACATTCTTTCTGCGGCCGCCCCCTGACTAAAAGGGTGTGTTGGGGCATTATGGAACATAATGCTGCTGTGGAGGAGCTGCTATGGGACTTAATACTGTGTGGAGGCCACTATGGGACATTATACTGTGTGGAGGGCGGATTTGGGCATAATACTGCGTGGAGGGGCGGCTGGGGGGACTTATTCTGCCACGGGATTGGGGGGGGGGGGGGCATATGGAAAGATTATGCTGATATGCCACTGAAAGAATTCATAATGAGAACTGGTTTGGGCCACCCTAGACTATGGGACATAATACTGTGTGGACAAAAGGAGGAAGGGGAAACTGTGCGAGGGCCACTATGGTACAAGCTGGGTGTAGGGCGCATGGGACTATACTGTGTGGAGGCCCGGGGCACTGGGGAAGCCACTATGGATTATGCTGTATGTAGGGCCACTATGGGACATAATACTGTGTGGAATGGCTGCCACTATGGGACATTATACTGTGTGGAGGCCACTATGAGGACATTATACTGTGTGAAGGCCACTATGGGACATTATACTGTGTGTAGGGGTCACTATGGAACATAATACTGTGTGGAGGGGCTGCTATAGGACATTATACTGTCTGGAGGCCACTTTGGGACATAAAAGGGTGTGTAAATGGGGCATTATGGAACATAATACTGTGTGGAGGGGCTGCTATGGGACATTATACTGTGTGGAGGTGCCACTATGGGACATTATACTGTGTGGAGGGCCGATATGGGACATAATACTGCGTGGAGGGGCTGCTAGAGGACATTATTCTGTCACAGGGATTTTTGGCATGAGAGGGAGGGTTGGCGTGTTTCTGAAGAGATTTCTGCATATAATAGTAGATTGTGGGTGGCGAACCCCAAAAATTGCATATTTGGCCAAACCTGAAATTTTTGAAAATTCATAATGAGAACTGGTTTGGTCAACCCTATGTATGTGCCACTATGGCACATTATACTGTGTGGACAATATACTGTGTTAAGGGACTACTGTGGGACAATATACTGTGTGGCGGGGTCACTATGGTACATTATACTGTGTGTAGGGCTGCTATGGGACATAATACTGTTTGGAGGGGCCACTATGGGACATTATACTGCGTGGAGGGGCTGCTATAGGACATTATTCTGTCACAGGGATTTGTGGCTTGAGAGGGGGGGTTGGCATGTTTCTGAACACAAGTCAAAATTTTGTAAAAAAAATTGCAACATTTTTTTTCTTGTACTCCATCTTACCACCTTCCTAAAAGGGGCATGGTGAGGGGTGGGCCATTGGCGTTCCATCAGCCCCCTCAGATTTATGGACTTTTAGGCTTGGGCTATACGGCAACATTTGACTTAAAATCGCATTAAAGTTGCATGACAAAAAAAAAAGCCATGCTACAAGCTACATGCTGCTGTGACTGTGGAAAAAAAAAAATGTTACATGCGAAACCGCTCCCATAGATAGTAATTGCGTTGCGCGAGACTATAATTGCTCTCTTTACAATCTTGCTGCAATTTTTCTTACTTTCCTTTTTTTTCATTTATGTGTATTTGTGCAGTTGCACACATTACAATCTTTAATATGTATTTTTCAAAAAACAAGCAATCGCAGATGCATGCATGTCACATCAAAACTGCAATGTGCGACATCACTGCTAGGTAATGTTGCATTAAAGTCGTGTAACTGTTTGTCGCGCGATTTTAACCCCCTCCCGCTGCAGGCATTTTTTGATTTTCGTTTTTGACTCCCTGTCTTCCAAGAGCCATAACTTTTTTATTTTTCCATTCACAGAGCCATATTGATGTTTGCGGGACAAATTGAACTTTACAATGGTATCGTTTAATATTCCACACAATGTACTGGGAAGTTGGAAAAAAATTCAGAATAGGGTGGAATTGGAGAAAAACTTTCCTCCAGGCTTTGTTTTCACAGCCAAAATGACATGTCACCTATATTCTATGGGTTGGTACGATTCCAGGGATACCAAATGTATTTAGTTTTTTTATGTTTTAACCCCTTAAAAAAATGCAAACCTTTGCAAATGACAACCGGCAAAAGGCCCGACAACCTTTTTGAAACTTGCACACCCCAGCCTGGGGATTGCATGTACTTCTTTGCTTTTGGGAACTGAAGAGAATGAGAAAGAGCACACCTTTGAAAGAGAGACTGCCATAACTAGAGAAACACCAACTAACCCAGGGAGAACCAACATAAATCTTCTGTTCCAGCCCAGTGATGTCCATAGTCATGCCTCCATTTTGTTGAAGATTGTTGTGTGTGAAAACTACAGTATGGCTTCGGCCCCACATTGCGGAAACGCAGCTTTTTTTTGTTGCAGATTTTGCTGTGTTTTTTTTAGCCAAAGCCAGGAGTGAATTGAGCAGAAGGGAGAAGTATAAGAACTTCCTATACATTTCACATTACACTTTTGTAGCCATTCTTGGCTTTGGCTCAAAAAACCGCAGCAAAATCTGCAATAAAAAAGCTGCATTTCCGCAACGTGGGACCTCAGCCTAAAATTGTTTTGTTGAGTGTTTGCATCATTCTTTACTCCTGAACCCTTAATCCTGCAACTATATTCATCAAAGGCACCCCAAAACTCCATCAGACAGGAGACTATACCACAAGGTGTGCCCTGGGGAAAAGTACTACCACCAAGTGCAAGCCCGTTCTTCACTGCACCAGCCATGAGGAGTGGTGGAGGTATGATGGAGACAAATACAGCCATTGTAAAACCAACAATGACCGACTACTACTACCACCCTCTGCAGACTCCGGGTTACTGTGCTTTGTCTCCATTCAAAGTCTATGGGACAGCTTTGATAAAAGAAGCACTTAGTATTTCCTGTAAAGAAGTAAGTGAAATTGTGTTGGAACTTGGAATCAACAGGAAACAAAGCTGTTCCAGAGTGATACTTTTCTTCTAAGTAGGTCATCTAGACAGAGTGCTATTTCACCTCAAAGCAGGACATTTTGTGGCAGCATCCACCGCAATACATTATTGTATTCCTTTAGCGACAAATTGATGCAGCTTTTAGTAGAAAAAATAGTTGTGATTTCAAGACGTACCTTCAATACAACTTCAGCAGAAGGTCAGCTACCACAAGTAGAAAATGCCCGACAGCCTGAACTAACATGTCACCAGGTGGTCTAGCATTGCCAGAAAGACCAGCCAGAAAATTAGCACATTACCTAGAATGACACTTTATCTTAGCAACTCATAAAATAACTTCAATGTGACCTTGAATAAAATGAGACATACTGTAATTACTCCTCCATTTGTCAAAGCAATGAAAGAACAATGATAATATAAAAGGAATAAAAAAATTCTAAACTGAAAAAAATCATGTATACTGTACATATGCATAAATCTACAGCTTTCTGCTTCAGAATATGTGCCCTACTAGGGCAGTGAGAAGATAAGTAATTGCTCATCTAATTACCCCTCCGCACTTCATCAGGCCGCTCATTGTTTACCAGAAACAAAAAACTTGTACCAAGCACCAATTGTAAGAAGTGAGAAAATTGAGGTGCAAGATGTAATATAATTTATATATATATATAAAATTCGACTGAAACAAGATTTTGACTTGTTAAGAGTTACTGCAGGTGAAAATGTGAAAAATTGCTGCAGTCATATGTGACCCGAATAAGCAGATATCACTGATTCTAGACACTGCATTGACCAAGAGCAGAAAAGTACGAAATGTGGTTTTTAGGTAGTTTTGTAACTTTGCAAATAGTTTTGATTAAAAATCTTCTACTGTTTTGTGCATACAAGTGTTATGCATATTTATGCAAGACCTTTAAAGGGTTACAGATTGAAAAAACACCCTGATAATCATGTGTAGTACTTCATATAGTACTTCACTTCCTCTGTCTTCTGCCTGTAGCTTTAGAAGGGGCAGGATCTGACTACATAAAGGGTTTGTTTGTAGTCTGTAACCAGGGAGACAAAAGTCTGATAAATTATTTTTTAATCTAACCCCTAGAAAGTGTAAACTGTGAAATATTTTTACTTGATATATCTTGAAAAAACGCTCTTGACATCATAATCTATGCGACTGAAATGATGAATATGTACTGTTCATTCCATGAAAAATGCTTGCACAGTACTGTATGTCTATGAAGCCGTTGCTCAAAGCAGGACAAGTCACTGAACACTCGATCTTAGTAGTTTGGTAGACTAATATCTTATGACAGACCTAGGCTAGGTTCACTTCCATTAGAGACGCCATCACAGAGTCTGCCAAAAAATGACAACCACTCGCTGGACACCCACCTGATCCCATTATAGTCAATGGGCTTAGCCGGGCTCTGTGTGTAACCACTGTTTTACTGGTCCGTTGGGGAACCCAAACAATGGAGAGCAAGTGCTTGTAGGAACCTAGTGTTACTTTGAAGGACAAATGTGTCCACTTTTAAATTAGGAACTGTATGGAGCTCCAAGAACACCTGCAGCAAGTTCTTAGATATCATCGGGCAGTCCTCAATGAATGCCCCAGTATAATACCGTAATATTATCTACAGTCTCCGATCCCTCTAAAGCTAAGCATACATAAGTAATAGACAGTTTATAAATAAAACCAACACATAGTCCAATAATAATAGTTTTATAAGTCTTATAAATAATACATATTTACGTAGTACAATAAATAAATAATACTGCAATTTAGTGCATAAATAATATCTCCAAGTTGGATATAACATAAGTAAATCACTGAAAAGGGAATCAAATTGACAACATATTACTTAAAAGGCCTTATTTACTGATACAAAGGCAGGTTAAAATACCTGCTATAGGAGGGACGTTGCACCAGTGCGAAATACTGAACTTACTTACCATTAGGTTGGTTGAAACCCACAAGATTTGTCTCTCGGATAGTTGCAAGGTTTGTCCAGCAGTTTAATTTCCGGAATTGCTATTGATACTATACGCCGGGGCCCCTTCAGACTCCAGAGAGTAATAAGTAATGGCCCAGGGAAGGTGCGAAAACATAACAAAAAACTTAGTTCACCTCTCCTGGATTCCGTTGTAGCATCTAGTACAAGTCCCTGACCACTTTGGGACTGTCCTGAATGATGTAATTGGGCCTATGATTGGGCCTCAATAGTCATATGGGGCAAGCTGATGTCATGATGCTTGAGTCTATTTGTCGATGATGTTGTTGACACACCTGCCTTGGGTTCCTTATAGAGCAAAGAATATTATAATGGTTCGTGGGTGTCAAACCACAAAAATTGGGTTCAGATGAACCCACAACTTTTTGAAAATTGATACTGAACCCAACACATTACCAACCAGTTTGCTCATCCCTGGCTCCCCATCATCCATGGTGAGTGCATGCTCTGTACACTAAAGGCCCACAGGCCTCCAGTTACTCAGGCACATGTAGTGCACCCTACTGGCTAACAATACATAAATAACATAGCTATACAGCGCTGTACAGAAATAAAAGTGCCATGAAGTACATAAACATTATACAGTATATCCACCCAGTCACACATATACATTCATACACCTACACTCCAATGTTTTTTACTCTCTGTAGCCTTGTCTAATTTTCTCCTACAGTATATACATAGGTCTATTAAGGTCTATTATGTTTTGGAGCTGTTTCTAGTCTTGAGCTTCTCGCTTGTGAATTTTACATAATGTTCAGCCTTCGCTGCGAGAACTTTTATTATATGTTGTTTACGTATCACATCTGTAGCCGATAATTAGAGCAAAGTGCAATAGACAGAGCATTGAGGATTGTGAGAAAATCGGGTTTTGCACAGGGCACGCTGAAAGGGAAAATTCACGGTCTTTACCAGCATGTGGCATGATAGACTGATTTATTTATATGCGTGTCACTTGCTTATAATAACTGTTATCAGAGGTTCTGTTGAATCCATCTCACTTCACAGGACATTTTAATAAAAGAAGATATAGATTCTGCCTTCCGAGCGGTGAAGATAGAAAATTAGTCATTTCTCTTTCGGTGTCTTACCTATGCTACATTTAATTTCATATGACTTTCAAATCACTTGTGATGCTGAAAAGATGAAAGGTAAGAATGTATTTCATCCATAGATTTAATATTTCATATTATTGACTGCACTGAAAGTAAAAAGAGATCTCTGGCTGGGGGGTCGTACAAATTATCACTACTCCTGGGTTATACTTACCTACTCTTTGCTGTCTGGCTGCTTTTTAACTCTGTCATAGTAGAAAAAATCTGCCAAGTGTATTGTACGAAGCTCAGGCAGCTGCTCTGTCCCTTTACTATATTTTACAATGCGACTCGGCTTAGTCAGATAGGCTACTATGTGGGAGCACAAGCCCACCAGAAACTCATCACATAGAAAATAGCTAATACATATCATTTCCATTGTAGAAAGGACTGAAAGCTTAGAAGTTACTAAATAACCACTAAATTATCAGTAGTAATAGGTAAGGTAATGCATACAGTGTGCCTGAATAATGGAGGGTGCCATTACAATCGGAAAATACCCTCCCCTTTCCTGATACAGGCTTGATATGACAAATATACTATAACCAATAAACCAATCTTCTCAATTGAGTCTACAAAATGTGAAACACTTTGGTTTTCTGTAAATAGTGAATGGAGTGAACTGATTCTATTATCACCAAATGTATTCCTAGCAAGGGCATGGTGCCCATAAAGGAGATGACAGCATTCCATCACTCCTCTAAGCATTGCAGTGGCCAAGGTTGGGTATGTGCACTTCAAGAATCTATATGACATGCTCAGCTAATGACAGAACCAAATTGCCCAGTCTATCCAGAGCCTGGCCAGTCAGGAGGCTTGGTCAGCTAACCAATGTGGAAGTTGGGTATTGCCGTCAGTCATTGGGCTTGGCTCCCTCAATCTGCTGTGCGCTCCTATCTGTGCCTCTTATTGTTTCATACACGTGGTGTCTGACATTTTTGCAATATTCTGTTGTTTCTCTAGAATTTTTGACCCTTGGCTTGTCGTGGACTACTCTGGATTCACTCTCTGCTGTCTATATAGTATTCTGACTTTGGACTGTTTCTGACCATTTCTTGAATGCTGCTTTGGGATCTGTAGTTTTTCTTTCTAGATTTTTGACCTTTCCTGACTATGATTTTGCATTCCCTTTGTTTCTACATTTCCTCTATTATTACCTAGTTTATGACCCCCTCCCATCTGCTACTCGTGGGTATTTGCATTAGTGAAGTCTAAAGGCTAAAGGGTGGAAACCAGAAGCCCCTTGAACTTAAAGGGGTATTCCAATGAACATGACTATACATAAATTCACAGACAATGAAAAATTAAACATTTTTGCAAATATAATAAACATTTTGCAGAGTTTTAAAGATTTTCTCTATCCATCTTAGTGGTGACAGTCTGTTGTCTTGATTGGTTGCCAATGGATACGACCACAAATGCAGGAACTTTCTATGGTCTGGGACTTATCAGAAACCCAGCCATGATTTCCTTATTGTGGCCAAATTATCAAGGAGAGACACTCGATGCACAAGAAGATAATTTAGCTACAATAAAGAAATCGTGGCTGGATTTCAGACAATTTAAAGTTCCTCTATTCATGGTCGTATCCATTGGCAACCAATAAAGACAAAAGACTGTCATCACTAAGATGGTTAGAGAAAATCATTAAAACTCTGCAAAAATTTTAATTACTTGTATTTGCAAAAATGTTTAACTTTTTATGATCTTCAAATTTAAATATGGCTATGTGCATGAGAATACCCCTTTAAGCCAAGTCCACATGATGTAAGCTCTACGTTACACTTTCTACATATACCATACAACAATTTTTTATAGTCTTGGTAAAGGGTTGTAAAATACTGTTACTAGTAATACTCCTGGTAGTTGGGTTGATTGGTTGATATCTAATATGTCTGGAGATCCGGAATGCTATATAGTTTAGTGGTGTTGTTATGTGTGTGCTCTAGGGTGGTAATGAGTTAAAGGGGTTGTCAGGAATTTTGTATTTATTCCCTATCCTTAGGATAAGCCATAAATATCTGAATGTGGGGGGCACAGGCGGACCCCATATAGATCAGCTTTTCAGGGCCATTTCCAATGATAATACTGCGGAGCTGGAATCAGATAGATCAGGGCCCTATAAAGTGTTCAGGAGCTCCCTGCTGTGATGACACCCGTCCACTATTCAGAGCACAAAACCATCAGCTTCCGATTCTGTATTTAGTATCAATTTACATCCAAATATTTCTGGCAATGAAGGATGGGAATATTATTGGTATTAGCATAGTATAGTGTAATGGAGTATATATCCGTATGGCAGGAACTGATATAGTGACAACTCAAGGCAGAAATAATGTTATGATTTATTCTTATCGATTATGGCTTCTCCTGATTTTGGGGGAGATGCTTTGCCCCCCCCCCCACCCCTTCATAAAAAGGCAAAAAAAATTGAATATTCACCATGGTGAGAAAGGTTTAAACCAGCATAAAAACTACATTGGGAAAAAGGATATTTTTTGGTGCACTTTTTTTTTTTTTTTTTTTTTTTTTTACAAATGAAGCATATTAAATAAAAGAGTTTAACCTTTAAAAAAAAAAAAAAAACCTGCACCAGAATTGTAGTTTTGATGCATTTTTAACTAAAGCCACGCTGACCTTCTGAATGCAGCAGGACTTGTCTCATGACCATTTTTTTCAACTGGAAGAAAACAATAGAATAAAAAATGAATAAAAATGAAGCAATAAGTTTGCTTTTTCACAAAAGCAGTTACGGAAACATTTCCCCAAATTACTCCTCTAAAAGAAATGCATCTTTTAGATTTTTTTTAAACCAAAAAGTGAAATTTTCTCTTAATATGTTTTTATTTTCTGATTGTAGATTTTTTTTTTTATATTCTGCACAATATCATGGGAGCGTCTTTGCTTAGCTGATCTGTTAACAGCAGTTCAGAAATTTGTTTTACAACAGCCACATGGACCAGAAAAAAAATGGTGTCTGATTATGGCTCAATGACTTTTGTTGGGGTGTTGTGGGCATACTCTGTGAGGTCCTACATGCTTGAGATGAGGAAACCTCTTACAATGATCACACCTTGGTTACCTGAAGTCACCAGTAGAGTAAGCTCATTGCATACACAGTTTACAGCAGTTACTAAGTTCAATGGGAACAGTATAAATCCAATTTCAATTATTGGAAGATGCAGATGCAGAGCCCCATTATTTAAAGGGATTTTTTTTTTTTTTTATTAAATGTTATTTAAAAAAAAAAAAAAAAAAAACTAAAAAACGACTCAAATCTTCAATACAGAATTGATGCTCCAGTGATCCCCATGGTCATTGTTTACAAGTGTCTGGCAGTCCACCACTGGCCTCAATGGTCATATGCCAACTGCTTCTAAACACAGACCTTGGAGACCGCCAGAGCATCTGAGTAGTGTTCTTACTTATTTATTTTATGGCATTTGCGTCTCTTTTTTTATTTTTTTTCAGAAACTGGATAGCCCTTTTACAACATGAAATTCTGGCAACTCACACCAGCCCCTAGGATAATCTTACTGAGAATGGATTTATACAAAAACCTTGGAGACCATCAGAGCATCGGAGTAGTATTTTTTCTTTATTTTATAGCATTTGTTGTTTCTTATTTTTTTCAGAAACTGAATATTCTTTTATAAAAAATGAAATTCTGGCTACCTGTATCTGCCGCTAAGGTAATCTTACTGCAAATGGATTTATACAGTTCCTATCCATTCACTGAGTGGTGCTTTCTATGAAATATTATAAGACCATTTTGACTATAATTTTTATAGGAAAAGCTATAATAAAACATGAACTTTTGTCAAAGTTTTTCTGTCCATTTTCTGATGTATGTGAACCCACCTTCAAGTACAGACGTGTCCTTTCTTCTTGGATTGACATTTCCTGAGTGGAGTGGCCCAAGATGACCGAGTTTAAAAAAAACATAATTTTGCAATACTTTGTCACAAGATGTCTATCATACACTCCTCAACTTTAGAAGTTCAGCACCATGATGGAAAAGTCTTGGAATTCTATAAAGCACAGGATGTATAGACATGTTAATGATATCCAAACGATTATAACAATGAAAAAATATTCAAAACATCTCAAATTCTTCAGTATCAAGTATGAGCGCCACATACTGAAATATACGCACTTAGATGCCTTGGCATGTTATCAATGAGATTATTATTGGCTGTCTGAGGAATGGTACGTTATGCTGAATACATTTCGGCATGCAAATTATCAAGATTGGTTGCTGGCAACAACCTTTGCACATGCCCACCAGTGACGCTCCAGATGTGCTCACGGGGAGACAAGTCCTGTTGAAAAGCAGCTCCTGGCTGTACCAATGGTTAAATGACCCAATCACAGGCTTAGCAGTCCCCCAGGACCATTGACATCACCCAAGAGGCTGGAAGGGGACAGAAGAAACACAGGAAACTTCGAGAGGGCCCAGGAGAGTTAAGGAAAGGTGAGTATGACTGTTTATCATTTTGCCGCACGTACCCTGGACCTCCTGTTATACACTGGGGTCTCTTTGAACCTAGAGTATAATAATAGCACTTCCTGTTTGGCACCAAGGAAATTGTTGGGCTAACCTTGTAAATATTCTCGTGAGGTTTTCCCATCTGTAGTGGACACCCAGTGCAGCCTGTCAAAAAGTTTTCTAGCATTTCATGATACTGTACTAAATTTCTGTTACAAGAAATTTGAGTTCTTAACCAAAGTCGTTCTAAGGTTAGGGAGGACACAGTGATACTCTATTGGGAATTTTTTATGCCATGTATGGCCACCCAATGCTTGAGATGTAAAATGACACCTGTCAAGGGTTTAGCTTGCATGTCCTGATATTGTATTGAATTTCTATGCAGAAATTGGAATTTCTTTTCTACAAAATTTGCGGAAAAGTTAAGGATGGACACATCTATTATATTTATTTTCACTTTGGTAATTATCAGCATGGCTGTGTCCAAAACCCGGTCTCCATACAATAAGAATGAGCTGATGGTGAAGCAGATAGCCAAATACACTGGCACGCTATTCCTTCCACTTGTCATACTCTATTTACGCACACATGGAATTGTGTACTCTTCATATTTGGACGCGCCCGCTGTTCTCTGAACATTGGCATTCTGTTACGGCCGGGACATTGTTGCATTTGACTAAGATCATTTCATTGTCACTCAGCTGAATAAATGTCCCATCCACAATCTTTACTTGTCCGTGTTCCTCTTCCATGTAACACATTAGAGGCTCGACAAACAGGATTTCTGAAATGTTTCTGTAGTTACTTGCTTATTTAATATCGGCTTTAGTATTCTGCGAGTGCTTGAGTCATCGAGACATGAATAATTTCTTGAGCTACCTCAATGAACAGGGAAATGTGACTTAAACCGTTTTCTACTGTATTAATTCTTAGCATATTCCAGGTTTCTTAACTTCTACTTGTCGTTCTTTAATTTTTGGCTGGGGTTTTGCAGGAAAAACCATATTGAAGGGACATTTGCTGGCAATTACACAATTTGTTTCATTCTCTGTATATATTTATTTATTATCGGGGAACAGATGTCCCTTGCTGAGCAATCATTGAATCCCGTGAAAGCCCCTCAATGGCTTCCATCAATTCTCCTGCCAAGGGTCTCAGCAATTTTATAACATGCATCATTCAGTTAGAACAGATGGGTTTTAGTTTAATGATGCCAGTATATAAAGACGAAATATGCTGGTTGAGAGTTTTATTCGCGGCCAAAACCAGAGAAGAAAAAAATATTTCACGCGGCCAAAAACTCGGTGTCAAAAAATGAAATCATTTATTTATTGGAAAAATAATGCTGTAAGCTAACAGGAAGAAAGGAGAGTTGGGCTCACATAAATACATGTCCATTATACTGTGTGATATAGTACGTACAATCGGCTGTAATAACTCCTTTTATCATAGAACGCATGGGTTTGTTATTACTAAGGGGAGAAATGATGGAGTGGTAATATAGCCATCCAGAGTTGTAGCTAGGCTTTCCATCACCCAGGGCAAAGATTCAGTTCACTGCACTTAGTCTGTAGCTAAATATATAGAAGTTGTTTGTTGGCACCCCCTTGACAACTAGCACCTGGGGCACATGTCCTGGTTGCCCCTTACCCAGCTACACCCATGCAGTCATCTAGATAGAAAGGAGAAGATTTGGGACTGCATTGACCAAGAAAGGGGGTGCAGAGAGTGCAGTCATACTTTCTGATAATCCGGAATGTCACCATTACTCCCCCCCAACCCTATCATACTTACCTATCTTCCTCTCTGGGAATGGTTCCTCCCCCTCTTCCTCTCTGCCAGCGCTCGCACAATCTGGAGGTGCCTGCGACACATGTGCAGTAGAAATGGCACTCCATCTCTACTGCACAGGTGTCAGATGTACTTCCAATCTGTGTATGCGCTTGCAGAGAGGAAGAGAGCCGTCTCCAGCCTGCGCACAGAGAAAGAACAGGAGGAGCTGTCTCCCAGAGAGGAAGACAGGTAAGTATGATGTGGCATTGGGCTGAGTTAGTTAGTTGGGAAGGGCTAGTAGTTGGGCGGGATAGCTAGGCAGACAGGGAAGGGGTGTAAAGGAGTGAGAGAGGAGGCTGGGCAGTGACAGGGAGGTAGTGCGGAAGGTACACAGGAAGCTACACAGCAGGAAGCTACACCATGTAAAAAATTCAGAAGATGCCAGGAGCTCCCAGAGAAACCCAGAAATCACTCAAAACACTGCTAAAGGTATATAGGTGTACTTATTAACCCATTAATAGCACTAACAGACCTAACAAAGATTTTTTTTGCCTAGAAAACCCATTAAGTCTCTCCCCATTATAATGAGACCAATTACTATAAGCAATGCATTATAATTGGGGAGCTGGTAAAGATTTTGCATTGGAAGCCAAAATCTTTATGTTACGTTTGTGCTAAGAAGGAGCAACTATGGAGCTATAATTTCATAGAACTGCATAGTCCTTGCTCTGTCCTCTCAGCTTCTCTTCTATGGTTCCAATTGTTGGGTTTCACACTGAATTCTGTCCTACTTCCATAGTAGGATGGTAATGAAAAGTTTCACGCTGTCTCCTATGGGTCATCTCTACATCTCAGGTTCCATGGTCATGAATGGAGATCCACTTTAAGAATGAGAAAGAGCTCATGAACATTAGTGGTTTTGGATAGCTTAATGGCCTGCACACACTCTCTGAACACGTCTAAGAAAAACCGAAGGAAACACAAAGCCTGATGAGTATTGTACCGTGTATTCCCAATTCCCAATTTGAAAAATGTCTGTAACAAATACAAAAACATAAAAGCAAGTACCAAAAAAGTAAAAAATAAACATGTGGGGAATGCAATTCAGTCTTCTCCCTCACTATCTTGTATGGGAGCTTATAATAATAGGCTCAGCGCAACTTGTATATTCATTTAAAAGAGAGCCTTTTACCACCTCCACCAACTCCAACTTTTTGCATACTTCAAAAGGTGGCAATCCACTGATTCTGGGGCAGCTGGAATTTTTTTCTCTGGCCCCTACCATACCCAAACTATAGCTTCTGTTATTTTAAGTACAATTAGGCTCTCTATTGTCAGGTGGGCGGTCCTGGACTGGAGCAGACAGTCTGGGACTGCCCACTTGACAGCAGAGATCATAACTGTGAAATTATTTCTGGGGAACTGTAACGTCTCTGCCGTTTCGGGTCTCGGCGCCGCCCTCCGCTCGCACGCTGTGGCGAAGGAGGCGTCTTCAGTTTGGTTCTTTGTTTAAGTTTCTTGATGCTCAGTCTGAACATGGTCTAGTTCCCTTGCTGTGTAAAGCCACACCTGTGTAATTAGGAACATTTCTCTCTGGACTGCATAGAGTTAATCTCTTCCTGGCCTGTGTGATTGACAGCCTGTGTTTCTATCAGATCTGTGGCTGGGCCCAGACTTTCTATATACAGGATGTCATTTCTCAGCAAGTTGCCGGTTATTTCACTTGTGTTTTGCCTGCTCTCTTACTATTCCTTTATACTTTGCTACTTGATTCTCTGACCCTTTGGCTTCCCCCTGACTATTCTCTTGGATTTTGACTTTGTACTGCTTTGCTCGTTTGTTACTGACCCCTTGGCTTCCTGACCTCTCTTTTGTTGTTTGTGCGTCCTGTCTTCGTTCTGTGTTGTCACTTATTCAGAGTAGGGACCGCCTCCAAGTTGTTCCTGTCATTAGGACAGTGAGACAAGTAGGAAGGGACAGTGGCTGGGGTGAGATTAGGGCTCACTTGTCTCTGTCCTTCCTCCCAGACCGCTGCAGTAGTGTCAGGGTTGCTACGTTTGGCAAGACCCTTACAGGAACATTGGGGGCTAGAAAAAAAAATTCCAATTGCACCAGAATCAATGGACCAGCACCTATTGAATGATGCAAAGAGTTGGAGTTGGTGGAGAGGATTGTCTTTGAATCCTTGCTCATTCTGGGTTTAGTAGTCCAGTGGGCTGTCCTACTCAGTGATTGACAACCTTCCCAATATTAACATGTATAGACAGCTGTTAATTGATGAGTGAGACCGCCCACTGGACTCTTAAAGACCAGAAGAAGGGCTTTGAGATTTGAATCAATAAATTTCTAGTATTGCTAACTTTTCCCACTAAACTATACATGGATCTGCTTAGCTCCTCCTGCCCTATAACATGTCTGTCTGCAGTTTGAATGACAGGTTTCCTTTAATTAAAATAAGATAAAATATTGAGACTACTAAATCAGTAGTGCATATTCATACAGTATATGAATATACTCTGTTAGGGGAATGTGGCATCACCATCCTGCTGCCTACAGTATAGTTACTTTTTTCCCTACTTGCAGGTTATGGGGTAAATATATAGATACTTCCTCTGACACCGCAAAAATTTCAAACTCTGCAATTTGGACTTAATATTCATGCCAGGTTCATGTCACACTATGTTTGAACCATGAACTGAACTCAATATTCATGCCAGCTTCAAATCACACTATGTGTGACCTGTGAGGGTCACAAATCACCTCCTGATAGCAAACAGATAACAGCAAGAATTACTGATCCCTCCGTCGCGCACCACAAGTTTCCAGACTGTTTTTTTGACCTGTTGTAAATAACTTCTCTACTTAGATTGCAATTTTTTTTAAGGACTCTAAAATGCTTTGAAAACCATGTGTATAAAAATCTGTGAATTTTCAGTTCTTGTATCACACCATGTCTGATGAAGGGAGCGAGTACTCCTGAAAGCTTACTTATAAATATACTCAGTTAGCCTCTAAAAGGTATCGCCTGATTTCTTCACTCTTCCACCACAAAAATCTGTCTAGTAAACATTAAATTATATGCATGGAAAAGGGTTGTGGGGAGATGAGGCTGAAAACTTTCTTCTTAATCTTGAGTGCGAATTTACATGCTGTGAGAGGGGAGAGGGAGCAGCAGAAAGAGAGGCTACCCACTCAGTATGGATAGAGAAGGACAATGTACATTCACAGAAAACAGCAGAGATAGACAGAGACCCAAAATTGTCGAACTGCCCACAACATAAAGCACTACATCAAGCACACATCTACAGATATAGGATTTTTTTTTGGAACATAAAAGACAGCCTACAACCTCCCTCCAGCATATTCAGCTGATATCACCCTGTTACAGAGCATATTACAGTCATAAACATCATACCTTTGTTACTTTTGTAGATTTCGAGAAAAAGAACTTTGCAGTGATATGCAAATGAGGAAGTTGGTGCACTGGGGGTGGGCCTTCAGCTCCTAGAGCACTGCTTTTTCTGCTCAGACCTCTACCATCTCTGGTCTTCACCACCCCCTGCAGTGAGAGTTGACCTTCCCACTAACATGACCTACATGAGTAGCAAGAGCAGTGTTCCAGGGAGATGGAGGCCCGCCCCCAGTGCACCAACTGCCTCATTTGCATAACACTACAACTTTTTTTTTCTTGAAAACTACAAACGTGACATGCATAACAAAGGTATGTTATCACCGTAATGTGCTGTATTGTGGGGCTGGCAGGTGAATATGCTTGGGGGGAGTTGGTAGACTCCCTTTAAATAGACTGTAATGCAAAAGAAGTAATTTCTTATGACCAGGTGGCACTTTCATACATTAAAACAGCACCACCTGTTGGTTGTATATTGTAAAGGTTTTTCAGGTCAGTGCATTTCTAATGTTAGGCCATCCAATATTTCTTGTATGGTGTTGAGGTGTCATCCATGCTGATGACATCATTTGACTACCACGGCCAATTGAGGTTCATACAAGTGACGTCACTATGATGCAACCAGTGTCACACTGAAGAACAGGTTTGGGTTCCGTCTTGTTTGGAGCACTCGCGAAGTTTGTGAACCACTACACAACTGTATAGTTTAGTCTTCTTCTTCATAACTTGCCATATAACGCTTACTCAGCATATACCGGGTCAGACATAACTCTGACAATTAAAAAAGACAATGTCAGAGCAAATTAATGAGGATTTTTCTGTGCTCTGTCAGTAAAACAACTGTGATTCAAGTGTGTTTTGTTGCTCTTGCACATTTCGAGTCTAGCCGGCCTTATTGCTGTTTTCGTGGACATTCCTTTGCCTCCCGCTTGTTATGTTCCTGTCTCATCTCCGGTTCCGACTTGTCAGTCATTGCGGATAGCTGATCTGCTGCAGCGAGGAACAAACTGCAAAATTAACACAGATATCCTGTTAACCAAGCACATTTGCCTTGTAATGGCCAATCCGGGCAGTATAATGTGGCACTGGTGCCAGGATTCATAGGTTATCTCTAAAAACACACATAAGAATATTTGATATAAATGCAAAAACATACTGCCGCCTGACATGACAATTAATAGAAGGACTGGGGGGCAAGTGGCTGACACGAGTGATGCTGCTGTGCACGCACTGTTAGTTTTGTGCAGAAAGAGCCATTTGTTAAGCTTGATGTTAAACTCCCTGTACGTCGCTGCGCCCTTAGGGTATGTAAAATCTTTGCTGACAGAGGTGCCTACAAAGCATTTCATGGCAAAATACTTTCTACCCATCTGGCTTGGTAGTCAACAAAGAACTGACAGAAATGAACAGTAGGTGAATTAAAATGAGATCTACTATCCAAATTGTGTATCCAGTTAATTCAGCTGCCGGCATGGGTTCATTAAGTGCTCGGTGCAATATACAGACACTCTTCTATTACATTCTCCTCTTTTACAAAGGCAAAAAACATCCCCATACCAGTCCCATCCTATTATATGATTTGTACTCAGGTCTAGTGGCCCCTCAGGGGCAAATGCAGGATTTTTAAAGGGGGGCTTCAATGTGTATTGGTACTATTGGTACAATTATCCTCTATTATACACCTTATATATGTATATAACACATTTAGTGTCATAATATATCTGTAGTATCCTGGTGGTCTAGAGTAAGGGTTAGTGAAGATCCACTGTCCTTAGTCTAGCATCAGGTGAAGGTCTGAGCTGAACAGTAGTTGACTTAGTCTAGTATGTTATAACATGCCTCTAACCCCCCCCCCCCCCCAGTGCCACTCATGCCCCCTTTGACTCTTCCCAGTCCCTTTGTGTCCCATACAGTAACATTGCCCTCCTCTATACAAAATACAGTGATAAAGCCCCCTTACTACCCCGACACAGTATAATGTCACCTTAGTGTCCCCACAAATGGTATAATGCCCATTGATACCCACAAAGTGCACCCACACAGTATAAGAATTTAACCAAACAGTAGAGCCTACTTAGTAGCCCTCCACACAGTGTAATGCCCCCTTAGTTCTCTTCACACAGTATATTGCCCCTAACACAGTATAATAATGTCTTTTTAGTGGTCTCCACATGGTATAATGTCATATTGGGGCCCATACAGTATAATGACCATTAGTGCTCCCACAGAGTATAAGGCCCCTTAGTGGCCTCTGCATAGTATTATGCCCCATTGGTATCCCTACACAGTATAATGTCAACAAGGGGGTATAGGTCAGTTCCTTTCACTCTGATCTATTACAGTAGCATCAGCTGGAATTAACAATCCTCCCTGCTGTGTATACAGCTTTCTCATGTCCACTGCCATTATGCAGAAACAAGGAGACAGGTCCAGGTAGAGAAAGCCTCTAAGTCCTGCTTTCACCACCCACTCATAGAGAGAGCCTGTGAGTCCTGCTTTCACCACCCACTCATAGAGGGAGCCTGTGAGTCCTGCTTTCACCACCCACTCATAGAGGGAGCCTGTGAGTCCGGCTTTCACCCCCTCACTCATAGAGAGAGCCTATGAGTCCTGCTATACAAAGTAATTGACAGATTTTCCTGCATACACACTCATAGAGAGAAAGCCTTTCTCTTTGAGCCCTGGCAGCATTTTTCAGCCCTTAAAGGGATTTTCTACGGTAGACAACCTTTTTCCATATACTCATCTATAAACCACTAACAAAGCCTCTAGCATAACCATGACATGAATTGGCCCCATGTCATACTACATACTGTATCCTCTGTAGCTCTCCAAACACTCCTTGTTGGATCAATTTCTAAGTCAATATAAGGAACTGTATGCTGAACTGAACTAAAAACTATTCTACAGCCTTTTATGACCCTGACTAAGTCATTAGGGGTGTAACTGTTGACACGCCTGCCGTCTGTTTCTAGTAACAACCAGCAGAATTATGAATGCAGCTCTGGAGTATAATATAGACTGTAAATTGGGATCAATACAAGATAAGTAATAATGTATATACAATATTAACCAACTTTTTATAGTACGTTGATCCATTCTATTGGCAAACATAACATTAGAAATGTAAAAATTTAAATTTAACAAAATAACGCTTAAAGATGAATATCCCTTTAAGGCTTATGAAATCGATGTCTTCCTTATAAATATAAATTCTTATTGTATTCGCTCAGGGCATTCAAGAGTGATCACAAAATAGGGCGAAGATATAATAACATCATACGGCAGGCAATAAAACATGGCCTCTCACCCTCCATACAGTGATTTACGAGTATGTTGGTAATATGTATCTTCACATGTTTATTTTAGAGGGATAAATTAGATTTACAGTCCTACAATTCACATTTATTGCCAATCCCCTCCGTGTTTACGCCCCTGTATCCTCTGTAATTGTTTTTCTCCTGTGTTTCCTCTTATTTATGTTCTGTGTATGGATACCATTCCTTTCTTTGGCAAGGTACGATGCATGAAATCTAATTCGACAGACAGACAGGACAATATGAATCACGTCACCCATTATTTGATTTTTCTATTCTTAGAATTTCGTAATATTATTACTGCAAAAAATATAATTAAACCCAATAAATGTTTTTTAATTTTCCACACATCATGTTCTCCGGGTATACCCTGATTACATGTCATGTTGCTTTTGCATATTATTATTATTATTATTATTATTATTATTATTATTATTATTATTATTATTATTATGATATTTTCATAATTATTATTACCATGCTATTATTATATTTTTTATTTTTATTTATTTATTATTATTTTTTACTTTATTAACTTTTGGAGTTATTTTGTAGCTTCCTGTTTGTCCATGTGATGTGATAATATTTTATTAAATCATGACAAGATATTATTATATCTTTGAAACTACAACTTGGATTTGTGTATTAGTAAATTCCAGTTCATTTACAGAGAAAAAACATGAAGAAATTGTTTATTAAAGGGGTCTTCCCATCTAAAAATATTTATGACCTATCCTAAAGATGTGGCATCCCAGAGCTGGCTATGGCTGGGCTGAGGGTGATCTCTGTGCATTGTATTATTTCCTGTTGCTTCATAGCCTGTGTGACATAGCAGGGGGTCCTGAGTCTCACACAACACAGGCACTAGTGGCCCACGCACACCTCCCTGGTTGAATAGTAACGATGGGGGCGCGAAGGGGGGCTGATCACTGGGCCCCGACCCGCGGGGCGCGTGGGAGTTGAAGGGGGGAGGAGGGGGAGGAGATAAGTGGTGTCTGTGAGAAGCAGGGTTTAGGCAGGAACCAGTCCGCAGGCCAGGAAGGTTGGGGCGACATACCCAGCTATCAGAGATCGCCCCGCGCCAGCCACGCCGAGGAGTCGCTATATCTTGTAGCTGGCGTGGGAGAACTCGGAACACGTGCCCAAGCAGTATCACGGATCCAGGGGCCAGGCCAGACCTGTGGAATACGCACCCGCTGCACCCCGAAACTCTGAGCTATGGCACATAACGGAGTGGGGAATATTATGTACTAGTATCATGGGGCATCCTCCATGTGCCAAATAGGGCCCAGCGCACCTTAGGGCGTAACACGAAGTATAAGGGGCTAGGAACACCTTTCATCAAGTCTACCCGCCCCAGGACTTGCTGTGTCAGGCGACCCCGTTGTTTTGTATTGAAGAAACTGTTTAAGCATTTGGCCTCCACACTGGAGTAAAGTCAACTTACAACCGTTTCGTGTCGACCGCACGACAACATCAGGGCGCCCCAAACACCACAGGGCACAGTATAGGGGAGCGCCCGGGGGACAATCACCACCAACATTGTGCAGCCCCTCATCACCGGACCAGTGGTGGAACGTGGGCAGCACAGGCTGCGCCCGGCCCAGGACCGGACAAGTCTGGGGTTTGCACCCCGCAATCCCAACTGCGCGACCTTCCATCTGGTCACCGCAGAAAACTGGGCACGACAGGTACGGGGTGTGCCATTTGAGAAAGGCAGAAAAGTGCGAATTGTCGGCATCGGCTTTATTGTGGACTTTGCTAAGTCAAGGTTATTCCCTGAGAGGCTTGCCCAAGAGGGGAGCCCTACCCCGAGAAGCCCTAAAGACGTCCCCAGTGTGTACAGCCCTGGAGAGTTAAAACGCCCAGGACTTGTTTGCTGCGCCACAGTGTGGAACGCCCACAAGGGAACGCACCTTGCAAAAGTGCGGGAGATAGCACGCCCTGAGGCCAGGAGACCCATCGCGCATCTTAGGGAGCCCAGAATGCGGCGGCCAGCGCACCCATACAGGTGAAGGCGCGGCGGCGCCATTTGACTCTCCGGGCCGCACACGTCCCGGGACCGCTGATCCGGCCACGGCAGTGCTGTCAGTGAGTACGGCCCGCTGTAGCCCCGGCCCAGGAGTGTTTTCCGGACAGTGCCGTGGGGAGGCACCAAAGAGGGGGGCACACCGCAGCCTGCATCACAGGACTCTGTTAATAGCTACAGCATCCAAGTTGAGTCTCACGCCAGCAAGCAGTTGAGTTTCTTAAAGAGAGGGACCTAATTCCAGTCATACCGCAAACAACAGACTGAGCAAAGTGACATGGCCATCTCTTTCTAGTGATCCAGCAGTGCCCATGGGAGAGCCACCATTCCAGCCATACGGGACCTGGTGTGTGCCAAGGGGGGGCACCTCAGGGACTCGTGAGAAGATGGTCTCTCTCCAGTCTATCTGAATACGGGCAGATACAGATGTGGGCCAGCTTGAGGGGGCAGCTAGGGAGGTCAAAGGCGCGACAAAGAACCCCGGGAAAGGACAACAGGGAACGACGGGCTGTCGAGGTAAAGATGCGCTTCTTGCGACAACACTGGGAGACCCGCGGGACTATGATCCAGAGGCGCAGAGCTGTGGTGCAAGTGGCCACGGAAAATGTGGACTCGATAAAAGGACCGCTCATAGAGGGGCGGGACCACATGCTCCAGAGTCAGTGCGAATGTGGAAACCAGCATACGTTGTGACGGCCGCCAAGGTGGGACAGGGCAGCCCGGGCCAGCATGGCCTCACTGGACCCCAAAAGATGCTCGTTGTCGCCACACCTCTGGGAACGGACGGGACACGCGACCGAGGACCGGCGAGTGGCGACGGAGGAAAGATACTGGATGTGACGGCACGTCCAGTGATGGGTCCACACCACGGGCGGGCAGGAAGGAGTGGAGGCCAACGACCAGCCAGTAGGACAGGAGGAGGGGCCGGCGGGCCCGGGAGGAAGAAGAAGGGCAGGGAACAGTGCCATGTCACGGTCGCGCCACATCACAATCGGGGAGGCGCCCTTGACAGCGTTGGGGACACTGGATCCGGAACAACCGGAGCAGGTGTTCGAACATGGGACAGAGGTGAATGAACACCGACACATGGATAAATCGTGGCCAGCAATGGACGCCCTACCACAGCAGGGTGGGACCCACATCCAGATTGGGGACGAACGCCAGACAGGGTGTAATTGTCACTGATGTAGAGGATGATAGGTGCAGTTGTAATATTAGGCATGAATGTTTACGCCATTGCTTTGCAGAAGTGTTGGATGCCTGCAGCCTTCAGCTTCCCCAGGACGCAGACCATCAGGGGCCATGTGTACAAGGCACAAGTGCAACAAAAAGGTGAATGGTGAGTCCGGATAGAACGAGAACCCACAGCCTGGAACAGAAACTATGGTGTGGGCCGGGCGGGCAGAAAACAGGACTACGAGGCCTGCACAACCCAACAGGTAGCTGGCCAACCACTTGTCATGGGGCAGCCTTGTCACAGTTTCCAATGGACGTGTTCCTGTCCGCTTAGTCAACGGGCGGCTGGACCTCCACAAGTTCCACCGGGGACAGGAGCACCAGAAGACATTTCTGGTGATTGGCAGCGTCCCAGCTGTGAGAACATAGAATGGGCACGAAGTCCTGGTGGGATGAATTGAACGGGGAGACGCCAAACCCCATAGAGCATATCAATGGGGTTCGCAATGTGGCCAAGGTTACCAACAGGCATTAGCAAACACCCATTGGACTTTGGTAAGACCACGACCATACAACATCGCATTCGACTGGCGACCACCATCCAATCAAGGAGCGTCACCGTCCAATACCACCGCGATGACAACGGGAAAAGTTGATCCAAGAGATGCGAGATGGTGTCACCGGGAGAGTAACAGCCCCGGGAGCCCCGCTAGTCCTTGTCAGAAGAAAGACGGAACCCACGATTTGTGTGGACTAGAAACCAACAACGCACGCACAAGACGCACAGGGGTTGAGGAATTCAAGGCTTTGGGATCAGCTACCGTTCGACCCGGACTAACAGTGGATACTGGCAAGTCCATATGGGTGAAGATGGAAAAGACGGACGACCCCGATGGGACTCTTTGAATTCAATAGTATGCATTTGGGCAGTAAGCCAGCCACATTCCAAAGGCTTAGGAGAGGTGCCTCGGCCATGAGAATTTCCAGAGTGTGCTACTACCGGACGATGTAGACCCCGGACAACCAGAACACGCACTGTCGAGGTATTCAAGGTACAACAGCACGGCCAAAGGGAAGCCCTCCAAGTGCTACGTGAAACCCAAGTTCACTACCTTGGGCATGTCGTGAGCGCACAAGGCGTCCAACCGATCCTGAAAAGATCACGCAATCTAGAACTGGCGAAGACCAACACCGCAAAGAAGTCCGAGCTTCCTGGATCGCAGGTTACACGGCGTTCATACACACCGCAGTAGCGAGCCTCTGACGAGTTGTTGCGCGGTGTCCCGAGAAAACACAACCGAAAGCTTCCGGAGACGGACAGCGCGCAAGAGGAGCCCAAGCGCAAAGCACTCGACGCAACCACCAATCAGCCATCCCAACACGAGCCATTCCGCTTGTACACAGATGCAAGTCACAAGGTTTGGGGCAGTGTTGTCCCAGGTCAGGACAACAAAGGCGAGCACGCACACCAGGGAGCGGAGGCGGGGAGAACGACCAGAACATAGTCTCAAACCGAACTCTGGGCTTGTCGGGCCGGACAGAGAAGTTAAAGACTACGGCGCCACACCCTTACCGTGGACACAGATAACAATCCGTTGGGCATCTGGACATGGACTGGGAGCCCTGAACAACGGGGGCCCAAGACTCGCGAATACAAGTTCTCTGTCAAGTATCGAGTGGCAAGTCCAACGCTAACGCTGATGCACTCTCAAGGTTGCTGTGGGAGAAGAACCACCCCAAGAAGACATCTGGGAAGAGGTGGAGATGCCACCATTCACAACAAGTTTGCCCAACAGGTTGTTATTGGTGTCCCTGTAGAAGGAGAATCTCTGGCGAAAACAGCGCCGAATCCCTCCAGGAGCCATCTCTGTGGAAAACGTTCCAAGAAGAGAGCAGAGTTTTAGGAGAATTGTCAGATTTCCTGCTTACAGGAAGAATACCAACCCATGTAAAGAGAGGTCTTCATGACGTGGAATTAAAACGCCTTTGGCGACAGAGGAAGCGCCTGTTTGTCCAACGAGGTCTTCTACATAGAAACACTCTTGATCCTGTCACAGGTGAAAGGCTTCATCAGATCCTCGTACCAAGAAGAGACGCACAGATGATACATGAGGCGTATCATGACAGATCCGGTCACTTCGGGGTACTAAAGACCGAAGCTACCATCCGTCGTCGCTTCTATTGGGTTGGGATGAGGAGTGACATTGAGAGTTGGTGCCGAGAGTGTCCCGCCTGTAGTATCACCAAGGAAGGTCGAAGAGATCAGAAGGCCCCTCACATCCAATTAAGACTCAAAAGCGTGTGAAATTGTTGCTCTGGACCATGTGAAGTTGGGTCCCACACGTTCCGGCTACAGCTAGCTCTGACAATGGTGGATCATTACTGCAAGTTCCTTGTCATCGTGCCTGTCAGAGATCTTACAGCAAGAACTACGGCTGAGACCTTCTACGCAGAGTTTGTCCGCCATTACGGTTGTCCTGAGCATATCCTACGACCGTGGATCGGCGTTTGAATCCCAATTGTTCCGTGAGCTTTGTCAGTTCCAAGACTGCAAGAAGTTGCGAACCACAGCGTATCACCCTCAAGGGAATGGTATGTGCGAGAAGGCAAACAAGTGATCATCGGCATGCTAAGAAAAGCCGCAGTTACACCTGGTGTTGAGTGGCCTGAGCGTATCAAGGACTTGGCCTATATTTACAACAACACACCCCAAACATCTACGGGATACGCACCATTTTATCTAATGTTTGGAAGACAAGGTCAACTTCCTTCAGACTTAACCCTTGGTGTGAAGGTCCCTGACACCATCAATCCACTATCCATAACAGACTGGGTTGTTGAACACCGCCGACGTATGGAGGAAGCAAAGAGATAGTTGAAACGGCATGGATGAGGTTCGTAGGAGACAACAGGAGGATTACAACGCACGCCCATGCAGCGCCCCTGAAAGTTGGCAACCGTGTATGGTTAAGGAATAACCATCGGAATGGGAAAGTGGATCCATTCTGGGAGAAAGAACCATACAGTATCATCTCCATACCATATCCTGAATCCGACGTGTATGAGATCTCTAAACCTGGGAGACAGCCCCAAGTAGTACACCGAAACCGTCTGAAGCTGTGCCTTAAAGAAGGACTACCCACAGAGGTGCCCCCAGCTGAGACAACGAGTACAGAGATCTTGTCACCGTATGAAGCGAAAGAGAGACCCCCAACGTTAACTGAGCTTATGTGGGCGCCTAAACTACTACCATTTAGCTGCTATCCACCAATTGCTCTAGTGCAAGAGAACCCTTCGACAGATGATTTAATTGATTTCAGTGACTCTGTTCCTGATTCAAATCTCGTTCCACTTAGGCGTTCTGAGCGTACCACAAAAGGCATACCTCCAACACGCTATAGTGATGCCATGGCTGTCCTTGGGTAAAAGAGGTTAACTGTCTCTGCTTCTGTATATATGTTATTCCTGCTCTGATTACATTAATGTTTTTCCTGTGTGTATATACAGTATATATATAATATCTTGCCATGTAATATAGTATTTACACTTATATGCAACAATCCAAGCCATAGTGCCTGGCTCACCGAGCCAAGGAAGTTCTGTTACCCCATTGCGGTATGGACATTCGTGCTAGAGTGCCTACTCTTCCTTACAGAAAGGACTGTTTATTGTTTCTCAGAGAGACTCTCATGATAATGGACACTCACGAAATTTGTGCCAGAGAGCCTCTGGACCCATTAGCACTACTGTTGTTTCTATATGGACTGTCTGATGGTACCGCCAAAAGGTTCCATAAGTCTGAGTTTAATTATCTCTCCGTTACCCTTCAGACTTCTCATGGACATTTCAGGACTATGCCGGGAGGTCTTACCTCAAGTTTCTAAGTATTATATTTTTCTAAACTGTTAGTGACATTTGCACTTTATTCGTATTTATTAACGTTATGTTACATTCTCACCTTCACCCCAGCCCGTCGCCGAGGTCGGCTCAGTGAAAGAGGGGGAGTATGTGGCATCCCAGAGCTGGCTATGGCTGGGCTGAGGGTGATCTCTGTGCATTGTATTATTTCCTGTTGCTTCATAGCCTGTGTGACATAGCAGGGGGTCCTGAGTCTCACACAACACAGCGCCACCTAGTGAGCCTCACACATGCATTACACCTCCCATAGGATTGAATAGTAACCAAATGTCCAATGGGAGGACATCGCCTGGGAAAAGGGGAGGAGTCAGCTGATCACTGGGTCCCCATGGTAACACCCCTGCAGGAAGGTCCTGCGTGTGAGGAGTTAGAAGTGTGGAGTGTTAGGAGGAGGAGGTGAGGAGATAAGTGTGATGTCCTGTGAAGAAAGCAGTGAGTTTAGTGCAGGAATCTCAAGTCCTAGACAGGCCCAGGAAGGTTGGAGAGCTGACATACTCCAGCTATTCAGAAGATCCTGTCCCCTGTCTCCTAGCCATCGCCCTGAAGGAAGTCAAGCATCATTATCTTGTCAGCATGAGACTGTGGAGAGAACATTCTGGAACACGTGCTCCATAGCAAGTATCACAGGATCCAGGGGCCAAGGCCAGACCTGTGGAATATCCTGCCACCCTGACTATTGCACCCCGAAACTCTGAGCTATCAGGACCACATAACGTGAGTGGGGAATATTATGTACTAGTATCATGGTGGGCATCCTCCTATGTGCCAAATAGGAGCCCAGACGCACCTTAGGGCTGTAACACTGAAGTATAAGGGGCTAGGAACACCTTTCATCAAGTCTACCCTGCACCCCAGGACTTTGCTGTGTCACCAGGCGTACCCCGTTGTTTTGTATGGAAGAAACTGTTTAAGCATTTGTGCCTCCACACCCATGGAAGTAAAAGTTCAACTTTACAACCGTTTCTGTGTCTGACTCTGCACCGACAACATCAGGGCGCCCAAACACCACCAGTCGGCACAGTATAGGGGAAGCGCCCCGGGGGAACAATCACCACCAACATTTGTGCAGCCCCCTCATCACCGGTACCAGTGGTGGTAACGTGGGACAGCACCAGCGCTGCGCCCTCGTGCCCAGAGACCGTGACAAGTCTGCGGTGTTTGCACCCCGCAATCCCAACTGCAGCGTTACCTTCCATCTGGTCACCGCAAAGATAGGTCACTACTGTCAGATAGGGATGAGTGAAACAATTCGGATTGAAACAGATTTGACCTGAATTTTTCATAAATTTTGAGTTTCGAACTGATCCCAAAACTTTTGGGGTTTGTCACCCATGAAACGCTACTATACAGTATAATGGACATCCAGAGAAAGTGAGCAAAAATAACAAACAGTTATACATATATCATATTGCCTCACCTCTCCTGGGCATCTGTGCAGCGTCCAACTGTACCTTGGTGGCGTCTTCTGGCCTCTGGCTGACATGACGCACCCTGGGGTCAACATTAAGGCCCAATCACGTGGGGGGTGGTGACTTCATGATGCTTTGACCCAGGGCTAAGTTCAGCACGAAACGAACAGGAGGGACAAACCTCATGACTATTTATTGAAAACAAATCTTGTGAGGTTTGCCCATCTTTCATTTGCCCATCAGATGGGTGGGGGTCGGATAATCGGTACTCCCATCGATTATCTGTTTTCAGCTCTGTTGTCTGTGCAGTGGCAGAACTGATTGACTGTAACTTAGTTCCCATTCATATGAATGGGAGCTGACTTGCAATACCTGGTGTGATCACTACATAGAGAACAGCGCTGTCTGCTTCCTGCTCCATTCTCTGTGTATCAGCTGCTGAGAACAGCTGATCATTAGGGGTGCCAGGTGTCTGACCCCACTAATCTGATATATTGTACCTCGGGATCAGTGCAGGATATGTAATGTACAAAGTTACTTAACTGTATATGTAGATTCATTCTATCAGTGAAATGGTGTTAAAAAGTTGACATATTGGATATATATAAAAGTGGATATAAATAAATGATCAGCTATTGTTACTGGGCCTTTAAGGGAAGAAATCATTAGTAATGTATGATGTAGATGAAATTATTTGGAGTGATTCAGATCTCATTGAATTCCGTTCGTAGAGGACGCCTGGTTGATTAGACAATCTGCATAGAATCACCTGTAATGACTCCATCATCAGATACATAGCGACAAAATCACAGATCTGTCTAAACAATCATACAGCCTTTGTCAGCTAGGAGTACATGAACATTTAGGATTTATCATCACTAAAACTCCCTAGTACAACCCCAAAAATATTACCAGCCCGGATTCAAAAACACTAAGGCTACTATATATCTATAAGATTTATTTATGGACAATCTGCAACATTATCCATGGGTTCAAGGGCCCCCATCAAACCTCTAAGACCCAAAGCCCATCTGGCGTATTTTCACAGCCACATATAAGAGATGTGGTTGTGTAAGTAAGTTTGATACTAGTCCATGGGAAATTTAGATCAAGCTGAGCCAGAAACTCCTTTAGGCCAGGGCCACATGTTGCAAAAACGCAGCGCTTTGGCCGCGGCAGAAACACCGTGCCAAAAAATGCAGCGTTTTACATTACCTGCAAAGTGGATGGGATTCTGGCTAATCCCATCCACACACTGCAAAAAAAATCTGCAGCAGAAAAGCTGCAATTTCAAAAACGCTTGCATTTTGGAAAATCGCAGCATGTCAATTATACCTACAGAAACGCTGACATTTTCTATATAGGTATAATAGGGTCAGAAAGGCCACAGAGGAAAACTCTTTGGACCTTCTGTGAAAAATGCTGCAGAAAAAAATGCAATGTGTTTCCACTGCGGTCTTTTCCGCAGCATTTATTTGTTGCAGCTCGCCAAGTTTAGATTTGAAAAGAGAAGGTCACTGACATGTCCACATCAGACTTGTACATGCGGGGCTGACCATAATGGGACTCTTTTTCCTAAGGTTGGAGTCCCGACCTACATGACAAGTATATACATGACAAGAGATTCCTGAGAATAGTGGAGAATGGGTGTGTTGAGATCTACTGGTTCCACGATCATATCTCAATATGCAAAAACCAGTAAAACATTTGCAGACAGAAGAAGCAGTGGTTGAAAGTAAATGCTTGAAGCAAGGGACGAAAGGGCACTTAGTTAAATTGTAGAAAAGAGAAAAAAAAAAACTACAACAATGCAAATTACTGTGCCAGTATCTGTGAAAACCGTCCAGTGTGCGCTGTGCAAAGATGAAATCCATGGCGTTGTTACAATAACCAAACCAAAGTCAAGCTTTGACTTTCGACCACAGTTGCCCCTACCAGTCACTGACAATCCCTTCCCTTTAGAACTCGGCTGGACAATCCCGATTTTACACTGCTGTCCCGCCGTCCCGGATG
This sequence comes from Leptodactylus fallax, assembly GCA_947044405.1. Classification (NCBI taxonomy): domain Eukaryota; kingdom Metazoa; phylum Chordata; class Amphibia; order Anura; family Leptodactylidae; genus Leptodactylus; species Leptodactylus fallax. The sequence goes on from CAMRHE010000634.1 coordinate 599,190, forward strand.
GCTTATGGCTTGTCTCGCTATGCCCCTGAAGTTTTTTGCTAGTTAACAAACTTTGCCTCAATACACCGGCTCTTATCTGAGATCCTCTCTGCTGAGTGTCCTTCCCCACAGCTTACGTGTCCTGCGACGCTTTCGCTGAGCCAGGATAGGAGACTGAACTCATGTGACATATGAGTCCGCCTCCTCTACAGTCCAGCCCAGCGCAGCACAGAGCAGAGCACAAGTACCTGGCAGCTAGTCTCCTGTAAGTACTAGTCACAACTCATGTCTGTGTGGGGTGAATCACCAGGTGTGCAGTGTTACTGCTCCACAACCCTGCACACTGTGCACTAGAGGGGAGGAAGGCAGAGAGGGTATGCTGTTTATTTGGAACTGCATGCTGGAGGGGGCTGAACTTTGGAAGAAAGAGTAATGATGGTTACATGAGACTCCATGTTGTAGAGGGCTGAAGGTGGAGAGGGTGGTGTTTTTTTTGTTTTTTTTTAATGCATGGGACTGCATAAATTGGAAGGGGCTGAATAAAGACAGGGTGATGTCTACATGGGACTGCATGTTGGATGGAGCTGAAGCAGGGAGAGAGGATGATGCTGTCTACATGGGACAGCATGTTGAAGGTGGCTGATGGGAGTAATGCTTTTTATATGGGACTGCATGTTGGGTGGAGCTGAAAGAGGGAGAGAGGATAATTCTGTCTACATGGGACTGCATGTAACTGTGGGAGCATATGAGAGGGACATTAAACTGTGGGTGCACCAGGAGAGAGACTTTATACTGTGGGGTCAATTTGAAGACAGCATTATAATGTGGGGCATATAATATTAGGATGACTGTAAGAGCATTATACTGTGTGGAAAGCACAAAGAGAAATGGATGGAAATGGGCGGAGTCAATTTAGAAGTGGGTGGAACTAAATTTGCAAGGTGGCACATAGCACTAGAGACTGAGTAGCAATGTTACAGTGGTCATTTTTTAGAAGCCCAGTTCATAGGGTGCCACCATTTTGGCATAGACAGAAAGTATCATTTTAAAGAACAACATTGTGGCAGCCATATTTGAGAGAACTTAGTTCATTTATAGGGACGGGAGCCGCCATCTTGGTATAGATATTACACATATGCAAAAGCCCGATAGTGTCCGATAACAGTCAAGTATTTAGGATCAGACTAAACAGAATATATAACATTATAGTGAACAAGACGAGGTGAGAAGAAGGTGCCCCGACATACCATGTGGGGCAAATAGGAAGAATGATTAAATTGAGCACAATTATTATTGTTTGTGAGACACTTCTGTGGTCTGAAAAAGTCACGAATCTCGGCATAAAATTGTCGCAAGTGGCATTAGCAGAGCTGTGGAGTTGGAGTCAAAACCAAACCACCAACTTCAACCTTTCTATTTTTCCACAGCCCAACTCCGACTCCGGTCCTGACTCCGGCTCTGACTCTTTCATAAAAGGCTGACAGCCATAGTCAGAGAGAAGTAGTAAAGATTCTCTAAAGTATTAAAAAGCCAGCGATTTATTCCCACAAAAGTAAATATGTAGAAAACTATACATTGTATTAATTATATCATATTAATTATTGTGTAAAATAATTAAGTATAATTAATAATTTTATTTTGAAGCGGGAGTCAGAGTTGGTAACATTTTTCTAACTCTACCAAAAATTGGTCCCTGCTCCAATTTCACAGCCTTGGTTTTTATGCTGTTAGAGGGAGCGTTCCTTACAGCCCAGCTAGACTGTCAGGAATGCCCTTCTGACAGTGGGCAGAGATCGGTGCCGAAACTAATGGCACTGATATCTCCAGCCCCGGGGCACATAACCGGAAGGCCAACAGAGTGGTGAATTCAGCACACTGTCGTCTTCCTAGCGGTATATAAAACCGCATGTGCATGAGGACATGAAAGGTCCTCTTTAAATTTGCACCAGCTAAGAGCCGGTGTACAATTCAGTGCAAGTGTATGACCCCACCAGATGATGTGTCTTCATAAATGAGACATATCCTCTGAAGGCATAGGGGTCATTATCAAGACTGGTGTACTAAACGCAGGTGCTTATAAATCCTCATAGTAGATCTCAATTCAGCTAGATATATAGGTATATATCATATAAGTCACCTATTTACCCCTACAATTCAACATCTGAAGGTAAAGTCAATAAAAACGGGTCTAAAAGTGATTCCAGAAACTATAGGCCGATAAATTTGACCTCAGTGGTGGGTAAGATATTCTTAGAAGGTTTTCTAAGAGATGCTATCCTGGAGTATCTCAATGTAAATAATCTTATAATACCCAATCAGCATGGGTTCATGAGGAATCGGTCCTGTCAGACAAATCTGATCAGCTTCTACGAAGAGGTCAGTTCTAGACTGAACATGAGTAATGCGGTAGATGTAGCATATCTGGACTGGACATGGGTAATGCAGTGGACGTGGTTTATCTGGGCTTTTCAAAGGCTTTTAATACTGTACCACATAAAAGGTTGGTATGCAAAATGAGAATGTTGGGACTGGGGGAAAACATATGTATTTGGGTTCACAACTGGCTCACTGATAGGAATCAGAGGGTGCTTATAAATGGTAAATATTCAGACTGGGTCACAGTCACCAGTGGGGTGCCACAGGGGTCAGTATTGGACCCTCTCCTGTTTAATATCTTTATTAACGACCTGGTGGAGGGTTTACAAAGCAGGGTGTCCATATTTGCAGATGATACTAAACTCAAAAATGTGTGGGATAGTAGAATATTACAGGGGAACCTATGGAAGCTGGAAGCATGGGCGGAGACCTGGCAAATGAAGTTTAATGTTGACAAATGTAAGGTTATGCATTTTGGTTGAAGAAATAAAATGTCTGATTATGTACTTAATAGTAAATTACTGGGTCAGACTTTCACTGAAAAAGACTTGGGGATTTTGGTGGACAGTAAGCTTATCTTTAGTCACCAGTGCCAGGCAGTGGCTGCCAAAGCAAAATTATGGGATGCACCAAAAGAGGTATAGATTCTCATGGCAAGAACATAGTTATGCCTCTATACAAATCACTGGTACGGCCACACATAGACTATTGCGTACAATTTTGGGCCCCAGTATACAAGAAGGACATAATTGAACTAGAGAGAGTGCAAAGAAGGGCAACCAAAATCATTAGGGAATGGGTGGATTGGAGTACAGCGATACATTAACAAACTTGGACGTCTACATGGAGAACTAATAACAATGTAACAAGACATGAAGGTAAAGCACAAGGAATTTTTTAATGATCTTTTAACTCCTAGGCCGTGACAGTGACAAGGGGACTACGTCTACGTCTAGAGTAGAGAACATGTCACCAGCAACATAGAAGAAGGTTCTTTACAGTAAGAACAGTGAGGCTATAGAACTCTCTGCCCCAGGAAGTGGTGATGGTGGATTCATTGAATAAGTTCAAAGAGGGCCTGGATGTCTTTCTAGAACAGAACAATATTGCGGATTATGGGTTCTAGATTTTGTTAAGGACAAGTTGATCCAGGGTTTTATACTGATTGCCAGAATGGAGTCAGGAAGGATTTTTTTCCCCTGACAATGGGGCAATTGGCATCAGTCTCATGCGGTTTTATTTTCCTTCCTCTGGATCAACACTGTAGGGTTATAGGTTGGATTTGATGTACCTGTGTTTTCATCCAGCCTCATCTACTAGGTAACTAAATTACCACTAGACTGCTCCCAGAAAGTACCACCACTCAGTGTTATTGGTTATTGTTATGGTTTGGCCATAAGGTAACCTAATAGCATGGGGCACTAGAGTTCAGGGGGCCCCACAGCAGTGGGTTGTGTTATGGCCTTTTTTTTTTAAATTTATTCCAACAGGTAGTGGCCACTATTTTACTCACTCATCCCAGCTCCTGTCCAGGCTGCTCCGCTTCAGCCTCAAGGGGAAATTTTAGACTACATCCAAATACTAAACAATGTTCAGACGTAACATCCAAAATGGAATTGGCCCTGAACAGGAGCAGGGATGGGGGGGGGGGGGGTACTGTTTTGGGGCCATACAAGGAAGCAATATACCAAATGGGGGCCAATAAAGAGAGCAATATGAGGGTTCATAAACGGGGCTAATGTACCATGTGGGGCCCATAAAAGGGGTCAACATATTGTGTGGTTGGCAGAAAAGGGAATAATATTTTTTGGGGTCAATAAAAGAGGGGGTTAAGGGGGATTTTTTGTCCTTCAAATAGGTGTGCAGGAGGGGCATGGCCTATACATTTTGATTAAGGGAACTCCTAAACATAATTTTGCTTGCAGCCCCTGAAATGTCAAACAAGCACCTTAATGAACCTTCTGCACTAAAAGAGAGAGAAAAGTTCACATATATTCAACTAAAATGTTGCTTTTATGGCACAAGAAGTCTGTCACGTTTTTTCACTTGGATATCCTGGAGTGCTGCCTATTTTAGCTGTATCGGTGGTGGATTAATGTCCTATGTCCTGTGGCTGTCACCCGTATAGTTCTCTTTTTTCTACATGGTGCTGCTCTGGTCTTTATCTGTATAGATAGATACAGTACCTAGATAGATAAGAGTTAGGCAGATACATACCCCCTGTGCCCCCCTATAATCTGGTCCTGCATGGGTCTGATTGTTACCGGTGTGGTCTTACACATGACAGGAGCGCTGGTCCTCTTTCTTAGGCTGACAGTTGGCATATCCACAATGAAGCAGGATTAGAACAAGAATGGAGGAGCAGAGAAGATCTGCAGCCGGAGATAAGTATGAAAAGGTCAAGGAATGGTAAACTGTCTATTTTAGCGATCAGGATAAGAGATGTGCCTTGTTCTCCTGGAGAGAAAGTAATTCATAATGATATTTGAGCTATATATAGGGGTCCTTGGAAAGCAAATGTGCCGGCTCTATAAGCAGAACTACCCTTTGCAATAATAATAAAACCCATGAGAGGCCAGTGTATCCCCACCATGGACTACACAAGGGGTTAAATGGGGCAGAGAAACAAAATCATTCTCTGCCATGAATAATGCACATTAGTTTGACAACTTTTTAACTTATAGTAAAACCAGATAGTGAAATCTATCACTTTTTTTCTAATCTGTTTTTCTTTTTGATTGTAGATTTTTTTATTCTATTTTCTGCACATGACTATACGGGCGGCCATCTTGCCTGAGCTTCTCCTCTGCTGTTAACAGCATTCAGTGATATGCTTTACAGCATAGTTATGGCTAGGGATGAGCAAACTGATTTGGATAGAAATGGCTTCGATCCTAATTTTACAAAAGTTTCGTGCTCCACCCAAACCTAAAACTTTTGGAGTTCGTCACCCACAAAACACTATTATACTTTGGGGACTCATCATACCCCAGAGTATAATAAGTGAGGGCCCTGGGGGGGCCTGCTTAGTGTCTGAGGGTCCCCTGGGTTGTTCTTCAGGCCTCTTCCAGCCTTTGCACTCACACCATGATGCTTTGCCCTAGCCTGTGATTGGGCCTTAGCGGTGACCCCGCATGTGACATCAGCCAGAGGCCAGAAGAGGATGCCAGGGGACCACCGTATGCCATAAGAATGCCCAGGAGAGGTTAGGCAAGGTGAGTATAACTGTTTTATAATTTTACTCACCTCTCCTAGGTCCCCACTTATTATACTCTAGAGTCTGAGGAGACCCCAGAATATAATAAAAGCATTTCTGGTTTCTGCTGAATAAGTTCGAAATAAACCAGAGGGCAGAATCTCATATTCAACAAAACCTTGTGAGGTTTGGCCTTAGGCAGCAATAGACTGAAACTAACTCTTTGAAGTCTATGGGAGTGTTTTCTAGACATGTTCAGAGCAGGGATGATAGCATGATGCTATAACTAAGGGACAGAAGTCTTGAAACGCGTAAGAGGGTGTGGTGTGGTTCACCACATGACTATTTTTGGAACCTGATGGACTTTTTATACATGATGCATTAAAGCTAAGTTTTAATATGTGATCTTGTATTCCGGCTGCTGGATGTTTCTTCAACTTTTTACTGTTTGTCCGCCTCTGACAGAGGGGTATACATCTTGTGCAACGGATTATAGCAACATTTGGATCCACTTGGGATTACGTGAGTGGGCCATACACAGCCACCTTTTTTACTTGGAGGAGGAGTAGATAAGCTGTCATATCATCTATTGTCAGTAAAGGATGCAATGATCGGTCAGTGGTTTTATTTATAGAGGTGTTATCTTGTATTGTAATACTGTCTATCTATGATGTAAATGAGGTGTCTGATACAAAGAAAATCTGTACAGCATTGGTAAACCTGGTAGTGATCCTGAGATGGTTCAATCCTACAGATTCTGGAGCATTTCTTGCTGGCCCACTGTCTCCATAACATTCACTCTTGCATTCTTCATTGTCCAAACTGTAGATTAATCTTATGTGGCTTTTCAATGGATTTTGTGATGTCTGGGGCCGGGCGGGGGGGGGGGGGGGGGGGGGGGGGGGGGGGGGGGGGTTCCGGTGGGGGGGGGGGGGGGGGGGGGCCCCCCCCCCCGGGCCCCCGGCCCCCCCCCCCCCCCGGGCCCCCCCCGGGGGGGGGGGGGGGGGCCCCCCCCCCCCCGGGGGCCCCCCCCCCCCCCCCCCCCCCCCCCCCCCCCCCCCCCCCCCCCCCCCCCCCCCCCCCCCCCCCCCCCCCCCCCCCCCCCCCCCCCCCCCCCCCCCCCCCCCCCCCCCCCCCCCCCCCCCCCCCCCCCCGCCCCCCCCCCCCCCCCCCCCCCCCCCCCCCCCCCCCCCCCCCCCCATTCTACAATGCAGAAAGTCAAGTTAAACTTTGTTACATTGATACAGGTGACATCAGGAATAAAGATCACAGCCCCTTGTACAACTTCCAGGGATTCCAGTGGGTGATGCAGGAGCATTTCTTTATGTTATCTCTCGTCTTACCAATGACACCCTGTTCCTGCCCTGTACACCCTTCAGTGACCCCAGTGAGATGCCTGTTACTGTCATTTCAACCCCTTTAAAACTTCCAGCAGCTCCAGAGAGGCAATACAGGAACTTTTCTTCATGACTTCAGCCCTCTTGCCAATGAGAGAGAATAGATATTGTCTGATCATCACTCTTAGAGGAAGGAAACATTTTTTTTTTTTATTCCAAAGCAGTTAGAAGACGACCACGACTATATGACTTGGATATGTCATTTTTTTATCTATTGTATAATGTTTTTATTGTGAAAATCTGTGAATGTAGGCATAGACATACAGTAAGTGAAATGTACGAACCCTGCACATATTGAAATTTTAGTTTTAGAAGGTGTTGCGTGTCTAAGTGGTTGCGTTGTTCAGACTTTTAGACACAAACATGAATTTTACTGTCTAAGGCTAAGGCCCCACGTCGTGGAAAAGCTGCTTTTTCTGTTGCAGATTTTGGTGCGGTTTTTTCGAGCCACAGCCATAAGTGGATTGAGCAGAAGGGAGAAGTACAGGAGCTTCTTTTATATTTGCATTCCTCGTGTCATCATTCCAAGGTTTGGGTAAAAAAAAAATTGCAGCAAAATCTGCAGCAAAAAACAGGCCTTATCCTCAAGCAAAATTGCATGAAGGCGCTCATAACTGGGCAGGGCTGGTCCTGCAGATCTAGCCAGCCCACAAAGCGCCTTAATACAGAAGGCACAGATTTGTGGGAGGACTTATCTGGCCTGAAATTAGCATGCAGTTTGGAGGTTGGGAAGACAGACTGATCAGATACCAAACACTGACATCAGAGGAGCTTCAGGCATGTGCAACAGCAGCTTGTTGCCCAGCAGGTGCACGACGACAACTAGAGATGGGCAAATCAGTGTTCATACCAAGCCAGGTTCGACCTGAATATTCCGAATAGTTTTTTTTTTTTTTTTTTTTTACAAAAACTGTGATTGGGCCTCAGCGACTTCATGACACTCAGCATGCCCAGGTGACCCCAGAGTATAATAATGTCACTTTTAACTTCAACATAACTTTGGCTGTGTTTTCCTTAGAAAACTAGAAATTGAATAGATAGTTTCCTAGAAGCCCTAAGAGTGTTCTACACTATGTTTTATAGATGGGTTCCTAGGAGCCCTGAGAGTATTCTACACTATGTTTTATAGATAGGTTCCTACAAGCACTAAGAGTGTTCTACACTATGTTTTATAGATAGGTTCCTAGGAGCCCTAAGAGTGTTCTACACTATGTTTTATAGATAGGTTCCTAGGAGCCCTAAGAGTGGTCTACACTATGTTTTATAGATAGGTTCCTAGGAGCCCTGAGAGTATTCTACACTATGTTTTATAGATAGGTTCCTAGGAGCCCTGAGAGTATTCTACACTATGTTTTATAGATAGGTTCCTAGGAGCCCTGAGAGTGTTCCACACTATGTTTTATAGATAGGTTCCTAGGAGCCCTGAGAGTGTTCTGCACTATGTTTTATAGATAGGTTCCTAGGAGCGCTGACAGTGTTCTACACTATGTTTTATAGATAGGTTCCTAGGAGCCCTAAGAGTGTTCTACACTTGTTTTATAGATAAGTCTCTAGGAGCCCTAAGAGTGTTCTACACTATGTTTTATAGATAGGTTCCTAGGAGCCCTGACAGTGTTCTACACTATGTTTTATAGATAGGTTCCTAGGAGCCCTGAGAGTATTCTACACTATGTTTTATAGATAGGTTCCTAGGAGCCCTAAGAGTGTTCTACACTATGTTTTATAGATAGGTTCCTAGGAGCCCTAAGAGTATTCTATACTATGTTTTATAGATAGGTTCCTAGGCGAGGCACCTATGTTTTAACAAGCAGAGTATTCTACACTATGTTTTATAGATAGGTTCCTAGGAGCCCTGAAAGTATTCTACACTATGTTTTAAGACAATTTAACTTGTGGTTTGTTTCAAACCTGTTCGACTTGAAACAAATCAGGGATACGAGCCACCTGAACCCGAAACAAATCTTACCAGGTTCTTCCATCAGCCCAGCAGTGACCATGAAGAAAAGATGGCCGAAGTGTCAGCACAACCAGCACTGTGTGAGGGAGAGGGAGGCTTCTCTTGCACAGGCCAGGCTACTGAAGGTCACAAGTGAGAGACATTTACATTAACTTGTTTGTTCATTTACCCTTTTCAAGTGTGTTGTAAACTATCTATAACTTCTACCTGGTTGTCATTGCTGTGTCCATCACCTGCATGTTACAAGTCTAAAGAACTGGGTGGCATTTTTGTAATGTGTAAAGTTTCTACTTTCAGAAAATAAGGGCATGGGGGCATAATAGGAAGTTGTCTTTCACGATTTAGATTTTGCATATGGTATAAGTGCAAAAATTGCTGCAACAGCAAAAAAGTTAAATCACACGGAGAGATCATTTGTTTCTCATTAAGTGCTTGAAACCAGAAAATGAACAGATGTAGAAAACTCTAACTTGAGTCTGATAACTTGCTGCAGTCTGATAACTCATAAAAGTCTAGTTAAGGCTAAGGCCATGCTCTGAATAAATGCAGCGTATTTGGGTGTTGCAGAAATGCAGCAGAAAAAAAAACGCTGTGTTTTATAGTACCAGAAAAGTGAATGAGATTTTGTATAATCTCATCTACGCATTGTAGAAAAAAACACACTGCAGAAAGACTACATGTTAATTTTACCTGCAGAAATGCTGCATTTTTCCCATTGACTTATATGGGGTGGGGAAAGCAAAATATTAAAAAACGTAGCGGTAAAGCAGAGAAAAAAAGTGTGTTGGCTACTTTTTTCCCACTGAATTCCAGCTGTTTTTATCTGCTTCAAAATCTCAATATGTGGCCTTAACCTAAGACTGAGGCCCTATGTTGAGGAAACACAATTTTTTTTTTGCTGCAGTTTTTTCTGTGTTTGTTTGAGCCAAAGCCAGGAGTGGATTGCGCATAAGGGAGAAGTATAAGAGTTTCCTATATATTTCCCAATCTTTTTGTAGCCATTCTTGGCTTTGGCTCAAAAAACGCGGCAAAATCTGCAACAAAAAAAAGCTGCATTTATGCAACGTGGGGCCTTAGTCTGAGGCCGGGGCCCCACGTGGTGTAAACACTGTAGTTTTGCCACAGCGGAAACACCGCTGATAAAGCACTGCGTTTTACACTGTGTAAAAATACGTGCAGTGAACACGCTGCGACTGCCAAAACCGTTGTGGTTTTGGAAATCGCAGCATGTCAATTATACCTATGGAAATGGCAGCAGTATCCCTATAGGTATAATGGAAGCAGAAAGTCTGCAGAGGAAACCTCTGTGGGCTTTCTATGAAAAGTGCTGCGAGAAAAACAGGATTTGTTGCGTCTGCAGTTATTCCTGCAGCACTTTTTCACTGCAGCCCACTACGTGGGGCCTTAACCTAAAGGGGTTTTCTAGGATATTAGAAAAACTCATTGGGGCCAGGGGTGGGTTAAAATATAATAAAAGTAGTGATACTGATACCTGGTCCTCGGTTTGGGTGGATCATTCCCCATGATCTCCAATCCTCGCACCGAACTACATCCTCGGTACCCAATATGTGACTATTGAGGTCAGTGATTGGTCACAGCAGTCACCTGAGCCCTTATACTTCTGGCACGAACAGTGCAAGGACCAGAGGGAATGGGGAAACGTTTCCTGAATTGAGGACCGGGGGCAGATGAGTATCATTAGTTTTTTTAGTTTACCTGTGAGTTGTTAAATTATCCCTGAAAACCCCTTTAAAATTTGCTACATCTGTGACAGTAATGTAAAAAAACTAAAAGTGAAAAACACAACTGTCCCTATTTTTACATACTGGATACTGCTGCTATTACAATATTGATTATTTTATGGTCTTATTGATTTAATAGAACGTTCTGCTTTTAGATACTTGCTTATGCGTAGATTTTAATATCTCCTGCACAGACCTTTCTGCTGCATTGCACAATGCCCGTGGCTACGGCTCCTTACACTGCTTTTTTAGAAATTGCTAAGAATATTGTAACTGAGCATCACCATTCGAGTGAACTCTAGAAGATCATTACGTTATAGTGTCCTGCAGCAGGCTAAAGGAATGGTGACATTTTGCGATTAGCCTCCGAGGTGCATAGAAGCTTCCATTCTATGCTGAATTATAAATTCACAGTGAGACCATGAAAGGCACCAAGCTGGCAAAATCCAAAAACATTAAAGCTGATCGGCCGCAATAAGCACTTGAAGAAGTGGCTGCTGGAGAGACAGGAAAGCTTCCTTTTCATTCCCTCGGTGACCCTGATCTGATATATGACTAAGGAGACATTATGTAACGTATCATGGAGGCTTTTTGTAAATAAGTGTCTTTATTTCTCACTTAAGTAAATGCAGGCTAACCGAAAAACCCGAATGGCTGCAGATATAATTCATTACCACAAGGGAGGTTTAGTGCAAATCTCATTACATGCATAATATGTCTGTCAGCTCTCGAAAAATATGGTTCTCGGATGGAAGCTACTTACCTCAAGAAGGAGAATGAATAGACGGGAAAATAATTGTTCTTTCAATTCTTCTTAAGGCGAAGGCATCCCTTGACAATATACAGGACCGGCTATACGGACTGGAAATTTACTGGGTCATAGAAATTTACTTTGTGGAAGGTAATTATGAAGGACAGGACAAAGTTGCTTTTGTGAAGTGCTTTGCTACGATGAGGATATAGTCACATGTAGCGGATATATTGCAGAAATTTCCGTGATTGAAAATAAGTTCCAGTCATCTGAATGGGGTTGGTTCGGTGCCCAGTAGGGATGAGGGAAAAGGCTAATAACAAACTAGGTTAGTCACTTGTTTTTCAAAAATTTTGGGTTCAACCCAAGATTTTTGGATCTTGACACCTAAAAACAATAATAAACAGCTCACACTCACCTTTCCTCACATCTTCGGAGCTCCATAGCTTTGTCCAGTCTTCTTTCCGGATATCTTCTGGCCTCTTCCTGGGTGACGTCATCAGCTCCGGATCACTGCAAAAGCCTCTGATTCGGCCTCAACTGTAACTTGGGGCATGTCAACAGACCTATTTGACCACTGTTGCCCAGTTACGGGCCTCAGTAATGATCTAGGGCTGTTGATGTCACCCAGGCCAGTAGAAGCTTGGAAAGAAGATTAGATGCCGTGGCTGAGCCCCAGAGAGGTTAGCTACTTATTATGTTTCCACACCTCCCCTGTACTTCCGATTGTTATAGTCCAACATTTTTGGAAACTTCGGTACAAACCCAGTTCATTCCGAAGCAGTTCACTCATCTCTAGACTGGAGATTTTGCAGTATCATAGTAGTAGAGCTGAGAAGAAACTTTCTACAGAGAAAGCAAATATATGTCCTTACCTGTCCTTGTGACTGAACATACTGTGCCCAGATATGTGTATCACAAGTTGAACAACTAAAAACATCACAACCTTGTGATAAATTAAAACAAAGGTATTTACTAACTATCCTATTTGTGTCCATGTGTGGTCACCCAGTGGGCAAGTAGAGGGGTCATGAATTGCAGCCTTTTGTTTTATTAGTACATTGTGATATAATGTTGAGTTTGTTTCATAAAAATGTGAGTCCTTAACCAGACTGAAGATTAGATTAGTTAAGTGTGGGCGTATCTGTAAGAAGAGACTGTATTATCAGCTGCCAGTGGAGGAAGAGGACTGATTCTGTCTAGGACTTACCCACAGCAGCACCAAGTGTAGCACATGAGAGCACAAAAGAATTAAGGATAAAGGTGTTTTTTATTCTAGAAATGTAAATAACTTTAATACAGCTGCTAACAATTTTTTCAGGACGTTTGATATCAAATGGATAATCCCTTTAATGAAATTCCCCTTTAATTAGGAACGTCTGTTTCCCTTTCCAATAACTAGTAGACTGTTTCGTGTTTTGTAATAGTTTGCAGAAAGCGGATTGATTTGATACAAAATACCTCTTAGACAGTTTGTAAAAAATATCTCGACTAAATTGGAATCTAAAAAGTGAGAAACATCTAAGAACCTTTTAATAGAGCCGGGCATAAAACAGAGCAATGAGTTTGTTTGATTCCTTTTTCTCTTATCTCAAATGAAGGATAAGAAGGATTACATTCTACTTTTGGTCTAAAGTCTCTTAGATTGTTCTATCTGCTAAAAAATATTTTCCCACAAATTCTCTGGTGTGTCGAATCTCCAAATAATGCAGCATTAAACTGGCTGGAAAGTAAGTTGTTATGCTTTGCCCTTGGATAAGTTATTTTACCTCTATGTGGCTTCAATAGGCTGAATAATTATTCATGCTGTAAGCGGTTTGCTGTTGAAGTTACCTCGAATCTTTCCCAAAATCAGAATACCACTGATGTCCAAGCCGATCCTTCAGAACCATAATAATCTCAAAGCTCTAGGTCTATCTCTAGCTTATGCGATAGCTGACTGCCTAAATAGGAATGATAAGCATTGTAACAAACCTTTCAATGACAATATGTCAATATCTAAAAATTTGCTTTGATACTAATTTACCAAATTGGACCATAACTAGAAATTAGTGAACTGCTTCGAAATAAATCGGGTTAAACCCAAATTTTCTAAATGTTTTGGGTGGTTAGCCACCCACAAATCTCTATTCTACTCTAGGGTCTCTTCAAATCACAGAGTATAATAAGTGGATACCCAGGTAAGGTGTGGAAACACTTAGGCCACCCTCGGCTCCTCATCAGCAAGAAGACTCGAGTCGTGGACTCCGTGGCAAAATTTCTTCAGCGTCCTTCTGCAATCTTGCCTCCCATTGTTTTCAATGTAAGGCAGAATCAGCGGCAAAAATCAGCGGAAAATACAGGTGCATCTCAATAAATAAGAATATCTTTGAAACGTTCATTCATTTCAGTAATTCAGTAATACAATCCATAATCAGCGTCTTCCATGATTGTGTGTCCTACTGAACCAGACTGAGGGACCATGTAAAGGCTTAGGAAACCTTGGCAGGTGACACTGAATTTACAATACTGAACTTTTTTACAATATTCTAATTTTCTTAAATTTTGGTTTTCATTACCTGTAATCCATAATCAACATTTACAGAAATAAAACACTTGAAATAGAACTCTCTGTGTGTAAAGAATCTAGAAAATATAGGAGGTCACTTTTTTAATTTAACCCTTAGGCGCACCAGGACATACAGAGCGGCCACACTAGCTTCCGGGTCTGAGCTGTTTCATACAGCAGGGACCCGGCAGCATTGCCCATGATCAGAGATGACTCTGATCACGGACATTTAACCACTCAGATGCCGTGGTCAAGTGTGATCACAGCATCTGAGTGGTTACTTTCACTTTCTATTTGCTTCTCGGTAACGGGACAGCCCCCCCTGCAGCGCGATCGCGGGAGGCGTCTCGTTACCATGGCAGCCTGGAGCCAGAATTATTGCAGTCTATGACACAGGTGATCTAAAGATCACATGTTCAAGACCCCTAGGGGGGCTAAAAAAGTTAAAAATAAAAGAAAAAAGTTTTTAAAAATATTTAAAAAATTAAGAAAAACCTAAAAGTTGAAATCACTCCCCTTTCCCTAGATCACATATAAATATAAATAAATAAAAGTCCGAAAATTCACAAACTATTAAAATATAAAAACATTTGTCCCATACGGTAAATGCCGTAGCAGGAAAAAAAAATCAAAATGGCTGATTTGGCGTTTTTTCGCCAAATCACATCCCTAATAAAATGGAATAAAAAGTGATCAAAACATCATACATCCCCCAACATGGTATCAATAAAAACTACATATTGTCCCGCAAAAAAAGACACCTTACACAGCTCCGTATGCTGAAATATAAAAAAGTTACAGGGGTCAGATTATGGTGATTCAAAGAATTTTTTTTTTCTTCAAAATTTAGAATTTTTGTAAAGTTATTAAAACATGAAAAAACTATATAAATTTGGTATCACTATGATTGTACTGACCTGCAGAATAAAGCTAACATAGCATTTTTACCACAGAGTGGAAGCGTTAAAAAAAAGACATAAGAAAACGGCGGTACTGCGTTTTTTTCTCAATTCCACCTCATTCTGAATTATTTTCCCACTTCCTGGTACATTGTACAAAATAATAAATGGTACCACTTTGAAGTACAACTTGTCACGCAAAAATCAAGCCCTCATATGACTACGTAAACAGAAAAATGAGAAAGTTATGGCTTTTGAAATGTAAGGAGTAAAAAAGGAAAACACAAAAATGAAAAATATCTGCGTCTCCTAAGGGTGAATCACTGAAAGAAATAAACATTTCAAAGATATTCTAATTTCTACTCACCTTCCCTAACCTCTCCCGGGCTCTTTCACAGCACTCGGAGCTCCCTTAGGGTCTTCTCTGGTCATCTACTAGTCTCCTGGGTGGGGCACCATCAAGTTTGACACAAAACCGAAACAGGCAGTTGAACCTGGTGAATATTCAAGAAAAGATCCTCACACAGTTGCCTGTCTCTAATCTTAACCCAAAAGGGTTGTTAATTTTAGACATTTATGCACATCTATGATATAAATGACTGAAAAGTGAGGGTTCTTGGACATCTAGAATTCTCTGACTCCATTTTGAAAGTCAACCCTGTTCTTTAGACATAGGATGAACAGAGAGGGGGTATGTGCTCTTGTACTGAAGTCCTTGAGGGAAACAGCTGAGTAAACTTACATTTCCACCTTTGTGAGTGGCACTGGCTACCTTTATTCTTGATGCAGTATACATTGATATTTCCTTTATTTATAAATAATTACAAGACATCAAACTCAACCTGACTCCTCCAGCCCACTTCCCAGGTTGGGGCAAGGTTGAGGTGGCCTGCGGTATACCTGATGGTGATGGTAGTTCCCCTTCCAGTTGAGAGGAGTCCTCTCCAATCCTGAGCCTTGTGATAGTGGTAGAAATGGCCCTGAAGGTAAGTGCAGGGATGACACAGGAGGCTGTAGTACAGTTGAACCAAATGAAGAAACTTTACTGGGGCAACAAATAACCAATGCAGCTCCCCATATTGGTGGTAGTAGTAGTTATAATCCACCACTCCTTCCTTAGGGGTGGCAAAGGTGTCCGTGATGTTCTGCTCTAGAAAGCTCCACAGAATTAACTGACTCTCTGGAGAATCTGAAGTCTCCTTCGCTCTCCCCAATGGTTGCTTCAGCACTTGTTCGGCTGACAGCTATCTCTCACAACTCCCCTATACACATGCATGCTCAGAAGATCGTTTTCAGTGAAAAAGAGGAAATAAGTCACTGCCAGGCTCCACTGGTGATGGCTAATCTCCTGTAACAACTAAGGACTGGTCACTTTGAAATATGACATTCCAGATACTTCTTTTCCTCAAAGTCATCTGTCGGGGAAGAGTTGGAAGGCCCTCGCATACACATAAAAAAGTCTGGTCCTGCTGAATTCAGAAACCTTTGCTGTCTCTTTCAAAGATCATTTCAGAATATTCGGAGGACATAGCTGTAACTTTCAAAGACAGAACCGTGGCAGTAGGGTGCAAAAGTGAAGAGCGGAGAAATAAAATAAAGATACATTTAGTATTACATTGGAAACTTTTATATAATTGTCTGTTAAATGTATATACTCTGTTCCAAGCAAACCTTTGCCTCGTGTGTTGCCTTTACACACCACAATGGGTTTGTTTGGAAGTCGCAATATTTGCAACTTTTTTGTCATCTAATTGAGCATTCAATGTTGAAAAACACCGGGGATGAAAGGAAGTAACCTTACTAACCTATCTAATCTCTAGTTGCAGCTTTTTGCTTATGGACTGTTTTGTTGCAGTGACGAACTGTTGATCCTTAGCCTATATCTGGGTTAGAATTCCCAGACCTAGTCATTACTGAGCACCGGAACAGCAGGGTAACATGAAAGAAAGACTCCACTAATGGGAGGTCACCTAGAATGCGGCAAAGTAAAGATGTCTTAAAGTTCTGTTCCCCCTCCAGGGATTCCCTGCGCCATAAAACACAATAGTCTACATTAACTTACTCTTTATACGTCTTTAATTACTTTTGCATTTCACTTTGTGGTCTTGTGTCCATCAGAACATGGCAACAATCCATAAAAATAAAAACAGATCGATAACTTAAACAATATTCACTTAAGTATAAAGCAATTAAAACTTACTCCAGCTCCATCGTGCTGTGGTCGCCAAAGGACAGAGCAGATGAATATGTTGTTTTTACTGTTTTACCATTTTTTTTTCTATTCAATTTCAGAATTTCAAGCATGAGAGGAAGCAAGGGCAGACCGAGCGAGGTCAGGAACATACGCAGAGTCCTTGATGTTTGGCTGTGGTCTGCAGCCAGGCTCCACAATGTTTGTAAGGAAGGAATAATTATTACATTCCATTAGAGGGATAAAATAGCTTATGCTTATATCAGGTGGCCAAAATACAAAAATATTTTATGGTCCATATTGTGGCTGTTATACTTGGATTTCGCATAGTTCTGCTGAACCAGTGTTAAAAGGAATATATGACAATTTTTAAATTTATTTATAAATAAAATATATTACTTTTTTCTAATTTGTTCCTATTTTCTGATTGCAGATTTTTAATTCTATTTTCTGTATATGATTATGGGGACGGCCATCTTGCCTGACCTTCTCCTTTGCTCTGTTAACAGAATTTAGTGATATGTTTTACAGCATGGTCATGGCCATAGGCAGCGATAGTCTGGAGTTGAGGTCTAGGGATGAGTTTTCTAGACATGTTCTGTGCAGGGAGGGGAGTAGATAGGCTGTGGTGTCATCTATTGTCAGTAGTGGATGTAATGATGGGTCAATATGGGTGTTATCTGTAGGGGTGTGAACTTCAATTGTGATTCTCTGTCTTCTTTGTAATGTAAATAAGGTCACTGGCTCAATGAAAGCCCTTACAGTATTTGGAAGTATAAGGTTGCTATTAAGCTTTATTGGACAGGGTGAAAATTGGTACTTTTTTAAAATATAGTGTGAGAAGGTGACAGGTAAAGTTCTGGAAGGTCGCTATATCTCCCCCAGATTCCTCACTTATGTATGGTAAGTGAGGTTGTGAGAAGGCCTTTTCTGTTAACCACTTCTTGTCCTGCTAGGGAGGGGCCTTCAGTCGCAGGTGGGAACTGGACCTCATTAAAGGCCTATAAAAGGTTTTCAAGACCTCAGTCCTGGGCAGTTCCTGGGGGAGAGGAGGAGCCGGGTTCTGTCTTAAGACACTGACAACTGGTGAGAGACCATTGTGAACTTTTGCTTGTCTTTTTGTCCTGTGTGTTGACAGTGTGGCTGAAGCAAGCCACACGTATAGGGCCTGTTTGTTTAGTAAGGGGGCATTCACACTACTGTTGGTGACCGTCAGTAATGTCCGTTGCTATTGTCCATTACAAGATTTTAGCATCGGACACTAGCTGAACCGTCAGAAATCCGTTAAAATTTCCATTCATTTCAATGGGTTTTTATATTGCGTCCGTTAGTGTCCGTTTGTGTCCACTTACACCAAATCTGTCAGAAGTCCATTTTTTTTTCGCGGACAAAAAATCCTACATGCAGGACTTTTTGTCCGTTTGAAAAAAACAAATTCTTGACGGACAGCAAGTGTCCGTTATTTTTTTAACATTAAAGTCTATGGGTAACGGACTTATAACGGACAGTAACTGATAGCCATCAGTTACTGTCCGTTATTTTATGTCCGTTTTTTACCTGCACATGCTCAGAAAGGAGAAACAAACAAACAAAAAAAAAAAACGGTCAGTGTTAAAAAATGGACACTAACTGATGCTAATGTGTCTGTTTTTTTTAACTGAACCATTAATTGGATCAGTTAAAAAAAACGGACACATTAACATCAGTGTCCGTTATGATAGGTGTCCGTTTTTTTTTTTTTTTTTAACGGACACCTTCATAACAGACTCCAACGGTAGTGTGAACCCTGCCTTATTAGCTCAGACGAGCAGGATTTCTGTTATCGTTTTGCCCGACTGTTAAGACTTATTTTGTTTTGCCATTTTGGAAAATAAACGTACAGGGTACAACCTGTTTATACCTGACTTTTTTGTGTCTGTCTCTGACTGTCTGGGTCCGCTGTTGCTACCACTGAGCCATTCCTCCCACAATAGATAGAGACATGGACAATTAAAAAATGAAATTGTCACAAAAAGTCTTTGAGGCTAAGGCCCCACATTGTGGAAACGCAGCTTTTTTTTGAGTTTTGGTTGTGGTTTTTTGAGCCAAAGCCACAAATGGCTACAAAAGGAATGGGAAATATATAGGAAGTTCTTATACTTCTACCTCCTGCTCAATCCACTTCTGGCTTTGACTCAAAAAACAAAATCTACAACAAAAAATGTATTTCTCATAAAAACTTGGCTATTTTTGGTGACACAATTACACAGGCCTGAAATGTCGTGCAATATATACAGTATCTGGAGTGCAATATACACTTGAACTTGCATTGTCTTAACACACAGATGAAGCACTCAGTGCATGGATTAAATGTATATATATGTATTGCTCACTTCTGCTATACAAAATAAAGATGAACACTTTTCTGACATCATATTTGTAAGACCACAGTTCTTTCTAATTTTGTTGCAATATATTGATATCCTTCAAGACTTTTTTGCCAGTTGTGGAATTAAGTAACTAGACCAGTGCTTAGCTCTTTGCTGTTAAACTGTATGTGTGTTTCTGGGTCTGTCCTTTCCGGGGGGGCCCCCCCCCCCGGGCTTTCACTCTTGAATAATCTGGTAGAGGAGTAAGACATGGTTTAGCTATCCTGGTCTCCACTGTAGAAGAAGCTAAGTTGAACCACTTCAGCAAGTTGACATTATATGAAAGGAAAGCCAACATTTCCACAAGGAATGGGTTTCCTTCAAATTAAGTATATACTTCACAGAGTTCAGAATGGGGATCCACCATGAAAAGTCATACCTTTGCACTGGTCCATTTCCAAAGCTGCCTGGGTACCCACTCATCTCTACTTGCTGGTGTCTCTTAACTAGAGATGGGCAAATTTTACAAAAGTTTCGGGTTCAAACGAGTCCAAAACTATAGTGACTTGTCACCTGTGAATCAAAAGTGAAACTACTATACTCACCTTACCACACCTCTTGTGGGGATCCTCATAACATACAGTGCTTCCTTGGGGTTCTCTTCTGGTCTAAAGGGTGATATTACATGCCTCAACGTCCTTGCTGAAGCCTGTGATTGGGCCATGGGGCATAACACTTTAATGCAAGCATCATAAGGTTGACATGCTCCATGTGACTGCTTATGCCCAATCACAGGACTCAGCGGGGATTTCTGGATAGGTCACCCAGAAGTCTAGAAGAGGACCCTGAGGCAGTGTTGGATGCCTGTAGGATACCCAGGAGAGCTGAGGGAAGGTGCGAAGAGAAGAAGGTGGGAATAGTTGTTTGTTCTTATTCACACCTCCCCTGAGCCTTCACTTATTATACTCTATCTTATTATACTCCGATTCGTATGAACTTATTCAACCCAAAACAAATCTTTGGGCTGAGCCATCCAAACCCATAACAAATCTTCAGAGATTCGCCCATCTCTACTCTTAGCACACAGAATATGTCTTGAAATGCCCGCTCAGCCAACCACTGACTGACGCTGGGCACTAATGTCACCAGTGATTGTCTGAGTGGACATTTATTTTGTCGAGAGACACCAAGAAGTAGTGACCAGTGGGGACCTAGACAGAACCAGAACCCCACTGGTGTTGAAAAATGTATCAGCCGTAGTAACTCTTAAGATGAGTTTTCCTTTATCTAACTTGCAAGGAGATATGAAATGCCTCATGATATGCTGCAGTACTATCTGTGCATACAGACTATAGTGGCACACCAAGTTTGTTTGACCCTACAACTTTTCTACTGGGATGTACAAACTTTGGCTCTATTTAGATCACGTTTTTTTACATCCGTTTAAGGGATGCAAAAACGGATGCAAAAATCGGATGCAAACGGATGGCCATCTAGTTACATAGACTTCAATGTTTAAAAAAATGGATCAGATGCTGTCTGGTTTTTTTTTTTGAAGGACCCAAAAATGTAGTATACCGTACACTTGTCTCCGTCCAAAAAAATGGACAGCAACGGATCCATTTTTTTAAACGTTTTTTTCATCCAATTTTTTTTGCATCCCTTAAACAAATGTAAAAACTCTGAAAAAAGATGATCTGAATAGAGCCTTTCTTAGCAAACAGGGTAAAAAAAATGTCCCAGTGGTCATGGAAATTGTGTGACTGGGGGAAAAAACAGGCCCTTTTCTCCTAGGTGATAAAACCTGGCCCATTTTTTGACAGGCTTATTTTGATCTTTTCTATGCTCCTCATTGTCTTCTATGTGGGCCATTTATTTGCCTATATTATTCACTAAGTACGTTAGTACTATCTGTGCTTGTAAGATCTATAAGAAAAGACAGAAGGCTAATATTATCTGTTCCTACCTCATTTACAGGTAAGTAAATGACAAAAGTTATTGGTTGCAGCAAAATGTCAAAACAGATCTCTTCATTAGACTGAATCATCTACATGGTATTTTCTTCATCCGGTAGTCACACTGTTGCTAAAACGCAACCTATATCATGCTGATCTACCATTCCATCAGTGCCCATCATAAGATCCTCCTAATATCTAATATATAATCTAATATATGATGGAGCTTCGGTTGCACTATAAAGTCTCAGTCAGGGCTGTGCCTGTTTTTGGTAAAAAATATACTGTAAATTGGAAAATCATTGATATTTCTAAAATATTACTACATTAATCAAGAGCTCGACATGTTGTTTTCCCTTTTTGTTTACTATATATTTGAGAATATTAGTTGTGCCTACATCATTTACAAGAAGAGAAAAGAAGGCAATACTATCTGTGCCTGCATCATTTGTAAGAAGAGAAAAGAAGTCAGTACTACCTGTGCCTACATAATTTACAAGAAGAGAAAAGAAGGCAATACTACCTGTGCCGGCATCATTTGTAAGAAGAGAAAAGCAGGCAGTACTACCTATGCCTGCATCATTTGTAAGAAGAGAAAAGAAAGCAGTACTACCTGGGCCTGCATCATTTATAAGAAGAGAAAAAAAAGGCAGTGCTACCTGTGCCTGCATCATTTATAAGAAGAAAAAGAGGCAGCACTATCTGTACATCATTAAAAAAAAGGTACAAGAGACAGTACTATAACTTGCCTACATCATTTATGGTAACATAAAACTAATATCTTTGCCTATATAATTCACAAACCAAGCCAAGAAGGCACTACTACTGCCTGAGCCTACATCATTTACAAGAAGAAACAGAGGGAACGTTATCTTTACATCATTAAAGGGAAAGACAAGGACAAAGTACTATCTGTGCCTACATCATTTACAAGAAGGTCAAAGAAAGCAGTACTACATACCTACATCATTTATAAAGTAGAGAGGAAACTCTATCTCTACATAATTAAATGGAAATACAAGAACGAAGTACTATCTGTGCCTACATCATGTCCTAGAAGATCAAAGAAAGCAGTACTACATGTCTACAGCACTATTGTAACGACATCGGGCTACAGTCACTGTTTTACTCTACTCCCAACAAGCACCATTGTTTCTCGCAATGCAGACTATGCTTCTCCATCTAGCCATCCTCCTGCTGTTAATGCATCTGGGCCAGCCCATAGGGCACTTCCTCCCTTTCAGTAACTTGAGTGTTTAACAAATACACCTGTGAACCCTGCCCATCCAGCCAATCCCTAGCAGCGCATGTGTATACAAACCTGCTCAGCCCTCTGAACTGCACCTGAGCAACAAAGGTCCTTGGATTCCAGTTCCTGTGAGGGTTTCATGTTCATTCCTGGTTAATCTTCAGTTTTTGTGACTGACATCACTTTTGATACTATCCTGATCTGTTGTTCTTCCGTGCATGTCTTTTGATTTCCTGCGACTCTGTTCCCTCTATTATTTATTATGCTTACTTATATAGCGCCATCATATTCCGCAGAACTTTACAGACATTGACAGTCACTGTCCCATATAGGCGCTCACAATCTATATTCTCTATCGGTATGTCTTTGGAGTGTGGGAGGAAACCAGAGTACCTGGCGGAAACCCACGCAAACACAGGGAGAACATACAAACTCCTTGCAGATGTTGTCCTCAGCAGGATTCGAACCCAGCGGGACTCCAGCGCTGCAAGGGCTAACCACTGAGCCAGCTATGCTTGCCCCTGAACTTCAGACCAGACTTGACTACACTTTTGCCTGACTTTGCTTTGGGTCAGCTGCCACCTACAATGGGACTTCTCCTAGAGGTAGAGATCTGGTGGTCCACTGCAGCGAAGACCAGATCCCTGTATAGGGGTAAAAGGGTGAAAACCAGGGGACTGCTTAGACAATGCCCTCAGGAGTAGTCCAAAGTCAAACTGGTTAGGTGGCACAGCAAGTACACAATCTACTGTCCATTATAACTATTTGTACATCATTAAATGGAAATATAAGGACAGAGTATTATCTGTGCCTAAATCATTTGCAAAAAGATCAAAGAAAGTAGTACTACAGGTCTGCATCAATTATAAAGTAGAGAGGCAGCACTATCTGTACATCATTAAATGGAAATACAAGGACAAGGAAATACAAGGACAGAGTACTTTCTGTGCCTACAAAATTTCCTACAAGATCAAAGAAAGTACTACATGCCTACGTAAGGATAGAGAGGTAGCACTATCTGTACATCATTAAAAGGAAATGCAAGAGGCAGCACTATATGTGCCTACATGATTTACAGTGACATACAGGGAGACAGTATTACCTGTGCCTACATCAATAACAAGAAAAAGCATGAAGGCACTGCTGCCTATGTCTACATAATTTACAGTAAGATATGGGAACAGCACTATCTGTAAATCAGAAAAGGAAGATACAACAAGTCCTATCTGTACTTATTTCATTTATTAGAAAAGACACAAAGCTGGAATACTGGAATCTTGCAGTCACTTTTCTGTCATATAATCTGCTGCTATGCAACAGGCCCCACGTTGCAGACACACTGCTTTTTTTGTTACAGATTTTGCTGTAGTTTTTTGAGCCAAAGCCAGCAGTGGATTGAGCAGAAGGTAGAAGTATAAGAGCTTACTATATATTTCCCATTCCTTTTGTAGCCATTCTTGGCTTTGGCTCAAATAAATGCAGCAAAATCTGCAAAAAAAAAAGCTGCGTTTCCGCAACGTGGGGCCTCAGCCTTAGTTTTTTTTTTTATATATCTGTTATATATATAAAAATGAGTGTCTGTCTGTCTATCTGTCTGTCTGTTCTTTATGTGCGACCTCCTTGGTGACTGGCCCACTGACGTCTGGGATGTCACCAAGGAGGCCCAAAGCCTGCTGAAAAGACCCTAGACTATAATGATAGCAGTGTTTGTGGGGTTCATGGCCCGCAGGCCTTACTTACTGATCCCCGCTCCTGCTCACAGTCGCCTCTGCAGAAGGTGAAGCGCAGACGACCATGAGCAGGAGCGGGGATCGGGGGGGTAAAGGGGCGCCGTTACCTGCTGGTGTTACACCAGCAGGTAACGGCCTACTAAAAAAAAAAAAAAACATCAGGGGCCCACCGGGACCCCTATTGTCCCAGGCCCTGTGGCAGCTGCTACCACTGCTGCCCCGGTATTTACGCCACTGACTGGACTGCCATACTGGATTTCAGCATTCTTATAAATTGAAATGTTTTTAAACTACTCATGCCCCCTGCAGCAAAACGCATTGCTGCTGCTCGAGCTAATGAAAACTCTCAGCAGACCCAAGCCCATCTCCAATCTGGCAAGGCATTGTCAGCCACATGCACACAGCTGCACTCCAATGTTTCCATAACAACCCAGCCATTTTTCTTTACTGCTGTGGGTCAGCTTTAAAGGGGCAGGGTGCTGTGGATGACACTGTTACACAAGGTCACATACACACAGCTTTACTCCAGGTTTTCCATAACAACCGATCACAGGTCTTTCACTGATATCCAAACTGAGATACACATGATCACATGACTCTTATAGACCAATGGAAAATTGCAGGTTCTTCAGTCTTGACATACACACAGCTTTACACCAGGTTTCCATAGCAACCAAGCTATTTATTACCTGTATGAGTCAATAGCAGTTTGCAGATCCTTAAATATTCAGTCATATGACATGCATCAGCCAATATAAGTTCACATTTCATTTACCAGGTTTCCATAGCAACACAGCCATAAATAGACTATACCTATACTGGACTTGCAGACTGGATGTCAAGTGCAAAACTGGCCAATTCTTATGGGGTCACTACACAAACAAAAAATGAAATATACCCGCGCAAAGCTGGGTCCTTCTGCTAGTACAGTCATATGAAAAAGTTTGGGCACCCCTATTAATCTTAATCATTTTTAGTTCTAAATATTTGGGTGTTTGCAACAGCCATTTCAATTTGATATATCTAATAACTGATGGACACAGTAATATTTCAGGATTGAAATGAGGTTTATTGTACTAACAGAAAATGTGCAATATGCATTAAACCAAAATTTGACCGGTGCAAAAGTATGGGCACCTCAACAGAAAAGTGACATTAATATTTAGTAGATCCTCCTTTTGCAAAAATAACAGCCTCTAGTCGCTTCCTGTAGCTTTTAATCAGTTCCTGGATCCTGGATGAAGGTATTTTTGACCATTCCTCTTTACAAAACAATTCCAGTTCAGTTAAGTTTGATGGTCGCCGAGCATGGACAGCCCGCTCAAATTATCCCACAGATGTTCAATGATATTCAGGTCTGGGGACTGGGATGGCCATTCCAGAACATTGTAATTGTTCCTCTACATGAATGCCTGAGTAGATTTGGAGCTGTGTTTTGGATCATTGTCTTGCTGAAATATCCATCCCCGGCGTAACTTCAAATTCGTCACTGATTCTTGTACATTATTCTCAAGAATCTGCTGATACTGAGTTGAATCCATCGACCCTCAACTTTAACAAGATTCCCGGTGCCGGCATTGGCCACACAGCCCCAAAGCATGATGGAACCTCCACCAAATTTTACAGTGGGTAGCAAGTGTTTTTCTTGGAATGCTGTGTTTTTTGACGCCGTGCATAACGCCTTTTTGTATGACCAAACAACTCAATCTTTGTTTCATCAGTCCACAGGACCTTCTTCCAAAATGAAGCTGGCTTGTCCAAATGTGCTTTTGCATACCTCAGGCGACTCTGTTTGTGGCGTGCTTTCAGAAACGGCTTCTTTCGCATCACTCTCCCATACAGCTTCTCCTTGTGCAAAGTGTGCTGTATTGTTGACCGATGCACAGTGACACCATCTGCAGCAAGATGATGCTGTAGCTCTTTGGAGGTGGTCTGTGGATTGTCCTTGACTGTTCTCACCATTCTTCTTCTCTGCCTTTCTGATATTTTTCTTGGCCTGCCACTTCTGGGCTTAACAAGAACTGTCCCTGTGGTCTTCCATTTCCTTACTATGTTCCTCACAGTGGAAACTGACAGGTTAAATCTCTGAGACAACTTTTTGTATCCTTCCCCTGAACAACTATGTTGAACAATCTTTGTTTTCAGATCATTTGAGAGTTGTTTTGAGGAGCCCATGATGCCACTCTTCAGAGGAGATTCAAATAGGAGAACAACTTGCAATTGGCCACCTTAAATACCTTTTCTCATGATTGGATACACCTGGCTATGAAGTTCAAAGCTCAGTGAGGTTACAAAACCAATTTTGTGCTTCAGTAAGTCAGTAAAAAGTAGTTAGGAGTATTCAAATCAATAAAATGATAAGGGTACCCAAATTTTTGCACCGGTCAAATTTTGGTTTAATGCATATTGCACATTTTCTGTTAGTACAATAAACCTCATTTCAATCCTGAAATATTACTGTGTCCATCAGTTATTAGATATATCAAATTGAAATGGCTGTTGCAAACACCCAAATATTTAGAACTAAAAATGATTAAGATTAATAGGGGTGCCCAAACTTTTTCATATGACTGTATATATATATATAAATATATCCATATTTAAATTCATAGTGAACTGTTAAACATTGTTTCAAATATAAATAATTTAAAACTTTGCAGATGATTAAATATTTTCACTAACCTTCTTAATGGTGACCGTCCTTTATCTTCATTGGTTGCCAACGGATGTGACCATGAATGCAGGAACTTTCTGTGACCAGGTTATGTTCTCATACATGTAGTGTCCCCTGCCTCATAACCTGTCCACAATAAACCATGGCTGGGTTTCTGGCAAGTCCCAGACCATAAATAGTTCCTGCCTTCATGGTCATATCCATTGGTAACCGATCAAGACAAGCGACTGTCGCCATTAAAGTGGTTAGAAAAAGTCTTTAAAACGCTGCAAAATTTTTAATCATTTATATTTACAAAAAGTTTAACGTTTAATTGTCTACAAATGTGGTATATGTATATGTACATTTGGAAAATATTTGGAAATAGAATCTCAGGAATGTTTCATTAACAGATCTATCACATTCCCACTGACTATGTGTCCTCTGTGTATTTATTGCTTTTCTATAAAGCAACAAGTCAACAGGCACCAGGCACCTCTTTAAGAGCAGAGTTTCTTGTGTCCTCCTTATTATCCTGGATCCCTGTAGATGAGATCTGTATGCTATATAGTGTATGTTATATAAACTGATAGCTTACCAACTTGTGGGCACCGGTGGTGTATGCAAGCTAATGAAATCACTGCACAGTTGGCAGGAAACCCACCTGCTGGAGCAATATTGTTTCTGCTGCTGTGGGTTGTATGGCAGTGTTGCATTTTGCAAAATAAAAAAACACCTTAAATCAATTATGAAATTCCACATTGCTACATGACATGGAAATCTCCGACGTAGATACAGCGGGAGCAAACATAGTTGACAATATTTACACTGTACCTAGTCAAATGACAGCCAGGGATCAGATTCCTCCAGCACAGTGACATAGTAACAGAGAGTGTGTCTATATTGTCTATTATTACTATTTTAATTAGAAGCCATCTAGGTTGGCTGATACCTTGTGCAATACAGATGTGTACACCCTTACCTTAGCTCAAATTCGGTTAAGGACTTCAATTTTTCATGGAACAAATTCACTACAATATCGCAACATTCGACCAAAACCTTTGACAGACTGCGATCCACAATGCAACCACTGGGTGGTGACAAATAGAAACATACAGGAGAGACGTCTTGTGGTACAGTATCATGAAATCATGTTTTGTTTTGTTTTTAAGATGGTCATCTTATGCATATCACAGAAAAAGGCCACACTTACCCAATACCAGATGACACATGGATCTGCAGGATGCAAGCAAGCCCCATTGCAAGATATGATAGAAAAAGCACAAGTGCAATATAGCCTTTTTCTGTGATATGATTTTGTATATTATGCACTTTTTAGCAAAATGTTTTTTGGCCATCTTATGCCACACAACTTAGGTTGTACCGAGAAAAAAGGGCAAGCAATGATGTACACATCTGTACCTTTTATTTGCACTCCATATATGATATTCTGACATAAAAGGTATAAATAACTACTGTATACTATTCAGTGCCTATTTATCAGTGTCATATAGATGATAACTAAATAACTGTAGCATCCCAGTACAAGTTCTGGCAAAAGGACTACATGCTTTCCTGTTAACTGTCATTATAAGAGATTTGCATGTAATATGTTATCACTTTGTCATAGCCATAGTATGCAATTGTGCCTTTAATGGAAACTAACACTTGACTGGGCTGAGCTGCTAATATAACACTTGACTAAGGACATGTGAAGGAGGGGGAGGAGGCAAGGCATCTTCTCCTTCCTCAGAGGGAGGAAGTGAGTTAGCACTCCCCAGTTAGGGAGATGTGAAAAAAATGAGTCCCTGGTTAGACTAGAAATCTTATCAGCTTTAGTCAGCCTAAGTGTTGTTCTGCAGTCATGAGATGGGAGAAATCCCTGCTCAACTTTAGGTGATGTGTGAAAGAAGATACTGTGAAGGTAATTGTTATATGGATCTCATAAATTATAACTATGCCTGTTAACCACAGGGCACTTTTGGGATCTCCATCCAGCAGCCAGGTCATTGCAGACATTTTATGGATTAAGACACAGAGCACATTGTGGATTAAGATTCAGAGCACATTGCCTAAGAGGAAGCCTTCCCCAGCAAGGAAAACACTGACTGACCAAGTTGCCAAACCTCAGTCCCAGCCAAAGTGGAAATTTCCTAAAGAACTGTTCCTCTCCATTATAGGGATGAAGTTTGCCCATTGCCATGGCCTTCTGCATGTAGAAATCACAAGGAGTTGTTACTTCCACACCATCATCTGCTGAGTCTTAATCCTTCACTCATCATCAAGGGCACTCCAACCACCATTAGGCTCAGGAAGGCTTATCACTAAGATGTTCCCCAGAGGACACTACGACCACCATCATACACCCTTCAGCCAGTGTAGGACTGAAGGACCTAGGGCCCACCAGAGGAGCTTGTTCTGCGGGCCCGCCCAACAGATTCCTGCTAATAGCCTACACCATGTCTCTTTCTCTGAAATCTTGCACATGTGCTGACTATCCGAAGTTACAGAGTATTCTCCCAGTATTATCATCCCCTACAGTACTGTGTATGCCCCAGTAGTCCCATGGCTGTTTCATGCACAGTACTGAATGGGGAATGACACAGCCATGGAGCATTATATGCATGTGCATATAATGCTCATCTGAGCCCCCCATAGTGGCCCCACATGGTATATAACACTCCACAAAGTATAATGTACTCCCCAGAGCTCAGCCCACCACAAAATAATGCTACACAGTGGCCCCACACAGTATAATATGCTCCACACAGTGCCCCCCCCGTATAATGCTCCCAGTGGTCTCACACAGTATAATATGCTCCCCATAGCCCCCACACAGTATAATGCTCCATAGTGGCCCCACAGAATATAAAATACTCCCCTGCAGCCCAACACAATATAATATGCTCCACGGTGTCCCTCCAAAGTATAATACCTCACAATGGCCCCAAACAGTATAATATGGTCCCCAAAGCCCACCCCACCACAGTATAATGCTCCCCATAGCCCCCACACAGTATAATGCTCCACAATGGCCCTCACACAGTACAATATACTCCCCAGAGGCCTCCATATAATGCTCCACAGTGTCCCCACACAGTTTAATATATACCCCAGCAGTCCAACAAAGTATAATAGACTCCCCACACTGCCCCCCCACAGTATAATGCTCCACACTGGCCCCACACAATATAATATGTTTCCTAGAAGCCCCCATTATATTGCTCCACAGTGGTCCCACACAATATAATATGCTCCCCAGAGGTCCCCCCAGGATAATGCTCCACAGAGTCCCCACACAGTATAATATACTCCACCGCAGCCCCACACAGTATAATAGGCTCCCCATGGTGCCCCCCAATGGTATATTGTGTGTGGCCACACAATATAATATGGTCTCCAGAGGGCCTACCAGTATAATGCTCCACAGTGTCCCAACACAGTATAATATACTCTCCAGCAGCTCCACACAGGATAATAGGATCCCCATGGTGCGCCCACATGGTATATTGTGTGGGGCCACACAATATAATATGGTCTCCAGAGGGCCTCCAAGTATAATGCTCCACACAATATAATATGCTCCCCAGAGGTCCCCCCAGTATAATACTCCACAGTGTCCCCACACAGTATGATATACTCCCCAGCAGCCCAAAACAGTATAATAGGCTCCCTATGGTGCTCCCTCAACCAACGGTATATTGTGTTGGGCCACACAATATATTATGGTCTCCAGAGGGCCTACCAGTATAATGCTCCACAGTGGCCCCACACAATATAATATGCTACTTAGAGGCCCCCCCCCCCAGTATAATTCTTGACAGTGGCCCCACATAGTATAAAATGCTCCCAAAAGCCTCAAGCTACTTCAGGTGGACCCCTCAAAATTTGTTTCAGTTCAGCCCTCCAGTTTTTCTTGGTGCTATTATTATATCTCTTCAGACCCCAGAGTATCATAAGTAGAGGTGTAAGGGAGGTGATGGAAAATAACAAAATGTTACAATCACCTTGGCTCACCTCTCCTGGGCATCCTTGTGTTGCTCTGCTGTCTCCGGTGTCTTCCTCTTCAGGTGTGTGGCTGACGTCATGCGTCCGAACGTCACTGTTGAGGCCTGTGATTGGGCCTCAGCAGTCACATGGGGCACGCTGATGTTATGACACTAGAGTCTTCAAAATACACTGCAAAAATAATATACTGTACAATTCACAAGTAATAATGACTAAGAGGAACCAAATGATAGCTCCATACATAAAATAATTAAGTACAAGGTCTAAATAATACTAATACAATTAATATTAAGATTCGTTATAGTTACAAGACTCTGTTGCCAGACCATTGATGGTAAAACTTTCAGACGTGACGGCTAATGTGCCTTTTTCAACCCTAAGTGTGTTGACTCTGATAATATTTTTCCGCCTGCATGTCTGTAGATAATATTCATATAAACTTCACCTTCTAAATTTGAGATCCTGGCCTTAATACTGAGATGAATAGGGTGCATAAGAAACTCACACGAGCCCAAGGACAACATATGCTAAAAGTTATGTAAAAGTAAGGCAGCAAAATTTCTGAATTTTTTCCACTACCATATGGTTATATGATCAGAATCCAAAATAGCTCCTTGGTCTGGTCCATTCATGTTCTCCAGATGATTTTTTCAGATTCAGAATAAGCAGGGGAGGGGGGGCAGCTGACTGGGGATTATTATTATGAATATTATTATTATTTTTTGCACATTCTTTTAGTTATCTATTACTGTAAAGGGATGAATTATTATGGCGTATACAGCCACACACATGTAAATACTAATTTCTGGGTTAAAGACCAATAAAATCTTATTTTTATAATTATATTTGTAAGACTACTTTTTGGTACATTGAGCAGAAACTTGTAAACCCCTAAGGCAGTGAATCCGACTCTGCACATCTGTACATTATTTCAGTGACATCTGATGTACAGTATTCCGAGACAGCAATCCATCAAATGAACTAACAAAACCAGAAACACACAAACTGTACAAACACTGTACGGCAAACACAAGGAAGACTAAATGATACATAATCTATCATAGATACACGTGTGTCCTTCCTTACTTTTCTTCTTGGCTCAAAATATACTGAGATGTCTGGTGCAGAATATCCAGCTCGGGGAATAAAAAACATCGTGTAACTTTGTTAGGTTTTGGTTATACTGTATATCTGTATATTGAGAGTCCTTAACGCAATTGGTGCAGAAACCTAGGGGTGACCACATCTGCACAAATATTACTTAGTACTCTTACTGAACAATTCAAGTTACTGTAGTTCAAAAAAATCTGAATACAGAAAAAAATATTTTAAAAAAATCTCACTTAGAAATGTTGGATGGCTACAAAACTCAACATGCCATTATGTTCCAGGCTGATATGTAAATGATTACTGGTATGGTCTGATTAGACGCTGGGTTTTCCCACAAGAGGGCGTAAAAGTGCTTCCCCCCCTGCCCTATATCAACGCGCTCAGAAGCTACTTTTGGGTAGTGTACCTTTTGGTAAGTAATCATTGACCGCTACACATGCCTGTATGACACACTTAAAGATATTTTGCCCAGTTGACAGACTTTGAAAGGGGGCACATCATTGGACTGAGAGAAGTAGAATGGTCATTTCAATGAATTGTCCACCATCTGACTGCAGTGGTTACATGGGGGCACGCATGCATGGCGAACAGATTCCAGATGGCCCAGACAGACCATTAGTAGACAGGATTGTTTGATTCCCGTTGTGCACGAGCAGCTTCCATAGCTTCCTTGTCCACCATCCAGACACAGGTGGCATCTTCATTACACACCCCTGTCTCTGCCTGGACCAGTTCTAGACACTTAGAAGAAGTCCCATTAGGTGTCCTGTCATTGACAGCCAGTCACCATAGCCTTTATTTGCAGTGGTGTTGTAAACAAGAGAACTGGGCGGCTATGGACTGGAACTTTATCATTTTTAGAGATGTATCCAGATTCTGTTTAGAATCCAACAATGGTTGGGTTTGAGTATCGAGGCCTCGTGGCAAGTGATTCAATCCTGCCTTTGCTGTAGAGCGACACACTACCCCAACTGCTGATGGAACCATCACATATGACAGCTCAGTCATACGTGCAGGGAATCCTGAAGCCACATTTGTTGTCTCTCATAACAGCGCTTGGAGCTGACATTTTTCATCAGGATAATGCTCGTCTACACACAGCAAGGGTTTCCCAGGAATGTCTCTACCAGATTGCAACACTTCCATGCCATGCCCAGTCACCACATCCATTTAACGGACCAGCTGGGATGTCAGCTATGGCAATTTACAAGTGTGCAGAATTTACAGCCTCAGCTGTAACATCTGCAGGTAAATGTGCCGCAGGCTACCATATGGAACTTTTATGCCTCCATGCCTAACCGTATCCAGGCTAGAGGCGTCCCACAGGGTACTAGAGTTTCCTTTCAGATGTACAGTTTTCCCCAATAAACTTCTTCTTTGGTTCTAGTATTTTAATCACTTCCATATATCATCATTACAGTCAAACTGAGAAAGGTTCATTCCATTCTGACAACTCCTTCTTGGTGCGGTATAGTTTTTGTCGATAAGTGTATTTAAAAGATTGTCTGGTTTAGAAAACCCATTTTCACATCTTATAGAGGAATTCTGAGGTAATAGAGCAGAAAATAGGGTCCAGGACTCTCATCTATTAGAAAGAGTGGAGCATCTGGAGGACATGGCACACGGCACATCTGGAGGACATGGCACACGGCACATCTGGAGGACATGGCACATCCATGCGTTGATTTTAAGGAGGTTCAGGAGTTCTTCCAGTGGGACATGCTCATTGTCCCAACAAAAACCATCATGCCAGTGCTACCTAACCCTGGATGTATCTAATACAGACTATCTTCCCCAAAAGTAGTGATCCCTTCTGGTTCCCTGTTTTAACTTGCCCTATAGTCCTCTTTACTTATGTTATAACTAGAGATGAGCGAATCGATTCTGCAGAAGTGGAATTCGATCCGAATTTCAGGAAATCTTCGAATCTCCACGATTCCGGATTTCTTGATGCTTCTTGTTAATGAATATTTAGTAAGGACCTTTGTGACATCAGACGGTCACATGATGTTCTCTAGTGATGTGATTGGGTAGACGTGTCTTTGCTTGTTAGCAGATCCTTCCACATGAATAAAACTTGTCCGTGCTGAAGAGAAAGAAAGAAAGAGACATGACCGCGGCATCCAAGGGCTTCCGCCATTTTGCCACCCACCCCGGCTCTCTGCAGCACGGGAATAGCTGTTTATTTGCCGCGAAGTAATTTGGATCGAAGCAAATTTTTTTGGAACTTCGAATCGAACTGCCGAATCGAACTTTTGAGAAACTCACTCATCTCTAGTTATAACACATTTCTTTTCCTGGAAGAGCTGGCAAATCTCCCAAACCTGTCATTTTATGTGAGACTTGGGCAATTTATGTGCTGGTCACCTTACCAACACATATCATACTCATGTCACAAAAAAGGGAGAGGCCGCGCTCATAGGGCAGAAGAGGCCACAATTTTTTTACACAAAGTGGTTTTTAGTATGCTGCTTTTATAATGTTATCAAGTATGGGAAAATTAACGCCAATCATTATATACAATAGGGTTAAGCAAGCATCTGTCTCACGCTATGGTTTCCTTGGTGGTTCAGTCATGGAAGCTACAATAAGATCAAGCAGGACAACAGAGCATACTGAAAAAAGAATTGCCCACCATTGCCTTCCGTTAAAAGCAATGGGAGACAGCCTCAGGTCAATTTTTGGAACTGATTTTGAGTTGGAATCTGTCTCAAAAACAGCTCCAAATTTCTCCATGTGGTTTAACCCTAAAGGGTCTTGGATCTTTAATAGGTTGGTCATTGATGTATAGAGAAGCCACCTACAGGTGGCAATATATAGATAGTTTTCTTTATTCCGCAGGTTAGTTATGCTAGGTTTACACTAGCGTTTGGGTACCCCATCCCCCACTCTGCTTAAAGTAAGTGCAAGCAGGACTTTTCTCTCTACTGATTTCAGTATAAAATTGGTGGAAACCCGGTGGACCCTATTGTAGTCTATGGGATCCACAGGTTTTCGCGAGTAACCGCTCTTTACGATAGGGTTTCCACAAGAGGACCCGAAGAATGGAAACCCAAATGCTAGTGTGAACCTATCATTACTTTGCCTCACACATTCCCCTGCAGTGGCCAGTAGTGATGAGCGAATCGAAACTGCAGAAGTGGAATTCAATCCGAATTTCAGGAAATATTCTATTCTCCACGATTCCGGATTTCCTGATGCTTCGCGGTAACGAATATTTAGTAAGGACCTTTGTGACATCAGAGGGTCACATGATGTTCTCTAGTGATGTGATTGGGTAGGTCTTTGCTTGTTAGTAGATCCTTCCACATGAATAAAAGTTGTCCGTGATGGAGAGAAAAAGAGAGAGACATGACCCTGGCATCCAAGGGCTTCTGCCATTTTGCCGCCCACCCTGGCTCTCTGCAGGCAGGAAATAGCTGTTGATTCGGCGCAAATTAATTTGGATCGAATAGAATCATATCGCGAAATTCAGCGAAGTTACCAAATCGAATTTTTCAATACTTCGCTCATCTCTAGTGGCCACTAGTGGACATATTAGGTATAATTCAAATAAGGTCCTGACTATGTCATGTTATGGTTGACCCAATCCTTTAATGCAAGAGCATATCTTAGGTCTAGATAGTATAAGATGGGGTTTGTGTGCAGAGGCTCATATATACTGCACCTGTATGCCCTAATAGAAGAAAATAATTAATCAGGATTACATAAAATTTTATTGCTTTGGGTGGAAATGTGCATTACTATGTCATTAAGGAAATGATAGCACCCAGCGTGAGATGACGCAAGTGAATATGTGTGAGACTCTTACATCAGGGTTTCCTGTATTGCTCCCTGGCTTAAATCCTGCTTTACTTTTTCATTTATTTATAATGTTCAGTTTGACTTTAAGGCATCGGTATGTTCTCCCATCCCTTCTGTTACCAGAGCATCAGAGCGCAATGCTCCAGGTGGTCCTCCTATGTCTAGGCTGAAGCTTGCAAACACGGAAATAAATACATCAATGGATCTATTGCCAATGGCAGAAATCTCACTGGGCACCTAATGGTTTGCGCTCAAACAAGCTACTCCATAAATTACAAAATGCAGCAAAGCTCAGTGCACATTTGATTTTCCCCAAAGTATTTTATAAATTGTTTTTACAGTGGAAAAAAATGAACTTGTATGAAAGGTTTCTGGGCTTCGAGCTCAGCTGCACAAGACAAGTCACCGCTCTCC
The DNA here is from genome assembly GCA_947044405.1 of Leptodactylus fallax. Classification (NCBI taxonomy): domain Eukaryota; kingdom Metazoa; phylum Chordata; class Amphibia; order Anura; family Leptodactylidae; genus Leptodactylus; species Leptodactylus fallax. Next base: position 635,497 of record CAMRHE010000634.1, read on the forward strand.
CACCGCTGGCGACAAATATTGAAATATTGACAAAATAAAGGTCTCTTATTCTGGAATCAAGTCTTCATAAAAGTCAAAGTAATTCTTGTGCTCGTGAATTGTTCTTCTATAAGTCATGTCTGGATAATTGAAGGCAGTGGAAATGTATCAAACCACGTTCAATAAGACAGTCATAATTACAAAGATAAGTAAGCCTTAAAGGGAACCCATCACCATGAAAATGCTCTGCAATCTGCAGGCAGTATGTTATAGAGCAGGAGTAGCTGAGCAGATTGATATAAAGTTTTATAGGAAAAGATTCAGTAGAATTTATTAATTCCTGCTCATTCTGGGTTTAAGAGTCCAAAGGATGGAAATAGTCAGGAGTCCGCCCACTGGACTCCAACACAGAGACGTTTCAATCAAAAAGTTACCCATTTTACTTTCCACACTACTGTAAACTATATATCAATCTGTTGAGCTCCTCCTGCTCTGTAACATGCTGCCAGCATTGCATTTTCAGGTTGACAGGTTCCCTTTAAATTACAATTTACAATTCTCACCACCCACCATTGGTTCTTTCCATACCACCGTATGACATCACCTGACTAGCCTACTCGTCTCTGGACCAATGCCTGATGAAGGGACAAGTTCCCGAAATGTTAATGTTGTGAATAAACACATGAATAAACATTTTTTGCAGAGGAAAATAACGGAGTGCTGTCACATTTTTTTACAAGGTTCCCTTTAAAGAGATATTTACCAGATTAGGGTAATTTTATGTTTGTTTTTTTTTTTGCTATAGTGAAACATTCATCTTCTTACAATGCATTATTGTTACAATGTTGTTACAATGTTTGCTTTATTACCAATAAAGCCCTTCATCCTCCTCAATATAGTTGAGTGAACCAGTTTGTAACAAGCCAGGTTCAATACTAGTTTTCTAAAATTCTATTTTTGGGGTTCTGCACTCTTGAAGCACTATTATCCTCCATGGTCTCTTCATACCCTGGAACATAAAAAGTGGAGGCCCAGGGGAGGTGAGGAAATGTAATAAACACTGAAACTCACCTTCTCTCAACTCTCCTGGGCTACCATATCTGGTGCGCATTCCCCAGTATCTTTGTCTCTCTTTGGGCCTCTTCTGTGAGGCCCTGGCCTGTAATTAGGCCTCAGTGGTCACATGCAGTGCACGGACATCACAGAAGAGTCCCAATGAGAACTGAAGACCCAGGGAACACACCTTGAGGGAGTTCACCGCATCTCCCCTGGGCCCCCACTGATTATACTTGGGGATCTGACAAAAATGACTGGTACTGTATTTAGCAATTTTCATCTGGTCTTAGTTTCCCTTTGAAATCTGGTAGATGAATAAATCAAAATACAAAAAGTTTGTTGTTACAGAGAAGCAGGCACATGCATAGTTCATTTCTATTACAGATTCAAAATTTTGGAACTTTATATTTCAACATTCCTTTTGTACCAAGTAAGATTTCAAAATTGAAGACTGTTCTGGAGAATGTGCTGGACTTCATCACACAACTTCTCTGAAGTTACAATCCACAGGAAACAAAAGCTGATGACTTGAATAGCGCACAACATTCTTATAGAAGTCATAAAGTTTTTATGAAGGTGTTACGTCAGAATGTTTGAGAGTGTTGTACTGGAAAGTGACTGGAATGGAAAGAAAGATGGAAAAGGGAAATTAAATTCACTCTAAACAAAGAAAATGAACAAAAACAAAAAAAAATTCTTCTTTCCGTTAAACAAGAAAGTATTTCTGTGACCCAGAATCTCAGCCTTGTCCACTCAACTGCTCCTCAATGTCGCAAGTCTGACTATAAGAAAACTGGCAGCAGCAGGAGCCTCCCCCCCCCCCATAGGCTCTGAATGGCACTGACTGGTACATAAATCAGTCTGACATCTCTACTTTAGGAACTGGCGATGCTTTTGATTAGAACTCACACCAAAAAACTGGTGTGAATTATCATGAATCTGTCGGGTCAAGGTGCCAATCTGCCCGCATTCACACACCGTGGCAAGCAAGGTGCAAAAACAGGAGTTTTGTCACATATTTTGTGTAAGGACGGGCCTTGTGCCAAATGCGTGCCACAAAATCATTCCTCTATGCCAGAAAACTGGTGACTCTGCCCCATAATCTACATAGAAAATTGACTTTGTAAATACATAATTTAAAGGGGTTGTCCAGGATAAGGTGAAAAATAAATAAATAAACCTATACTCACCTGTTCCAGGTGCTCTGGTGTCTTCCAGCGTGGTCCAATGCTGCTACTCTGGTGTAAGTCCCCACCACACATGACCACTGAGGCCAATCAGCGTCCTCAGCACCCTAAGGAAAAGAAAAAGGGTTGTCAATGGACATCACAAGCCGCAGGGACTTCTGTCAGAAGAAGACACCAGAGCAGCGGGCTTGACTGCACTAGGAGACACTAGAGCAACGGAGACAGGTGAGCATGGGTTTTTTGTTTTACATTTTTTTCACCTTCCCCTTTATCCTGGACAACCCCTTTAACTGTACTGATCCAAATAAGAACCTGTCCAGAGCTGCAATTCTGTATACTTGCGGAAACTATCAATGAGATTGTTGACCTGCGTTGGATGTTTACAACATAGGACACCAACCTCTTTTTTGCTTTTTATTTTTTTAGTCAACTTAATTAGAAATCACAGAAACCCAATAAAAAGATAAGTAATATAAGTTTATAGTTCATAATAACAATATAATCATTAACAGCTATTACTATGAATTCTAAATTCAAAATCATTCCAACTACAATACCCTGAACTGCAATAATATGCAAATGTTTTAGGCAGGTGTGGAAAAAATGCTGCAAAGTAAGAAGCTTTCAGAAATAGAAGGGTTAATAGTTTATTCTTGTCAGATACGAAAATGAAGTGAATGAAAAAAGAGAAATCTAAATCCCATCAATATTTGGTGCGACCTTTGCCTTTTGCCTTCCATCTTTTTTCTCGGTAAATGCAGAACGTTTTTGCTGGGAGGTTGTTCCCGCCATCTTGGAGAACTAAGCACAGATCTTCTGTGGATGTAGGCTTGCTCCAATCCTTCTGTCTCTTCATGTCATCCCAGACAGACTGGATGATGCTGAGATCAGGGTGGTGGCCATATCATCACTTCCAGGACTCCTCCTCCAAAGGTCACACCAAATATTGATGGGATTTAGGTTTCTCTTTTTTTATTCACTTCATTTTATTAATTGAAAGAAATAAACTATTAACCCTTCTATTTCTGAAAGTATTCTTACTAGGGATGAGTAATCTGATTTGTAATGAGCTGGACTTGCTACCAATTTTCTAAAATTTCATGTTTGCCCAAGCCTAAAAATTTGGAGGTCTCTTCAGACCCCAGAGAATAGTAAGCAGAGGCCCAGGGGAGGTGCATAAACATAAAAACAGGCATACTCTCTCTCCTGGGCTCCATTGTGGCATCCGGAGTGGGTCTCTTGCTTCCTCTTAAAGTGTCCTGACGTCAGCAAGCCCAATGTGACTACTAAGACCCAATCACTGGCCTCAGTGGTCCCCTGGGGCCACAGACATCATTCAGAAAGCCAGAATTAACTGGAAAAAAAATAACAGGAGTTCTGAACCTGCCCGGGGAACCTTGCAAATATTCTCAAAATGAATTGTGCAAGGTTTGCCGAACACTAATTCTTACTTTCCAGCACACTTGCCTAACACTTTTGCATAGTGCTGTACTTAACCCCTTTATGGGGTTGGACTGGCCTACCAGAGTACTAGAGGATTGCCCAATGGGTCCCTTTGGAGGTGACTTTGCAGCCAAACACTCACCACTTAGTGCAGCTTATCCCAACCTGTCATTTTTACCATATGGAAGTCTGATTCCAGCCAGCTCAATGATGGTTTCCAAAGCAGGAAACATTTCTGAGCCAAATTATAGCATTGTATAAGGATTACAGAAGGATTTACTTAGAATTGTATAGATGTTGGACAGCAACGAGTTAAAAAATGTTGTCATGGAGCTAAATAAAAGAGCAGTCATCACTTGTGATTTATGGCGTTCTCTGGTAGTCTCCTTACAACAATAAAGGCATTCATTAAGTTAAACATTGTTTATGTCTATTCCTTTATCATAATTTTTGCAGCAGACAGCAACTAATCCCAATTTGCAGTTCCAAGATACATTCTCTATGCTATCAAAAGAGAGGAGCACAGCAGGTAGCGATAGATGTCTCTGCTATAGGAGACTGAGCTGGAGGAAGCAATAAAGATAGAAAACCTAGAAGCACAATCTGGTCTATACACTGTCTTGTACGGTTTATAGATCTGACCTGGTTTTTAATGGTCTACCATATATATAACTTTGTAGCAAAAGGAAAAAAAAAATAAATAAATTGCTGGTATTCCCTTAAAGGGATTTTTCCCATGAGCAAAACAATATTTAAATTCAAAGTTATAATATTTTTGTAAATATAAATCATTAAATATTTTGTAGAGTTTTAGAGATTTTCTCCAACCATCTTTCAACAGTTTATTGTCTTGATCGTTTGCCAATGGATACGACCGTGAATGCAGGAATATTCTATACTCTGAAACCCAGCCATGATGTCCTTATTGTGGCCGGATTATCTTCTCATACATGTAGTGCACCTGTCTGATAACCTGTCCACAATAAGGAAAACACCGCTGGGTATCTGACAAGTCCCAGATCATAGAAGGTTGCTGCATTCGTGGCTATATCCATTGGCAACTAACCAAAACAACAGACTGTCACCACTAAGATGATCATAGAAAATCCTTAGTCTCTGAAAAATATTTAATTATATTTGCAAAAATGTTAATATTTTAATTGTCTAAATTTAAATATGGTTATTTTTGTGGGAAAAGACTTTAAGGGTGTAGCTTAGTTTGAGCCTTTCAAAATGTGGCCATCGGGACAGTGAGCTGGTTGCCCCAGGTCTTGCTCCTTTCATACTGTCCTAGAAAACAGCGGATTTTGAAGGGAGAAGCCACAGTCAGCCAGGCATTTCCCTTCCAACTTCACTGCAGGTAAAAGGTAAGATTAAAGGGAGGTTAGTCAAACAAATTACTGGCCATGCAAAACATGGATGGCTGAAGTCCGCCAAGATGGTTACCATCACCCTTCTGAAATGGCTGGGATCTTAGTTAACGCTAATCTCTGCCATCTAAACCCTCAGATGCCATAGTATTGACCATAGCACCTAAGTGATTTTGCAGAGGGATGACAACCTATATATACAGTGCTGGCCAAAAGTATTGGCACCCCTGCAATTCTGTCAGATAATACTCAATTTCTTCCAGAAAATGATTGCAATCACAAATGCTTTGGTAATAATATCTTCATTTAATTTGTCTTCAATGGAAAACCACAAAAAGAATTGTCAAAAAGCCAAATTGGATATAATTCCACACCAAACATAAAAAAGGGGGTGGACAAAAGTATTGGCACCCTTTGAAAAATCATGTGATGCTTCTCTAATTTGTGTAATTAACAGCACCTGTTACTTACCTGTGGCACATAACAGGTGGTGGCAATAACTAAATCACACTTGCAGCCAGTTGAAATGGATTAAAGTTGACTCAACCTCTGCCCTGTGTCCTTGTGTGTACCACATTGTGCATGGGGAAAAGAAAGAAGACCAAAGAACAGTCTGAGGACTTGAGAAGCAAAATTGTGAGGAAGCATGAGCAATCTCAAGTCCATCTCCAAAGACCTGAATGTTCCTGTGTCTACCGTGCGCAGTGTCATCAAGAAGTTTAAAGCCCATGGCACTGTGGCTAACCTCCCTAGATGTGGACGGAAAAGAAAAATTGACGAGAGATTTCAATTAAAGATTGTGCGGATGGTGGCTAAAGAACCTCGACTAACATCCAAACAAGTTCTAGCTGCCCTGCAGTCCGAGGGTACAACAGTGTCAACCTGTACTATCCGTCGGCGTCTGAATGAAAAGGGACTCTATGGTAGGATACCCAGGAAGACCCCACTTCTGACCCAGAGACATAAAAAAGCCAGGCTGGAGTTTGCCAAAACTTACCTGAGAAAGCCAAAAACTTTTTGGAAGAATGTTCTCTGGTCAGATGAGACAAAAGTAGAGCTTTTTGGGAAAAGGCATCAACATACAGTTTACAGGAAAAAAAAGAGGCCTTCAAAGAAAAGAACACGGTCCCTACAGTCAAACAATGCGGAGGTTCCCTGATGTTTTGGGGTTGCTTTGCTGCCTCTGGCACTGGACTGCTTGACCGTGTGCATGGCATTATGAAGTCTGAAGACTACCAACAAATTTTGCAGCATAATGTAGGGCCCAGTGTGAGAAAGCTGGGTCTCCCTCAGAGGTCATGGGTCTTCCAGCAGGACAATGACCCAAAACACACTTCAAAAAGCACTAGAAAATGGTTTGAGAGAAAGCACTGGAGACTTCTAAAGTGGCCAGCAATGAGTCCAGACCTGAATCCCATAGAACACCTGTGGAGAGATCTCAAAATGGCAGTTTGGAGAAGGCACCCTTCACATCTCAGGGACCTGGAGAAATTTGCCAAAGAAGAATGGTCTAAAATTCCAGCAGAGCATTGTAAGAAACTCATTGATGATTACCGGAAGCGGTTGTTCGCAGTTATTTTGTCTAAAGGTTGTGCTACCAAGTATTAGGCTGAGGGTGCCAATACTTTTGTCCGGCCCATTTTTGGAGTTTTGTGTAAAATGATCAATGATTTCACTTTTTTTTTCATTCTGTTTTGTGTTTTTTCATTGCAAGCAAAATAAATGAAGATATTACCAAAGCATTTGTGTTTGCAATCATTTTCTTCAAGAAATTGAGTATTATCTGACAGAATTGCAGGGGTGCCAATACTTTTGGCCAGCATTGTTATATATATATATATATATATATATATATATATATGAACTTTTTTTTTTTTTTTTTTAATCATAAGTAAAAAAAAAAAAAATCTACCTTTACACAATGATTTCTTATAGAAAAAAAAAATTAAAACATAAATAAGTTGTGCTTAACGTGGTCTCCCACCAAGATGGTCTGTGAGATGGTGCAGTCAAGAACGGACTGTATTGAGTTAACCTTTGGTCTCCTAGCTGACGGAGGTGAATCAGGGTTCCTTTGATAAAAATAAAAGAGACAAGGAGATGTAGTGCCAGTTACCAGGCAGCAGTTTGTGCCACTTTTATTTGGTCTTGGTGGTTTCATATCCATCAACATGGAGGCACAAATAACTCTAGTCCCAGGTCCACTTCTGCTGGAGTGCTGGAGTGGTTGTTCCTCTTCGCTCTTTCCTGATGTGTCCTAAAATTTCAATTTCCTAACTCCAGATATCTCTGTCTTACTAAGCTCTGTGGATTTCCCTGGCCTATGCAATGCAGTCCACTCTGGGATAGTCAGGGCATGTATACCATGGATGTGGTCCCTCACTGACAATCAATGGTGGTGTTCTCAAGCTTTTGAGCCCAATGGTGTGGGGTGGCTATTAGCTTCTCTCTGCCACTACTACACCAGAATACGGCTACCAAGGGCCTTCAGCTGTAAGAAGATTGTGGGCCCCCACCAGACGAAAGATGCACCCAGGATTCTGCCAAACTCAAGCATCAGATTCTACTGTCAACACAGGTCACGTCTAAAGGGCTCACACTTGTTATAGTTGGTGAGAGAGGACATTTTGGAGGCCATTGACCCGCAGGAGCTTTGGTCCCCGAGCAACTGCCTTAAAAGGTTTTATAATCCACTATTCACTATAGCTAAATCTGACTGAGCCTAAAACAACTGCAACTTCTACAACTCTGAGAGTTGGGCTAGTCTATTCATAGCTAAAACTCCTCTCCCCTCTCTAGAAAGTGCTAAGGGGATGCCCGTCCAACTTACGACTGTCATTTCACCAAAAGCGGTGTTAATGGCACAGTAACAACATTATAAAATTAGCATAAAACATACAGAACAGCACAGGTCTACAAACAGCACATGTGCAACACATTAAGAACAATATTTTCCCATGGGACACTACAAATACATCTCTACATAATTGACATTTCTGCATCTGCAAAAACCCATTTTATAAAATAAGTGTATTATTTACAGTAAATGCTGTGGAAAAAGAAAAGACCTAGAATAGCTGTTTATTGCTCATCTGATGTAACAAAACTGGAATAATAAGTACTATCTACTCCAAAACAGTACTGATAGAAACTAAAGTTCATCCTGCACAAAAGAAGCCCTCATAAGGTTTCAATAAAACAATGAAAAAATATTGGGACTTGAAATGTCGCAATACAGTAGTAAAACATGACAAAACTTGCCGAATATATAATGATTTACAAAATAAATGAAACATTTCAATTATCCTAAAATGATCCCAATAAGTATACAACTAAGGCTAGGTTCGGAGACTCCGTCGCAGAAACCGCCAAAATCGTCAAAGAGAAAAGGCATGCACGGGGGGCTGTTCTCTCCGCCATTTTCAATATGAAAACAGCAGACACCTGGTGGATCCCATTATAGGCTATCGGTTCTGCGGGTGTCCATGGGTTAGGGTTACCTGACTTGAACAGTAAATCGCTGCCTCCATTGCCGAGATATTATAATTTTGTCAATATGCAAATAAGCTCTTTGGAGCAATGAGGGTTTTGCTACTTACCTCTTTGGAGCAACTGCCGCAGCCCAGATGGAGGGAACCGAAGGATGGGAGTGGTAGTGGTGGATGACATGCTAGGCCGAGTACACTCAACCACTCTCCCCAGCTCTGCTCCTAGGCCGGACACCAATGAGGGGCGTCTTGCAGCACTACCTGATGGTGATGGTAGTATTGCCCAGGGCACTTCCAATTAGAGTTGGTGTGATGGTGTTCGGAAGGGCCCTGACTGTAAGGTAGAAACGACTCAGGAAGGCAGATGAATAGGTGAAACAAGTTATAACTTTACTCGGCAGCTGAACAGTAATACAACAAGCAGTTTCCAAATGGGGATTGCGGTCTCCCAGTATTCAACTCCTTGGTCTTGGGAGGATGCCCAGTAATGTTAAAATTTCTAGTGTCTTTCTCCAACTCTAACTCCACTCCTCAGCCTCTACCAGCAGCATATACTGGGGACTATACTCCAAAGTAGTCCTGACAGGAGTCTGGTTAACTTGAGGAAGGTTCTGGGACAACAGTTCCTGTCAATGAACTCCACTGCTCCTCCTAGCACAATGTCCAAAGTTCTGACAGATGATAGACCAATGTTGTACCAAGTACAGGGTTTGAATACAAAGGGGGGAACCACAGGGAAATAACATGGGGAAAGCTGCAAGACAACACAGAACATAAAACCAGGACATACAAACACAACCCAGAGGCACAAAGACAAACACAGTAAAAGCAGGAGGACTATGGGATGCTGCACAATGACAACATCCTTGTTATTCCAAAGAGCTCATTTGCATATTGACAAAAATGATGATATCTCAGCAACAATTCACAAGGGGAAAACATTGTTTGATTCTGGCGATGTTAACCTATCTTTGGGGCTGGGTTGATATGATGGATTCTGGTGACAAGCTCCCTTTAGGCTAAGGTCCCACATTGTGAGCTGCAGCCAAAAATCACTGCAGGAAAACCATGGCGGAAATGTATTGCGGTTTTGCCAACAGCACTTTTCACAGAAAGTCCGCAGAGTTTTCCTCTGCGGACTTTCTGCTTCAATTATACCTATATGGAAACCACCAGCGTTTCCATAAGTATAATTGACATGCTGCGATTTACAAAAATGTGACAGTTTTTGAAATCACAGCATGTCCGGTGCGGATATTTTTCTGCAATGTGTGGATGGGATTAGCCGATATCCCTTCCACTTTGCAGGTAATGTAAAACACCATTGTTTTTTCCACTGCAAAATCGTGGCGTTTACGCTACCTGGGGCCCCAGCCTTAAAAGGTTTGTACATGAATAGAAAAGCATGGCTGCTCACTTCCAAAGAATGCACTACAGATATTTTCAGGTCATTTGTGGTATTACAACTCAGACACAACTAGGGGCAGATATGATGCTGTTTCTGTAAGAAAGCAGCCATGTTTTTTTTAATCCCGCACAACTCCTTTAAACTAAAACTTTTAAAAATTTAAATTTAGAAAAAGTAAAAAATATGAGTTTATGCAACATCAATAAAGACATCGATGTTACATTGTAGTTCTGTACAAATCGGATTCCTGCTGTACTGTATGCGCTTCACAGAGTCAAATGTCATCAAAATACTTAATATGAAACAATTGCCTTGAAGACGTCTTACCTGTAAATATTGCAGGTACTGTAATTGTACCCCTAGCTGGGAAACATAAAGCAAGCCATTAAATATTTGCAAGCTCGCTAGTTTTGTTTATTTCATTCTGTTTGTATGAAAGAAAAATAAATCAATGGCTGCGCTACACAGTCTAATGAGAAAACCCGAGCCAAACCCGCCATGGAGGTGCCGCATAACAATCATTTCTCTTCTCATTATTATTTATTTATTTCCTATTGCTTCCATAGTGCCAACATATTCCACAGCATTGTACAGAGATCGTCTTTATATATATCAGTCCCTGTCCTCAGTGGAACTCGCAATCTAATGTACTATTTTCAGACACGTTAGAATTAGAGATATGCAAACCTCTGAGAATTTGTTTCATTTCAGGTTCAGTGGCTTGAGTCCAAGATTTGTTTCAGGTTGATAAAACATAGTGTAGAATACTCTTAGGGCTCCTAGCAGTGGCGTAACTAGGAATTGCTGGGCCCCAAGGCGAACATTTGACATGGGCCCCCCCCGAACCAGTTACAGGTCCCCAAACAGTAAAATATGCTCAACAGTGGCCCCAGATAGTAGTATTTGCTCAACAGTGGCCCCCACACAGCATTATATGCTCTACAGTGGCCCCAATACAGCATTATATGCTCTACATTACTCCCCCCACACACAGTATAATATGCTCCCCACAGTGGCCCCACCCCGTATTATATGCTCCTCGAAGTGGCCCCCACCCTGTATTATATGCTCCCCGAAGTGGTCCCCACCCAGTATTATATGCTTCCCACAGTGCCCCCCCCCAGTATTATATGCTTCCCACAGTGGCCCCAACCCAGTAGTATATGCTCCACAGTGGGCCCCACCCAGTAGTATATGCTCTACAGTGGCCCCACCCAGTAGTATATGCTCTACAATGACCCCATCCAGTATTATATGCTCTACAGTGGCCCCCACTCAGTAGTATATGCTCCACAGTGGCCCCCACACAGTATTATATGCTCCGCACAGTGGCCCCCACTCAGTATTGTATGCTCTACAGTAGCCCCCACCCAGTATTATATGCTCCACAGTGGCCCCCACTCAGTAGTGTATGCTCTACAGTGGCCCTCACACAGTATTATATGCTCCACAGTGGCCCCCACACAGTATTATAAGCTCCCAACAGCCCCCCCTCCGCTTCAGTCCTATTATTATACTCTGGGGTCTCCTCAGACCCCAGAGTATAATAATCGGAGGCCCAGGGAAGGTGATTAAAAATAACAAACGCTGATACTCACCTTGCCTTACCTTTCCTTGGCATCCTCGCTCCATCCTGCCTTCTTCAGCGTCTTCAGGCCCACTAAGAACCTATCTATAAAACATAGTGTAGAACTCTCTTAGGGCTCCTAGGAACCTATCTATAAAACATAGTGTAGAATACTCTTAGGGCTCCTAGGGACCTATCTATAAAACATAGTGTAGAACACTCTTAGGGCTCCTAGGAACCTATCTATAAAACATAGTGTAGAACACTCTTAGGGCTCCTAGGAACCTATCTATGAAATTCAAGGCAAACACAGATGATGTTATGTCAAAGTGAAAATGACATTATTATACTTTGGGGCCGCGGCATCTGGTGTTCTGTCTCCACCTCCTTGGAGATGTCTGACGTTTTCCAATGATGTAATGCGCCAACCTCAGACCTCAGCCAAGTGTCATGAGGTTATGACTCTCGCCATGCCCATGTGACTGCTGGTGTCCCAATCACACCTTTTATCCCTTTTACTCCAGACAACTGTCTACAAGGTTTAATAAATCCGCCCCACTGACTTCTATAGACCCTGTGTGGCCGTCCAAATGGACAAATGTAGGACATGTCAGTTTTTTTAATCGCCCGTTACAAGATTGAACATGTGAATATACCCATCGACTTTCATGGTTTTTAAAATGGCCATTAAAAAAAAATTGGATATTGGTGAAAAGTAAAAGCAGACATATCAGTATATGGGATTGCTGTATATAGCACAAATATAAGACTATGTTCAAATTGGCAAAAGAGTCTCCAACTCAGTCACAGTGTCTGCCTAATAATCGGTGGAGGAAAAACTCCTGCATGGATGACTTTTTACTCTGCTGGTTTCAGTTATCTGCTATTTTTGAGGTCCTCCAATGGACCAGAACAATGGAGAGGCAACGCTAGTGTGAATCTGGCGTCAGTCATATCTGGTCAGAATAACCAACAACATATTATAAAGAAGAAGAACTTCACAAAACAAGATGATTCCCCTTTAACACAAGCCGTCACAACAAATCTATGTTTACTAGAATATTATTGTGCCGTCTTCCCCGTAGCTTTAGCCTGTGTCCAGCTGCGTACCTTATTTAACAGCAATTTCTTATTAGGTCACCCCAGCACCTCTGCCCCTCTACCATTTCCATTGCTCTCCTCTGGGAATATGGCGATACCTCACGTATAAAATGAAAATGTTATCCCCATAGGAGATTTGGCGACAGCGGAGAGGCGAGCATATTACCTTCTGCTCTGTATATAATCTATTCCTCTGTCCTGGAGACGTGATTACTAATCAATCCTGAGATGATAATAACATTGTAAATACGTCTCCGGAACGTCTTCAGATATTCCGATAATATAAGCATTCATATTCAAATAACAACAGGGGGCAGATAACACCACGGTTGCTATTTCAGCGGAAGACTGAGCACTGAACTGTACTGCATGATAAGTTTTACAAATATTAAGTGTCTAGACTATCAGACGGGAGAGAGAAAAGAAATTACCTAAGGAAACAAACTGCACAAAAAAAAAAGAAGAAAAATATCTTATTACAGAAGACCTATACCAAGGAGCGCCTGTGCTGTGCACGGGTCTATGAGAAAGGGCTTATTTACATGCAGAGCGATGAATGCCAACTTTATAGTTCAAGTTTTTGTTGCAAAATTGCTCATTTAAAGGAAAATTCCAGGCAAAATTGGCTCACTGTGTTATGACAAGTGCAGAGTCTGAAGGGGCGGAGCTTGACACAAGGATTGTTCCTTTAGCGCCCTTTGAATCCCAGTATCATGGTCTGCACTAGAGATGAGTGACCCTTGTGAGATATGTTCCTGGAATATACACAAGGTTCTCTCGCCAGTTTATTTTCGGAACAGGAAGTGCTATTAGTTTACTAGCATATGTTTAGACCCCAGAGTATAATAAGTAGCGGCTCAGGGGACACCGATACCTTTCCTTACCTCTCCTGGGCTCCCTTTATGCATCCTTAACAGGTGTCTTCAGTCCTCTCCCAGCCTCTTGGGTGGCATCAATGGCCCCAGGAGATTGCTGAGGCCTGTAATTGGCCCTCAAGGGTTACGTGGGTTATGCTGACATCATGACATTTTGATGTAAGCATCATGACTTCGGTGCCATGAGGGCTGCAAGAGACTGGAAAAGGATGGAAAGCACCTGCAATGCAGCGCCAGATGCGGCAAGGGAGCCCCAGCTTATTATACTCTGAACAGACCCCAGAATATAATAGCGATTCATGGGTGGCAAACACCAAAAATCTCAGGTTTGGCTGAACTCAAAATTTTTGAAAAATCCATAAAGAACAACGAACCTACCTCATTAGGAACCAGTTTGCTCATCTCTACTTTGCAATTGTCCTAACATACATAAACATATTAAAACCAGCTCTGGTAACAGCATTTAGTGAGATGCTTTACAGCATATCCCTGGCCATAGTCAGCAATAGTCTGGAGCCATCTCATTGAGGTCTATGGAAGAGTTTTCTAGACATGATCTGTGAAGGGAGGCGGAGTAGATAAGCTGTGACATCATCTTTTATCAGTAATGGATGTAATATCAGTGGTGTTATCTATAGAGGTGTTATCTTCTATTGTAATACTGTCTGTGATATAAATGAGGTGACTGCTACAATGAAAACCCCTACAAAATTGACAAGCGGAAGTCTATTATTAGCCTTAGTGGTCAGAGTAAAAAATTGAGGGTTTAGTGCTATTTCAATATTTAGATAGTGACATACAAATTATTTAAAATATCATCAAATATTCTTAAAAATTTGTTTAACATAAAAATTTGGCTTTTAAAAAAATGTACTCATTGTAGTCAATCCTGAAAGAATAATAAAATAAAGCATTGCTTTAGTTTTCTTCCGGATTCTACACATTTCCTTTTACTCTAAAAATATAATTTTACCATTTTTTTTCTGACATTGGGTATGTTTGGTATAGCCATTGTAGATTGTGAACCTCGCTGAGGCCAGGGACTGATGAGAGTTATTACACTCTGCACAATGCTGTCACATATGTTAGCGCCATAAAGATAGTAAATACATTAATAAATTGTGCTGCTTTTGTATATCTCCTTTTTGCACGTGGTGCCCGAGCCCCTCACTTTTATATCTTTTCATTGGCAAAGTGAACAGTCAGAAACAAGTGAATGTGTAGCCGAGTCAGAGTCATGACTTGATTTGTTTCCTGGGCTCTGGAAGCTGAGCTCTGTGTGGCGATATGAAGACCAACCATGCTTGAAATGATATGAATGGTATTTGAGGCTTTCCAGTGAGCGAGAATCTAGATGCCGTGAATGTGCTTGTAGTGCTTCTTAATATGTTGGGGCCTCTTCCAGCTGTATAAATATGTGATTTCCTATACACAGAGACTTACCTATTGTTTCTAATATGATGTATATTGTACAAAGACTGTCAATATTATTGTAAGCAGTATTTGGTCCAAAACATTATTATACATTATACTGTGGGGTTTCTTATGGCCTCTGGGCCTCCTCGCTGTGCCCAGCTCTCTTCTTTGACAGCATCAGCCCAGGTTCTACGCTGAGGTCTGTGATTGGGTACATACCCTTGTGACCACTGATGGCCCAATCACAGGCCTCAGCTGTGACTCCTGCACCAATGACATCACAGAAGAGAGCTGGACACCGAGAGAAAGCCCAAGAGAGGTAATGGAAAGTAATGACATTTTTTACATCTCCCCAGGGCTTCCATCTATTATACTCTGGGGTCTGAAGAGAGTGAAGATTGTCACTTTTCACTTTGACATATCTTTTGCTGTGTTTGCCTTAGAGAGCTAGAAATTGGATAGATAGGTTCCTAGGAGACCTGACAGTGTTCTACACTATGTTTTATAGATAGGTTCCTAGAAGTCCTAAGAGTGTTCTACACTATGTTTTATAGATAGGTTCCTAGGAGCCCTGACAGTTTTCTACACTATGTTTTATAGATAGGTTCCTAGGAGTTCTAAGAGTTTTCTATACTATGTTCTATAGATAGGTTCTTAGGAGTTCTAAGAGTGTTCTACACTATGTTTTATAGATAGGTTCCTAGGAGCCCTAAGAGTATTCTACACTATGTTTTATAGATAGGTTCCTAGGAGCCCTAAGAGTGTTCTACACTATGTTTTATAGATAGGTTCCTAGGAGCCCTGAGAGTATTCTACACTATGTGTTATAGATAGTGTGAAGGATCTCACTTGGCCAAGCCGCTTGGCACACCTGCAATCACTCTTCTTACCTCCCACTCACACGCTGTGAGTGGACCGGGTTCACAGGATAATATGTAACAAGCTTTATAAATTTTATATATTTATCAACCCAAGTGGGTCGGTACTAGGCACTAACATATACAGAAATACATATCAATGGATCAAGCAAATACAGGTAAAGGCACACTACAGAACAGAAAATAAAATGGGAATAAAAGACAGAAAAGTATTACCCATTCCGAGTTTGTAGTCTGATTCTTTGAGCTGCCTCCTTCCTCGGTGACCAAGAATCTAGCCTTTTCTCGCAGTAAAAGGTAAGTGTCCAGCCACACCTCCCCTCCAGGTAGCCCCCATCCTCTCAACCCACTGCAGAACCTGAGGAAAGTCGGATGTTTTCCTAGCTGGGGAAAGATGTGTGTCCGGGGTTGAGCTGAGGGTCACTAGCCCTCTCTTCCTCCCCCTTTGACATCTGTTGTTCAGGGGTCATAAACTGGCTGGCCATAAAGGCCCTCTCCCATGGTATACACATAAAACCACTGAAGCAAATTGACCACCAATGTATACACAGCTTAAACCAAACATTCCTAAAGGTATGTAAGACTAATATGAATAAGGAATAATAAATTTCAGAGAAAGATACATAACTGGGGGTTGCATCATCACAGATCGGTTACTAGGAGCCCTAAGAGTGTTCTACACTGTGTTTTATAGATAGGTTCCTAGGAGCTCTAAGAGTGTTCTACACTATGTTTTATAGATATAATAGGTTCCTAGGAGCCCTAAGAGTATTCTACACTATGTTTTATAGATAGGTTCCTAGGAGCCCTAAGAGTGTTCTACTGTATGTTTTATATATATAGGTACCTAGGAGCCCTTAGAGTATTCCGCACTATTTTTTAAGACAATTTAAAGTTTGGTTTGAACCAAACTTGTCCATACCGAAACAAACCAGGGGCCCAAGCTGCCAAACTTGAAACTAATCTTAAGAGGTTTTCCCATGTTTATTTATTATACCTATCCTACCCCGAAAACCCACACTGGGTGACTGAAGCTGGGTTATAACCATGCACCAACTTTCTGTTTCATAAAGAGCAGTGCTTGCTAAAGTGCACTAAGCCTCGTAAGGGTCCTTCCCACAACATGACCATATGCATATCCAGTATGCTTTGGTAGATGTTTATGATCAAGATTTTGGCATGACTTTTCATTTTCAGACATTCTCTTGTCCACTGCCTTCCCTAACCTCTGCCTGACACACTTCTATACTAAGCTCTCACAGCCTCGGACTCTATTGCCACTATTCCTGCCTCCACCTTTAGCCCATCTGTATGTTACCCATTGCCAATGGAGACTACTCCAAAGGTTACACAACTAAACTGCCTGAAAAGTTTGGCGGTGTATAATTAGTTTTTACGGATGGCTTCTCCTAGTAATTCTTATATTGTGTTTGTACTCAGGGGTCAGCAACCAGGGGAAGTCCATACTTCCTTGCAGTGGGTGAAGGAAGGGCAATCCCTAAGCCTAATCTATTAGTGACCTAGTGGGCCCATGTCTCCAGTCAACCTAGTTCCTTCCCAATATTCAGGTTTTTTTTTTTTAATATACAGTAATAAATATAATTTACTTAACAACAAGCAGTATGTGGCTTTAAGTTGGATATTTAGGCCATTTTACTTTTCGAATAAAAACCAAGATCCAACCCAACAAATTCAATAAAACATATTTTCATTGTGAAAGATCATGAATATTTTAGAAATAAAATTCTATTAAAATACACTTGGACTTTGTATTTGTGCAAGCATTATCCAAAACTATTGCCTTCTGTTGTCTCCTGCAAAATAACACTTTATTCTATATCTCTGGTCCTCACAAGGTCTTATGACATGGCATTGTAGAAGATCTAGCCACGAAAGTCAACTCAGTGTTCAGTACGCGGTTGCATTATTTATGACAGACCTTTCAATGTATGAATTGTGTGTGGTTTAGATCCCTGTGGTGTAGTCATATGCCACATACTTTATCTAGGTTCCTTATCATGTATTCATAGCTGTTACACTATACAATAGCATCCTCCAGCAACCTTCCCAAGGCGTAAGACCTCTTGAACTCATCATTTACTCTTCCCACATCTTAACAATGAAGCAGCATCCAGAGAGAAGTCATGTATTCAAAGCTATCTGCTAATCTTGTCATAAAGTTTGGTATTTCAGTGGAACTTTAGGATTTGTCAGAGACACTCTGTACTGAATATCTAAATGGGTCTATTATTAGAAGCAATATGTTCTGAACTTCTAGGAGGTCACTTTTGTTGATTGTACATTCAATGAAAATGATATTTTTAGTAGTCTTTTTAAAAAAGTTAAGAACCTTAATAATGTGACTTCATAAAGGGGTTTTATCATCTTAGCAAGTTATCCCCTATCCATAGGGTACTGACTGCCCAACCCACATTTTATAAGGAGAACGGGCAACCTTTGTCCCTGAGTTCTGAATGCAGCAGTGGTCAGGCAATGTAGGCACTACTCTCTTCATTTCAATGGGAGTGCCCGAGATAACAAAATCCAGTACCTTGGCTATCTCCAGACATCTCACTGAAATGATTAGAGAGGTGCAGGTGCTGCCCAACCACTGCTCCATTCAGAACGGGGAACAAAAGTCCACTGTTCTCCTGATCAGTGAAGTCTGCGAGGTTGGACCTCTACCAGTTTGCAAGTTATCCTGGATACTATGGTTCAGGAATATCTTGCATTTAAGGGGATAACTTGCTTCAAGGGTATACAAATCATAGTCAGATTATGCAGTTGCTTTGGGATCCCTTGAGAGTAATGTCCCAATCTTTATTAGTCACATCCTGATTTTAATGGGTGGTAAGGAAGGTGAAAAAGTACTTGTATCATGTAAATGTGATGAAACCACCAGGACCATCTATTATGGGTGGCTAGAGGTGTGGTGATGTCAAGAATCACGTGAAAGAGGCCTTTTTATTGATTTTATTGTCATTTTTGTAAATTTTGTCTGTATGTGAACAATAAGAATTTAACAAAATCATCATAGGAGTTATGGGAACATGTTGACATGTTGTCCGGTGGAGGAACTCCTTTGTATAATGATAGAATGGACTCAACAGGTCACTAACTGACTTGGTCTGGAATTAAACAAGGAGTGAAGTGCGTTCTTTGCCCATGTAGGAGTGTGTCAACATTGCTAACCATAGAGGACCAAGTAGGACCAAGTAGACCATAGCTGACATGTAGATAAACTGGAGAACCAAGTGGAGATGCCAAGGCCAAAGGGAGAAATCAGGGTTAATTAAAGCAATGGTTAGGCAGGTGGAGTTCAGTGAGGGAGTACAGTGGAAATGAAAGAGGTCAGAAATAAACTAGAACCAAAATGAGAAGGAACACATCACAGCAGACTAACAACCCAAAAGAATATTATTGATCTGGCCTAGAATGAGAAGTACATTTATAAAGCCAGAGGCACCTGGCACATTGGATAGAGTCCAGGGATTTGGTGTGCCATGGGACAACTCTGGGTGGGATGGTATTTTCTCCTGCTTTCATCGGCATGATGGTTGATATTAATGTAATAGTTTTTTCCTCTTGACCCCTCTTATAACCACCTCCCACATTAACATTGTAAATCCGAGTCAACGCTCGTTTTCTCTTCATAGTGGTGAACTAAAAAGTGGTGAAGCGATTATGGTGGTCGGTGGTGGAGATATATAATGGGAATTTTGTAAACGGGACATACTTTTGTTATCAGTAACACACAGATCTCTGGTTGTTTTTCAGCACACCAAAGGAAAAACAATTTATTTCTAGTATTTTTTTTTAAACATTTATAGGGTTTATCAAAAAGGCAATACTATGTTACCTTTGATGTTTTTGTTTCCTGCAGTCTTGCTATACCACAGAAAATTCACTATTTTTCAAGTGCTGAAACGGTTTCTTGAAATAAACAATAACGATGAGTTATGCTAAATATAATTATTAAAATGAGCATTATATATCAAATAGGTTTTATAGCTTGGACAATTCCTTTCTCTGTTAGAGGCTCCTAATAATAAGCTGTTTGCAAGAGGTCTCAGCTGTTATCCCTAGGGGAAGATGTCTGCATTGCATGGAGATCAATAGGCTGCCAAGTATTTTTTCATTATCTTCAATGTCATAATATATACTCATTAGCTAAATTGTACCTTCTGCTAGTCGGAACACTGTTCAGCTATCATGAGGAAAACAATTTTCTTCAGTAGTTGCCTATACAAACCATATAGATGGCTACAGTCTATAGGTTGTTAGACATTCCCTACAGCTCAACTCTTTCAGCTAAAAATCAATCTACCTACTTCCAAAAGCAAAAATAAATTGTATAAACCTATTAATACAAGTCTCATATCAGCATCCAGTAAAGTTGTATATAGATGCCATGCACCCACTAGAGTGCATGTTACAACTGTATTGCAGTCTATGGGAGATTTGCGATGTTACTATAGACCAGCCACAATAGTAATATTGCTATGTCAAGCCTGGAGCCTTCAGAAGGCTCCCAGCTGTCAGAGGAACAGGTTTGATCCTGCGATCTTGCTATGCGGAAGACGGTCTGCAACTATAAAGGTACTGGACCAGTGGGGACCGGACCTGAAAGCCATTTTTTTTATTTGGGGTGGGGGCCTGGCCTGCAATCAGAGTTCACTCTGATCGCAGGCATTGCAGGCATTAGCACCAGGTCTCCAATAGCTATGACTGCTGCGCTGCTGCAGAGCGGCCGCCATCTTTAAAGACTCGGCATCCGCCGTACTATTACGGCAGATGTCGGGAAGGGGTTAAGCCGCAATATGAATAGCACAAAATTTATAGCATAAAAAGGCAATGGCAAAATTGCTGTTCCTATTCCCTTCCAAAAAGAGTTAATAAAAGTTAATCAATGACATATATCTACCCCAAAATAGTGTCATTAACCACTACCACAAGAGATGGGTGAATCGGCTTGTAAGAAGCCGCGGTCATCCCGAATATTCCAAACATTCATATTCACCTTACATTACATCTCTTGGGCCTCCTTGCGGCATCCGGCGCTCTTCTATGATGTCATTGGCCCAGGTTCAACTCTGATGCCTGTGATTAAACCTCATCAGTGACCCTGGCAGGCTGAGCATCATGATGTCTCTAACTTCCAGGTATTCTCCCAAAAAATAAGGCCTCATACAATTATATTGGCAGAAAAATATTTAAAAAAACAATAGTTCTTGGTAAGTGATGATGGAAAAACGCAAAAATAATGGTTTGGTCATTAAGGCTTAAAATATACCTGTCACTAAAGTGTGAAAAGGCTCCGGCCATCTGATCACAACACAGGGAAGTCCAGTGCGCCAGAAATGAAATCTACGCCAGTCAGGCATTAGCGTAAATTCCTGATGCAACTTATATTAGTTTTCTGCTGTGAATTATAGTAAATCTGACAGGCGGAGGTGTACTCACCCCAGCCGGCTTAGATTCCTGCCCCGTCCTACATCTTTTTTTTTCTTAAAGCAGGGAGTGGGGCATCAAATGGGAAAAGTCATCCACAAAAACTCATGAACATGCAACAAAAATAGTGATATTTCAAGCCTTGTACAGCAAAAAACTGACATGTGACACAAAAAAACAATCTCAGAACTACTTGAATAAGTAGCTGCATTATGAAGTTATTCACATGAAGTGACACATGACAGATTTGAAAAGTAGGACGTGAGCCTTAAGGCTGTGTCCTTAAGGAGTTAATTAAAATTTAGAATTTGTATTTCGATTTTTGTGTACACTATTGTCCAACAATTGCTTGAATATATAACATGGCCTACAGTGTCTAGTGAACTGTGTTGGAACCCTGGCTTTAGACACATTGGTGGGGTATATTTATGATTTCACAATAATTTATTTTTAAATTAATTTTTTTTTTCTGCTTCAACTTGTCCACCAGAAGGTCTTTGGGGAACATGACTTATTTATTTTTTTGCACTGCATATTTTTCTAAAAATCCAAACAATGTGAAAATCAGTGGTGTACAAGATCCAAGCAGCTCTGGGACCAATAGAGGCAGCAGCCCTGCTTCGCATTCGGAAACCAGTTTCTTGGATACCAAGAGAGGTTTGTCCTTGCAAACGCAAGCAACGAGTAAACAATCCCGTGCCCTTGAGAAACCAACCATTGGAAGCAAGGTCACCAATTCAATAGAAATCAAGAACTAGACTAGAAGTTGGCTTGTCTTTGGTTTCCGAAGGTTTTCCTGGTCAACTATTATCATTAATATAAAACAAATACATTTTTATATGGGCCGAATTAAAATACGATGCCAATGAAATAATGAAATCTCCATAATTCTTAATTTATGAGGAGGTATCTTATCCTCGGGTCTTTCTCTGTTTTCCCAACAGTGAGAATTCTTAATATTACTAGAAGCTAATAAAAGTGTCCTACAACTTTTGCCTGTGCCTTAAGGCACAAGATACCGTATCTAGGTCACTGCCTGTGAGAGCCGAGGTATTCAGGAGAATGCTCTACACGTCTCACAGTTGACTTCAAAATGTGCCCCTGCTCCAATATTACTCCATTTATAAAAAAATATATAGTTCATATATCAGCATTCCCACAAATGTCTCATAGCCTGTGGTTTGTGTAGATAGAAAAGTTTAATTATCTTGAAAAATGTATTTCTACTTGTAATAACTGTGAACTTTTAAAAATGAATTATTTTGGAACATTTTTCTTTTTTTCTTTTCTAAATATAATTTATCTTGACATTTGAAATTTTTTTGAATTTGGATTTAGAATTTTTAAAATGAGAGATACCTTTACTATATTGGTGTAACCATAATACGTTTTGACGTTAGATCAGCCACATATACAGATCGGTTCCATTATAGTATCAACTTTTTTTTTTTTTTTTTTACTAAAATTAAAATTAAATTTAAATGTAAATTTTGGTATTTGTAAAAGTGTGGGCCTCTTGTCAATCAATATAAGCCCCTCAACATTCAGATTTTAAATGTCTCTTGTAACCAGCTGTCATTGCATTTTTATTTTAGTAATGTTCTATGGTTCCTTGTAGAAAGCTTCCAGTTCAGAAATATTCATTGGTCGTCTTTCAGAAATCTTGAAATCTAGCAACAGAATTTCAATAATAATTAAGCAGAATCTGTCAAGAGATTCATGGTGCCTGAACCACAGACAGCATAAAATCCCGAAAGGCTCCCTTTAACAACTATGGCATTTCAGAAAAAACATTGTTTAAAAACAAGTCAGAAATGGGAAGAAGTGTCTCTGGGGTAGTTCTCACTACTAGGTAAAACTTGATACAAAGGTCTCTCCATTTGCACCAGTTAAGACCTGTTTATTAAGTGGAGCCAGGCAGCCTGGAACAAGTCATTATTTCTATGTGCAAGGTGAACACAGAGACTGAAAGACTTAAAGAGGTTTTCCAGGAAGTAGAGTACTTGGGCAGGTGGTTTAGGAAGGTGAAACATAAAAAAAAAAAGTCATACTCTCCTATCCCCAGCTCCCCCAATACAGGCTGGTCCAGCGCACGTCGGCGTTAGTGCCAGCAAAAGTCCTCATCGCACGTGACCTAAGGAAAGGAATTGGTGATGTATGTATGTATGAGTGACATCACCGATTCCTTTCCTGTGACTGCTGAGGCCAATCAGTGGCCAGTCATGTGCGGCAAAGATTTCTGCCAGCAAAAGCACTGATGTGCACTGGACCGAAGAGCAGCGAGAACAGGTGAGTTTCACTTTTTTTTTATGTTTTCACGTTCCCCAGTCTTCTGCCTAAATACTGTAATTCTTGGTTCCTAGGAGCTCTGAGAGTATTTTACACTATGTTTTATAGATAGGTTCCTAGGAGCCCTAAGAGTATTCTACACTATGTTTTATAGATAGGTTCCTAGGAGCCCTGACAGTGTTCTACACTATGTTTTATAGATAGGTTCCTAGGAGCCCTGAGAGTGTTCTACACTATGTTTTATAGATAGGCTCCTAGGAGTCCTAAGAGTATTCTACACTATGTTTTATAGATAGGTTCCTAGGAGCCCTAAGAGTGTTCTACACTATGTTTTATAGATAGGTTCCTAGGAGCCCTAAGAGTGTTCTACACTATGTTTTATAGATAGGCTCCTAGGAGTCCTAAGAGTATTCTACACTATGTTTTATAGATAGGTTCCTAGGAGCCCTGACAGTGTTCTACACTATGGTTTATAGATAGGTTCCTAGGAACCCTGACAGTGTTCTACACTATGTTTTATAGATAGGTTCCTAGGAGTCCTGACAGTGTTCTACACTATGTTTTATAGATAGGATCCTAGGAGCCCTAAGAGTATTTTAGACTATGTTTTATAGATAGGTTCCTAGGAGCCCTAAGAGTATTCTACACTATGTTTTATAGATAGGTTCCTAGGAGCCCTAAGAGTGTTCTACACTATGTTTTATAGATAGGCTCCTAGGAGTCCTAAGAGTATTCTACACTATGTTTTATAGATAGGTTCCTAGGAGCCCTAAGAGTGTTCTATACTATGTTTTATAGATAGGCTCCTAGGAGCCCTGAGAGTGTTCTACACTATGTTTTATAGATAGGCTCCTAGGAGCCCTGAGAGTGTTCTACACTATGTTTTATAGATAGGTTCCTAGGAGCCCTAAGAGTGTTCTACACTATGTTTTATAGATAGGCTCCTAGGAGTCCTAAGAGTATTCTACACTATGTTTTATAGATAGGTTCCTAGGAGCCCTAAGAGTGTTCTACACTATGTTTTATAGATAGGCTCCTAGGAGTCCTAAGAGTATTCTACACTATGTTTTATAGATAGGCTCCTAGGAGCCCTGAGAGTGTTCTACACTATGTTTTATAGATAGGTTCCTAGGAGCCCTGACAGTGTTCTACACTATGTTTTATAGATAGGCTCCTAGGAGCCCTAAGAGTGTTCTACACTATGTTTTATAGATAGGCTCCTAGGAGTCCTAAGAGTATTCTACACTATGTTTTATAGATAGGTTCCTAGGAGCCCTAAGAGTGTTCTACACTATGTTTTATAGATAGGCTCCTAGGAGCCCTGAGAGTGTTCTACACTATGTTTTATAGATAGGTTCCTAGGAGCCCTAAGAGTGTTCTACACTATGTTTTATAGATAGGTTCCTAGGAGCCCTGACAGTGTTCTACACTATGGTTTATAGATAGGTTCCTAGGAACCCTGACAGTGTTCTACACTATGTTTTATAGATAGGTTCCTAGGAGTCCTGACAGTGTTCTACACTATGTTTTATAGATAGGATCCTAGGAGCCCTAAGAGTATTTTAGACTATGTTTTATAGATAGGTTCCTAGGAGCCCTAAGAGTATTCTACACTATGTTTTATAGATAGGTTCCTAGGAGCCCTGACAGTGTTCTACACTATGTTTTATAGATAGGTTCCTAGGAGCCCTGAGAGTGTTCTACACTATGTTTTATAGATAGGCTCCTAGGAGTCCTAAGAGTATTCTACACTATGTTTTATAGATAGGTTCCTAGGAGCCCTGAGAGTGTTCTACACTATGTTTTATAGATAGGCTCCTAGGAGCCCTGAGAGTGTTCTACACTATGTTTTATAGATAGGTTCCTAGGAGCCCTAAGAGTGTTCTACACTATGTTTTATAGATAGGCTCCTAGGAGTCCTAAGAGTATTCTACACTATGTTTTATAGATAGGTTCCTAGGAGCCCTAAGAGTGTTCTACACTATGTTTTATATATAGGCTCCTAGAAGTCCTAAGAGTATTCTACACTATGTTTTATAGATAGGCTCCTAGGAGCCCTGAGAGTGTTCTACACTATGTTTTATAGATAGGTTCCTAGGAGCCCTGACAGTGTTCTACACTATGTTTTATAGATAGGCTCCTAGGAGCCCTAAGAGTGTTCTACACTATGTTTTATAGATAGGCTCCTAGGAGTCCTAAGAGTATTCTACACTATGTTTTATAGATAGGTTCCTAGGAGCCCTAAGAGTGTTCTACACTATGTTTTATAGATAGGCTCCTAGGAGCCCTGAGAGTGTTCTACACTATGTTTTATAGATAGGTTCCTAGGAGCCCTAAGAGTGTTCTACACTATGTTTTATAGATAGGTTCCTAGAAGCCCTGACAGTGTTCTACACTATGGTTTATAGATAGGTTCCTAGGAACCCTGACAGTGTTCTACACTATGTTTTATAGATAGGTTCCTAGGAGTCCTGACAGTGTTCTACACTATGTTTTATAGATAGGATCCTAGGAGCCCTAAGAGTATTTTAGACTATGTTTTATAGATAGGTTCCTAGGAGCCCTAAGAGTATTCTACACTATGTTTTATAGATAGGTTCCTAGGAGCCCTAAGAGTGTTCTACACTATGTTTTATAGATAGGTTCCTAGGAGCCCTGACAGTGTTCTACACTATGGTTATTAGATAGGTTCCTAGGAACCCTGACAGTGTTCTACACTATGTTTTATAGATAGGTTCCTAGGAGTCCTGACAGTGTTCTACACTATGTTTTATAGATAGGATCCTAGGAGCCCTAAGAGTATTTTAGACTATGTTTTATAGATAGGTTCCTAGGAGCTCTAAGAGTATTCTACACTATGTTTTATAGATAGGTTCCTAGGAGCCCTAAGAGTGTTCTACACTATGTTTTATAGATAGGCTCCTAGGAGTCCTAAGAGTATTCTACACTATGTTTTATAGATAGGTTCCTAGGAGCCCTAAGAGTGTTCTACACTATGTTTTATAGATAGGCTCCTAGGAGCCCTGAGAGTGTTCTACACTATGTTTTATAGATAGGCTCCTAGGAGTCCTAAGAGTATTCTACACTATGTTTTATAGATAGGCTCCTAGGAGCCCTGACAGTGTTCTACACTATGGTTTATAGATAGGTTTTTAGGAGCCCTAAGAGTGTTCTACGCTACGTTTTAAGCCAATTTAAGGTGTGATTTGTATCAAACTTGTTTGACCCGAAACTAATCTTGGACTTGACCCACCTAAACCGGAAACAAAACAAATCCTGAGAGGTTCGCCCATCTCTAGTCCATATGGTTTATACATGACAATAGGAGTCTTAATATTGGAATATAAGTTAGTACACCTTTAAGAATGGTCCAGATTTTCAGGAATTTAACTGCTAGAGAAAACCAGCATTAAATACACTGAAATACACTGTACATTTTGTTCTGTGCCCATCAACCTGCCTTACTGCTCTCTCACTTACTCCAGCAAGACATAGACAGACTGGCACCTAATAAACATGATGGTAACTTTGTGACCTGCGTCTTCGACTCCATTACTCTTTCTGTTTAGATATTTAGTTTTTCATCTGTGTCCACAAACCCAGATCCTAGCAGAGTGGAAGAGACGTCTGATTCAGTCAGTCCAGATGAGATTGCTTTTTTATTTTCTAAACCCTACTTATTTTTTTCCGCACTTATAATAATAGGAATTTGTGGTTTTTTCTCCCTATAAAATACTGTACACTGCTATGGTGGAATCTAACTAATGCATTGGGCGGACATTAATAATGAAACTATAAGATATAGCAAGGATATAGTTACCGTATATAGGTAGGTTAGTATCAATAGCTATACAGGGGGGCTTGGTACAAAATCTTTTCAGATTTACAAAATACAAACATTAGAGCAATTGGGTAAAGAGATCTAGAGACTAGATCACGTTATGTGACATGTGTGATGTCACAAGAGAACTTTACATAAGGGGCACTGTAAATTCTACCGAAAAATGGATATCTAATCATGCCTCCTATCTCAGTAGAGATGGGGATAGAGGATGAGATACTGAGCTAGGGGTGTAGAGTTTTCTGTAACATGATTCTGTATTTTCATGTAAAAACTTCTGCCGGGAAAGTCCTTTTTTCATAGAAAAATCCTGTGAATTCTGAAACCCCTGTCCATTCATTGAGAATGTTGATGATTCCTTTTTTCACAGGAAGCCTGTGAATCCTGAGACTCTGCCCACACATAGAGAAATTTGGTGTGTCCTGTTCTCCTCACCCACACATACAGTAAGCCTGTGAGTCCTGCACCCCGTGTCCATATATAGGGAAAGCCTGTGAGTCCTGCACCCCCTGCCCATATATAGAGAAAGCCTGTGAGTCCTGCATCCTCTGCCCATATATAGAGAAAGCCTGTGAGTCCTGCATCTCCTGCCCATATATAGGGAAAGCCTGTGAGTCCTGCATCCCCTGTCCATATATAGGGAAAGCCTGTGAGTCCTGCATCCCCTGTCCATATATAGGGAAAGCCTGTGAGTCCTGCATCCCCTGTCCATATATAGAGAAAGCCTGTGAGTCCTGCACCCCCCTGCCCATATATAGGGAAAGCCTGTGAGTCCTGCACTCCCTGTCCATATATAGAGAAAGCCTGTGAGTCCTGCATCCCCTGTCCATATATAGGGAAAGCCTGTGAGTCCTGCATCCCCTGCCTATATATAGAGAAAGCCTGTGAGTCCTGCATCCCCTGTCCATATATATGGAAAGCCTGTGAGTCCTGCATCCCCTGTCCATATATAGAGAAAGCCTGTGAGTCCTGCACCCCCTGCCCATATATAGGGAAAGCCTGTGAGTCCTGCATCCCCTGTCCATATATAGGGAAAGCCTGTGAGTCCTGCATCCCCTGTCCATATATAGGGAAAGCCTGTGAGTCCTGCATCCCCTGTCCATATATAGAGAAAGCCTGTGAGTCCTGCACCCCCTGCCCATATATAGGGAAAGCCTGTGAGTCCTGCATCCCATGTCCATATATAGGGAAAGCCTGTGAGTCCTGTATCCCCTGTCCATATATAGGGAAAGCCTGTGAGTCCTGCACTCCCTGCCCATATATAGGGAAAGCCTGTGAGGCCTGCATCCCATGTCCATATATAGGGAAAGCCTGTGAGTCCTGTATCCCCTGCCCATATATAGAGAAAGCCTGTGAGTCCTGCATCCCCTGCCTATATATAGAGAAAGCCTGTGAGTCCTGCATCCCTTGTCCATATATATGGAAAGCCTGTGAGTCCTGCATCCCCTGTCCATATATAGGGAAAGCCTGTGAGTCCTGCATCCCCTGTCCATATCTAGGGAAAGCCTGTGAGTCCTGTGTCCCCTGTCCATATATAGAGAAAGCCTGTGAGCCCTGCATCCCCTGTCCATATATAGAGAAAGCCTGTGAGTCCTGCATCCCCTGTCCATATATAGAGAAAGCCTGTGAGTCCTGCATCCCCGCCTATATATATAGAGAAAGCCTGTGAGCCCTGCATCCTCTGTCCATATATATAGAAAGCCTGTGAGTCCTGCATCCCCTGTCCATATATAGAGAAAGCCTGTGAGTCCTGCATCTCCTGCCTATATATAGAGAGAAAGCCTGTGAGTCCTGCATCCTCTGTCCATATATAGAGAAAGCCTGTGAGTCTGGCTTCTATCTCCAATGCACAGTGACTGATAGCCTTCCCACTGTGAGTCTGTATACATGATGGGCTGTCAATCAATTGGCTTAAAGGCTTTCTCTATGCATAGGTAGGGGATGCAGGACTCACAGGTTTTCTTTATGTGTGGGCAGGGAACAGGACACACTGGCTTTCTGTATGTATTGGTAGGGGAAGCAAGACTAACAGGCTTTCTTTATGAGTGGGTGGTGGAAGTAGGACTCACAGGCTTTCTCTATGCATGGTTAGGAGAAGAAGGACTGACAGGCTGGCTTACTCTATGCATGAGCACGAGATGCAGGACTCACATGATTTCTCTATGAGTGGGTAGGGGAACCAAGACTCACAGTCTTTCTTTATGAGTGGGTGGTGGAAGTAGTACACACAGGCTTTCTCTATGCATGGGCACTAGATGCAGGACTCACAATCTTTGTGAGTGGGCAGGAGAAGCAGGACTCACAGTCTTCCTCTGTGCATGGGGAGGAAAAGAAGGACTCACAGGCTTTTTCTATGCATGGAGAGGAAAAGAAGGACTCACAGGCTTTCTCTATGCATAGGCACAAGAAGGACTTATTGGCTTCCTGTATGTGTGATTAGGGGAAGCAGGACTCACAGGCTTTCTCTATGCATGGAGAGGAAAAGAAGGACTCACAGTCTATCTCTATGCATGGGCAGGGGAAACAGGACTCACTGGTTTTCTGTATGTGTGAGTAGGTAAAATAGGGCTCATATGCTTTCTCTATGAGTGGACATGTGAAGCAAGATTCACAGGTTTTCTCTTTGAGTCCTGGAAGCAGTTAAAGGCCAGCTTTTTACATGAAAATAAAGAATTACATGATACAAAACTATATCTTTCAGAGCTCAGGATCTTCCCTTGTATCCTATGTTGCCCTTGGATAGGAGACCTGACAGATCTACTTTAATACCTACCCATTTGTGCTTTAAAAATGTCAATGGACCTTCTGAAAATCCCTGTCAAACATAAATACGAGTGTTTTTAGCTGTAAGCGAGACTATATATAGAGGTCTATGAACCCCAGATACACAAGAACACCACAGAAGGATGTGTTACTATACCAAGGGAGCACCTTACACTCACCTTATCTTACACCTTAATGCTTCACAGGCAAACGTTATACAGCGATGGAAGGGTTAAAGGGTTATGGAACATATAACAATCAATATATTTTGTGTACATCTTTACAATGGAGCAGCACTGCATGCCATCCATATGACCATATGAGCTGTATAGGTAGAGTAACAGGTTTTATAACAGGTTTAGAAAGGGTTAAAAGGGTTATTCAGCACATGCGTAGCAGTGGAAGGGTTAGAGAGTATGTAACACATAATGATCAATATATTGTGTGTACATCATTACAATGGGACACCACGCATGATCAGCCTGCTCTCCATGTTACCTTTCATACCGCCATATACAAAGAGTAACTGTAGTTACATCAGGTGTATAGATTCCATATGCCCTTTGAAAACCTGCCCCGCGTAGAAAGGTATAAAAATATCAAGAATAAAATATTCAATGCTGTTTGCTCAAGGCAAAAAATACATATTTTCTTGAAAGAGATTCCTCAAAGAACCGAGATACTGCTAAAATGTAACCAAGGCTA
Source organism: Leptodactylus fallax (assembly GCA_947044405.1). NCBI lineage: Eukaryota > Metazoa > Chordata > Amphibia > Anura > Leptodactylidae > Leptodactylus > Leptodactylus fallax. Next base: position 666,314 of record CAMRHE010000634.1, read on the forward strand.
TCCCTGTGGTTACATTTCTATATAAAGATTTATTCTTGCAGTAGGTGTGAACGTGTAGGAATGTTACTTTGTAAAAGTCACTGTGGAAATGCAAATTGTATAGCTCTTAGTTACCTGTCCCTAGAAAACAAATTTCCTTTAGCACCTATTCCACTTCCTGCAGACCCACCAAACTCTTCACCACCATCCCATCTGCTTCTGAAGGATTAAATACAGATGTGTCCACCCTCACCTTTCCACTGGTGTGGAGTATTAATAATATGAACTAGCTAAGAGTTATGGTTTATGTTTTTTATCATGCAAGCTCTTATATACTATATTTACTTGCATTTTAATTTCTTAACTGAATTAATTATTTATTTATATTAATTATTTTATTTTATATGTTTCTATAGCACGCTTTTTACTACCACGCATGCGCAGTAGTTTTTTTGAACGCTGATACATACCAGGTCAGACCTTCTACTCTGGGATATTAATCTATAATGTTTTTAAAGATGATAGTCTTTCTACTGGATTTAAGTAATTAAGGTATTTATTATTTATGTATTGATCATTTATTGTTTTTTATGCTGAAAAGTGTAATATTATGGCCCCTCCCCCTAGTGGGTGTTGGATCCTACTAGGGTTCTATATTAAGTCACTATCTGTGTATTGTGTCTTTTTATTGCCTGTGATACACTTGAGAAAGGGGTTGTACCCCGAAACGTTTTTATACGTAGTGTTTGTGCATGAATTAAAGAGTATTATCTACCGGACAAGCGCGGACCCATCATCTTTTTGGAGTTTTTTTCTCCACAATATTTGATCCACAAATTTCATTAAGGACTCCAGATTTTCTTGATACAAATTCAATACATAATACAACATGCTAGCAAAACAATTAACAGGCTGCAAATCACATCATAACCACTAGATGGCCTCATAAACACACATATAGTATAGACAACTCCTGACAGAGTATCACAAAATCATGTTTTTTCAAAGTTGGTTATCTCACACCACTATTATCTACAGTCATGGCCAAAAGTTTTGAGAATGATACAAATATTAATTTTTACAAAGTCTACTGCTTCAGTTTTTCTAATGGCAATTTGCATATACTCCAGAATGTTATAAAGAGTGATCAGCTTAACAGCAATTACTTGCAAAGTCAATATTTGCCTAGAAAATGAACTTTATCCCCCAAAACACATTTCAACATCATTGCAGCCCTGCCTTAAAAGGACCACCTAACATCGTTTCAGTGATTGCTCCATTAACACAGGTGTGGGTGTTGATGAGGACAGGGCTGGAGATCAATCTGTCATGATTAAGTAAGAATGACACCACTGGACACTTTAAAAGGAGGCTGGTGCTTGCCATCATTGTTTCTCTTCTGTTAACCATGGTTATCTCTAAAGAAACACGTGCAGTCATCATTGCACTGCACAAAAATGGCCTAACTGGGAAGAGTATTGCAGCTAGAAAGATTGCACCTCAGTCAACAATCTATCGCATCATCAAGAACTTCAAGGAGAGAGGTTCCATTGGTGCCAAAAAGGCTCCAGGGCGCCCAAGAAAGACCAGCAAGCGGCAGGACCGTCTCTTAAAAGTGTTTCAGCTGCGGGATCGGGCTACCAGCAGTGCAGAGCTTGCTGAGGAATGGCAGCAGGCAGGTGTGAGTGCATCTGCACGCACTGTGAGGCGGAGACTCTTGGAGCAAGGCCTGGTCTCAAGGAGGGCAGCAAAGAAGCCACTTCTCTCCAGAAAAAACATCAGGGACAGACTGATATTCTGCAAAAGGTACAGGGAGTGGACTGCTGAGGACTGGGGTAAAGTCATTTTCTCTGATGAATCCCCTTTTCGATTGTTTGGAACATCTGGAAAACAGCTTATTCGGAGAAGAAGAGGTGAGCGCTACCACCAGTCTTGTCTCATGCCAACTGTAAAGCATCCTGAAAGCATTCATGTGTGGGGTTGCTTCTCAGCCAAGGGAATCGGCTCTCTCACAGTCTTGCCTAAAAACACAGCCATGAATAAAGAATGGTACCAGAATGTCCTCCAAGAGCAACTTCTCCCAACCGTCCAAGAGCAGTTTGGCGCTCAACAATGCCTTTTCCAGCATGATGGAGCACCTTGCCATAAAGCAAAGGTGATAACTAAATGGCTCAGGGAACAAAACATAGAGATTTTGGGTCCATGGCCTGGAAACTCCCCAGATCTTAATCCCATTGAGAACTTGTGGTCAATCATCAAGAGACGGGTGGACAAACAAAAACCAACAAATTCAGACAAAATTAAAGCATTGATTCTGCAAGAATGGACTGCTATCAATCAGGATTTGGTCCAGAAGTTGATTGAGAGCATGCCAGGGAGAATTGCAGAGGTCCTGAAGAAGAAGGGTCAACACTGCAAATATTGACTTGCTGCATTAACTCATTCTAACTGTCAATATAAGCTTCTGTTACTCATAATATGAATGCAATTCTATTTCTGTATGTGATAAAAACATCTGACAAACACACATAAAAACCAGAGGGCAGCAGATCATGTGAAAATATAATATTTGTGTCATTCTCAAAACTTTTGGCCATGACTGTAGATAATGTTGAACCAAGAGGGAAGATAGAAAATCTAAGAGGATTTGGACGGTATTATTAGTTGATTGTAACCAAATATCTCACTTAATGAAGCTAAGTCCATTGTCCATTATGATAGTTGATGGATGAACCTTGCAAGATTTTTTTTGTGAATATTCACAAGGTTGACATGCCAGTTTTGGTCTTCAGACCACAGAGTATAATAATCGGAAACTCAGGGTAGGTATGGAAAAATATTAAACAGTCATACATGCTTTACCTTATCTTTCTTGAGCTCCTCGTAGCATCTGTTCTTCTTTCCCAGGCATCTTCCAGCCTTCTGGGTGATGTTAGGGGATGACTGAGGCCTTTGATTGGGGTGCGTTTTTATCATGACCCTTGCGTTAAAGAGTCATGATGTCAACATGCCTCATGTCACAGAAGAGACCCCAGAGTATAATAATGATTTGTGAGAAGGGAACCCCAAAAATCCTAGGTTCTGCCAAACCCAAGGTTTTTGGAAAATTTGTAACAAACCCAAATCATTACAAACAGTTTGTTAATTTCTAGTTGCTATGAAGCCCTTTATTTCTATCAATGCATCTGGATGATTGGGGTAAAAGGGAGTTGGTAAAATGGGGAGATCAGTGCTCATCCCACCATATTGTTTTGCACACCTTAGATTGTGTCAGTGAGAAGATTGTCTCGGCTGTAAAGGTTGGAAACGCCAGGCGAATAAAAAAGTTTGCCTGGTCTACCAGCGCCTGTTGTTGTTCATGGAGATCTATAATTCAAGACAGAGAAAATACTGGGTCCTTTTAAAACTGGTTTGTCTGGTGAGGGTCCGGTGGCCCCTTATAAAAGGGGGGTACTGTAACGTCTCTGCCTGTTCGGGTCTCTGCGCCACACTCCGCTCGCTCGCTGCGGCGAAAGAGGCGTATTCAGTTTGATTCCTTGCATAAGATTCTTGTTGCTCAGTCTGAACACTGTCCTAGACTATGTAATTGAATTTCAGCCACACCCATCTCATGCACCTTGTTTCTTTCAGCTTCTCCATAGTTAATCTTAGACTTGCCTGTGTGATTAACAGCCTATCCTCCAGTCAAGTATGGGGCAGGTCCTTTCTTGCTATAAACAGGTTGTCAGTTCACACATGGCCGCTGGCTATTCTTTAAGAGAATTGCTAGTTGAGCAATTCCCCAGTGTGGCTGCAGAACCCTGGGGGGAGGGGAACAACAAGACAGTGGACCCTAAGCTGAAAACCCCCCACTATTCCTGGCTAACTTGCCCGATCTGTCCTAGGTGACAGCCAGCAACTGATCGACAGTCCCTTCCTAATACAGGTGACAACACAGAAAGCAGACAGGACAAACAACAACAAAGGGAGGTCAGCTAGTCAAAGGGTCGGTAACAGTCGAGCAATGCAGTACAAAATCACAATCCAAGAGAATAGTCAAAGGTCAGCCAGTGGTCAGGAAATAAGAAGAACAGGTAAACAGAAGAGAAGCTAGCAGGGACAAAGTAAAAAACAGAATCTCAATAGCCAGCGGCCATGTGTGAACTGACAACCTGTTTATAGCAAGAAAGGACCTGCCACAGAATTGTTTGGTAGACAGGCCGTCAATCACACAGGCAAGGCTAAGATTAACTACTGAGAAGCTGAAAGAAACAAGGTGCAGGAGACGGGTGTGGCTGAAATTCAATTACATAGTCTAGGACAGTGTTCAGACTGAGCAACAAGAATCTTATGCAAGGAATCAAACTGAACACACCTCCTTCGCCGCAGCGTGCGAGCGGAGGGTGGCGCAGAGACCCGAACAGTCAGAGATGTTACACTCATGCACTGGATCTTGGAGTTTTGTATTCTCCCAACTTTATAGGAGCTGAGTAATGCCACAATCCTAATCTTTTTATCCTTATTATACTCAGTCTTATATCTAGGATAACTCACTTCCGAAGATCTTGTCCTTTAGTCCATGCCAATCCTTCTTTTCCAATACTTAGCATTGTTCATGGTCCATGCTTTGCCTAGCTTGCATCCTGGTTCTGACCTTGCTTCCTTTTTCCTCAGCTAAAAACCTTTGAGCTCAAGTTATCAAACTATTTTACAAAATTTTGACAAAATTTTTGGCACAATTTATGCATTTAGATCTAGCTTTAACCCTTTCCTAGGAAGCCATACTTAATTTACAAGAAAGTCTGAAAATTTGGTCAAAAACTAGATGCACAAAAATGCAGAAAACTGTGTCAGATTAGGACTCATTTTACACCTAGGTTGAGTGGCAACCTCTAAAGTAAATCTTCCTAAAAGAAACAAAGCTTGAGGTCAAAAAGTTAAACTATTTCTTTAAATTTCACCACCAGTATGTGAAATGCATGAGCGATGATACAATCCATTCGGCTTATATCTGATTTCTGTTGTTTTTACAATTATTGAGGATAGATTCAGGAGCGAGAAGATTTTTATACTTTCTTCTCATAACATAAAAATATATATTGTGTGATTTGACTACAAATAATAAAATTCACATATTCTATCTTACAGCTGAATACATTCAGGTTATTACATTACAGTCCATATACTACAGATAAAAGGTTTCCAGATGATGGAGCTGATCTCTTTATTTTACACATTCTGCTTCTTGTGGTGGACTATTTTTAGAGCTTGATAAAGTTGTTGTGATTTGAATACACATGGAACTGTTTTTGATTTATAGCACCTCCGAGCCTTGGATGTGGTTAATATATGCTGATTTTTGTATTATTTTGTATTGGAGGTGCTGTAGAAATCTTTGCATGGGCATCATCAAGAAGTTTCAGTCTTGAGTAGACCCCAGTGGATATTTGCTTGCTCTTTACACAGAGGTATTATTGCTTTCATTGGTTGCATTATACTGCCTCAAAAGGGTTTCTTCCATATGGGCAACTACTGGAGCTTTGGTCGTGTGTTGGCTGAGAAGCATCCACACCATCCATTTCAATGGGAGTGCCATAGACAACCAAACTACAACACTCAGCTATCTCCGGCATGACGTCACCCAGGAGGCCAGAAAAGGCTGGAAGAGGCTGCTGAGGGGCTCCCAGAAACCGTGAGGGAGCTGTTAGGGTCTTGCCAACAGTAGCAATACCCTGACACTACTGCAGCAGTCTCAGAGGAAGGACAGAGACAAGTGAGCCCTAATCTCACCCCAGCCACTGTCCCTTCCTATTGCCTCAGTTACCCTAAACAGTAAAAGGACAACCTGAAGACAAGCCCTACACTGGGTAAGTGACACACAGAACAGGACAAGACAAAAACAACACAGAAGAAGAGTGGGCAAGCCAAGGGGTCAGTAACAAACGAGCAATGCAGTACAAAATCAAAATCCAAGAGAATAGTCAAAAGGCAGCCAGAGGTCAGAGAAATAGTACAGTAAATATCAAGGGCACAAAGAGAGCAGGCAAAGTCAGAGCAATAACCGGCGACCATGTGAGGACTGACATCCCATATATAGAAAGTCTGGGACCAGCCCCAGACCTGATCGGTACACAGGCTGTCAATCACACAGGCCAGGAAGAGATTAACTCCATGCAGTCCAGAGAGAAATGCTCAGAACACGGGTGTGGCCGGAAATCCATTAAATTGTCTAGGATCATGTTCAGACTGAGCAACAAGAAACCTACACAAAGAACCAAACTGGACACACCTCCTTCACCGCAGCGTGCGAGCAGAGGGTGGCGCAGAGACTCGTACAGGCAGAGACGTTACAGGAGCCCTGAAGAGGTGAGGCAAAGTAAGTATCAAGTTAAACTTCGCTACATCTGTAGAATATACTGAGCCTGTGAATTCAATCCTTGATTCTGCATATGTGAAATTGACATCCCTCTTACCGATGCTTCTCCAGGCAACAAGGATTGCAAATTCCTCAAGTCCAATGCTTCATTGTAGGATCCTTGGAGAAACTAGAAAGCTCAAAAGAATACTCCTCCATTTAATCTAAGCAAATGTTGACTCTTATCAAGAAGGATCCACTAAATATATAAAAAAAAAATTTGCAAACCTGACTTAATAATAGGGGTTAAACTTTGCTTCTGTACACATTTCTGCTTATCCATAGGCTGGTTTTAGAGATGAAAGAACCAGTTAGTTACAAACCAGGTTTGTTCCAAATGTTCCAAATATGTGGATTTGGTGGAGCCCAAAATGTTTGGGTGTTGCTATCTAAATTTTTTTTTTCTGGGCCTCTCACCATCTTCTGGCTTCCTCTGTGGTGTCAACATCCCTGTGTCACCACTTAGACCTGTGATTGGACGACATGGGAAGGGCATCAATGTAATGATACTAGATCATATCAAAGCATTGTGATGTTGACATTCCCCACTTGTCTGCTGAGACCCAAACACATATCTGAGTGACCCCACTGACCCCATCGAAGAGATTGGAAGACACTGAAGAAAGTAGACCTGAGGTAAGGTGAGTAGGAGTGTTTTTACAGAGCAAACAAGGTCAGTCCAAACCAAGTCTTTGGGGGAAAAGGAGGTGGTGAATATTTGTGAAATGAATCTTGTAAGGATCATCCATCACTAGTTGGTATATCAGTCATCACGACTTACCTCCAGTTTGACAATCATTGGGTAAAAACTGTTGTGGAACTTTCTCCGAAAGGGAAACCCACATTTAAGAGAACCAGTTCTCCTATGGTAGACCACAAGGGTCAGCTGATAAATTGGGCATCCATAAATTAAATAGATCAATTTACTCATCCCAACCCATGCTACTATCCAACACAAACTAGGTGTTAAATCTAATCTTTCAATTGTTTTTTTGAACGACTGCGGGGATTACGATTTAATGTTAACTTGTACAACATGACAGATATTGTGCTTTGTTTAGACTCCCTCGTATTTTGCTGCATGCCGCTCTATTACTGATTATTTAGACAGCTTTAATGTAGATGACGTTAAATGATAATTACAGGTAGCGAATAAATAGAAAACATGACCAGGTAATAAATTCATTGGATTGTTCATATTGTCTATAATTATACATTAAATAACGTATACCATTTCAAAGCAAAAGAAACCTCTTATTTCGCTGATGAAGACAAAGCTGTCCAACGTGTTTTACATTGTTCATTCATAACCAAGCGCTGCGAATTACACAAGGTAAAATCTAATGAAAACCAAGAGATGAGAGAACCAGATTCAACCCAGTTTTTCCAAACATTTCAGGGTCAAACTGAACCCAAAACTTTTGGGAATCATCACCCACAACGTAGTACTATACTGTGAAGACTCCAGTGTATAATAAGTGGAGGCCTAGGGGAGGTGTGGCAACATAATAAACAGGTATACTCACCTTTCCTGACCTCTCCTGGACACCCTCGCAGCATTCGGTGGTCCTCTGGCTTCCTCTTTTGGCTTCTGGCCGATGTCAAGTACCCCATGGCCCCAATCTCCAATCACAGGCCTTAGCAGTCCCCCAGGGCTGCTGACGTCACTCAGGAGGCCAGAAGAAGCTTGAAGATGCCTGGGAGAGAACCAGACCCTGCAAGAGATTCCAGGAGAGCAGAAGGAAGGTGAGTTTGACTGTTTATTATTTTTCCGCACCTCCCCTGGACCTCTGATTCTCTGGGGTCTGAATATACCATGAAATATAATAATAGTAATTCCAATTCGGGCCAAATGAAACTGGTGGGTGAACCTTGTGAATATTCGTGAAACAAATCTTGTCCATCTTTAGTACAAAGGGAGCCCAAGGGGCATTAGAAGTCACATGTCTGAACACTGCTCAGCTTAGGTGTCACTTAAAATGAAACCAGTTAGATGAAGCAGGTACTTTCTGCGGTGGAGACCAATATACAAGGTACCCAAACCAAGCGAGTCAAGATGAACTGAATCAGGTTGTTCCGGTACTATTCTGTGAAACGTGGCTCAAGCCTGGATATTATCTGTGCAGAACTTCCAGTAGTTTAGTTGTCCTCCATATAAAGATGAATGATTGTGGATAGCAAAGTAATGACTTGGACAAGCTCACGATGTGGTAACTTCACCTGATCTAAAGGTGGACATAGAGATTTAAAGAAAATTGGCCAAACTGGTCAGTTTCAGATAGATTGGATGATCATCTAATGCAGGGGTCAGCAACCTTCGGCACTCCAGCTGCTGTGAAACTACAACTCCCAACATGCTCCATTCACTTCCATGGGAATTCCAAGAACAGCAGAGCAAGTGTGCATGCTGGGAGTTGTAGTTTTACAACAGCTGGAGTGCCGAAGGTTGCCTACCCCTGATCTAATGTGTATGGAGGATCAACGATCTCTATCCCAACACCTCTAAAAAGATCAGGCAGTTGTATATCAAAATGTCAGATCTTTTTGTTCTCAGAGAAGATAAGCCACCACCATCACAGGTCTCTGGCAATGGTTTATTCTCTTCTTCCCACTGAAAGCACATGCATGGTCAAAAGCAGCATGCGGGTATATGGGGAGTATATGTTGCTCTAAACAGAATGGCCAGACTAAGGGTCTTGGTAGTCTTGAATTTAGAAACCACTAAAAAAAACATTAAAAAACTGTTAGGTCGGAGGTCAAAAATTACCAAAATTTGCTGGCCATCTTCCAATTAACCAATCTGTCCAGTAATACCAATTTTTATGCACCATGTTATGGAGTTGTCTCAAGAAGAAGCCCTATTTCATATGCCCTATTAGGGCATAAGAACACCATAAAAAGGGAATACTTTGCTTGGGATTTCCACTCCAAGCCAAGACAAAGATGCAAAGAGAAAAATTGAACTTGACACATCCCGTGGCACTGAATATTAACTCAACCCTTTCAATGGCTTTTGTTGTCTTCGTGATGAGATATTATGCATCAGAAGGCTATCATTCGGCAGAAAGTCATGTTAAACGTTGCTACATCTGTAGAACACTTCTTGCTTTGACAGACCAAGCCTGACTATATTGTGCTCTCTGCAGCAGCTCACTCTTTGTTTTTCAGAAGTTGGACCTCTTGACAATGAACTGACACCCATTTTCTATAACTTCTGAACTGATTTACTTTCTTGCAGCTTATGTGTATGTGTGGAGCACATAACAGACTAAGAGGTACACCATATTTGTCAAGTGTCTTGGAGATTGTACAACATGAGCTGATGATTTTATCAGTAGGTGATCTCTGCTGTCACGGAAAGATTAGTGGTGGAGCTCGATAAGAAACTAGTAGATGACAGCAGCTTTCATCGGTGCTGAGACCTCATTGATTTCAGAAACAAAGGGCAGAAGCCCTCTGCTGAGCTCGGTACCCTTTCAGCTTTGACTGGCTTTGATCAGCTCTCCTTGGTGGTAGTAGCAGAGCAATGAACATGTCCATAGGCAGTCTATGAGAAGAAGAGCTCTCTTACGGTGTTACCAGGAGAGCAGGAATAGGGCTCTACAGATATTTATACACTACCACTACATTCCCTACATCTATTAAAGTATACCAGCTGTGTTCATATATACAGGTGCTTACCACCACTAGTATATATGAATAATTTTTGGATGCCAAACTGATAAAGTAATATGCATGAAAGATGCTCAACCACATGTTGATCATGCATGCAAAACAAAGTCCCAATATTAATTTCTTCTAGAATGTGGTGTTACTGCATGTTATAATTGAAAAGATGTGGAAGGAATTCTAAAAGCTAAAGCAGAACGTTTAATAATTACAAATAAAATGTATATGCCAACATATAAAGCTCAATGATAGATTATAAAAGTCTAGGTTAGTCGAGGGTTTGGTGGCTTGTGATAAATTTAGTCCAATTCAAACCAACATAAGGATGAGAGCAGTAAAAAATATGTGTGTTCCATCCAACAAAAACAGGTATGGGGGATAATAAATACTATGTATCCTCCACAGACACAAATATATCCATGGACAACTAGGGGGCTATAATGACAGATCCCCTGGTTAGTGGTTATCAAGGTAGAGCATTTCTTATTCAGATAAATAATCTTTACGCATATCCCCCCAATTAGATATAGTGAAACGAGTTTATCAGGAGAATCATAGACAGAGGACAAAAACCCTAAATACAGATGATTGGCAGTGAAAACTAAAAATTAATTTCATCATCAATAGAGATGAGCGAATAGAAGCTGACGAAATGGAATTTCAGGAAATCTTCGATTCGCGTCGATTCCGGATTTCCTCACGCTTCGATGTATCGAATCGCACAGCTCCGATCCGGGGTTTTAAACCCTTGGTCATGTTTGACCGCGGCATCCAAGGGGTTCTGCCATGCTACCTGTCCCCCTCGGCACCCCCCCGCGGTGATTAAAAATAAAAATACTGATACTCACCTGTCCTGGGATCAGCATTAACTCTGGAGCCGTTGACTGAGGTCCTGCTCTTCAGGCCTCACTGCTGGGGCCTGTGATTAGGCCCTAGTGGTCATGTGGAGTGCACAGGCGCAATGACATCATCACGCCCCCACGTGACCGCTGAGACCCAAGCACAGGCTCCAGCAGTGACGTCTGGGAAGCAGGACTTCAGTCACAAGGAAGAAGAGGAGCAAGGAGGACACTCAGACAGCCGGATACCCAGGAGAGGTGAGGTAAGGTGAGCATAATTGTTTGTTATTTTTAATCACTTTTCCTGGGCCTCTGATTATTATTCTCTGGGGTCTAAGGGCACTTCTAGAGTATAATAATAGCACCATCTCTGGGGGGAGGGGGGTCTTTTTTTTTTTTTTTTTTGCATTTTTCTTTTGTCCCCATAGGGATTGAAGCAGCGATATTCTGATTGCTGCTTCAAGAGGTATACGCTGCAATACACTGGTCAGACCCCGGGCTGACGAATAGGAGCAGCGGCACCCCCCTAAAATGTCGCGAGGGGGGATCGGGACCCCAATATATAATAAAACACCTGAGATGCCGTGGTCATGTTTGACTGTAGCATCTCAGGGGTTAACACCCGTGACCAGGGCTCAGCTCCGACTGGGGGTGTTAGAGGACAGTGTCAGCCGTTACATACGGCCGTTACATACAGTTTCTGTGTACGCACACACTTCCGCCGTGGTTTGCGGGGAAGTCATTCCCAGCAGCACCTTACTATTAGGGCTGATGTCGGGAAGGAGTTAACGCGATTCACCGCGAACTAATTCGGACAAATCAAATTGTTTTGGAAACTTCGGAGAATCGGTCGAATCGAATTTTTGAAAAATTCACTCATCTCTAATCATCAATTTTAATTTTATTTTGGAGCTGGAGTCGGTAACTTTTTTCTGACTCCAACTCCTCCCCCTCTGACTACGACTTCACAGTCCAGTGTTATAGCTTTATATATAACCTCTACATGTTATAGCATTGTATTTTACTTGCGGTGTGTTGTTTCTATAACATTTTTCCCCCCAATGAAGTCGGAATAAAAATACACGTAAAAAACATGTACTTCTATTAAAACTGTCTGCGTTAAGGTAAATGATTGGTCAATAGTGTAGTTGCTCAAGGGTAAAATCACTGAAAATTACATTGACTCGTGAATGGAGAAATCGATCAACAGCTTAAATGGTCTTTGACCAAAATGGCAGAAAGCGAAAAAGGAAACCGATGAGTGTGCAAACACTTTTAATTACAAATGTCATTTTCTTTAGGGACTACTCAATAGGTAATATCAGTGGTGGGAAGGTTACTCTTATCTATAGAAACAGTTAAAATCCCTGCGTTATCACATGACCGCTAATGTGACGTCTTCATAAGCTCAATAATGTTTTTAATGACTTGAAATCTGCCTGTCAGGCCTAATCTATCAACCCAACAAACTGTATCAGATATAGTGAATGGCACACACTAGACAGAAGTGACAGGGACGTCTATATTAATAAAAAGATAACAAATGTATCTTCATTTAGGATAATATAATGACACACAAGATATCACATTATATAATAACCACTTAGGGTGGGTTCACACCTGCGCTTGCTGTCCGTCCGTTGCCAATCCAGTGAAAATCTCGGGAACGGGATTGGCATCGGATACAGACCGGTCAGCGGCGCATTGGTTAAAAACCCATTCATTTTGAATGGGTTTTTAAAGCAATGCGCGGGTGTGCGCTTACACCCTCTGCGCTGCGAATCCTTTTTTTTTCGTCGGAAACAAAGTCGGACACGCAGGACTTCGTGTCCGTTGAAAAAAAAAAGGATTCGCAGCGCAGAGGGTGTAAGCGCACACCCGCGCATTGCTTTAAAAACCTATTCAAATGAATGGGTTTTTAACCAATGCGCCGCTGACCGGTCTGTATCCGATGCCAATCCAGTTCGCCGAGATTTTCACTGGATTGGCAACGGACGGACAGCAAACACAGGTGTGAACAAAGCATTAAAGGGTTTTTTTTCCCATGAACATAATAATATTTAAATTTGCAGAAAATTAAGTTAAATATTTTCACAAATATAAATAATCAAAATTTTGCAGAGTTTTAAAGATTTTCTCTAAGCATCTTAGCAGGAACAGTCTTTTGTATTGATCAGTTACCAATGGATACGACCACAAATGCAGGAACTTTCTATGGTCTGGGACTTGTCAGATACCCAGCCATTCCTTTATTGTGGACAGGTTATGAGGCAGGGACCCTACATGTACTGTATGTAAAGATAACCTGACCACAATATGGACATCATGATTGGGTTTCTGACAAGTCCTGGATCATAGAAAGTTCCTACATTCATGGTCGTATCCATTGACAACCAATCAAGACAACAGACCAATAAGATGATTGCAGTAAATGTTTAAAACACTGCAAAATTTTAATTACTTATATTTGCAACAATGTTTAACTTTTCATTGTCTCCAAATTTAAATATGGGTATGTTTATGGGAAATCCCCTTTAACCAGCTGAGCTCTTACTATTAACCCAAAGACTACCTCATAAGAGTATTGATTTCTAGTGATATTAGATAAGATCCACATCGTTGGTATTATTTGTGCACTATATCGTACTCTTAAATAATTGACCATTTGCTATTTTTTTTGCTAATAATTGCAGTTTATTTAGTTAACATTACAGTGATCAGGTAATAAAGTCATTGCAATGTCTATACTTTGTATAAGTATACATTAGTTCCCATGTGCACTGTATGGCAGGATTATTTAGCCAGGACATGCTATGCCTTACAAGTATAGCCACACTTACATGATCTCCAATGTGGTTCAGGACTCCAATTTCCCATGAAACCAACTCAACACTGCTATTCATCCTCTTCCACTAGGTGGCCAAACATAGACAATTTTACTATGGTTAGTATATCGCTTTGTGATAATCTGCCACAAAATCTTGCCGTTTAGAAAAGCTGATCCAATTGTGATACTCATCTGGACATGTCTAGCCTGAAGGATAGGATAGATAGATAGATAGATAGATAGATAGATAGATAGATAAAGATAGATAGATAAATAGATAGATATGTGAGAGATAGATAGAAGATAGATAGATAAATAGATAGATAGATAGAAAGAAAGAAATGTAGATAGATAGATAGATAGATAGTGTAGATAGATAGGCAGACAGACAAATAGATAGATATGTGATAGATAAATAGATATATAGATAGATAGATAGATAGATGATGAGATAGATAGATATGCGAGATCAATAGTATATAGATATATAGATAGATATATATATATATAGATAGGAGATAGATATGCTCGATAGATAGATAGATAGATAGATATGCGATAGATAAATAGATAGTGTAGATAGATACCGCAGATAGATAGATATCGATAGATAGATAGATAGATAGATATGTGTGAGAGATAAATAGATAGTGTAGATAGATAGGCAGATAGACAGATAGATATAGTCGATAGATAGATAGATAGATATATAGATAGATAGATAGTAGTAGATAGATATGCGATGTGGAGATAGATAGATAGATAGTAGATAGATAGATAGATAGATAGATAGATAGACATTTCAGTTCAAACTGGACCTTTTTCAAGCACTAGGACAATAACAAGTGAGGATATAAATACCACAAAGTGGTAAATACAATTAGCATACAATTAATTATAATATAATAAAATCACCAGCAGCATACATAATAAGGTGATAAAATTCATGTGCAAATACAACCGTTCATCAGTACAATAAACACTCCGAGAGGATTGCTTTACCATGTGGGGTCCATGCGAGTCTTTATTTATTCACGTATATATCTAGTTACATTCTTGATTATTATATTGCATACACTTATTTTTACATAATATATTGCCATTGCCACAAGAATTTTGCACGTTTAATTGTACTTATGAATGGTTGTATTAGCACATGAATTTTATCACATCATTATGTATTTGCAGCTGGCGATTTTATTATATTATTATTATAAATTGTGTTAATTGGATTTACCCATGTTGCGCTATTTATATCCTTACTTGTCATTTTGCCACTGCTTGAAAAAGATCCAATTTGGACTGAAATGTCGCATTTTGGGCTACTAAAGTTTTGTCAATTGTTTGCATTTGGTGTGCTGACCTGCTATTTTTTTGCATATATAGGTAGGCATAACAATAGATAGATAGATATATAGATAGATAGATAGATAGATAGATAGATAGATAGATAACACACATTAAACATTATAAAGCTAGGCACACCAGATATAGATACTGTAGATGATAGATACATGAAAGAAAGAAAGAAAGAAAGAAAGAAAGAAAGAAAGAAAGAAAGAAAGAAAGAAAGAAAGAAAGAAAGAAAGAAAATACATAGATAGATAGATAGATACAGTAGATAGATAATATATAGCTATATGACAGATAGGTAGATCCATAAATGGATTGATACATGATAGATAGACACAGATAGATAGATAGATAGATAGATAGATAGATAGATAGATACATGATAGACATATAGATAGACAGATACGCAACTAGATAGATACATAATAGAGAGTTACATAGATAGATAGATAGATAGATATGATATAGATAGATAGATAGATAGATAGATAGATAGGATTGATACTAGATAGATATATTTGAATACCTTTTATGTCATTACTATTACAATTAATATGTGGCTCTTTATATGAAATAAATAGGACATCTATATAAGACTAGATATAACATTCACCAAATATTTTTACAATGATTCATATACTGTATTCATTGCCTTATGATGGGAGCAGGCTTTTACATGCCAGTCACTTGAGTCTGGGTTGACAGGAGGGATTAGTGTTTATACCCAGAGATAGTGATACCTATGGTGTTATCTGAATGAAGTTATCTGTTGGCGGGGGAATTCCTGATCTGACAGGCTCGTCACATTGCTCATATTCCGCTATGATTTAGGGAGGGAGATATTTGGGAGAACTTACATTCAGCTTCTTTGAAATGTAATGCTAACATATCTAAAGTACTGCAGCTGGTAGATAATGGGAGGCAATCCGAGATATTAGATACTGCAAATATTTGTTATACTGATGTCTTCAAGCTACTATTCTGTCATCAAGTGGTACATTATGTTTCATAATATGTGACTACACAGCACGTGGAAGTGCAGTAAGACATCCAGTTTTATCTGTGTGTCTGTGTGATGGGTCCCATTTACTTCGGTGCAGCAGAAATGACCTTAGACCCCATGCACACGACCGAGTGTGCGTCTGATGTGGGGCCGAGTTTGCAGCTGAATACAATTGGATGACACTCAGAGTGACATCCGAGTGCATTCTGTGATCCATTCACATATATGGGGGCTTCCAATCATTTCTGTTCTGATGACTCAGAACGGAAGCCCCCATAGATATGAGTGCATAACGGGATGTGATCAGATGCACACTCGGTTGTGAGAGAAAGTCTAAGTATACCTTTATTTATTTTATCATAAAGCCATAGTGCAGGTGAAGAGAACAAACTTTTTAATGTACTTTATTAAAGAAAAGTTCCTGTTTCTTCAAGTATTTGCCTCCTTCTTCCACTGATCAAAGCTGTACAATAGAAGTCTATGGAGAGGGGAGTGGGGAGGAGAGACATCTGCACTTTAGAGAGATAGTTTTCTTTCACAAGACAGCTTGGGTTATCAGAAATTACTATCCAGCCTTCTCCTGGCAGGAATGAGTCATTGAATGCTGTAGACAGCCTCATATCACCTCTCCTTCTCCTCCTCCCCTCTCCATAGATTTCTTTGTAAACTTACCTGCTTGTGTAGACAGTACAGACTGAAATCATTCAGATAAGAAGTAAAGACAAGAGTAATAAAGCACAGGCACCTTTATTTAGTGTACTATATATTGCAAACTTGTTCCTTTCACCTGCACTATTCATAATTCACTATTTATAGAAAACTCAGTAAAAGTTTACTTACACTTTAAAGAAGACACTTAATTTCCTGACATATCTGTTTTAGTGTACACTGATACTTCCAATGAATTAACTATTGAGGATCATCTTTTCTTTTAACTCTATGTTGTGCTGTTCCTCTGCTAATCCTCCTAGAATGTTAGAAATTATTTGACAACTGGGCGATACCATTGCCCTTGTGAAGGGGGTGTGTCTGTGTACAGTCAGACACCATCACCAAAGACAGTGGGAGAATGTGTATGGACAACCCCAACTGGTAACACCCAAATTTTATCATAATATTCTAGTATGAAAAACGGGAACAGCACAAAGGAGAGCTGTAAAAAAGCCACAGTAATGTGATGTTATAGAGGATGCTAATATACGCAAAAACAGGTATTTCAGGAGTGAACATTTTTTTTATGTTAGGTTTAGTAAATCTAACCATTTTTGAGTATCTTTTTCTTATAATTCTGCTCTCCCTCTGTTACTCCTCCTGGAAATAATAAAATAAATAAATAAATAACTTGCCAACTGCATATTACCATTTGGCATTGTGTCCCTACACACTCTGACACACTCCAATCAGTGCTGATCGTTGTTTCTATAGGTGCCAATTTTGGGGCATTGCTTTTTAAGGGCACTCACTGTGTGGGATAAATAATGTGACAGTTGTATTGCTTGGGTCTTCATGGATGCATCAACACTCAATGGGGGGAATTTATCAAACCCTGAATTCTAGAATTCTTACATTAAGAGTCGCAAAACAGGGATTTGCAAAATTTTAGCTCCGTTGCGCAAAAAAATGTAGCAAATTTTTGATGTCCACTCACCACTCGCTCTACTTTTCAACAGTGTGTGGGAAATTGGGTGTAGTTAGCCTGCCTAGCTGTCTGTACACCAGATTTATCAACTGCAGTTTTTTTTTGTGTTTGCTTTAAAAGTCACAAAAATTGTCACACACTCACCCTAGTCAATGGGTGGTGTAAAAAGTGGAGTAACATCTCAGGACAGACATGTAAGACTTAGGCCCGGTTCACATCTGTGTTCGGGTTTCCGTTCGGGGAGTCCGCCTGGGGACCCCCCGAATGGAAACCTATACGCATGAAAAAGTGGTTTACCTGGGAAACCTGCGGACCCCATAGACTATAATGGGGTCCATGTGGTTTCCGGTGAGAAAAGTGCTGCATGCAGTATTTTTTTTTTTATTTCCCCTAGGGGACTTGAACTTGTGATCTCTTGATCACTTCTATAACACATTGCATTACTCATGTAGTGCAATGTATTTTGCTGCCAGGCAGTGTACTAGCTTGTGACTAATGATATACTTTAGGCATATCTGAGAGCCTTCATTAGGCCCTCGGCTGCCATGTAGTGGCATCAACACCCCACCATTGTGTTTTTGGAGTTGCTCATGCTTGACAGAAGAGTCCCCCTCCCTATAGAACCATTCAAATGCTATGATTGCTGTTCACCGCAGTATCTAAACAGTTAAACTCACTGGATCGGAGCATTAGGCTAAGGCCCCACGTAGCGAAACGCAGCTAAAGAACGCTACGATAAAAAATGCAGGGGAAATGCATCACATTTTTTTCTGCAGCGTTTTTCATTGCATTTTCGCAGAGTTTTCCTCTGTGGACTTTCTGCCCTTATTATACCTATATGGAAAACGCCGGCGTCCCAGCAGGTCTAATTGACATGCTGTGAATTTATACTTCAGGATTTCCTCTTTACATCTGGACTGTATCACATTCCACTATTAGCTGGTAGGTGTTTTTTTGGTATTGAACCTTTTTTGTTTACTCCAGGAGCTGCAAGCTACGTCTCTGATCTTCTTTGTGTTTGTATTCTTTGCGGATATACAGTAGGTCCAGTGTTTGCAACACATTATTGTTTTCCACTAAGCATTGACCTTTATGGACATCATAGGTCTGCCAGGATATCATGTTGTAGGTCAGAACCATAAACATGAGGTTATTACTGTCCATTCACACTAGACAGGGATTGGATCAACAGGTTTGCAAACGCAGCAACAAATATGGAACCAGTAGCTGAAGTCTTACCTGTGTAGTGCCCCATAATCCTCCTGTTAAATAGCACTTATTATTTTCATAAAACAAAAACTGGTTGTCACAATACATTTTTGACTACATAAATACATGAGTATCAAAATATTGCTGTTTCATGGAGGTCACATGAGCAGTCACAATATGCTGATAGTACCTGTATTCTACCACTTGTCAGCTTTGCAGTTTAGGCAGGGATGGGATGAGCAGAGTCATCTCATTAGCATTAAAGGCAGCTATATTGTACTTCCAGAGATGGATATGGCTTTGTATACAGCTCCCCTGTCACTGCCTGGCCTACTATATCACTTCCTATAGACTGTAATAATCTATAGCAGTGATGGCGAACCTTTTAGAGACCGAGTACCCAAACTGCAACCCAAAACCCACTAATTTATCGCAAAGTGCCAACACAGCAATTTAACCTTAATACTGTGTGGATCCACAATTGCGGACAGTTATGGACCAGCAAAATACGGACGTGTAAATAATAATATAATAATATCACATGTCTGCTACAAAACAGATACTGTGTGACATAAATAGTGAAGGGCCCCCAAACAGTACAATGTGCTCTACAGTGCTTCCCAGATAGTACAATGTGCTCCATACTGGCCCCAGACAGTACAATATGCTCCACAGTGGCCTCCAGACAGTACAATGTGCTCTACAGTGGCCCCACACAGTACAATATGCTCCACAGTGTCCGCTAAACAGTAAATTATGCTCCGCAGTGGCTTCCACGCAGTATAATATGCTCCACAGTGGCTCCCATGCATTGTAATATGCTCACCAGTGGGCCCTCACACAGTATTATATGCTCCTTAGTGGTCCCCACAGAGAATTAAATGCTCCACAGTGGGCCCTCCACACAGTATTATATGCTCCACAGTGGCCCCCAAACAGTATTATATGTTCCACAGTGGGCCCCCACACAGTATTGCACTGTCTATATACATAATACATGAAGGATGCATTCAATATAGATGCTCTAAAGTAAGTTTTTTTGTTACTTTCCCAAAATAAATAGGTACTAGAGATTAGCAAACCGGTTTGTAATGAATTAGCTTTGTCATGAATCTATATTATACTCTGGGGTCTAAGTGAAGGCTCAGGGGAGGTGCCAAAAATTATAACCAGTCATACTCACCTTCCCCTAACTTTTCAGTTCTCTTACAGCCTTTTCTGGCTTCAGTCCTCTTACAGCCTTTTCTGGCTTCATGAGTGAGATCAGTGGCACCTGGGGACCACTAAGGCCTGTGATTGGGTCTCATCAGTCTTGTGGGGGGCATCAAAGTCAGGACACTTTGACTCAATCATCATAACATCGGCATGCTCTATGTGACCATTGAGGCCCAGTCACAGGCCTCAACAGTCCCCCAGGGCTGCAGACATTACTTTTGAGACTGGAAAAGGACCGAAGAGGTGAAGAAAGGTGAGTTTGACTGTTTATTAATTTTCCACACCTCCCCTGGGCCTCCACTTATTATATTCTATGATTTAAAGAGGTTTGGTCCAAAATGAAAATGCCGAGCCAACCTCAGGAATATTCGCAAAGTGAATCTCGCAAGGTTCAACCACCTCTAATAACTACAACACGTGAAGAAATTATTCCCTTTCTATAGACCTTCATCTTCCTTTTAATGCATGCCATAGATAAAGTACAACTTGGAGTAGAAAGCATATTATTTTAAGCTACAATTCATTTTAGAGGCATTCCCTTTAAGAGATGAAATAGAAAACGTGCTCTTTGAGCATGGAAGGTCTCCTAAGCTTCTAGAAAAGTTCAAAATTGCCTCCTATGGGAATCCCGAGTAAAGAAACCTAGAAGTTGTGTACTTTAGATGCAGTAAATGAATAATTAAAGATGACCTTTCACCACCACCACCAACTCCAACTCTTTGCATCCTTCAATAGGTTTCCCTCCACTGATTCTGACACACTTGGAATTTTTTCTCTAGCCTCTACCATTCCTGAGCAATCAGTGCTGCTAGTCGGTACCCAATATGCTAATTAGACTCTCTACTATCAGGTGGTTGGTCCCTAGCTGTTTGCCACCTGACAGGAGAGAGCCTAAGTAGTATATTTGAGTCTAAAACTAACAGCACCGATGGCTCAGGAACAGTGGGGACTAGAGAAAAAAATTCCAAGCCGGAATCAGTGGAGCATCGCCTAGGTGGTGAAAGATCCACTTTAAATAATTACACCCCTTTTTCTGGACCCTTCAATGACCGGTTCACCTCAGGTACCTTACGCCTATAATAAAAATGTTTTGGAAAATAACCCAAGATTAGGAATCGGAGGAAAAAGAATCCAATTGAACAAGTCATTTTCAATAGTATAATTTTCTATTTTTCTCAGAAACTTTCCGCTTACTTCGCCGTTATATTTACTAAATCTCCAAATCATTTTCACTGTCCATTTTGTTCAATGGCTTTTCATCTCTTTTTTTTCTGACAAGACCTGTTGTATGAAAGTGTTGTGAAAGGAACATAATTCAAAACAGCAGTGAAGCCATATATTACTCTGGAGGGGGCAAAGTTGGATCAGAAAGTAGAAAAGAAATGTTTTTAGCAGAATATTCTTATCTTCGCAGGAAAGGATAAGGATTTTTTTTAAACAGAAGTCAGGATCAGGACCTTTGCTTTTGGCTATAAAATCTTTCCTCCAATGCCTAAGAGATGCCCTTGGTAGAAGTGGGAATAGTGTGGGATGAATACATAAGCAGGGAGACGGATACATGTTTTGACACACGCTGAGAATTGGCTAAAATTCAGCACTGGAGCGAGGGACCTTCTGGGGCGAAAGAAGAATACTATAGACAGCAGGTGACCTGTGCTTCCTCCGCTCTTGATGGACCACATGAGCAATGTATTGTTCTTAGCACTGGAAATCTGAAACCAACAGGGTTTGGGTGGTGAAGAAAACACTATTGACTTTTCATTTTGGGAGTCAAAAGATAATTCTAGGAGATGCAATGTGGAAATTGCCTCAAGTCTAAAGTCTTCAAGCACTAGTGGCTCAGTGGTTAGCACTCTTGCCTTGCACCGCTAGGGTCCTAGATTGGAATCCAACCAAGGACAACATCTACATTGAGTTTGTATGTTCTTCCTATGTTTGTGTGGGTTTCCTCCCAATATGCCAAAAATATACTGATAGGTAAATTGGCTCACTGTAAACTAACTGACCCCCTAATCCACAATGCTCCTTGCGTTTTGAGTCCCTTAGTGAGAAAGTGTGTTGCAAATGTTTGTCATTGTGGAAGAAAAAGTTAAAAAGTAGACCACTGGATAGTAGTCACAAGGCAAGTATACAAAAGTTTCAGTCCTGGAGCTCTAGCCTTAAGCAGACTGTCAGAGGGGTAAGTTGAAGCTCCTGGGCCCCAATGCAAAATCTGTAATGGGGGATTCAATTAACATGTGCTATCTGTAATATTGGTGTTTTCTTACATTGTAGAAAGGCCAATGGGACCCAATAGTGATTGCTACCTCTGCGCCCCCTACATATTGTTTGTGTATCGCCCAAATCTCAACAGGTTGTGATGACTATTTAATGTGTACGGGTCCTTCCAACACTCCTCTGATGGTAGATGTCATCAAGGTAAGGATAGGGCAGATACTCGGATGAATCAAGAGTGCATGTGTGTGGGGGAGTTAGGCAAGGTAGCTGCCAGATTAATAGCCAGCTAAGGGGGTAGTTATTGTCGGAGCAGATAAATAGTAGTTACAGTGCCTTGCGAAAGTATTCGGCCCCCTTGAACTTTTCAACCTTTTGCCACGTTTCAGGCTTCAAACATAAGGATATAAAATTTAAATTTTTTGGTGAAGAATCAACAACAAGTGGGACACAATCGTGAAGTGGAACGAAATTTATTGGACATTTTAAACTTTTGTAAAAAATAAAAAACTGAAAAGTGGGGCGTGACAAATTATTCGGCCTTCTTAAGTTAATACTTTGTAGCGCCACCTTTTGCTGCGATTACAGCTGCAAGTCGCTTGGGGTATGTCTCTATCAGTTTTGCACATCAAGAGACTGAAATTCTTGCCCATTCTTCCTTGGAAAACAGCTGGAGCTCAGTGAGGTTGGATGGAGAGCGTTTGTGAACAGCAGTTTTCAGCTCTTTCCACAGATTCTCGATTGGATTCAGGTCTGGACTTTGACTTGGCCATTCTAACACCTGGATACCTTTATTTGTGAACCATTCCATTGTAGATTTTGCTTTATGGTTGGGATCATTGTCTTGTTGGAAGATAAATCTCCGTCCCAGTCTCAGTTCTTTTGCAGACTCCAACAGCTTTTCTTCCAGAATGGTCCTGTATTTGGCTCCATCCATCTTCCCATCAATTTTAACCATCTTCCCTGTCCCTGCTGAAGAAAAGCAGGCCCAAACCATGATGCTGCCACCACCATGTGTGACAGTGGGGATGGTGTGTTCAGGGTGATGAGCTGTGTTGCTTTTACGCCAAACATATCGTTTTGCATTGTGGCCAAAAAGTTGGATTTTGGTTTCATCTGACCAGAGCACCTTCTTCCACATGTTTGGTGTGTCTCCCAGGTGGCTTGTGGCAAACTTTAAACAAGACTTTTTATGGAGATCTTTGAGAAATGGCTTTCTTCTTGCCACTCTTCCATAAACGCCAGATTTGTGCAGTGTACGACTGATTGTTGTCCTATGGACAGACTCTCCCACCTCAGCTGTAGATCTCTGCAGTTCATCCAGAGTGATCATGGGCCTCTTGGCTGCATCTCTGATCAGTCTTCTCCTTGTTTGAGATGAAAGTTTAGAGGGACAGCCGGGTCTTGGTAGATTTGCAGTGGTCTGATACTCCTTCCATTTCAATATTATCGCTTGCACAGTGCTCCTTGGGATGTTTAAAGTTTGGGAAATCTTTTTGTATCCAAATCCGGCTTTAAACTTCTCCACAACAGTATCACGGACCTGCCTGGTGTGTTCCTCGGTCTTCATGATGCTCTCTGCGCTTTAAACAGAACCCTGAGACTATCACAGAGCAGGTGCATTTATAAGGAGACTTGATTACACACAGGTGGATTATATTTATCATCATCAGTCATTTAGGACAACATTGGATCATTCAGAGATCCTCACTGAACTTCTGGAGTGAGTTTGCTGCACTGAAAGTAAAGGGGCCGAATAATATTGCACACCCCACTTTTCAGTTTTTTAAAATAACCAATAAATTTCGTTCCACTTCACAATTGTGTCCTACTTGTTGTTGATTCTTCACCAAAAAATTAAAATTTTATATCCTTATGTTTGAAGCCTGAAATGTGGCAAAAGGTTGAAAAGTTCAAAAGGGGGCCAAATACTTTTGCAAAACACTGTATCACAATATGGCAGGGCCATATGTAGAAATCATGGGGCCCCATAGCAAAAGTCAAAATTACTCCCCCTTACAAAAAAGACCACTGAGGACAGTGGTTGTAAAAATTAGGAACAATTAGAACAATGGTGTGCTTCCCTTTGCCTACAGAGTCCACTAGTCCGGCTGACCGGCAGAATACATTTTTCTCCGCAGCCTCCCTTATTTGACTATATACCTACCTACTGCTACTTTTGCCATTAATAGCCAAATTGTTTTCATAATAAAATCTGTGTGGCAGATAGCGAGGTGCCGGGAGAGTTGGGGGGCACTGTAAGCTATAATTCTGTGGTACAGCATATGGCGGTTTCCTTCCCGTCATCCATTACATGGTTAGTGATCTTCTGATAGGATAGGGGACATATCTGACAGACTGTGTATTATAAACCTGAGTAGATAGAGTAGGGCAAAGGATTTAGTATATTGAGACTACCAGACATCATAAGAGGTCAAAGTATTGTGAGAGGGGCCTGCCGATTCCCAACCTCTTCCGGCTTCGTAGGGGTTGCCTGAGCTGCCTCCATGGTAAGTCTACCATCGCTCTCAGACCCTAGTGCCCCTCTAACACATAAGAAGTCACCAGCATTATATACGGTACTTGGTGGGGGGCCCAGTTACAAATTTTGCTTTGGGGCCCAGGAGCTTCAAGTTACACATCTGCAGACCTGCAATGTTAAAGGGATTTTCCCATAAAGAATTGTATACGTAGTTAATTCCAATAATATAGTGTAGGACTTGAGTCAACGCTCATCAATAGAATTCGCTCCACGTCTCTCTCCCAGTCTTGGAAGAAGTGTGCTTTTTGAGCCTTCATGTCCACCAGCGGTAGAGGCATTTCTTAAAGCTCCTGGCCCCAATGCAAAATATGTGATGGGGCCCTTACCATAACTTTTGCCATCTAGAATAGTGGTATATTTTATGTAGCAGAAGGATCCTTGGGCCCCCCTCAGCGCCTAGAAGTGACTGGTACCATTGCATGCACTATATCTACGGCCCTGGCATATCATAAACTAAAAAAATGATGAGAGTTTAATCCCCTATTTTTAGTGGGTTTTTTAAAGAAACCCACCTTGGCTTGGCTTGTGTATTATCCTTTTTGTCTGCCATAGGTTTTCTGATTTGGTTCTTAGCCTGTAAGTTCACCCGTTATCTTGCATATAATTCCGTAGCTACAACTTTGGTTCCGAGCAACCAAGTCCATCCTACTTTGCTGACGCCTCTGACAAGCACCTCTGAGCATCCTTAGACTCTTGGTGGAGTGATGTTGGATTATAGGCATCTTGTTTTACTTGTTGTCTCCTAGTCTTGCCAGTTATCTGCTATATATTAGGAAACTGCTTACACAGCAATTCCATCGCCTAGGACATTGCCTAGGTGGCAACTATGGTACAGTCAATGAAAAAGATTGGGCACCCCTATTAATCTTAATCATTTTTAGTTCTAAATATTTGGGTGTTTGCAACAGCCATTTCAATTTGATATATCTAATAACTGATGGACACAGTAATATTTCAGGATTGAAATGAGGTTTATTGTACTAACAGAAAATGTGCAATATGCATTAAACCAAAATTTGACTGGTGCAAAAATTTGGGTACCCTTATCATTTTATTGATTTGAATACTCCTAACTACTTTTACTGACTTACTGAAGCACAAAATTGGTTTTGTAACCCACTGAGCTTGAACTTCATAGCCAGGTGTATCCAATCATGAGAAAAGGTATTTAAGGTGGCCAATTGCAAGTTGTTCTCCTATTTGAATCTCCTCTGAAGAGTGGCATCATGGGCTCCTCAAAACAACTCTCAAATGATCTGAAAACAAAGATTGTTCAACATAGTTGTTCAGGGGAAGGATACAAAAAGTTGTCTCAGAGATTTAACCTGTCAGTATCCACTGTGAGGAACATAGTAAGGAAATGGAAGACCACAGGGACAGTTCTTGTTAAGCCCAGAAGTGGCAGGCCAAGAAAAATATCAGAAAGGCAGAGAAGAAGAATGGTGAGAACAGTCAAGGACAATCCACAGACCACCTCCAAAGAGCTGCAGCATCATCTTGCTGCAGATGGTGTCACTGTGCATCGGTCAACAAACAGCACACTTTGCACAAGGAGAAGCTGTATGGGAGAGTGATGCGAAAGAAGCCGTTCTGAAAGCACGCCACAAACAGAGTCGCCTGAGGTATGCAAAAGCACATTTGGACAAGCCAGCTTCATTTTGGAAGAAGGTCCTGTGGACTGATGAAACAAAGATTGAGTTGTTTGGTCATACAAAAGGCGTATGCATGGCGCCAAAAAACACAGCATTCCAAGAAAAACACTTGCACCCACTGTAAAATTTGGTGGAGGTTCCATCATGCTTTGGGGCTGTGTGGCCAATGCCGGCACTGGGAATCTTGTTAAAGTTGAGGGTCGCATGGATTCAACTCAGTATCAGCAGATTCTTGAGAATAATGTACAAGAATCAGTGACGAATTTGAAGTTACGCTGGGGATGGATATTTCAGCAAGACAATGATCCAAAACACAGCTCCAAATCTACTCAGGCATTCATGCAGAGGAACAATTACAATGTTCTGGAATGGCCATCCCAGTCCCCAGACCTGAATATCATTGAACATCTGTGGGATAATTTGAAGCGAGCTGTCCATGCTCGGCGACCATCAAACTTAACTGAACTGGAATTGTTTTGTAAAGAGGAATGGTCAAAAATACCTTCATCCAGGATCCAGGAACTGATTAAAAGCTACAGGAAGCGACTAGAGGCTGTTATTTTTGCAAAGGAGGATCTACTAAATATTAATGTCACTTTCTGTTGAGGTGCCCAACTTTGCACCGGTCAAATTTTGGTTTAATGCATATTGCACATTTTCTGTTAGTACAATAAACCTCATTTCAATCCTGAAATATTACTGTGTCCATCAGTTATTAGATATATCAAATTGAAATGGCTGTTGCAAACACCCAAATATTTAGAACTAAAAATGATTAAGATTAATAGGGGTGCCCAAACTTTTTCATATGACTGTATAAACATAGGCTGCTCCGCATAGTAGGTGGTGATATAAAAAAGCTCTTCTTATTATTATATTTTGGCATTTTTGTCTTTTACGCATCACACTAAGTGTGGATCGTATATAGTGAGCTATTATTGTATTATTTACAGTTATGGCCAAAAGTTTTGAGAATGATACAAATATTAATTTTTACAAAGTCTACTGCTTCAGTTTTTCTAATGGCAATTTGCATATACTCCAGAATGTTATAAAGAGTGATCAGCTTAACAGCAATTACTTGCAAAGTCAATATTTGCCTAGAAAATTAACTTTATCCCCCAAAACACATTTCAACATCATTGCAGCCCTGCCTTAAAAGGACCACCTAACATCGTTTCAGTGATTGCTCCATTAACACAGGTGTGGGTATTGATGAGGACAGGGCTGGAGATCAATCTGTCATGATTAAGTAAGAATGACACCACTGGACACTTTAAAAGGAGGCTGGTGCTTGCCATCATTGTTTCTCTTCTGTTAACCATGGTTATCTCTAAAGAAACACGTGCAGTCATCATTGCACTGCACAAAAATGGCCTAACTGGGAAGAGTATTGCAGCTAGAAAGATTGCACCTCAGTCAACAATCTATCGCATCATCAAGAACTTCAAGGAGAGAGGTTCCATTGGTGCCAAAAAGGCTCCAGGGCGCCCAAGAAAGACCAGCAAGCGGCAGGACCATCTCTTAAAAGTGTTTCAGCTGCGGGATCGGGCTACCAGCAGTGCAGAGCTTGCTGAGGAATGGCAGCAGGCAGGTGTGAGTGCATCTGCACGCACTGTGAGGCGGAGACTCTTGGAGCAAGGCCTGGTCTCAAGGAGGGCAGCAAAGAAGCCACTTCTCTCCAGAAAAAACATCAGGGACAGACTGATATTCTGCAAAAGGTACAGGGAGTGGACTGCTGAGGACTGGGGTAAAGTCATTTTCTCTGATGAATCCCCTTTTCGATTGTTTGGAACATCTGGAAAACAGCTTATTCGGAGAAGAAGAGGTGAGCGCTACCACCAGTCTTGTCTCATGCCAACTGTAAAGCATCCTGAAACCATTCATGTGTGGGGTTGCTTCTCAGCCAAGGGAATCGGCTCTCTCACAGTCTTGCCTAAAAACACAGCCATGAATAAAGAATGGTACCAGAATGTCCTCCAAGAGCAACTTCTCCCAACCGTCCAAGAGCAGTTTGGCGCTCAACAATGCCTTTTCCAGCATGATGGAGAACCTTGCCATAAAGCAAAGGTGATAACTAAATGGCTCAGGGAACAAAACATAGAGATTTTGGGTTCATGGCCTGGAAACTCCCCAGATCTTAATCCCATTGAGAACTTGTGGTCAATCATCAAGAGACGGGTGGACAAACAAAAACCAACAAATTCAGACAAAATTAAAGCATTGATTCTGCAAGAATGGACTGCTATCAGTCAGGATTTGGTCCAGAAGTTGATTGAGAGCATGCCAGGGAGAATTGCAGAGGTCCTGAAGAAGAAGGGTCAACACTGCAAATATTGACTTGCTGCATTAACTCATTCTAACTGTCAATATAAGCTTCTGTTACTCATAATATGAATGCAATTCTATTTCTGTATGTGATAAAAACATCTGACAAACACACATAAAAACCAGAGGGCAGCAGATCATGTGAAAATAGAATATTTGTGTCATTCTCAAAACTTTTGGCCATGACTGTACATGCAACCTGGTGCCGTGTCCTTTAAGGGACACTAAACCGAGAAGCGAATACAAGTAAAAAGCAGATATCCCTTTAAAAACAGGATGAGTTTATGGGTTGAAAGAAGAAAATAAAAGCTTAGTATTAACCTCCCTGGTAGTTGTTTTTACTATGCTTTTATACTTCCTAAACTCTTTCTAAAAACCCTGCTCTTGCTTCTGGATATAAAAACTCTTTATTTCATGTGCCACTTTTATGTGTTTAAAGACTTTTATGACGTTACTTCATTTGCGGCCGGCAATGTCACAAGGAAGGTTGAAAGTGCATCTGTTGTAAATAGAAAGATGAGGAGCTTCGAGATGGCGGAGAATTCAAGGACTTTGCTGTTGAAAAACGAAGAATTTCTAACTCAACAAAACCAGGCACCGCCCTTTCTGTGCGCCCTTCTGCCCATAATGCACCCACGCCGACACTTGGCATGAACATCCTCAGCCCATTTTGTCCTCTAAATAGCCCAAGGTGCATACAGATGGATACAGAGACATTCAGAGCGGAGCATCAATGTTCTCTGTAAACTGCTTTTTATCTAATGTACCGTACATCTTATCACTATTATTATCTTCACAAACCTGCATAATAAGATTGGCTCCATGTTACACACTCTGGCACACGAGATGCGTCGGAACATCTGTTTTCTGCCTGATAACAGAAGAATTTATAATAACTATTTCTGTGCATATTCATGGTAACATTCCAATTACTGTAATTATTAGAAATTATTTAAAAATAATTGTTCAGTACGGAATAAATCAGAAAAGGCAGCCGATTTGTAGATACATGGATAACTTGGTTGAAAACCAAAGCAGACAGACGGCAGACTTTACCTATGTTTGATGTAAGGCCACTCGAGGTAACGCTCCATACACACGTTCTTATGGTCAGTGTGCTATCCGTTTTTTTAACCCATACTTTTCTAAGGCCCCATACACATAACCATGTTTTTCAGGGGTCCAAGGGGGGAACCATCAGCTCGGATGGAAAACTCAGGACAGGTCCTATTCCTGCCTTTTTTTGCAGTATGGGTTCCTTCATTGAAATGTATAGGTGAATGGAAAGCACGGACACCTTGCGGATACCATCTGTTCCATTTTCTCACAGACCCGTCAAGCACACGGTTGTGTACATGAAGCCTAAATATGTAAAAACTGAAGATCTTACTAATGTCCTTATAAACACATGCAGTTTCAGTGCAGTTTGTGACCCATTTTTGTCTGTCAATACCATAACTGAAGCCAAAACAGGATGGTTTCCTGACAAATTTAGTTACAGAGTTGACAAAGAGCACATAAGGCTCTGTTTATATTTCTGTCAATTCTTCCATGTTTCTCATACTTAAAACGGAAAAATGTGGCACCGATTCCGTCATATGATAAAAGCGCCCCAGATGGACCTCACTGACTTAAAGAGAATGTCTTACCAAAATTTACCTACTTTTTAAACCAAGTTTATATCTTAAACATATTCTTTTTTTAGAATGTTTGATTTTATTTTTTTTTTTTTTACATTTTCAATATCACTATTTCCAGGTTTCTATCTATAGTTTATAATATAAAAAAAAGTACTATATCCTGAAAAATTTCACTCTGGCCTAATAATAGATTGACACAGTTGCATGACTAGGAATGGCTGGGCCCCAAGGCGAATATTTGACTTGGCCCCCCGCCCCCGGCAACCACCCCCTGGCATCTGCCCCCCCTGCACAAACCGCATTCCCCTCATTCCTGCACACAGTATTATACGCCATAGTGGCCCCTGCACACAGTATTATGCCCCATAGTGGCCCCTGCACACAGTATTATGCCCCATAGTGGCCCCTGCACAAAGTATTATGCCCCATAGTGGCCCCTGCACACACTATTATGCCCCATAGTGGCCCCTGCACACAGTATTATGGCCCATAGTGGACCCTGCACACAGTATTATGCCCCATAGTGGCCCCTGCACACAGTATTATGCCCCATAGTGGACCCTGAACACAGTATTATGCCCCATAGTGGCCCCTGCACACAGTATTATTTCCCATAGTGGTCCCTGAACACAGTATTATGACCCATAGTGTCCCCTGGACACAGTATTATGCCCCATAGTGGCCCCTGCACACAGTATTATGCCCCATTGTGGACCAGTTTTTTTATAACACAGTTTTTTATGTTTGTATCCTCCCCTGGGTCTCCGATCATTATATTCTGGGGTCAAAAAAGACCCCAGAGTATAATGATAGCAGTGTTTGTGGGGTTCGCCGGCCTGCGGACTTACTTACCAATCCCGGCTCCTGCTCACAGCCACCTCCGTTTCCACAGAATGGGAAGCACAGACGGCCGTGAGCAGGAGCAGGTATCGGTAAGAAAATAGGGCCTGTTACCTGCTGGGGTTACACTAGCAGGTAACGGCCTATTAAAAAAAAAAAGAACATCAGGGGCCCGATGGACCCCCTAATGTCCCGAGCCCTGTGGCAGCTGCTCCCGCTACCACCCCGGTATTTATGCTCCTGGATTGACACTTGACAATTCTGTAAGGATTTTATTTGCAACAGTCACCACATTTACATCACAAACATGAAGATAACACCTCTATAGATAACACCACTGACCCAACATTACACCCACTACTGACAATAGATGATCTCACAGCGGGTTCTACACCATTCCCTATTACTTCATATCTCACAGAAAATAAATGGTTTCAAACGATAAAACTTAACTTTTAAAATCTTAAAATAAAAAAATAAACATAAAGGATGTCCACTAATCTACTAAAAGACAGATCAATGGGGTCTGTGCCTGTCTATTCAAAGTTTATACGGGGTTTAAATGTTTGATAGTATTCACACTCTCCAACTTTCCACTGGACCTAGGGTGTAATAAGATACTTTCACCACCTTTAGACTAAGGTTATAGTATCACGGCTGCGTCATGCAACAGGTCAGTATTTAGTCAGTTGCTCTTAGTGCTAGGAAAACCCAAACACCTGATCCCCACACACAATTTGTAAAGCATCACTGACTAGACTCCCGCACAGCCATGATATACCTCCACAACCCTAGTCTGTAGTATGTATATATGCCAGTAATCTAGGTACAGGTCACAGTAACTCCATTTCCTGTCATTAAAATGTTATAACCATAAGGGATCCATAAAATGGTGGGGGGGCATTGCCATTTATTACCTCGTATTTAGATGTGTAGACGTTAAGGGGTCTCTCTTCCGCTATCTATTGCATTGCCTGAATTGAGGTGGCGAGGTACGATTTACAATATATTTTTGTGATGATTGATGGGTCGTAGTCAGAGGCGTAGCTAGCGGGGGGGGGGCAGAGGGGGCGGCTGCCCCGGGCCCACTGACTTTTTGGGGCCCACCCCGGGGCCGCCATTAATACAGACCTTTAATTCTAACTAAATCGGTGTCTGCAGACACGCCCCCAGACGTCCTGTGCGTGGACAGGGAGGAAGCGGCGGCTCCGTTCATCAGCATTGCAAGTAGGTGAGTATGACTTTTTTTTGTGGGTATATTAATAGTATAAGGGGTGGTTAGGAGGGGGAATATAACTATAATGGGAGGATTCATTAGGGGGCATTATGACGATGGGAGGGGGTCCTTTGTATAATTGTTATTGGTTTGTATTAATAATACAAGGGGGGAGGTTATTTATATAAGGAGCCATTAGGGGGCATCATTTATATTAGGAGGCATTATGAAGATAAGGGGGTGGTCATTGATATAAGGGGTCATTAGAGGTGCAGTATTTATGTCAGGGGGAATGAGGGGCTTGAAAGTTGCACTTGGGCTTTATTAGGACTAAGGCCCCACGTAGCGGGCTGCAGGAAAAACCATGGCGGTGACATTGTGGTTTTTGCCCGCAGCACTTTTCACAGAAGGTCTGCAGAGGTTTCCTCTGTGGACTTTCTGTTTTCAATATACCTATATGGAAACCGCCAGTGTTTCCTTAGGTATAACTGACATGCTGTGATTTCCAAAACCGCAACGGTTTTGGAAATCGCAGTGCGCCTGCTGCACGTATTTTTCCACAATGTGTGGATGGGATTTGCTAGAATGCCACGTTTTTTTCTGTGGGTTTTCGCCACATGGGGCCCCATCCCATCCCCACTTTGCAGTAAAATATGCACAGCAGAAACGCTGCGATTTCCAAAACAGTCGCAGTTTTGGAAATCGCAGCATGCCAATTATACCTATGGAAACGCCAGCGGTTTCCCTATAGATATAATTGAAGCAGAAAGTCTGCAGAGGAAATCTGTGTAAAGTGCTGCAGGAAAAACCGCGATGCGTCACCGCCGCGGTTTTTCCCACAGCTGTTTTTTGCTGCAGGATGCCACATGGGGCCTTGGCCTTAAGGAGTTTTCCAGCTCATTTTTATTGATTATCTATCCTCAGAATAGATCATCAATAAGAGATAAGTGATTCCCCACTGATCAGCTGTATGAAGCGGCCCCAGCGCCTGTTTATATCACACGCTGTCTATATCACCGTGTGATGTCATTCCAGCCTTGTCACACAGACATGTATAGAATGAGGCTGTAGTTACATTACATGGCCGCTATGAGATGAATGACACTATGTAAACAGAGAAGGGGTCACGGCGCTTACACAGGTACCACAGTTCATTCAAACAGCTGATCCTCGGGGTCCCGGATATTGGAACCCCAATCATTTTTTTCCCTTGTTTTTTTTTTTCCCTTTTCAATTAGGAAATACCTGGGACATTATTAATAAGGGGCACTATTTAAAGGGGTGCACAGGGAAGTTATTAATTCACTTGGGAGTATTATTCATTATGGGGGGTTATATTATATATTTTATAATTGGGGTAGCAGCAGAATGGGTGTGCAGGTGAGGACAATGTGGGTCAGGTGCCTGGAAAAGTGAGGAGCCAAAGATGTCTGTGTTGCAAACTTTACAGAGACTGGAAGAAGTGGTCATGGCCGTCCAGATAAAAGAGACGGGGAATGTGAACAATTAGTCAGAGACATCACCGGTAAGTCACTAAATGTTACTGCCCTGTATTCACCTAAATCGTCTGCAGAGCCCTGTGTAGAGCTGCTATATACCACTATACGCTCACCGTATACTGATAGTATTGGTATACAAACATGTTCAAGTAGGGGGCCCACTTGGACATGTTGGCCCCCCCTGTGCTGAACCCCTAGCTACACCTCTGGTCGTAGTTATGATGTACAGTAATTTTGTACACAATCAGAGGGTTGAGAAATAGAAAGAGTTATAGAGTTGGAGGGATTGACCATCATTAGGAGGTATGCAAATGGATCTGAGTAGGGGTGGTCGGGTTATCTATAGTTTGATGGGGGAATAATAAGGGAGAGACCATTATATGTGAACTACGATAGGGAAGATTTATGATCCATCCGCTGTTACGGTCTGGGGTTATTCCTAACCTCCAGCTCCTTTAGAGTACGGTTGTGATAGGATAATAAAAAAAATTATGGATCCGGATTTAACTCTGTTTGGATCTCTCCCCTCTGGTTTCATGACCTGGTATACGGATGTTAAGTGTACATACTTACCGTTTGGCGCTTGATCATCGGAATTGCTGAGACGCAGCGGCCAGATGATCAGCAGTTTATGTGGAGTAGGTGAAGATCGAATGTGAATCAATAGACTCACCGTCTGGTGCTGGATCACTGGAATTGTTTACATTCAGCGGTCACATGATCGGCAGTCACATGAACACAGTAGAGGACTGAGGTGGACACACCCCCTAGGAGGCGTGACAGGTGGAGTGAGCTAGCGATTTCTATTGGCTCAATGCAGACAGCATCAGGAAAGGGGGTGGCACCGAATGAATGGGCTGACCTTTATAAAGCAGGCAAGGCTCAGTGTGGCGTCAGCTACTCTAAGTACTGCAGCAAACCATTAGTGCTCGAGGAACTGCAGTTGTAACTGCATATCTGCATTATTTTTGAAATTTATAGCAACTTAGACCAATCTATAGATTTATTAGTATTAGCTCCTGATGAACTTGATACAGATAACACAGGGGAAACGCGTAGAGCAAGTTTATTTTTGAGTTAGTTTACCACGAGCCATACTACTTGGGGGCATGAAGGACTGACAGGAGACTGGGGCAGTCTGATTAGCCTGGAGAATAGTTGGCGGAATTTGAGTCACTAATGGAAATGGTAGCTGTATATCCCTGGAGTCAACATAGGTGATATTAGTAATGGCTGCAATATAGGTGTTTATTGAGAATAAGGGTCAGAATATCGTGGTTTCCCTTATGGTTATAACATTTTAATGATAGGAAATGGAGTTACTGTGACCTGTACCTAGATTACTGGCCTAATGTATTTACTGCAGACTAGGGTTGTGGAGGTATATCATGGCTGTGCGGGAGTCTAGTCAGTGATGCTTTATGTGTGTGGGGATCAGGTGTTTGGGTTTTCCTAGCTCTAAGAGCAACTGACTAAATACTGACCTGTTGCATGACGCAGCCGTGATACTATAACCTTAGTCTAAGGGTGGTGAAAGTATCCAATTATACCCTAGGTCCAGTGGAAAGTTAGAGAGTGTGAATACTATCAAACATTTAAACCCCGAATAAACTTTGAATAGACAGGTACAGACCACATTGATCTGTCTTTTAGTAGATTAGTGGACGTCCTTTATGTTTATTTTTTTATTTTAAGATATTAAAAGTTAAGTTTTATCGTTTGAAACCATTTATTTTCTGTGAGATAGATGATGTCACAACTTATCTACTCCTCCTCCCTGGACTGAGCATGTCTAGAAAACTTTCCCATAGACCTCAATGAGTCAGCTCCAGACTATTGCTACCTATGGCCATGACTATGCTGTAAAGCAGATCACTAAATGCTGTTATCCGAGCACAGGAGAAGCTTCGGCAAGGTGGCCTCCACACTTCGCTGCTCAAACTTGGTGGACCATCTGTATCCTTTTCCTACTGTGTAACTATGTCTAAGGCTCTTGCATCTAAGCTTTACATTTTATGTATAGATGGTGTATACACCAGAATGAATAAATTAAGGAGTGTCCACGTGGCTCCAAATTCTGCCAACACACTCTTCAGCACACGCTTTTTCAAGAAGCCCCCTGCTCAATCTTGCTGCAGAATCGTCGGTGCAGGATAACTGTTAATTAGACCATTGTTTCTGAAGCTCTGCTTCTGCCACTGGATGCCAAGGGCATCTGAGCCGTAAGACTGTCTTAATTCTCTTCACTTTCAGTTGTGTGAACCTACCCTTAGGCCCCATGCACACGACCAAGTGTGCTTTCGCATCTGCATTGGAGTGCATTCCGTGATGCAGTCAAGTCTATGGGGTTTCCAGAACCATTCAGTTCCGATAACACGTATGGTTATAGAGCAAATCCTATCCTGCTCTGTGTTATCAGAACGGAATGGATCTGGAAGTCCCAAAGACTTGTATGCTTCACTAAATATACTCTTATGTCACTCCAACTGCATTCCGCTGTAAACTCAGCCCCACATTGGAAGCACAATCAGTGTGTGCATAGATCCTTAGAGACTGAAATCTGGCACCTTGTCAGCATAACAGTGGTGGAACTAGGCTTGGAGAAAAACCCCTTTGACTCCACACACATCCTGTAAAGAAAACCCTTTTAATGGTCTATAGACACGAATACGATTGCCAGGAAAAGATAAAATACAGGCCCTCCACCAAAGACCAAAGCATGACAGTAGATCTGTATCCAGAGCCTTATTTGTGTGTAAAGGGTTAAGTTTCCTATATACATTAGATTCATGTCAGCCAAAACAGCTGATTTCAGGAGGTCTAGCCATCCATGTCGAATCGCGAATGACAGTAGATGTCAGGAGAAATAAGTAATGAGCTGTGAAATTTTGGTTGTCAGGAAACAAGTTGCCACCAGAGGTGTCTGGCAGTAGTTCACTCCAGTTTTCTCATTCAGAACACATGCATGCTTGACCGAGCCTTATGTATGTGGGGAGGGGGGGTTGGGAAAGATATGATGTGTCCTTCCTTACCTTGCTAGACATATTATGAGTGTCATGCGATGAGCATCTTTTCATGATATCACAGTCTAAGCTACCTCTACTATTGTATATGTGTCTATGTGTGCAACCCCGTGGCTGTGTTGTGATATGCAGCCTGTGAAGTGTCTTGCTAGCACGTCCTGATATTATATTGAATTACTTTCATGAGAAATTGGAGTCTTTAACCAAATTAGAACTAAGTTAAGGATAGACACCTCTGCATGTGCAGTTCTCTGTTCCCTCTCCCAGCAGGGGGCCCGGGGAGGCAAAGGAAATAAACCCGGCAAAAAAGGGCGGGGGGCCCCACCCAGCCGCCGCCCCCAAGGGAGGGCGCGCCCCCCCGGGGGGCCGCCGCCACCCCAAAACCCCCCCCGCCGGAAAAAATGCCAGCGTGAGAGGCATCTCAGCATATGCAAAAGTGGGCACCCCAACCTTTAGCCAAAAATTGGGGGGCCCAGCCATTCGCTAAACGGGCAAGATTCAGGGGGGTAGCACAGAAAGGCAACCAAAAGCCGGGCAAGTCCCCAACGAAAGTCTATAGTAGTCCCCTTTACACAGCCAAATATGTGTCAGGATTCTCAATTCAGCTGCTATTACTGGTAGTTGGAGCTGTGTTTTGGACCGTGTCAACCTGAGAAGCTTCTGCAATTTCAGAAGTCCCCTTGGCTTGTAAAATTTGTTCAAAGCTGATGAAGAGGCATATATAAGAGGTGGCCTTCCCTCCTGAACCAGGTACCTGCTAATTTAGTACTCTAGTTTGGCTCTGAATCCAGATTGTGTGTATTGGATTGCTTTTCTGACCGTCAGCGTGTTTCTGTTTATTCATTTGTCTATTGATTTTGCCTTTGACATTACCGCTCAGAACTGAACCTTGACTTTGTATTAGATATCCATTTTCTCTCCTGATGCTGTCTCTGACATCATCTCTTGGTACTGACCACTTGCCTGGAAATTCATTCTGCTGTTTCTGATCTGTCCTGTAAGTTATTGGTGGTTCTGGTTTTGCTTTTAGATAGTGGAGCTTTTATTTCCTGTACAGTTTCAGGTGGTCATTACTTGTACCCCCAAATTCTGCAAGGTCTATCGGGGGTCATTTAATTCTCTCTGTTATCAGCCAGATTTTGTTTTGGCTGACATGTGCTTCTGGAACTCAACTATAACAATATCCCTAAAGGCGACACGTAAAATCTTTCCAGTTTAATCAGCCATCTGTGATGAGAACATCCCAAGATCACCAGCTTCTCAAAACAAAATGATTCTGTGATATTGTGTCACAAAGTGATATACTATCTGTATGTATATACAGCCATCCAGAGCTTGTGTTTTTAATTTTGCTAGCATGTTCAGAAAAACTGGATTCTTTAACCAAGTCATATCTTTGGCTATCATTCGAACAAGCTTTGTATGTCAAATTTGTATATATCTGACGTAAAGTATATGAGAAATATCATAGCTCATAGCTGGCCTACATTTCCCTCAAGGTGCAACTTATTTATGAGGCTTTGCAATTTATGAAGCACACCATCCCCTGACAATGGGGATATGAAGACTGGTGTTAATAAATAAATCTGCCCCAATATATTTTATTAACTCTGTAACTAAGAAATCTCATATTTAAAAACAAACTTAAAAAGAGACATGGCATTAAAGGGGATGTCATCGGGATATGTTTAGATGGACTCAATGAGAGAGCTTGGCTGTTCTCAGAAGCCGTAATGACATTATAAAATAATTACTTACACGCACTTAGAATAATTGTTTTCATTGACTTTCTGGGGAAAATTGCGAAAAATAAAGGTTTTCAATTATTATAATTGAACAGGTATTATGGATTAATATTAAAAGCTCCCATGGAATTTTTAGTTTAGTTCTGGCAGAAGTCGGTGGGGAGTCGTGAACAAATTCAAGGATATTTTTTGTTCAAACCATATTTCTTATATATCATTCTTGGATAGCTTTATCGTTGGGACTATAGTAGGACAATTTCTATTACCCTAATTTCCCCTATATAGTAACCCTATACATGCCAAACCTCTAGAAAAGAGAGAATTACTGGCCAAAAGGTTACTGTGTGTGATTCTGGTTCAACAGACTCAACCTGGCATCCTGATGTACCTACAGGGGGGTAGAGGCATACTACATAATATAGGTAGGTATCAATAGTCATACTAGCCACCGTGTATTCTCATTGATGTACATACAGTACCTGTAAAAAAGGGCTGACAAAAGTGTAATAACATCGATGCCCCAAACATGGCCGCTGATGTCCAATCACCTGGGGATGCTAGTGACAGAGGTGGCCGGAAGATGACGGGACTCCTGGGAATGAAGACGCTGCACTAGAGCCACAGAGAGGTAAGGAAAGGTGAGTATAAGTTTTTTTTATTTTTCACACCATCCCTGGGCCACCGATTATTATACTGTAGAATCTAGAGTATAGTAACAGCACCTCAGGAATATTCACCAGACAAATATTATTGACACATTGGGCTGGCATAAATTATAGCTGAAATCCGTGGTGGTTTATAGCAAGTGTAGATTTTTTTTCTGTGGCCAAAGATATGCCAAAGATACTAGGAAGCATACTCCAGCGTACTTAAGATTAAGACCAATATATAAAACATTAGACATAATAAATTGTTACCCGCCCCCACTTTTAGGAAAATAAAAAGTGACCAAACCCTTAATATTTACCTAATATTGTCAGAAATACTAGCAGAAGAGGTTTACAATATAAGGAATACTATACTGCCTGCTATACATTATATGGAATATTAACCCCTTCCCGCTAGAGACATTTTTTGATTTTCGTTTTTGACTCCCTGCTTTCCAAACCCCATAACTTTGTT
Organism: Leptodactylus fallax; assembly: GCA_947044405.1. Classification (NCBI taxonomy): domain Eukaryota; kingdom Metazoa; phylum Chordata; class Amphibia; order Anura; family Leptodactylidae; genus Leptodactylus; species Leptodactylus fallax. The sequence goes on from CAMRHE010000634.1 coordinate 706,262, forward strand.
ATTTTTCTGTACACAGAGCCATATGAGGGCTTAATGTTCGCAGAACAAATTGTTCTTTCTAATGGTGCCATTTAATATTCTGTACAATGTACTGGGAAGCTGGAAAAAAGTTCAGAATTGGGTGGAATTGGAGAAGTGCATTTGTGTGACATTCTTGCGCGCTTCGTTTTTACGGCGTGCACTCTGCAGCCAAAATGACATGTCACCTGTATTCTATGTTTAGGTACAATTTAGGACACCAAATTGATATAGTTTTATTAACATTTTAACCACTCAACCAAAGTCCAAAACTTCCCCCCAAATTTTTTTTTCTTACAGCCGCGATATTCTGACACCCATAACGTTTCATATTTCCATGTATGTGTAGGGAATCTTTTTTTGCGGGGCCAGGTGTACTTTTTGGTTATACCATTTTGAGGAATGTCTATTACTTTGATCACTTTTTATTCAAATTTTTAAACAGAGGCGAAACAGTGAAAAAATGGCAGTTTGGCACTTTTGATTTTTTTTTTCTCACGTGAAAAATATTATTATAGGTTTGTAAGCTGGGAGTTTTCGGACACAGGGATATCTAATGTGTATGTGTTTCACAGTATTTCAGTACTGTTATATGTGTTCTACAAAAAGGGGGGTGATTTGAATTTTTCAAATATTTTATGTTCTTTTTTTTATTCTTTTATTGCATTTATTAGTCCCCCTAGGGGTCTTGAACCCCATCGAGGTCTGATCACTAATACAATACATTACAATGTTAATGCATTGCAAAATATAGGCAATTGTATGGAACGCTGCATAAAGCAACTTGCCATACAAATGAATGGAAGACAAACCTAGGAGCCTTCAATAGGCTCCCGGCTGTCATATTAATGGGGCGCCGGCCCCAGATCTCGCTCCCAGGCAAAATGCCCGGGGTGGGGGGTTAATGCACGCGATAAGGGTGGGCACTGATTGCGGGCATTAGCGTTGGGTCTCTGCTGTATAATAAAGCAAAGACCTGCCAACTATGACAGCCGCTCAGCTCCTGAGCGTCCGCCATATTTAAATACCCGACATCCGCCATACTATTACGGCAGATGACTGGAAAGGGTTAGAGTCATCTATGGTCTTGTGCTATATATGGTTACTACGCTATGAGGTCATCATATTATCCCATATATAGTATATACAGGCGAACTAGAGTAAACTTATATAGAAATATTTTAATATCATAGACACATATATAGAATCACCTTGTGTATATATATATATATATATATATATATATATATATATATACACACGCACACACATATAGTCACATGACATCACTGCTGTGATGTCACAAAGCTACAATCTGGTTGCTCAGGATTACTTATTATGTGAGGTTTATTTGAATATGGTGAGGTCATAATGGACCCAGGAGGGTATTTGCATATGGAAGGGTATATAAACCCTGACCGCTGTGACACCACTGCCATTTCTTGAGTTGATGCTTTTGCTGACACTTCACTTTGGTTCTGGAAGAGCGAACTAGTTTGTGCTACATATCTAGTGTTTACTTCCATTGCTTCTTACTGATCTTTGATCAGGGCCCAGTATCACCGGGGCCACCTGAGAACTTAGTTCTCTAATATTCCATCAAATCGCCTTGGGTAACTAAGCCATGAGTTCCCGAGAGCTGCGTCAGCTGATGGCTGACAATCATGCATGGCTGCGCCGACCAGAAAATCAAGGTAAGTGAAATGTTCATGGAGAGATAGACAATATTCCCCCCCACCCTAGAGGAGCTTTCCTGGGAGGAGTTATCCCTGGGGTCTGCTGGGCAATGTTTCAGGGTAAACAGCACATTTTACATCTCCCATTCCTATTCCTTGGGGTTGGTTTTACTTTCCTCTGGATTCCACCCCTGCCTGTGATAGAAAACAGAAGCTCTTTGCAGGTTTACTCAGCCCACTGTTAAACCAATCTATACTGGGGGTCCCCTCTCCCTAAAACCCTTAGTAACAACAGGATCCATCCCTATGTCCTAAATATATTAACTTTATATCTTTACAGGTCAATCCGAAATTGTCCATAGACTGAGGTCTTCCCAAAGAAATCGTGGAGGACCCTCTACCAATGATGGACAACAAAGAGACAGGAATCCTATCACTGTGAGGACAGGGAGACGGGACAGAGCCCCTCCGCGGCAAAGAGGACAAGAAGAGAGCAGGGAAAGAAGCCGCTCTCCATTAAGACCTGCCCCTGCAGAGCCCTCCAGAATAACAGGAGAGAGCAGCAGGGATAACAGCCGTCCAGCAAGTGGATCTACAGCCGGATACCACTGAATTCGAATTCCGACGGCCAAATCCTGTTCCACCGAGCCGCAGACCCTGGGAGGTTCCAGGACCAAGCAGATTTCCTGCATCCCCGCACGCTACAAACCGTGCATTCAGTAGCCTCTTTCAGCTGCTGGGAATGGGTGGGATGACCCCAACGCCACCGGTGCAACCACCTACACCACCTGCACAAAATCTACCTCCGCAGGAAAGATGGCAGCCTCGGCCCAGCATAACTCGGCAAATTCGGAACCTTCCAACCAGAGAGGTAATATCTCAGGAGGAGGCCCAGTCATGTGTCATCTGCATGACTGAGTATGAGATCGGGGAGCAAGTCACAGAGCTTCCATGCAACCATAACTTTCATCAGGGTTGCATCTCTCCCTGGCTCTGCTCCAACCCTCGGTGCCCCCTGTGCCGTAACCACTGCTTCCAATGAAGCACCAAAAATAATCTCAAAGCTTCAAGAAGGAAGTTAAGAATATGGCACGGACAGGGGAGGATCCTGTCTTGTATCCAGCCCAGGTTATCATCAACTTTGGTTAAGAACTCACCAAGTATGAAGGGCTATGAACAGGGACATTCCAAAAATACCGGAAGGTAAGCCATCTATATTCCCTCTTCTCCCTCCGCCCTATGAGATGTATATCACATGTAACATAGAAATAATTCAGATTTTATCTTTTTCTATCCAGAAAGAATCTCCAAGTCTGAAAAAAATTGAGGAATCGGATCAGAACAACCTGAACTACAATCCCTTACAGGTCATTTTCATCATGATCGGTGGATTCTTCACCTGCTTCATAAGGACACAGACTTCATCATGTGCAGTGATCCTGGTAACAGCAGCAGCTCCAGACCTGGATGGTGCCATATATTTCATACAATGGCAAATTCTTCCTAAAAATAAAATTTAAATAAAAATAAAAATTTCCCTTTATGTCTGGTGTGTAAAGTGTTTGTTTTTTTACTATATATGATAATGTTTCGTGATCTAGGAGCCCATAATGATAAGTAAGGCAGAGGTAGCAGATACACCAAATATACAATAGAGCTATCTGCACCAGCAAATGGTAGATATATGACAGATCTGTGTACAGGACATTGTGTAATGAGATCATAGCTCCAGGGGCTGTAGAGGGAGCAGATATACTTGGCCCCAGATATACTTGTTACTTTCCATCTCTCCCAAAATATCTGGTAGGCTCCCGCCAAATGGCTGACAAATTTCCTGAACCCAGCAGAATATTAAACATAATATGGGCAATTTATGGTTATATCACATAAAAAAAGGCATGTTACCGACACATTTTGCGTTAATGTCACAAAAATGGGGAGTGATATGAAAAAGGCGGTGTTCTCCCAAGGGGGCGGGGCTTTACCAAAAAGGGTGTGACCACAGGAACATTTTCACAATGCACTTTGGTTACCAGATCTCCCAGAGGCCAATATGCAAAATTTAGTAAGTACTCATATATATAAACAAATATTATAACTGGCACATGGTAGGTGTACATTGTGGGGTCCCTGTATCAGATTTTGCATCAGGGCCCTAAGACTTCAAGCTACATGTATGATGGTGAAGATGGGATCATAACACATTAACCTTCAGACACTACAGACCTACACAATTCTGGATACCTAAAAATCTGGGGCAGGTGAATGGGCTTCAGTGTGCAGCTCCAAACAAGACCCTATAGATGTATCATAATATACATCTCACAGGCATTATGGCTTCCATTAAATATATTGAAGCCCTATTTGGGGGGGGTATGAGTATTATCCCTCCCACAATAGACTCTGGCGCTGACCTGTGTGTATAATGGGACCTGAAGCCTTCGCTGAAGGGAAGAGTGGGAACATATATGAAATATATCAGTGCCTCCACCCAGGATAGAGCCTCTGTATTACAGGGAGGATCTCTTCCTGGGACTTACCCATGAAGTACAGTTAGTAGCCTTAACAAGGATCTCTGTACTAATCTCACAGTCTGAAGAATACATACAGATACCACATAAGGTTATAACAGTAGCTTTATAAGAATCAAAAGGGTAATAATACATACATACAATATACTCAGAACACAGCAGTACTACAACAACAACAACCAGCAAGTCCACACCAGTCTTAGGTTATATACCCGGGTATATATATATAGATATATAGCAAGAGTCCGGTGCACAATACCTCCAGGCAACAGAAGAGATGCAGGGGCCCCTGTGGATGACTGTGGATCCTCGGATTCTTCCAGGAGATGACAGACAGCCGATCAGGAGATGATGATGAGATTCTTCACAGGCAGCAAACAGGGCGACGGTGACGGCAGTAGATGCAGGCCTGACTACCCTAACACTGAGTCCTTAACCTGCCAGCTAAACTACTAGTGCCACCGGGCCTCTAACTAGCTAGCTGGCCGTCGGAAGCCTAACCTATCACTGCCCTGAACTATATATATATATGGATCCCTAACTACAGTTACTAGCTAGGTCCTGTGAGTATATAGGGGGTAACACATACCTAACTATATACTCTGAAGTAAAGAGGAACAGGTGGCTCTGAAATAAGGTCACTAGCTGGTCTCAAGGATATAGATTCTTAAATATCTATTTATCTACTCCTTAGAATTACATTTACCACCTGCCTTAGACTCCCCCAGACATAACATGTCTGTCTCACAGCAGCTCTACCTCACATCTCTCCCCCCAGCAGCTCTGCCTCACATGTGTCTGACTCACTGTATTTATAAACAAACCCTGCACTGAATGCCTGGGGTCTCTGAAGCCAAACTGCAGGGGCAAAGAAGCTAGATACATTATATACTAGTAGAAATGGCAGTTCCCTACACTCTCCCTCTGGTGAAATCTTTACGTCACGTCAAAGACATACAAAGTCATAGTATACAGTCGACATTACCAATGACAATATCAATATGGTTGCTTTTGCATTTTCAGAGTCACAACAGGTTAATAGTTATACAAGCCAACAGGAGCGAAAATTGGTAACATATTGACCAAAGTGGACACTGCACCCACCCAAGCATGATATAAATGAGGCTGAGTAGTAAATCTGGGGTCCCCCAAACTATCATATGTCAGTATAGGTGGAGGGTGTCTAATTCTCTCTCCTCTCCGTACCTCTCTCTGAGGTAAACTGGCATGTCCAGGCCCTAAACTAGGGTTGTCTGCCATGGGAGGGGATGGTGCTGGTGGCGTAGGAGAACTAGATCCCTGCTCATCTGTAGACACAGATCTAGGTCCGAATTCTGGAGTTTGAGGGTTCATAGGTCTCCCTGAAGGAGAAGATACTGGTGATCTAGGAACTTCAGGAGCCACAGTCCAATCACTCTCAGGAGTTTCAGGAAGGTCAGGTGGAATATCGGCTAAGGGCTGTGGAGAATCGCAGGCCGAGCCATCATTGGAGATATCCATACCATCAATCTGAGGTACAGGCAACAAATGATTTCTATGCCAAGTCTTGATCCTCCCGTCCCATCCTTTTATCTTGTAGACTGGTATTCCAGGCAACCGATCTACCACTGTAAAGAGTTCACTCCGCCATCGATCAGCCAGCTTATGTTTTGCAGATGCTCCCAAATTCCGTAGCAGAACATGGTCACCAGGGTTCAATTCTCGGTATCTTACTCGAAGATCAAATCTCCTTTTATTTCCTTCATTCACTTTGGCCGCATTTTCCTCAGCCAGCTGATAAGCACTCATAAGCGTTTCTTTCAAACGTGCCACGTATCGGTAATGATCTCGATGACTGATACCATCAGTAGAGACTCCCAACAAGATGTCAATAGGTAGCCTAGGCTCTCTTCCAAACATCAGAAAGTATGGTGAATATCCTGTGCTCTCGTGCCTTGTGCTATTATAGGCATGCACCATAGCCTCCACTTTTCGACTCCAGGATCGCTTATCCTCAATTCGTAAGGTACCAAGCATATCAAGTAAAGTCCTGTTAAATCTTTCAGGAAGGGCATCTCCCTCTGGATGGTAAGGCGTCGTCCGACTTTTTGCGGATGTTCAACAACTGAAGTAACTCTTTGATCAGGTTACTCTCAAAATCCCAGCCTTGATCAGAATGCAACCGGTGTGGTAAGCCATAATGGATAAAATACTTTTCCCAAAGCACTCTTGCAACAGTGACTGCTTTTTGATCCTTAGTCGGAAAGGCTTGAGCATATCGTGTGAAGTGGTCAGTCACCACCAATACATTTCCAAATCTTCTGGAGTCGTTGTCAATACAAAGGAAGTCTATGCAGACAAGATCCATGGGGCCCGAACTCTTCAAGTGTCCCATGAAGGCCGCTCGAACCGGGACAGTCTTCCTCTGCAAACATCTGCGACAGCACCTACACAGACGAGTCACGGTATCTCTCATTTTGGGCCAGTAGAATCGGTCTTGTATTAGGCCATAAGTCTTCTCAGGTCCCAAATGACCATGATAATCATGCAGACTTCGGAAAATCATCTTCTGAAAGCAGCTTGGAATAACTAGTTGGCGCCTTCCAGGGTGATCATGATACAGCACCACACAATAAAGTAGGCCGTTGTCTATTTCAAACTTCTCCCAATCTCGTAGAAGTTGACTGCATTCAGAGGGTAGGGATGTCTTTAACATTTCCCTGTCTTGAGAACTCACTGCTTGATAAAGAGTTCCAATTAAAGGATCAGTCTTTTGACTCCAGATCATGCGCTTTGAAGATATAGAGCAACTCTCAAAGTATCCTAAAGCAGCAGGGTATGCAAACATGTCTGGTACAGCTTCGGGTCCCCCCCCCCCCCCAAAGAGTCAATAAGCCGAGTTTCAGAAAAGGCTACTCGGTCTTCAACTAAAGCAGCCATGGCACACAAAGCTCCTACTCCAGGACTTGGCACTTCTTCCCATTCATCCACTACTTCCGGACTAGGTAATCCAGGCCGTCTTGATAGAGCATCTGCCCCAATGTTCTTAGGCCCCGGTTTATACTTGAGTGTGAATTGGTAGTTGGATAAAGCCGCCAACCAGCGATGTCCTGTAGCATCGAGTTTAGCGGTTGACAAAATGTATGTCAGTGGATTGTTGTCTGTTCTTACTTCAAACGTGGCTCCGTATAAAGAGTCATGTAATTTATCAACAATGGCCCACTTGAGCGCCAAAAACTCCAATTTATGTACTGGATAATTTTTCTCGCTGGGAGAAAGACTTCGACTTATGAAAGCTATGGGCCGTAACCCGGCCGGGTATTCTTGGTGCAGCACGCCACCTAATCCTTCAAAGCTGGCATCTACATGTAGCACATATGGCTTCTGTGCATCAGCATAAGCCAGAACGGGAGCTTCTGTCAATTTCTTCTTCAACAACTTAAATGCTTCTTCACAATCCGCAGTCCATCTATCGCCAAAAAGGCTTTTGGAAGACCCTTTCTTCTTTCCCAGATCTCCTGCATCACTCTTCAACAGGTCGAGGAGGGATCGAGCAATTTTTGAATATCCTTCCACAAATCGTCGATAGAATCCACAAAACCCCAAGAAAGATTGCAACTCCGTAATATTTTGCGGTTGGGGCCAATTCACCACAGCTTCAATCTTACCAGGATCGGTAGCAACTCCTTCAGCAGAAACAATATGACCTACATAAGTGACCAAAGATCTACAAAATTTGCATTTGCCAGCCGACAACTTCAGCCCCTCTTCTTTTAAGCGTTGGAGTACTCTCATGAGTTGTTCTTCATGTTCTTCCAGCGTCTTTCCAAACACAATAATGTTGTCAAGATATACAATGCATTCCCGGGGCACTAAATCACCTAACACTCTTTCCATCAACCTTTGGAACGTTGCTGGTGCACCTTTTGTACCTTGCGGCATGCGGGTGAACTGAAAGAAACCCAAGGGGCATATGAAGGCTGTCTTTTCCTGATCCTCAGGTGCCATTGGGACTTGATAGTATCCCGATCTTAGGTCCAGCACTGTGAATCAACAGTTTCCATTCAGAGCTTCTTCAATTCTCGGCAGTGTATACTGATCAGGTAAGGTTCTCCGGTTCAGAGTTCTATAATCCACACATAGGCGAATTGCTCCAGCTTTTTTTCTTACCACCACAATAGGTGAGGTATAGGGGCTCTTACTGTCCACAATGATCCCCTGACCTTTCATTTGCTGTAGAGTTTGTCTTAACTCATCAACATCCTTTGGAGCAACTCTCCGTGGTCGCTCCCGGAAGGGAGTAGAATCGGTCAATCGGAAAGTGTGTTGAGCACTTTTAGCACAACCTACATCCATATCGTCCATGGAGAACACTTCCGATAATTCAGACAACTTCTGTGTCAGTCGCTGATTCCAGGCCTCTGGTAAATGTGGATCACTCAAGTCAAGATTGAGATTAGGGATTTCATCTCGGATTTGAATCCTGCACACTTCAGCGTATGGATTTACTCCAAGCACAGGGTAGCAGTGGGCCACATTCTGGTATGGTCCAATTACAATCGGATGCGGTGAACAGTTCCTCACTGTCACACAGGTAGATAACTCCACTTTATTTCTCCAGTCCTTTCTCTCTGGGATCACCATCCAGCCATTCTGGTTAATCATTTCTTCAGGGGTTTCCATAAGGACATAACTCCCCCCTTCAAGCAAATCGGGAGCAATGCTGGAGGCTACTCTCAGAACTCTCTCCCCGCCGGCAGCAACTTTCACGGTTCTTTCACCGATATGATATACCATTCCATGTCGATAGCCAGTAGACAGGGCATCACAGAGTTCTCTAAGATCAGAAGATATATTCACCGGCTGAGCTGCAGGGTTCCAATCTCTTCCAAGAAACTTCTGAAAAGCATAATGCACTGCGGGACAATTAGTGTCAAGTATCACAGGAGCTGCACAAGAATCCCCTGTATCAGGACAGACAAGAGCCATAATCTTCATGGGAGCGACACTCTGATCTTCTAATTCAGGGACAGCTATAACTACTTGTAGGCTACCGTCTACAGGATATGATCCTGAATTAAGCCCCCACAATTTCATTTGTCCCGTAGACTGAAGAGGTATATCCCTCAGATACTTTTGGTAGAACGAGCGATAAATCAGGGTCACTTGAGATCCTGTGTCTTTGATTCTGAATAGAAAAGACAGCACTGTGTCCCATTCCCTCACTGTCCTCCGTACATTGTCTGGCAGTATGGCCCGTCTGACCACATTTATAACAGGTTCTAGCATCCTTCCTCCATTGAGTGGCAGTGGGTGGGGTGGCGGACTGTCTAGGTTCTGACCGCTCCGCTGGTTTGTTCTTGTTTGAACTAGGAAGAACATCTTCTTTAGAGATGCTTTTCACTTTCTTAGGGGTACTAAAACTAATGTCAGCTTCTTGTTTCTTCACTAACTTCATTAAGTCAGGAAATGGAAGAACTTTGTCAGATAGTAAGACCTTGAGTACTTGAGCAAGAGGATGATGAGGTTGTAACCCTCTCACCAACTGACTGGTCCTCATAGCGTTTACCTCTGAAGTAGATATAACTGCGTGGTACACCAGACGTAAAAGAAGTAGCTGTAAACGGTTAATAAAAGTAGAGACATTTTCCCCTTCCTTTTGACGAACAATTCGGTAATCAGCAACCATCTGAGCAAGGTCATAGTATGGCTCAAAGTGATCAGACAGTACTTGTATATAGTCCAATGCACTCACTCCTTCATGAGAGTCTCTGTACAAGCGGATCAATTCTGCAGCAGGAGACCGTAAACTTTCACTGATACGCTGCCGCTTGCCTTCTTCAGAGCAAGACCATTCCTTCAGGCATTGGAGAGTATGTTCTTTCCATATCTCAAAGTTTTCCTCCCCTTGTGGTACTGGGACATTACCAGAGAATACTTTTAGTTTCTTGTAGTGAGTGGCCTGCAGGCCCTGAGCTAACATTTCAGTCAGCCTGGCTAAAGTGCTAATAGCACTGTCACTAGAGGAACTGCTAGCGACGGCCATACTGGGGGGGTAACTGGCTGAGCGGGGTTCTTCCTTTACCTGAACCAGGGGAGGAACAGGAGGTCGGTAATCCCATGTAGTAGCTAGTGGGAGGTTCCCCTCTGAGCTATATCGCTTCTCCATATCAATGACTATTCCCACTTCTAAATCTCAGCAGTGCCTCCAAATGTAGCCCTATTTGGGGGGGGGTATGAGTATTATCCCTCCCGCAACAGACTCTGGCGCTGACCTGTGTGTATAATGGGACCTGAAGCCTTCGCTGAAGGGAAGAGTGGGAACATATATGAAATATATCAGTGCCTCCACCCAGGATAGAGCCTCTGTATTACAGGGAGGATCTCTTCCTGGGACTTACCCATGAAGTACAGTTAGTAGCCTTAACAAGGATCACTGTACTAATCTCACAGTCTGAAGAATACATACAGATACCACATAAGGTTATAACAGTAGCTTTATAAGAATCAACAGGGTAATAATACATACATAAAATATACTCAGAACACAGCAATACTACAACAACCAGCAAGTCCTCAACCGTCTTAGGTTATATACCCGGGTATATATATATATATAGATATATAGCAAGATTCCGGTGCACAATACCTCCAGGCAACAGAAGGGATGCAGGGGCCCCTGTGGATGACTGTGGATCCTCGGATTCTTCCAGGAGATGACAGACAGCCGATCAGGAGATGATGATGAGATTCTTCACAGGCAGCAAACAGGGCGACGGTGACGGCAGTAGATGCAGCCCTGACTACCCTAACACTGAGTCCTTAACCTGCCAGCTAAACTACTAGTGCAACCGGGCCTCTAACTAGCTAGCCGTCTGTCGGAAGCCTAAACTATCACTGCCCTGAACTATATATATATATGGATCCCTAACTACAGTTACTAGCTAGGTCCTGTGAGTATATAGGGGGTAACACATACCTAACTATATACTCTGAAGTAAAGAGGAACAGGTGGCTCTGAAATAAGGTCACTAGCTGGTCTCAAGGATATAGATTCTTAAATATCTATTTATCTACTCCTTAGAATTACACCTACCACCTGCCTTAGACTCCCCCAGACATAACATGTCTGTCTCACAGCAGCTCTACCTCACATCTCTCCCCCCAGCAGCTCTGCCTCACATGTGTCTGACTCACTGTATTTATAAACAAACCCTGCACTGAATGCCTGGGGTCTCTGAAGCCAAACTGCAGGGGCAGAGAAGCTAGACACATTATATACTAGTAGAAATGGCAGTTCCCTACAATATTATTATATACTGTATTATATAATGTCCAATCACTATTATGATTGTCTAAACAATGACCCCAGTTTTGCTGTCTATGCGTCTCCCCCTTAGCATACATCATTCGTATACAGATGATAATATGGCTGTTTGCAGTAGATGCAGATCACAATTAAATATCTATAGAGAAAAGACATTTCAATTGATAATGCGGCTCTTTGGATACATTTATGACTTCCTTAAAACTGAAATGTGCAGTTCTCCTCGGTTCTGCCAACCTGGTTGTTTAAAATTCTGCCAGTTCTCAGAACAGGGAAGAAGAGGTGCCCTGAACCCTGGTAGAATTGCCAGCCATAGGCTTCCTACCATACCACTTTTCACTTGCCCTATGCACCTAGGCCTAAAAGATGCCGTAAGAAATTGTAGCCATACATTATGTAGGTCTAGTAGATGGGCCCATGCACTTCCCTGGAGCCCCCTGTTGGTTATGATATGGACTAGCTGCTGCTCTAGATACGGCAGGAGAATTCCTGGAGACAGTTAGATGGCGCTGGTTATATTTACAGAAGTTACATCGAGTTATACAGACATAATAAGAGCAGATTATTAAAATAATTTCTTATTATTTTATATTTATTTATTGCGCTCTCTCACCCTCTCATGGTAGTTTAAATGTCCCTCTATCATAGCCAGCATTATATTCTTCAGCTATTGGGGCTACAGGAGCTCTTTTGGGATGGGACTAGATTGGCTGTCCTCTGATCTCCATGCACATCATTACCCTTAGCCTATTACTCTGACACCAGCTCACCACTTTTCTGTTGCACAATCACTAAAAAACCTACTGTGACCCAGTCATCTAGTATTCACATCCAGGGGTGGACGGGAACTCAAAGTGGCCCTGTAAAAAATCTAAAAGCGGCCCTATGTTGTGGATCTGCAAATTCATCAGTCATAGTCACATTGGAGGTGAATTTAATAATGCAGAATTATTAGTAGTATCAGTATTATTATTATTATTACTGTGCAGTGTCTATACAGGGAAATGGAAGAGGTACTGTGGAGTCATTGGGGCAGAATTGTACCCATCATACATCACATACACAACACTCACTTTCACAATACTCATTCTCTCACATACACACACGTATATATACAGTGCCTTGCGAAAGTATTCGGCGCCCTTGAACTTTTTAACCTTTTGCCACATTTCAGGCTTCAAACATAAGGATATAAAATTTTAATTTTTTGGTGAAGAATCAACAACAAGTGGGACACAATTGTGAAGTGGAACGACATTTATTGGTTATTTTTAACTTTTGTAAAAAATAAAAAAATTGAAAAGTGGGGCGTGCAATATTATTCAGCCCCTTTACTTTCAGTGCAGCAAACTCACTCCAGAAGTTCAGTGAGGATCTCTGAATGATCCAATGTTGTCCTAAATGACTGATGATGATAAATATAATCCACTTGTGTGTAATCAAGTCTCCGTATAAATGCACCTGCTCTGTGATAGTCTCGGGGTTCTGTTTAAAGCGCAGAGAGCATCATGAAGACCAAGGAACACACCAGGCAGGTCCGTGATACTGTTGTGGAGAAGTTTAAAGATGGATTTGGATACAAAAAGATTTCCCAAACTTTCAACATCCCAAGGAGCACTGTGCAAACGATCATATTGAAATGGAAGGAGTATCAGACCACTGCAAATCTACCAAGACCCGGCCGTCCCTCTAAACTTTCATCTCAAACAAGTAGAAGAGATGCAGAGATGCAGCCAAGAGGCCCATGATCACTCTGGATGAACTGCAGAGATCTACAGCTGAGGTGGGAGAGTTTGTCCATAGGACAACAATCAGTCGTACACTGCATAAATCTGGCCTTTATGGAAGAGAGGCAAGAAGAAAGCCATTTCTCAAAGATATCCATAAAAAGTCTCGTTTAAAGTTTGCCACAAGCCACCTGGGAGACACACCAAACATGTGGAAGAAGGTGCTCTGGTCAGATGAAACCAAAATCGAACTTTTTGGCCACAATGCAAAACGATATGTTTGGTGTAAAAGCAACACAGCTCATCACCTTGAACACACCATCCCCACTGTCAAACATGGTGGTGGCAGCATCATGGTTTGGGCCTGCTTTTCTTCAGCAGGGACAGGGAAGATAGTTAAAATTGATGGGAAGATGGATGGAGCCAAATACAGGACCATTCTGGAAGAAAACCTGTTGGAGTCTGCAAAAGACCTGAGACTGGGACGGAGATTTATCTTCCAACAAGACAATAATCCCAAACATAAAGCAAAATCTACAATGGAATGGTTCACAAATAAAGGTATCCAGGTGTTAGAATGGCCAAGTCAAAGTCCAGACCTGAATCCAATGGAGAATCTGTGGAAAGAGCTGAAACCTGCTGTTCACAAACGCTCTCCATCCAACCTCACTGAGCTCCAGCTGTTTTCCAAGGAAGAATGGGCAAGAATTTCAGTCTCTCGATGTGCAAAACTAATAGAGACATACCCCAAGCGACTTACAGCTGTAATCGCAGCAAAAGGTGGCGCTACAAAGTATTAACTTAAGGGGGCCGAATAATATTGCACGCCCCCCTTTTCAGTTTTTTATTTTTTACAAAAGTTTAAAATAACCAATAAATTTCGTTCCACTTCACGATTGTGTCCCACTTGTTGTTGATTCTTCGCCAAAAAATTTAAATTTTATATCCTTATGTTTGCAGCCTGAAATGTGGCAAAAGGTTGAAAAGTTCAAGGGGGCCGAATACTTTCGCAAGGCACTGTACACACACCACACACACACACACACATATACCAATATATACACATACATATACACACATATAATTGCACATACACACATACGGGACGTGGGTACGGAAAGTATTCGGACCCCTTTAAATTTTTCACTCTTTGTTTCATTGCAGCCATTTGCTAAAAGCAAAAAAGTTCATTTTATTTCTCATTAATGTACACTCAGCACCCCATCTTGACAGAAAAAAAACTGAAATGTAGATATTTTTGCAAATTTATTAAAAAAGAAAAACTGAAATATCACGTGGTCATAAGTATTCAGACCCTTTGCTCAGTATTGACTAGAAGCCCCTTCCTTTTGAGCTAGTACATCCATGAGTCTTCTTGGCAATGATGCAACAAGTTTTTCACATCTGGATTTGGGGATCCTCTGCCATTCTTCCTTGCAGATCCTTTCCAGTTCTGTCAGGTTGGATGGTGAACGTTGTGGACAGCCAACAGACAGACAGGTCTCTCCAGAGATGCTCAACTGGGTTGAGGTCAGGGCTCTGGCTGGGCCAGTCAAGAATGGTCACAGAGTTGTTCCAAAGCCGCTCCTTTGTTATTTTAGCTGTGTGCTTAGGGTCATTGTCTTGTTGGAAGGTGAACCTTCGGCCCAGTCTGAGGTCCAGAGCACTCTGGAAGAGGTTTTCTTCCAGGATATCTCTGCACTTGGCCGCATTCATCTTTCCTTCAATTGCAACTAGTTGTCCTGTTCCTGCAGCTGAAAAACACCCCCATATCATGATGCTGCCACCACCATGTTTCACTGTTGGGATTGTATCAGGCAGGTGATGACCAGTGCCTGGTTTTCTCAACACACACCGCTTACAAATAACACCAAAAAGTTCAATCTTCATCTCATCAGACCAGGGAATCTTATTTCTCATAGTCTGGGAGTCCTTCATGTGTTTTTTGGCAAACTCTATGCGGGTGTTAGGGTCTTGCCAGACGTAGCAATACCCTCACACTACTGCAGGGGTCTGGGAGGAAGCACAGAGACAGGTGAGCCCTAATCTCACCCCAGCCACTGTCCCTTCCTATTGCCTCAGTTACCCTACACGGTAAAAGGACAACCTGAAGACGAGCCCTCTACTGAGTAAGTGACACACAGAACAGGACAAGACAAAACAACACAGAAGCAGAGTGAGCAAGCCAACGGTTCGGTAACAAACGAGCAATGCAGTACAAAATCAAAATCCAAGAGAATAGTCACAAGGCAAGCCAAAGGTCAGAAAATCAGGTAACAAAGCAGCAAGGGATATAACAAAGAGAGCAGGCAAAGACCGGCGACCATATGAGGGCTGACAACCTGTTTATAGAAAGTCTGGGCCGGCCCCAGATTGGATTGGTACACAAGCTGTCAATCACACAGGCAAGGAAAAGATTAACTATATGCTGTCCATAGAGAAATGCTCAGAACACGGGTGTGGCTGTAAATCCATTACATTGTCTAGGACCATGTTCAGACTGAGCAACAAGAAACCTACACAAGGAAAAAAACTGAACACGCCTCCTTCGCCGCAGTGTGCGAGCGGAGGGTGGCGCAGAGACCCGAACAGGCAGAGACGTTACAGTACCCCCCCCCCTTTAAGAGGGGTCACCGGACCCTCACCAGATAAACCAGTTTTAGTAGGATCCAGTATTTTCTCTGCCTTCAATTCCAGATCTCCCTGAACAACAAGAGGTGCTGGTGGACCAGGCAAAGGTTTTTTATTCGCCTGGCCAGAAAAAGATCTGTCCCCAGTGGACAGAGACATAGATAACATCTTATTGTGATTTCTGGCTGTCCATAAGTACACTTGATAAAGAGGACTCATTCCTCGAAACGCGTTGTGTAATTGAGTTTAATAAAAAGCATTCTTAGCAAAGCGCGGTCTCCATACCTCACTTTTTTTGGATACTCTCCTACCATTTTTGCACCTGATATGCCGCCTGGATCCGGGAGATCCTGACGCCCAGAGGTTCCACAGCTCGCACATACTGTAACATATACTGGACAAGTCCACAATACCATTTGTGATCACATGGAAACTATATAAGGTGAGAGTACATCGATACTGGTGTCACCATGCACAAGAGTGTTACCATCTGAACTGACCAATTGAGGGGACATTGGTTCACACCAAACCCTGTCGGTTGCACATTCACATACTGTATACCCACACTCTGTGCTCACCTACCTACTCTCAACCTTTATTAGTGGGCACGTCCTGGTCACCCTGTACAAACTACTTTCATAACACAATTTATATTGTGTATTATATTACTATCATACGATAATTTAAAAAAAAAAAAAAAAAACAGTATTACCCTATGTGCCGCTCGGCGTTGTTGTTTTTCTTGTTTTTCTTGTCTTTATACTGAGTAAGTGACACACAGAATAGGACAAGACAAAACAACACAGAAGCAGAGTGAGCAAGCCAACGGTTCGGTAACAAACGAGCAATGCAGCGCAAAATCAAAATCCAAGAGAATAGTCACAAGGCAAGCCAAAGGTCAGAAAATCAGGTAACAAAGCAGCAAGGGATATAACAAAGAGAGCAGGCAAAGACAGTGCAATAACCGGCGACCATGTGAGGGCTGACAACCTGTTTATAGAAAGTCTGGGCCGGCCCCAGACTGGATTGGTACACAGGCTGTCAATCACACAGGCAAGGAAAAGATTAACTATATGCTGTCCAGAGAGAAATGCTCAGAACACGGGTGTGGCTGTAAATCCATTACATTGTCTAGGACCATGTTTAGACTGACCAACAAGAAACCTACACAAGGAACCAAACTGAACACGCCTCCTTCGCCGCAGCGTGCGAGCGGGGGGTGGTGCAGAGACCCGAACAGGCAGAGACGTTACAGCAGGCTTTCATATGTCTTGCACTGAGGAGAGGCTTCCTTCGGGCCACTCTGCCATAAAGCCCTGATTGGTGGAGGGCTGCAGTGATAGTTGACTTTGTGGAACTTTCTCCCATCTCCCTACTGCATCTCTGGAGCTCAGCCACAGTGATCTTTGGGTTCTTCTTTACCTCTCTCACCAAGGCTCTTCTCCCACGATTGCTCAGTTTGGCTGGATGGCCAGGTCTAGGAAGAGTTCTGATCGTCCCAAACTTATTCCATTATGGAGGCCACTGAGCTCTTAGGAGCCTTGAGTGCTGCAGAAATTCTTTTGTAACCTTGGCCAGATCTGTGCCTTGCCACAATTCTGTCTCTGAGCTCCTTGGGCAGTTCCTTTGACCTCATGATTCTCATTTGCTCTGACATGCACTGTGAGCTGTGAGGTCTTATATAGACAGGTGTGCGCCTTTCCTAATCAAGTCCAATCAATTTAATTAAACACAGTTGGACCCCAATGAAGTAGTAGAACCATCTCAAGGAGGATCAGAAGGAAATGGACAGCATGTGAGTTAAATATGAGTTTCACAGCAAAGGGTCTGAATACTTATGACCATGTGATCTTTCAGTTTTTCTTTTTTAATAAATTTACAAAAATATCTACATTTCTGTTTTTTTTCTGTCAAGATGGGGTGCTGAGTGTACATTAATGAGAAATAAAATGAACTTTTTTGCTTTTAGCAAATGGCTGCAATGAAACAAAGAGTGAAAAATTTAAAGGGGTCCGAATACTTTCCGTACCCACTGTATATATATATATATATATATATATATATATA
This sequence comes from Leptodactylus fallax, assembly GCA_947044405.1. Classification (NCBI taxonomy): domain Eukaryota; kingdom Metazoa; phylum Chordata; class Amphibia; order Anura; family Leptodactylidae; genus Leptodactylus; species Leptodactylus fallax. The sequence goes on from CAMRHE010000634.1 coordinate 724,218, forward strand.
TATATATATTTTTTTTTTTTATATATACAGTGGGGAAAAAAAGTATTTAGTCAGCCACCGATTGTGCAAGTTCTCCCACTTAAAAAGATGAGGTCGGCCTGTAATTGACATCATAGGTAGACCTCAACTATGAGAGACAAAATGAGAAAACAAATCCAGAAAATCACAATTTATTTGCAAATTATGGTGGAAAATAAGTATTTGGTCAATAACAAAAGTTCATTTCAATACTTTGTTATATATCCTTTGTTGGCAATAACAGAGGTCAAACGTTTTCTGTAAGTCTTCACAAGGTTGGCACACACTGTTGCTGGTATGTTGGCCCATTCCTCCATGCAGATCTCCTCTAGAGCAGTGATGTTTTGGGGCTGTCGCTTGGCAACACGGACTTTCAACTCCCTCCAAAGGTTTTCTATGGGGTTGAGATCTGGAGACTGGCTAGGCCACTCCAGGACCTTGAAATGCTTCTTACGAAGCCGCTCCTTCGTTGCCCTGGCGGTGTGCTTGGGATCATTGTCATGCTGAAAGACCCAGCCACGTTTCATCTTCAATGCCCTTGCTGATGGAAGGAGGTTTGCACTCAAAATCTCACGTTACATGGCCCCATTCATTCTTTCATATACACGCACCAGTCATCCTGGTCCCTTTGCAGAGAAACAGCCCCAAAGCATGATGTTGCCACCCCCATGCTTCACAGTAAGTATGGTGTTCTTTGAATGCAACTCAGCATTCACTCTCCTCCAAACATGAAGAGTTGTGTTTCTACCAAACAGTTCTACTTTGGTTTCATCTGACCATATGACATTCTCCCAATAATCTTCTGGAACATCCAAATACTCTCTAGCAAACTTCAGACGGGCCCGGATATGTACTGGCTTAAGCAGGGGGACACGTCTGGCACTGCAGGATCTGAGTCCCTGGCGGCGTAGTGTGTTACTGACGGTAGCCTTTTTTACGTTAGTCCCAGCTTTCTGCAGGTCATTCACTAGGTCCCCCCGTGTGGTTCTGGGATTTTTGCTCACCGTTCTTGCGATCACTTTGACCCCACGGGGTGAGATCTTGCGTGGAGCCCCTGATGGAGGGAGATTATCAGTGGTCTTGTATGTCTTCCATTTTCTAATTATTGCTCCCACAGGTGATTTCTTCACACCAAGCTGCTTGCCTATTGCAGATTCAGTCTTCCCAGCCTGGTGCAGGTCTACAATTTTGTTTCTGGTGTCCTTCCACAGCTCTTTGGACTTCACCATAGTGGAGTCTGGAGTGTGACTGTTTGAGGTTGTGGACAGGTGTCTTTTATACTGATAACAATGTCAAACAGGTGCCATTACTACAGGTAATGAGTGGAGGACAGAGGAGCTTCTTAAAGAAGAAGTTACAGGTCTGTGAGAGCCAGAAATCTTGCTTGTTTGTAGGTGACCAAATACTTATTTTCCACCATAATTTGCAAATAAATTCTTAAAAAATCAGACAATGTGATTTTCTGGATTTGTTTTCTCATTTTGTCTCTCATAGTTGAGGTCTACCTATGATGACAATTACAGGCCGGCCTCATCTTTTTAAGTGGGAGAACTTGCACAATTGGTGGCTGACTAAATACGTTTTTCTCCCCACTATATATATACATAAATACACACATACATACACACACATATATACACACATGCATTTACACAACACTACGCATATACACACATGTATACAAATACACAAATATAATTGCACATACACATATATATATACAGATATACACATATATACACTCTCACACCTCACGTCACACTTTACCTTCCTCAGGCCTTTTCCTCTCTATTATCCGGACTCTTCTTGTTGCTATGACTACAGAACCTTTCGGTCCTCCATAGGTCCAGTCACAGTAACAAGACCATAGGGAGCCTCCTGTATACATCTGTGCGGAGGAGAGCGGCCTCTTAAAGGGGTTGTCCCAGGTAGTGAAGACCGCAGGACCTTTGTCCCGCTCCACATTCAACCTAAAGTGACATGGACATGACTGTGTACCTGTCGCAGATGGCAAACAGATGTCATCCATATGCCCCCCATACACCGCTTTTGCGTTTGTGGCCCTATTCATTGGGGCCAATGAGCTCAGTTGGCAAAATGGACAGAAGTAGGACCTGTTCTGAGTTTTGCTCACGGCCCCTACACCAGACTATGAAAATACACAATCCTGTGTATGGGGCCATAGAAATCAATGGGTCAGTGTTCTATCCGTGAAAACACGTGTGCATGAGGCCTAAGTGCAGCCATACTGAATGTGGGCGGGGCTGGTGACGGTCGGTGCTCCTATTCACTTCAATGGGAGCATCAGAGATAGCTGAAGTACAGCACTCCGATATCTCCATATCCCTTATATCTCATCCCTTGACAGGCGCCATTACCACGAGATAGTCAGTGGTAGTCACTTACCTGTCAGTGGTTTGATTGTTATGGCTGATCAGTATACACTACATACCATACCAGAGGTAAATACCATCAGTTTTAGACTACAAGAAGTGGTAAAAATTAGAAGCATAAAAATAGAAAAATATATTTACACTGATCTGAAGTGCCCTATTATACTGCCCTACAGTGTCCCATCATTATCAGGGGCGCCCTTGTAATGTCCCCCTCCCCAGAGCTCACCAGTCAGAGGCAGTATTCAGAGGCCGGGGGCATGGGGATGGATCTGCTCCAGGATCAGTATATAGAGAAGGACATAGTGGTTACTTCTAGTCCCAACATGGTGGCATGGCTAGAAGGTCCGGACAGGGCACAAACTGCACAGATCTCCTGTGCTGTGTGAACAAAGGCCTGAACAGTCACATTATACAGATGTGTGTGTCAGTACCAAGGTAAGCACAAAGCATTTATATGCTCTATACTAGGGGTACTCAACTACTTATAGTAAAGGTCCGCTGGCCGTCTTTCACCATCAAGTAAAGGTTTGAGCTGAACACATTCAGTATTTATGTGTAGTTTTGGTTTTTTTGGACGGGACAAGAAAAGTCGCCTGACTATAAGACACACAAAAAAAATTAGAAAAAATATTTCGTAATGTGGCAGTACACAGTGCGGGGGTCAATAAGGAGCATTATTCCATGGGTGGGGACAGTAAGGAGTATTATATTGTGGGTGGCTGCAAAAAGGAGCATTATACTGTGGTTTGGGACACTAAGGAGCATTATAGCTGTGGATGGGGGCATGAAGGAGCATTATACTCTGGGAAATTAGTGCCCCTACACAATATAATTGTCCATTAGTGCCCCCACCCACCATATAATGCTCCTTAGTGCCCCAATGCATAACTAATATTAACAGCAGGCGGGAATAACCTTCTTCTCCCGCCTGCTGACCCAAGCCCTGATCCCTTACACTAGGACAGATTACTGATCCCAGCTGTCGCTAGTGCATGGGATCGGGGCTTGGGGAAAGTGGATGGGAGATGAAGGTTTCCCCGACCACTGTTCTAGTGAAAGAGTCGGGAGGCAGGGGTCCACCAGTTGAGTATCCTGCTCTATACAGATACAGTACATTTTACTCTCTTTTCCTACCATGGAATCTTTTCAGAATGGTAGTGAGTAGAGATGGGTGAACCTCCCAAAATTCATTTCATTTTGGGTTCGGGTGGTCCTTGCAGCATCTGCTACACTCTCTCGGTCTCCTCAATGACATCATGTGCCCGGGCTCACCGCTAAGGCCTGTCATTGTGCCTCAACGGTGACATAGTCCCATTGAGCGTCATGACGTTCAGCATGCTCATGCCACCATTGTGGCCCAATCACAAGCCTCAGCGGTGACCCCGGGCACATGACATCACCAGGAGAGCGTCAGACGCCACAAGGAGACCCAAAGGAGGTGAGGGAAAGTGAGCATAAATTTTTTAATTTTTTTTTTCACCTCCTTTGGGCCTCCACCTATTATACTCTGGGGTCTGAAGAGACCCTAGAGCAGGAGTCGGCAACCACTGGCAGCCAAAAGTGGCACATAAGCAGGACTGTTTTAATACATTGGTGGGCCCAGTGCAAAGTTTTCTTAAGTGGGCCCCCCCATCACAACCCAGGCACTCCGGTTTCCTCCCACACTCCAAAGACATACTGATAGGGAATGTAGCTTGTAAGCCCTATATGGGACAGTGACTGACAATGTTTGTAAAGTGCTGCAGAATATGATGGCGCTATAAAAGTAAGCGTAATCAATAGGTAATAAATGTGTTGTGTAAGTGTTGGGTGCAATTCTTTTGGTGCTGCGATCTGGATGATTGTAAATGTCTGTGCCACAGCTCTAATAACTTCCTGATTGATTCCTTTCTTATTGATAGGAGAGGGGATAACATGGGCAGAAGTCTTCGCTACCCCTCCCCCTGGGGTCAGATACAGGTTATGCACAGACAATGATGGTTTCTTATTGTCTGTGCAGTCTGCAGCTCTGCTCCTTCCCCCTCCTTCACACAGCTCTAAGATGCTGCCCGAGGATGGAGAGGGAGGACACTTTAAAGCCCCATATCTCAGGATCTCTTAGGGCTATGAAGATGAGCTTGGATTCATCTTCAGAAATTGAGACCTGCATTGACATCTCAATGCCAAACATCGTTTTCAACAGGGAATCGCTCCAGATCTGTAAGGGCTATCATGATCTTAGTATGATTATAAAGATGAGATTCTCATCTTTAAAAAGAATCCAAGTTCATCTTCATAGCCCTGCAGTTGTCTCCACAGTTTAATGTCCCTCTCCTACCCCACAGAAAAAAAAAAACAAAACACTATTACTCACCTCTTCTCTCTCCCTTGCTGTCTCGGGTTCGGAGTCTTCGGGAAGCTGCAGGCGCGATGTAAGTGATGTCATCACATCGTGTTTGCAGCACCCGGGAAAGAATGATGAAGCAGGGAGCGCACAGCTCCCTGTCTCATCATTGTATGCAAGTGTGGAAGCCCCGTGGGACAGCGTATGCAGGACTGTCCCACTGTCCTAATGGGGCCCCCGCTACCATAGGGCACGGTGCAAGTGCACCCTATGGTTAAAGCGGCCCTGCACGTTAGCCATGGCTCCCTGGCATGGCTGCTTCCTCCTCTGTGCTGTGTACTTATAACTAGTGATTGCTCCTTCTCCATTCTATGAACCTCCGGCACCTGCACATATTGGTTCAGTCCATAGGTTGGCAGCGGGGAAGGAACATGTGACTGTTCTCATAACCAAGTCTCCTCTATAGAAACACACTGCGCTCTGTAAACTAGTGCAGATGCAATGGAGGAGGCTGAGTGAAGAGTACAGTCACATGGTCCTCCCCCACTGCCAATCTATGGACTGAACCAATATGTGCAGGTGCCGGAGAATCATAGAATGGTGGAGGAATCATCAAGTGTAAATACATACTGTGTGGGGTACTAATGGAACATTATGCTATGTGATGGTAGCTATAGGGGCAAAAGTGAAGCATTATTCCGTGTGGGGGTTGAAAGTGGGGCATTATACCATGAGTGGGGGCAAAAGTGGAGCATATACTCTGTTGGGGGGCAAAAGTGCAGCATTATATCCTGTGTGGGGGGGGGGAAAGTGCAGAATTATACCTTGTGTGAGGGACATAAGGGGAATTACACTGTGTGTGGGGGGGGTTCAAAGGGGCATTATACCATGTATAGGGGGCCCTAAGGGGCATTATACCATACTGTGCATATGAGCATTCTGCGCTTCCCCAGTACACTACTGAGCAGCATAGAACTATAGGAGTGTACTGGGCAAGCACACTATGCTCGTCCCTTAAGAAATCAAAGATGGCGTACTTAGAATGCGCAAAACACTCGGCCTCGACCCCAAGTGACCGAGAGTGCTGCCCATGTGTGAGATTTGGACCAAGGCGGACATCAGAGCTGCAAGTGACGTAGCTAGGATGGAGAGAAACTAAACTAACAAGAGGACGGCACATAACGAAAAAGAGGCTTTATTCAACAATGACGCGACTGTACTACCTGAACAAGAGCAATGCCCCCTGTGCTCCCTGGACCTCATTTACATATGGATAAAAAGGCAATTTATTCAATAATGATTGGCTGGATCTGAAAACAAAATGTATTGCTGACTCCTAAAAAATTTTCCATGTTACCAGTATTATCGAAAATTTAAAAGATTCCGAAAAATCCTGCAGTTCTGCCTGTGGCCACTAAGCCAAATAATATGCTGACACTTTGTTTTCTGTAGGAGATTTTATTGCAGCAGTCCCGTCACTTATCAGCACACTGATGATCACAGCTTTCATATATATGTACATAAGGCACAGAATCCACCAGTCACAATAGGGGATTTCACAGGTTGTCTACTCCCCCCTCTACACAATGACCTCTGCCCAGGTCACAGAGCATGCCTAGAAAAGCTCTCCTGTTCAAGTCAATATGTCAATTGTGTCTATGGTCTATGGTCCATGTCCAGGAGACAGGAAGTCACAAACTATTTTGGGTTTAGTGGCAAGAGTTAGAATTGCAAAGTTTTTCGGACTTCATTAAAATAAAGATAATAACATGGCAAATTAAAAACATTACCAAAAATTCTTACATTTGAAGTTAAAGGGAATTAAACCACAGGTCGTTTCCACATGAAAGTTTTCCTTTAAAGGGATTGTCCACTTTCAAACCAATATTGAAATGCAAATATACTTTCTTTATCAATTCCTCACAGTTTTCTAGATCTCTGCTTGCTGTCATACATTTCTCTTTGTACCAGTGTACAAAAACCAGTCCATGGTCATGTGATGTACGGTCTGTGGTCATGTGATGTACACACAGGTGCACGGCTCGGTACCAGGCAGATGTCTGATTACTAAGCTGTGACTATAACAAGCTGTGCACCTGTGTCCATTACATGACCATGGATTGTACATCACATCACATGACCATGGACTGTAAATCACATGACCATGGACTGTAAATCACATGACCATGGATTGTATATCACATGACCATGGACTGTACATCACATTACCATGGATTGTATATCACATGACCATGGAGTGTTTATCATAATGTAAAAAAATAAAAATTAAAGTAAAATATTAGCCCTGCACCTGGTGACACAACACTACATAAAAATTACCATAACTGGGAGGGAATCGTTGATTATGATGTTAATCTGTTTTCCCTCAGTCCTAATAGCAGCACAAGATGGGGTATTCCTGCCCCTGTGTACTGGTAGGACAGGCGGAACTTTTAATTAACATAAAATATGCATGATTACGCTACCCTATAAGAGGGCAAAGGGACCTCCCCCCTTGTGTAAGTTATAAAGTAAAAATTTCTAAGTTTAGGGAGGGAAGCTTGTGCTGCTGTTAGGATTCCCTTACATCCTACAGCAGCACAATATGGGAATATAGCAAGTAATTCCCTTAGGGAGGGTTTCCCTGCTCTACAACACCTAGGACTGACTGTCCAAAGGCAGTCGCCACAGAACTCCGAACATCAAGTTGATAATGTTTTACAAAGGTTAGGTGAGACGACCAAGAAGCAGCTGCACAGATCTGATCCAGCAGTAAGGTCTGGTTCTCAGCCCAAGAGGTTGACACAGCTCTGGTTGAATGGGCTGTACAAAATTCGGGTGGAGCTAACCCCTGAGCAAAAAAAGAGACTTTGATTGCCTCCTTGATCCACCTGGACAAGTTAGGCTTGGAAGCCCTGAGACCTTTGTCTCTACCATACATATTGACAAGGAGATTCTTGGCTCTCCTAAAGGAACGTGGATGTAAGAGGTAAATCTGGAGACATCTGACAACAACTAGTGTGTGAAGTTTTTTTCTCCTCTTCAGAGGAAGGGGCTGGAAAAAACACGGGTAAAGAGACCAATTGGTTAATATTAGCACAGGAAGGCACCTTAGGGTTAAACCCAAGAAGAAACCTAAGTTGGACCCTATCCACAAAAAAACGATATATAAGGTTCCTTGGAAGAGAAAGCCTAGAGCATACTCACCCTTTTGGCTGAGTGATGGCTAATAGAAAAGGTGGTTTTAAAGGCAAGAAATTTAAGATCTACATCCTCCAAAGGTTCAAAAGGAGAACCACAAACACCTGAAAGAACAGTCGAGAGATCCCACTGGGGAACTGGAGCTGAGACCACCGGTCTAAGTCCTATGGTAGATTTTCTTGGTAGACTCTGCTCTGGCACAGGAAAGGGTCCTCAAGACGGCTTCTGACAGTCCACTAAATCTCCGTAGGGACTGGTCAACCTCCAGGCTGTCAGGTTGAATCTCCTCAGATCCGGGTGCTTCTGAGTTCCTTGGGAAACCAGGTTCTGGGTGAGGGGAAGCCTCCAATATGTCCCTCGACTCATGAACATGACCTGGACAAACCAAGTCATTTTTGGCCAGAATGGTATGATGGCTATCACAGAGACTTGGTCCTGTCTGACTTTCATCAATACTTTTGGTATCATGGAAAGTGGAGGGAAGATGTATGCCAGCCTGGACCTCCAAGGGATGGACAGGGCATCCACTGCCAAGGGATAGTCCTCCTGATATAGTGAGTATAACGTTTCTACCTTGGCCTTGAGTCTGGTCGCCATGAGGTCTACTTCTGGTAGACCTCACTTCAGGGTAATCTGATGGAATACATCTGGATTGAGAGACCATTCTCCTGATACGGCAAGACCCCGACTCAACTGATCTGCTACTATGTTCAGGGAACCTTTGATGTGAACTGAGGATAAGTGGGTCAGATTTTTTTTTTGCCCAGATAAAAATCAGATCGGTTTCTCTGAGGAGAGACAATGATCTGGTACCTCCTTGTCTGTTCAGGTACATTATGGTCGTCATGCTGTCTGACCGAACCTTGATTGGTCTCCCTCCGAGGAGAGGAGAAAAATTAAGTAGTGCTAGGTACATGACTCTGAGCTCCTTCCAATTGGAAGATGTTTTTTCTTCTAGACTGCTCCAAACTCCTTGTACAGTCTTCCCGTACAGGTGGGCTCCCCATCCCGAGAGGGATGCATTGGTAGTCAACAGGGTCCAACGAGGTTGGACCGTGGACATTCTGTCTTTCAGGTGTATCCACCATCTGAGGGAAAGAGGGGTACTGGGAGATAGCTTGATCTTCTTGTCGAGACCGAAAGGAGTACAGTTCCAGGCTTTTAGTACTTCCATCTGGAGAGGATGCAAATGCCATAAAGCCCAAGGGACTGCAATGGCTGAGGATGACATCAGGCCTAGGACTCTCATGGATGTTCTGATGGATACCAGACGTGTTTTGAAGAGAAACCGGACCGCTTTGATCAATCTTTCCTTCCTTGCAGGTGTTAAGGAAATCTCCATGCGGTCTGAGTTCAACAGATTTATTAGCCAACCCAAGCTCTGGAGAAGGGAACGACTATCAGTAACTGCTGGAGCAGAACAGATTCTGACTGGGCTTTTATTAGCCAGTCGTCCAGGTATGGCACTACAAAAAGGCCCTGAAGCCTGAGAGAGGCGGCTATAGGAGCCACAACTTTGGTGAAGGTATGAGGAGCTGAAGTGATGCCAAAGGGCAGGGCTGCGAACTGAAGATGCTTCCTGTGCGGAGGATATATTGGGACATGCAGATAAGCATCCTTTTAGATCTAAGGTGGTGAAAAACTTTGCCCTGTTTAAGAAAGGATGTAACAGATTTTACGGTCTCCATATGAAAATGTGTTTTCTTTATGAAGCGATTCAGATATCTTAAGTCTATAATCATTCTCCAGCTGCCTGATGGTTTTGGCACCAGAAAAACTGGGGAGCAAACACCGAATCCTTCTTCCAAAGGGGGGACCTCTTCCAAAGCCCCCTTGTGGATGTAATCGCGAATGGAGCACTCCAATATATCCTACAGGAAGGGAGCGGGTTATGACGAATCGATCCTGAGGCGGCTGAAGAAACTCGATTGCATAACCTCGCTGAACAATCTGCAAGACCCAAGCGTCTTGAATATTTTCCTGCCAGACAGTGTAAAAGTGAGAAAGCCGACCTCCGACAGGAGCCTCGGCCACAGGAAGAAGGCATCTGATGTCAAAAGCTAGGCTTCTTTTTTGTCCTCATCCTTGGGGAACCTTCGTCCAGAACCCCTAGGCTGATATCTAGGACGTCCCTGGAACTGAGGTCTGGGTTGAGGCTGGTAACCTCTTCCCCGGCCGGAAGGTCTTGACCTGCCTCTAAAGGCCCGAGGCAGAGTCTTACCCTTTTTTATGTTTAATCGAGTTTATTAAGGTTTTTGAATTAGGGAATAGAAAAAAAAGAAAGGGAGGGAACAATGCTGAGACAAAAACATCAAATAAAACATAGGGGGCCACATGAGCCACCCAGAACATAGATGAGGCACCAAAGTAAGTTAGAATAAAGGGCTGTTAAGGCCCACAACTAGAAAATCAGCGATGGGTGGTGTAGTATAACTAAACAAGAACTATATTATTAGGGAAGTGGTAGTCAGGAAGACAAATGTCAAACCATAAAAAGCCGCCACAATGCCACCCACCTATCAGTATGAAAGACAAACATGAAGGGAAGGGAGGGTCACAAGGAATACACAGATGCTTGAAGACCTACTAGTCTTACCCTTTTTTAACAGCAAGGTCTTCCATAATCTCATCCAGGCCTCTGCCAAAAGCTTACCCGGCTCAAAGGGTAGAGAACAAAGGTTGAACTTGGAGGCATTATCCGCTCTCCAGGGTTTTAACCATAGCGGCCTTCTAGCTGCTGTAGAAAAGGGCCAAAGATTTGGCTGCCAGCCTTAAATGATGTTGGGAGGCTTCGGCTAAATAATCTGTCGACAAGAAAGCCGAACTAAAAAACCTAGCAGACTCCAGAGTCGATGTCAGCACGTAGTTTGCTTGAGACTTCATTAGAGGCAATAGCCACAGAAGTCTTACCAGAGGCCAGAGAATAAACCTTCCTAAAGGTACTCTCTATGTGTCTATCCACAGGGTCCAGGAGGTTAGACCCATCATCCACTGGGACCACCTGGCCACTGCCATTTCCACTTTAGGTGGGAGGCCCCACCGATCCCGCTGAGCCTCCGGAATAGCGAACAAGGTTCTACATTTTCTGGAATATATGGGAGCTCCTTCTGGATGTTTCCATTCCTCAAGCATGAGTTTTTCCAGTGACTTGTCCACTTGGAAGGCCCTAGGCGTGGAACAGGAGACTTCCTTGTAAACATCACAGTCCCTTGAACAGATGGACTTCAGCAGCCTATTTATCTTCTCAGGAGGAAAGAGAGGTCTGCTGGAATCTTCCAAGGTATCATCAGATGAAAGTGTTTCATCAATCACCTGGAAATCTTCAATAGCTTCACAGTGTGTCACACTGCAAACAAACTATACCCTTCTTTTTTTTTTTTTTTCTTTCCAAACTCCTGGTAGGTTTTGAACCCAGAACTCTAGCACTGCTAGGCTGCAGTGCTAACCACTGAGCCACCGTGCTGCTGCAGCAGCAAGAACAGTAATCCAAGTGGAGTACTGAGGCCTTCCTCACTAAGGCAGGGTTCACACTACCGTTGGAGTCTGTTATGAAGGTGTCCGTTAAAAAAAAAAAAAAACGGATACCTATCATAACGGACACTAACTGATGCTAATGTGTTCGTTTTTTTAACTGATCCAATTAATGGTTCAGTTAAAAAAAATGGACACATTAGCATCAGTTAGTGTCCGTTAGCATCAGTTAGTGTCCGTTTTTTAACACTGTCCGTTTTTTTTTTTTTTTTGTTTGTTTCTCCTTTCTGAGCATGCGCAGGAAAAAAATGGACATAAAATAACGGACAGTAACTCATGGCTATCAGTTACTGTCCGCTATAAGTCCGTTACCCATAGACTTCAATGTTAAAAAAATAACGGACACTTGCTGTCTGTCAAGAATCTGTTTTTTTCAAACGGACAAAAAGTCCTGCATGTAGGATTTTTTGTCCGCAAAAAAAAAACGGACTTCTGACGGATTTGGTGTAAACGGACACAAACGGACACTAACGGACACAATATAAAAACCCATTGAAATGAATGGAAATTTTAACGGATTTCTGACGGTTCAGCTAGTGTCCGATGCTAAAATCTTGTAACGGACAATAGCAACGGACACTACTGACGGTCACCAACGGTAGTGTGAACGCCCCCTAAGAGACAAGCCATCTCCTGCATTGAGATGAAGGCTTCTATAGGAGGGGAGGAGGAATGAGCAAGTAGTGCTCACAAAAATCCCTCCCTCCGCAAATTTTGCAAAGCTTAATTCCTTGTACAGAGAATTAAGCTAAAAATATACAGACCGATGCCAGAAAAGAGGCTCAGCAAATATAAACTTGCAAAAAAAGGAGGAAAAAACTAAGCCGCAACAAGTCCGACCGAGAATTCAGTCCCCGGAAAACCGGAACACAAACAAAGGTTCCGGGGAAACAAACTGACCAACATCACTTCTGGCAGCCACGGAGCTTGTAAGGTAAGTTAAACGGTAATGCCCCACATCAAGGCTGCACAAGTGGCCTGCACTACAGGACTTTAAACATGCAGCATGCAACCACCGCTGCATGAACTACTGAAATCAACCTTTTCAGAGCGAAGGTTGAAAGCTTGGCTAGCACAAAAAAACTGCCTAAATAAAAACCCTCCCTTCTTTTCCACAGAAGCGTCCAGTGGAAGAAAGAAGAGAGGTTCCTTTGCTCTCTTATAGGGTAGCGTACTCATGCATATTTTATGTTAATTAAAAGTTCCGCCTGTCCTATCAGCACACAGGGGCAGGAATACCCCATATTGTGCTGCTGTAGGACGTAAGGGAAAACTATTTTAGGCTAAAGCTCCAAGTAGCGAGCAGCAGAAACACATTACATTTTTTTCCACATTGTTTTACACAGAAAAAGTTTTCCTCTTTGGACTTTCCACTTCTATTATACCTATATGGAAAACACAACGCTTTTTGAAATCACATCATGTCCGCTGCAGATATTTTTCTGCAATGTGTGGATGGAATTAGCCAGAATCCTGTCCACTTTGCAGGTAATGTGTAAAGCAGCATTTTTCACCACAGCGTTTCAGGCGCAGCCAAAATGTTGCATTTTCACAATGTGGGGCCCCGTCCTTAGACTGAGGCCTCACGTTGCTGAAACGCATCTTTTTTTGTTGTACATTTTGCTGCATATTTTTGAGCTGAAGCCAGGAGTGGATTGAGCAGAAGGTAGAAGTATAAGAACTTCTTATATATTTCCCATTACCTTTGTAGCCATTCTTGGCTTTGGCTCAAAAAAACGCAGCAAAATCTGCAACAAAAAAGTTTTTTAATAGCACATTGTGCTATTAAAAAACTGTGAAGGCACATCTCTCCCTGTTTTTGTTTACATTTTCATGTATATAAAAAAAGAAAAAACATGGAAAAATAAAAAACAACATAAAAAAATTCCTATGTGTCATCGAAGAAAGACACAAAAATAACTTGAATAACCTAAAAGAAAAAAAAAATTATAGCCCTCATGCACGAAAAAAAAAAAACCAGAAAATGTGTTTGGTCCTGATCCAGGAAAATTGGCCCGGTACAGAAGTGGTTAGTATTGGTCTATTGGTACTCACTATGGGTGCCAGATCATATATTTTTTCCTTTTGGTTCTTCTATATTAGGAAGAGAACAGTACTGAATGGAGATGTAAAGAACTGTGCACAAGTCTTAGGCAAGTGTGGAAAAAACTGCTGCACAGTAAGAATGCTATAAAAAAATAGCATTTATAACGTTATCAGAAGAGGCAACTGGCATGGCGGTTTCCAAACAGTCTCACAAGAGGCAAAAAAAAAACTTGACAGGTTACTGAGACTTGCTGTAAAATGTTGGCACTTACACCGCAGCACAAACATAGTCTGGACAGTCTCTGTCACAGCCACTCCATGTTATCTATGGAGCAACACTGAAATAGAGTAGTGCGTTGGCGAGTGTACTGTTGGAGAGCGCTACATCTAGGTCAGTGTTTCTCAACCTTTTCACGTGAAGTACCCCCTAATGAGAAAAAGTCCCAACTAAGTACCCCCAGAGTAGCGGTCACTTATAAATGACTTATAGCAGTTATATTATGACCGTAGTGCCCCATATGTAATATAATGGCCACCACAGTGCCTTCATGTGTAGTATAATTACCCCCACAATGCTCCCATGTTTAGTATAATTGCCCCCACAGCTCTCCCATGTGTAGTATAACAGCCCCCACAGTGCCTTCATGTGTAACATAAAGGCCCCAACAGTGCCCTCATAAATAAAATAATGGCTCCACAGTGCCCTCACATTTACTTTAATGGCACCCACAGTGCCCACACCCCCAGTGGTGTCTATATTACATGCTGCACTGCATGCAGTTCCCTCTGCTTAGGAAAAACACCCACACATGGTCCTTACTTTAGAAGCACAATGCCGCTTCCATCATTACTGATGGTGGTGCTCATTGCAGTTACCAGCGGCCCAGGAGCAAGTGGTGAGCTGCATTCATTACTCACCTCTCTGCTCCATGAATCCTCTCTCTGCTTTGGAGTCTGCTGTGATGTCAGCATTCAATGCCTGAGTAAAGAGGAAGTGGGAAGCAGAGAGGTGAGTAATGAATGCAACTCACCCACCATTCTTTGGGTACAAGTAACTGCAATGAGCACCATCAGTACTGATAGAAGTGTTCATTGTGCTTCAAAAGTAAAGATGGCGTTCGCGGCCATGCACAGGTGTCGGTTCTTGGCAGAGGGATCTGCATATACTGCAGCATGTAGCATAGACCAGTAGTTTTTAGCCATGCCATGTACCCCCAGGGACTGCAAGGAGTACCCCCTGGAATACATGTACCGCAGTTTGAGAACCACTGCTATATACAGTATGTGTATATGTATACATATCTATATATATTCTATATATATATATATATATATATATATATATATATATATATATATATAAAATCACTTGGGTTTGATATGTACACACACATATACTGTATATACAATATATATATATATATTATATATCACATGACCTCACTGCTGTGATGTCACAATGCTATGATCTGGTTGCTCAGGATTACTTATCATGTGAAGTTCATTTGCATATTTTTGCATATGATGATGTCATAATGGACCAGGAGGGTATTTGCATAACATTTGCATATGGAAGGGTATATAAACCCTGACCGCTGTGACATCACTGCCATTTCTTGAGTTGATGCTTTTGCTGACACTTCACTTTGGTTCTGGAAGAGCGAACTAGTTTGTGCTACATATCTAGTGTTTACTTCCATTGCTTCTTACTGATCTTTGATCAGGGCCCAGTATCACCGGGGCCACCTGAGAACTTAGTTCTCTAATATTCCATCAAATCGCCTTGGGTAACTAAGCCATGAGTTCCCGAGAGCTGCGTCAGCTGATGGCTGACAATCATGCATGGCTACGCCGACCAGAAAATCAAGGTAAGTGAAATGTTCAGGGAGGGATAGACAATATTCCCCCCACCCTAGAGGAGCTTTCCTGGGAGCAGTTATCCCTGGGGTCTGCTGGGCAATGTTTAAGGGTAAACAGCACATTTTACATCTCCAATTCTTAATCATTGGGGTTGGTTTTACTTTCCTCTGGATTCCACCCCTGCCTGTGATAGAAAACAGAAGCTCTTTGCAGATTTACTCAGCCCACTGTTAAACCAATCTATACTGGGGGTCCCTTCTCCCTAAGACCCTTAGCAACAACAGGATCCATTCCTATGTCCTAAACATATTAACTTATATCTTTACAGGTCAGGCCGAAATTGTCCAAAGACTGAGGTCTTCCCAAAGAAATCGTGGAGGACCCTCTACCAATGATGGACAACAAAGAGACAGGAATCCTATCACTGTGAGGACAGGGAGACGGGACAGAGCCCCTCCGCGGCAAAGAGGACAAGAAGAGAGCAGGGAAAGAAGCCGCTCTCCATTAAGACCTGCCCCTGCAGAGCCCTCCAGAATAACAGGAGAGACCAGCAGGGATAACAGCCGTCCAGCAAGTGGATCTACAGCTGATACCACTGAATTCGAATTCCGACGGCCAAATCCTGTTCCACCGAGCCGCAGACCCTGGGAGGTTCCAGGACCAAGCAGATTTCCTGCATCCCCGCACGCTACAAACCGTGCATTCAGTAGCCTCTTTCAGCTGCTGGGAATGGGTGGGATGACCCCAACGCCACCGGTGCAACCACCTGCACCACCTGCACAAAATCTACCTCCGCAGGAAAGATGGCAGCCTCGGCCCAGCATAACTCGGCAAATTCGGAACCTTCCAACCAGAGAGGTAATATCTCAGGAGGAGGCCCAGTCATGTGTCATCTGCATGACTGAGTATGAGATCGGGGAGCAAGTCACAGAGCTTCCATGCAACCATAACTTTCATCAGGGTTGCATCTCTCCCTGGCTCCGCTCCAACCCTCGGTGCCCCCTGTGCCGTAACCACTGCTTCCAATGAAGCACCAAAAATAATCTCAAAGCTTCAAGAAGGAAGTTAAGAATATGGCACGGACAGGGGAGGATCCTGTCTTGTATCCAGCCCAGGTTATCATCAACTTTGGTTATGAACTCACCAAGTATGAAGGGCTATGAACAGGGACATTCCAAAAATACCGGAAGGTAAGCCATCTATATTCCCTCTTCTCCCTCTGCTCTATAAGAAGTATATCACATGTAACATAGAAATAATTCAGATTTTATCTTTTTCTATCCAGAAAGAATCTCCAAGTCTGAAAAAAATTAGGAATCGGATCAGAACAACCTGAACTTCAATCCCTTACAGGTCATTTTCATCATGATCGGTGGATTCTTCACCTGCTTCATAAGGACACGGACTTCATCATGTGCAGTGATCCTGGTAACAGCAGCAGCTCCAGACCTGGATGGTGCCATATATTTCATTCAATGGCAAATTCTTCCTAAAAAATAAAATTTCAACAAAAATAAAAATTCCCCTTTATGTCTGGTGTGTAAAGTGTTTTTTTTACTGTATATGATAATGTTTTGTGACCTAGGAGCCTATAATGATAAGTAAGGCAGAGGTAGCAGATACACCAAATATACAATAAAGCTATCTGCACCAGCAAATGCTCCGATATATGGCATTTATGGTACAGTACATTTCGGGTCCCACATAGTATAAAGGCTCCTTTACTGGCCCCCCACAAGGTAACAAGCCCCCTTTATTGGCCCCACAAGATATAAAATCTCTTTTACATTCCCCCACATGATTCCTTTGCCTTGTCTCCTCACAATAAATGCCCCTTTTGCTGCACCTGGATGCAGTACACAGCCTCTTTATTGTCCCATATGCAGTAAGTGCCCCTCCTTATTGACTATGGAGGGCACTTACAGTACCTGCTTTAGTTCAAAAGCAGCTATTTACTTACTGATCCCTTCTCCTGCCCACAATCACCTCTTCTTCCCCTTCAGTCTTCCAGGGAGCCCCATGCGTTGCACAACACGTTGCTGACACTGAAAGTGTCAGGGTGTTGATGACTTGTTTTTGCACTGTGCACGTGACCTTCTGGAGGTTGATGGGGAAGACGAGGCAGCCATGGGCAGGATCGGGGATTGGTAAGTAAATAATGACCATTACCTAAAAAAAGAAGCAAGCGGCGGCTACGGCTGCTATAATAGTAGTTCTGCCAATGAGTACATTGTGTAATGCAGAATTTATCTATAGTGTTGACTATATTATTTATTATTATTTATTCTAGTTTTTGGCTTTGTTCCCTTTCCAAGTATTGGCTTTTCATTAAAAAAAAAAAAAAAAACTATTTATGTTTTAAAGTAATATTTAAAAATAAGTAAAGAGTAAAATAAATTCACAATGTGGCCAATTTTACACTTTCTGGGCAGTATTTGGCAACCAAAATCTAAGAATAAAGAATAATCAGAGAAAAGTATAATGAAAGGATCTGCACCACTTCTATATTCTGGACCCTAGTCATGATCTTGAAATACTGATGTAAAATACTGACTGAAATAAGTTTATGAGAAAATGGTGTTAGGATACATTGTTCTGTATTTTGCTTCTGACATGTCATGTAGGCACTGAAGTCCTTGGCTATGAAAAGGTAGAGTCTGTATGGTACTGTTGGGAGTCATACAAGCTCCCCTCCTAGTAATGCAATGACAGGGTCAGGACTCTACATGAAGTCTTTATAGTACTGCATGGAGACTATATGACCAGATTTTGGAGACATACAGGCGTCATATATATGGAGATACTCACCCATAGGAGTAACACTTCTGGAGTAGAGAACACATCTGTTCATGTGGAGACAATGGACTGTCCCATGACCATCCCTGATCCTTGGTGGAGGTGTTGGCTTCCTCTGTTCTGATAACTGCTCCTTCACCCCAAACCCACTGTCTCCTGCTCATTTACTCACCCTTGAATCTCAAACCACCAGGAGCTACCAGCACCTTCATCGACCATTTCACTACCTGACTCCTTAGAATTAGTGCTTCTTGTACAGAGAATACCTCTGCTGGCCTCCTCCTGTCTGATAACTGCTCCCTCACCTCAACGCCACCATTACCTGCTCCATTAATGCTTCTGGTGTAGAGAATACCTCTGTACATTTGGAGGCCAATGGACCATCCCATGAACAACCCTGATGACTGTTGCAGCTCCAGAAATGGATGTAGCCTTATATTCCATTTACTGGTAAATTATTCAGAAATATAAAAAATACTTATCTTTTTGTCTGGTCTGTAGAGCTATTTTCCTATATATGTTACATCATATTGGGAGCCTTTAAAGGGAGGGTCATAGCTCTGGGAGAAGTAGAGGTAGCAGTTGTACCTGGGTCTAAGAGCACAAGGAGGCCAAAAGGCCCCTCTGTTATATAAGTAGACACCAGTATTATAAACTGCACATAGGATATGGGGGCCCTGTTTCAGATTTTGCATTGGGCCCCAAAAGTTCTAACAAGGACAACTCTTTTTTGCTTATGAACCAAGACAGCTGAGCTCCCAAGCTCCCTGAGGGATGTTGGAAATAAAAACTGGGTTTCCATGTTGTCTCAAATGAACTAGAGTGGTAATAAACAGAAGTTCCAAGTTTATTTAGTAATAGGGCGACACGTTTCTGGAGAGAACAGCTCATTTTATTAGATCAGATCTGTCAATACATATGAATATAAACCAAATATAAACCAACAAACATGAGATTTCTCTTGGCAAAAACATATACAGTTGTGCTAAAAAGTTTACATACCCGGGCAGATATTTTGTTTTTTGGCCTTTTTTCAGAGAATATGAATGAAGACACAAAAACTTTTTCTCCACCCCTGGTTAGTGGTTGGTTGAAGCCATTTATTGTCAAACTTCTGTGTTTTCTCTTTTTAAATCATAATGACAACCAAAAACATCAAAATGACCCTGTTGAAAAGTTCACATACCCCAGTTCTTAATACCGTGTATTGCCCCCTCTAACATCAATGACAGCTTGAAGTCTTTTGTGGTAGTTGTGCATGAGGCTCTTTATTTTCTCAGATGGTAAAACTGCCCATTCTTCTTGGCAAAAAGTCTCCAGTTTCTGTAAATTCCTGGACTGTCTTGCATGTACTGCGCGCTTGAGATCTCCCCAGAGTGGCTCAATGATATTGAGGTCAGGAGACTGAGATGGCCACTCCAGAACCTTCACTTTCTTCTGCTGTAGCCAATGACTGGTCGAATTGGCCTTGTGTTTTGGATCATTGTCATGTTGGAATGTCCAAGTACGTCCCATGCGCAGCTTCCTGGCTGATGAGTGCAAATTTGCCTCCAGTATTTGCTGAGAACGTGCTGCATTCATCTTTCCTTCAACTTTGACCAAGTTTCCTGTGCCTTTGAAGCTCCCACATCCCCACATCATCAGTGATCCACCTCCGTGCTTTACAGTAGGAATGGTGTTCCTTTCATCATAGGCCTTGTTGACACCTCTCCAAATGTAACGTTTATGATTGTGGCCAAAAAGTTAGATTTTTGCCTCATCACTCCAAATGACCTTGTTCCAGAAGTTTTGAGTCTTGTCTCTGTGCAGTTCAGCATATTGAAGGCAAGATTCTTTGTGGCATTTGCACAGTAATGGCTTTCTTCTGGCAACTTGAACATGCAGCCCATTTTTCTTCAAATGCCTCCTTATTGTGCATCTTGAAACAGCCATAATGATAGTTTTCAGAGAGTCTTGTATTTCAGCTGATGTTATGTGTGGGTTTTTCTTTGCATCCCGAACAATTTTCCGGGCAGTTGTGGACGAAATTTTGGTTGGTCTACCTGACCATGGTTTGGTTTTTACAGAGCCACTGAATTTCCATTTGTTAATCACAGTTTGAACACTGCTGACTGGCATTATCAATTCCTTGGATATCTTTTTGTATCCCTTTCCTGTTTTATACAGTTCAACTACCTTTTCCTGTAGATCCATGGACAATTCTTTTGCTTTCCCTATGACTCACAATCCAGAAACGTGGCATTTGCGCAGTAATGGCTTTCTTCTGGCAACTCGACCATGCAGCCCATTTTTCTTCAAGTGCCTCCTTATTGTGCATCTTGAAACAGCCACAGCGATAGTTTTCAGAGAGTCCTGTATTTCAGCTGATGTTATGGTGATTTAGAACTTTTCATTTTTTATTTATTTATTTTTTTATATTTAATTTATTTTATTTTTTTTTACTACTTTATTAGACCCCTAGGAGACTTGAACCTGCAATCAGTTGATTGCAAGTCCCATAGACTGCAAGACAATTGTATTGCAGTCTATGGGAGATTCTGTACATTACTATTAAGGCTGGTCATAGACCAGCCGCAATAGTAATAATACTATGACAATCCTGGGAGCCTTCATGAGGCTCCGGGCTGTCACAGGAACAGGTTGGCTCCTGCAATCTCGCCGCGCGGGGCCGGTTTTTACACTTTGGGGGGGCTTGCAGGTAGTTATGCCCCCGATCAGAGTGGACTCTGATCGCGGGCATTAGCTCCAGGTCTCCGCTGTACATTACAGCGGAGACCCGATAACTATGGTGACTGCTCTGCAACAGAGCAGCCTCCATCATCTTTACAGTCCCGGCACTCGCCAAGGGCCCGCACATCGTCCTACTCCTCCCACTGCAGGAAGCCCCACTACAGGAAGCCGGCGGTGCTGCAACCCCGCTCCTCTGCCCCCCAACACCCACATTCGGACTATAAGACGCAACCCCATTTTCCTCCCAAATTTCTGGGAAAAAAGTGCGTCTTCTAGTGCGAAAAATACGGTATATAAATATTATATATATATATATATATATATATATATATATATATATATATATATAGACAGTGGAGAAAAAGTATTTAGTCAGCCACCAATTGTGCAAGTTCTCCCACTTAAAAAGATGAGGCCGGCCTGTAATTGTCATCATAGGTAGACCTCAACTATGAGAGACAAATTGAGAAAACAAATCCAGAAAATCACATTGTTTATTTATTTGCAAATTATGGTGGAAAATAAGTATTTGATCACCTACAAATAAGCAAGATTTCTGTCTCTCACAGACCTGTAACTTCTTCTTTAAGAGGCTCCTCTGTCCTCCACTCATTACCTGTAGTAATGGCTCCTGTTTGACATTGTTATCAGTATAAAATACACCTGTCCACAACCTCAAACAGTCACACTCCAAACTCCACTATGGTGAAGACCAAAGAGCTGTGGAAGGACACCAGAAACAAAATTGTAGACCTGCATCAGGCTGGGAAGACTGAATCTGCAATAGGCAAGCAGCTTGGTGTGAAGAAATCACCTGTGGGAGCAATAATTAGAAAATGGAAGACATACAAGACCACTGATAATCTCCCTCGATCAGGGGCTCCACGCAAGATCTCACCCCGTGGGGTCAAAATGATCACCAGAACGGTGAGCAAAAATCCCAGAACCACACGGGGGGACCTAGTGAATGACCTGCAGAAAGCTGGGACTAACGTAATAAAGGCTACCGTCAGTAACACACTACGCCACCAGGGACTCAGATCCTGCAGTGCCAGACGTGTCCCCCTGCTTAAGCCAGTACATATCTGGGCCCGTCTGAAGTTTGCTAGACCCCAGAGTATAATAAGTGGAACCCCAGGAAGGTGGGTAAAAATAACAAACTCAGCTTGCCTCACCTCTCCTTGTGACGTCTGGAGGTCCCCCAGGGTCCTCTTCAGGCCTCTTCTGGTGTGTCAACATCTTGAAATTTTGACTACCGGATGCTCAGAAAAGGAGAGGTACCAAATCCAAGACCTTACAGGTCGTATACAACAATAGATTATCCGAAAAAAATATTATATAATCCAAAATGATAATCACAATAATACAAAAATTAATATATAACTTTTAATTAATTAAAGTTAAAAATCACAACAACATATAAACACCCTAAAAGCAGCACAATTAATTAGTCCTCAAATATCAAAAAAAAAAAAAAAATTATATCATTTGGAGACAAAAAAAGCAAACAAAACAGGCATGGCAGCCTGAAATAGGAAAAACCAACCAGACACTTACCATGATTCAGATGGTGCCTGTGTTGCTGAAGCAAACACCAGAAGGGGAGAGGGGTGACATAGTCCACGGTTCAATAGTAACACCAGTAACAACGGGCTAAATAAGGAAACACCTGTATCTAAACTATCCCTATAACACCCTATATAAACACTAAAAAGACCCTAAAGTCCTAACTCGGGGCCACCGCCCTAATTAGAAAGTGCCCCCGACTGGAACCTGGCCCTAGAATAAACTATCCCTATCAAATCCCTTCAAAACAAACAGATATAAAGAGAACAAAAAACACAAGAAACAAAACAAAACTAGGTACGCCTAACACACATATATATAGTAACCAAACATGCAATCCCAACATGCATGTTTCACTAAACTCATCAGGGGATAGAGTTGGTTAAAAAATCTCAAATATACTAAATACAGAAAGGAGCCACAGTAAAGATACCACCCTGTGCCAAGTATGGAAGAAACAAGCACTAAGGTCAAGTGTTAACCATCAAAAAACATAGCACAAATATAAGTAGTACATAAAACTCCTAATGGTATTGCAGATACCAGATAACTAATCACAGATACAAAACAACACCATGGTATATCAATGAGTGGCCATAAGTGTTGGAAGATAGCACAGTTCAAACACTAAGTATTCCTACACAAGTTTCTTGTGTTTTTTGTTCTCTTTATATCTGTTTGTTTTGAAGGGATTTGATAGGGATAGTTTATTCTAGGGCCAGGTTCCAGTCGGAGGCACTTGCTAATTAGGGCGGTGGCCCCGAGTTAGGACTTTAGGGTCTATTTAGTGTTTATATAGGGTGTTATAGGGATATTTTACATACAGGTGTTTCCTTATTTAGCCCGTTGTTACTGGTGTTACTATTGAACTGTGGACTATATCACCCCTCTCCCCTTCTGGTATTTGCTTCAGCAAAACAGGCACCATCTGAATCACGGTAAGTGTCTGGTTGGTTTTTCCTATTTCAGGCTGCCGTGCCTGTTTTGTTTGCTTTTTTTGTCTCCAAATTATATAATTTTTTTTTTTTTTTTTGATATTTTGAGGACTAATCAATTGTGCTGCTGTATATATAAATTTTTGTATTATTGTGATTATCAGTTTGGATTATATCAGAAAAGGAGAGGGTATAAGAATAAACAGATAAATGAGCAATCCAGCTCACCAGACCTGTCAATGGATCTTTTTCAGTGCACGTGGCAGTGTCAGAGTAAACAAACAACAAATCTTCCAGCACTTAAAACCACAATCTTCCAGCTTTATTGAATAAATGTGCAGAAAATCACAAACAGGGAGCGGTGGCCGCCCATACTTACTCATCCTTACCCAACCATATACCTCCTCTTGTGACATCACCCCTGCATTACTACAGAACACCAGTGACTGTCTCTCTGCTGTCTCAAATATCATGTTTTCGCTTTATCTGAAACTGAATCTCTTAAACACTGAACTACTGCTGTTTCCACCATCTAACAGATCTATCCCTGATATCTCCATTGTAGTCTCCAGCCTTACCATAACACCAAGGCAGTATACTGACTCAGACCTTTCCTTTATCCCCTATATCCTTATCCTTATCATGTCATCTTCACTTCAAAAACATCTCTAGAATCCGCCCTTTCCTTACCACAGAAACATTAAAGACCCTTATTATTTCCCTGATTCACTCTCAACTTGTCTTCTGTAATCACCTGAAGATTAACGTGGGGAAGACCAAGGAGATGGTGGTGGACTTCCGTAAATGCAGAAGCCCTCCTAAACCAGTTGACATCCTGGGGACAGGCATGGAGATTGTGAACACCTATAAGTACCTGGGTTTGCTCCTTAATAATAAGCTGGACTGGGCAGATCATATGGAGGCCCTGTACAGGAAGGGCCACAGCAGGCTCTACCTGCTTAGGAAGCTGAGAGCCTTTAGAATCCGGGGGGCACTTCTTAGGACTTTCTTCAACTCGGTAGTGGCATCAGCCATCTTCTTTGGAGTGGCCTGCTGGGGGAGCAGTATGTCAACC